>CM055116.1:634808726-636008726 GCA_029206835.1 Rana muscosa
AGCCAAATCAGGCGACGTAGCACCACAGCAGATGCTAAGGCTCTGGAAAGCAAGGGAGCTGTATCTAAGGCCGCATCGCAGACATACTTAAGGCCATGCACAAACTGGTCGGCCAGTTCCACGCAGTCCGGGGAAACCTGTTGCTCTACCAACTCGTGGTGCAACAATTTTGTCCATTCGGTAAGTGTCTGTGACACCAGAGCCGTGGCCAACACTGGCCGCAAATTCTGACCCCACTACCGTGAACATGGACCAGGTCATGGCCTCAGCCCTCCTAAAAGCAGGGGTCCCCTCTACCGGAATCGTGGTTACCTTGTTTAACCTGGATACCAGGGGGTCCACAATCGGGGGAGATGTCCATTTTTTCAGGAAACTCTCCTCAAAAGGGGTAACGGACCGTCATGTGTTTCGGGACAGAAAAGGCCCGCTGCGGTCTTCCCATTCTTTGTATATAAACTTATCAAAATAAGTTAGGTAGGGAAACACCTTAGCATTGCGGGCTGGCTTGTGGGACCAATACCTCAGTAGATGCCCCCACCATATCTTCCAATTTTAGGGTACCCCGCACTGCGGTGATAAGTGCTCCAACAAGCGCCCTTTCCTGCGCTGACACAGAGTCATCCTCACTGTCCGAATGGTCCTGGTCCGCATCCTCTGACACGTCAGAACAGGGGCCGTGTGCCACAGCAAGGCCCGAGTCTGAATCAGAGCTTTCCCCAGAAGAAGGTGGGGGGGGGGAGGCTGTGTTTTTTTACCCCCCTTGCGCCCGCACACCGCTTCCACCCTGGCAACAAAGGACTTCAGGACCGCCGACAAAGCATCCATAGGCACCGCAGGTGAAGGGGCACCGGTTGCTACCAAAGGGATGTCTGGGGAAGAAGCACCAGCTTCTGACGCCATGCTGACCCACACTCGCCCGACACCCGTTAGGGATTAAAGGCAAGGTACACAAAAGGAAAGAAAGGTGCGCCAATCTAAGTGCAGTAAAACAGGCTTTAATTAGCAAATTTGTATAAAACCAGCCAAATGGCTACTCACAGGATACAGGGATAATACAGGCATGTAAGGAGTTAAAGGTGGTCCGGAGTCATCTAAGGCGGTCCTCAGGGGAGATGTTGGTTCCAGATGGAGAGGGATAGCTGAAGATGGCTGAAGGCAGGAAGGCAGGTTGCGGTGTCAGCAAGGGAAGTCAAGAAAAACCAGGCATCCAAGCTGCAGGTGTTGTGATGCGCCCTGTGTCATCAGGGTAGACAGGGGATAACCAGGAAGCTGCAGTTCAGCGAGGACTTCAGCGTGCGCTTCAGCGTGGAGCGCAGCGCGCCGTCGGACCGGAAGTGACGTGGGGATAGAACGGACCAATGGGATGACGCGTTTCACAGCATCCGCTGTTTCATCAGATCCATATAAGGCATTATCATAGGTGGGTGTGATATAGTAGAGAGACGTGGCGTGATTGGTTGAAATCATACTGGTGGAAGTAAATCAGCATGGTGATTGGTTGGAAGCAAGATGTAAGGGAGATAATGACACGGAATTTGTGGGGGGTGCAAGGAAAAAAGGAAAAATGGATGACAGGGGATATTCTGTATGGTATTATGATATGAAATAAAGATACAATGTTTATATGGTGGTGAACAGCGCTAATGTGGAATTTAAAATCATAAAGGATATAAATACATAAATGGTATTAGTACATAGGAGAGAGAGAAAGAGCAGCACTATAAAGGGGAACGTATGTGGAAATATGTTCCCCTTTATAGTGCTGCTCTCTCTCTCCTATGTACTAATACCATTTATGTATTTATATCCTTTATGATTTTAAATTCCACATTAGCGCTGTTCACCACCATATAAACATTGTATCTTTATTTCATATCATAATACCATACAGAATATCCCCTGTCATCCATTTTTCCTTTTTTCCTCGCCCCCCTGCACCCCCCACAAATTCCGTGTCATTATCTCCCTTACATCTTGCTTCCAACCAATCACCATGCTGATTTACTTCCACCAGTATGATTTCAACCAATCACGCCACGTCTCTCTACTATATCACACCCACCTATGATAATGCCTTCTATGGATCTGATGAAACAGCGGATGCTGTCAAACGCGTCATCCCATTGGTCCGTTCTATCGTCACTTCCGGTCCGACGGCACGCTGCGCTCCACGCTGAAGCGCACGCTGAAGTCCTCGCTGAACTGCAGCTTCCTGGTTATCCCCTGTCTACCCTGATGACACAGGGCGCATCACAACACCTGCAGCTTGGATGCCTGGTTTTTCTTGACTTCCCTTGCTGACACCGCAACCTGCCTTCCTGCCTTCAGCCATCTTCAGCTATCCCTCTCCATCTGGAACCAACATCTCCCCTGAGGACCGCCTTAGATGACTACGGACCACCTTTAACTCCTTACATGCCTGTATTATCCCTGTATCCTGTGAGTAGCCATTTGGCTGGTTTTATACAAATTTGCTAATTAAAGCCTGTTTTACTGCACTTAGATTGGCGCACCTTTCTTTCCTCATTATATTTTACAGAGTCTGCTTCTGCTCATGGTAGCTGCCGCTAGTGCTTGCAACATCAATATTAACATTCATTGATTCCTTTGATTTTTACTCTGCCTAGAACTCATTCTGCGCCATTTTTTCTCCCTTTTTTTATTATTGACTTTTGAAGCTTTTTGAATGTGCTGCATTTTTTGTTCCTGACAGTGTATTTATCGTATTTATTTATCTCATTTATTTTACTTATGTGTATATCCTTCCCCCACGTTCTCACTGGTTGAAATCATCTATTGATTGGTCATATCATCATCATGTTTTATTTTGCACTTTTACATATTATATTTTAATCTTTTATCTTTATTTATTATATATATATATATATATATATTTTATTTTTTATTTCCCCCTCCCCCTTTTCCCCCCTCCACATATCACTTTCATAATGGACATTATTGAACAAATAGAAAAACATAAATATGATGTATTGGATGATTTGTATACTTTATTCCCTCCCACACTTTTTAGTCCCCATGTCCACTCCCGTACATGGCCGGATGTAAAGTATAGGGACACATGTATGAGAATGAGACGTCTAGAGGATCTCACCATATCGGCCAAACAACAATGGTGGGATTGCTTCTTTCTCAAACAATATTTTGCATCCAAAATCTCCCCTCGCGGACTACGTGTTCTTAAGGGGTGCTCTTTCCTTGAGATTGAATCACGTATAGAATGGGAGAACATAGCTGAATTTTGCACCCAAAAGTGGATCACCATTCTAATCAATCAGTCATAGAGAACAACGCTATCATATTCTTAGAGATAAAATTAAAGATAATATTTCTAAACTTCACTGCTCTTACCCCTCTTTGCCCCTTGAATGGTACAAAACTTTTAAAATAAACACCAAAAAAAGTGAAGATTCCCTTATACAAAACAAATTGGGGAAATTCCGTCGAGATCTGGATGATTATAACAACAAAAGGGTCTTCAATTGGAAACGGAATGCCTCCCATCCATCCCCTTGCTCTATCCCGTCCCTCCTATCCTTAACCTTAACCAAGCCTAAATCCATTCCTCCCCCTCTGAGAGGTCCCTCTGACCCCCCCTTACCCTGTCCCACTGCTACGGCCACTGCTCATGGATCCAAGCCACTTTCTATAGTGACATCCATTCCCATTCCTTCCCTCTCCCCTACCATCATATCCATAGACAGTACTCTAATAATTGACCCTAAAAATACTCTTCCCCCTGCTACCCAATTATCTGTGGTCTCAACCCCTCAGGATATATCTAATATAACACCTATTATGGATTCTCAGGACTCAGCCAGATCTACACCTACAGATGTCATCACTATTACACCCCATGGTTCACCAACACCCACCCCTGCTGTTTCTTCATCTTTTTTAGTGCTGACCCCCCTGCTCAGTACATTTCCTCTAAAAACCAAAAGAAAGCACATAGAAGAGGAAAAAGAGGAAGAGGAGGGGGTAAACATAAACCTCAACCAATCCCGCCCGGACAAACTGAGAAAACTGTAAATATTTACAATTTATCTTCTCTCAGTCTTACTGTTCATGAATCTTCGCTATTAGCCAGAGGCCTAAACTTTGCTCCTACTACTCTCCCCAACTCTTTTACCATGTTTAAGGATCTAAACAAATTTATCCGTAACCTCACTCTCCAACGCCATTTCAACATGAAAGCTGCCAACACTAATCCTTCATTAATTACTTCCCCTGATATTACACTTGATCCAGCAGATTCCCCTGCGGACGCACAGGCCATCCAAAATTTATGTGACCTATGGAATGTGGACGAAGACGATGACCTGATAGTTTGGTCTCAATACACCCAATCTAATCCTTCTATAGTTCACACTTCTTTTAGACCTAAATCCATTTTTAATCCCACTCAATCGAAAGGTCCCTATCTGTCAACCTTTTATCAAGTAGTTTTCAAAGAACTCAGCGACCTATGTACATCGGAATCCTCTAAAGTTCAACGGTTCAACAACAACCTCAGTCCACCTGAATACCAAGCTTTAAAATCTTTGAGTGCCAACCCTGATATCATCATCAGATCAGCTGATAAGGGAGGAGGGATTGTAATACAAGATAAAAACAACTACATAAAAGAGACCACTCGACTTCTCTCTGATAAAAACACATATGTCAAATTAAATACTGACCCTTTGCCCAAATTCACTGAAGAAGCCACCATCATTATTAAACAAGCCTGCACGGACGGAATACTGAACAAACTAGAGGCTGCCTTCTTTTTGAAACCATTTTTTCAAGTTCCCTACCTATACCATCTACCAAAAATTCATAAGGACATCTCCAATCCGCCGGGCCGTCCTATCGTTGCCTCCATGGACAGCATCACTACCAGTTTTTCTCTCTATATCGACCATTTTCTCCAACCCTTAGCCCAAGCCCTTCCGTCTTACATTCGTGACGGTACCCATTTAATTGATTTGTTGAAACCATACACTTGGGAACCATCATACACCTGGGTATCCCTAGATGTATGTTCTCTTTATACTTCTATACCACATTCCATTGGACTCGAAGCAGTTGCGCATTTTCTGAAAGACGATCCCAATCTTAACACCACACAAATAGACTTCATCCTTTTAGCCACTCGGTTCTGCCTTGAGCACAACTATTTCCTATCAGGAGGAGAATTCTACCTCCAAAAGCAAGGTACTGCCATGGGCGCCAATTTTGCCCCGAGCTACGCTAACCTCACTATGGGACTATGGGAGTCCAGATTCATTGACACCAACAATCCTTTTGCAGCCAACCTTATTTTTTACGGTCGCTATATAGATGACATTATCATCATTTGGGATGGGCCCACCACTTCAGTCAAAGAATTCTTAACTTATTGCAACTGCAACAATTTTGGACTATCTTTCACTATAGTCATGGACCCTGTATCACTATGCTTCTTAGATCTCGAGCTCTTCCATAAAGACAATACCATATTCGCAAAAAATTTCACTAAACCCACAGCTGGAAATTCGTACTTACATTTTTCTAGTTGCCATCATCCCATGTGGATCAAAAACGTCCCGAAGAGTCAATTCAATCGACTCCGACGTAACTGTACCAGATTAGAAGATTATACATCTTTAAGCACTTCACTCGAAAACAAATTCATCGAGAAAGGATATCCCCCCAACTTGATTGAAGAAGCTCGCACCACCTATCAACAAGAATCCCTGCCCCTCCCCAAAATATCCAACTCTGAACCCAATACTCGTTTCATTACCCAGTACCACGCAAAACACAAAAAAATGGAGAATATCTTTAAAAAACACTGGAGCATCCTCACCCAAGACCCCTACCTATCAAAAACTGTGTCAGTTACTCCCAAGTTTGCCTATCGAAGGGCCCCCAATATTAAAAGCAAGATCGCCCCCAGCAAAACCAAAACATCTAATCATCACCAAAACTACATGCTCAAACAGCTCACTTTAATTCCCATTGTAGGGATGTATCAATGCAAAAAAGCCCTATGCCTTACCTGCTCCCATGTCACCCATGGCCAAAAAACCTTTAAGGCCAACAGTAAGACCTTCAATCTCAGCTCCTTCTACAACTGCTCTACCACGTATGTAGTGTACTGTATTTCCTGTCCATGTGGCCTACTATACGTAGGCAGAACTATCAGAGCTCTACGGACCAGATTTGGAGAACACCGCCGTGCAGTCCAAAAGAACAATCCCAAATACAGCGTGGCACGTCACTTTGCAACACATCACCACCAGGATACCAGCGCCCTTCAGGTTTGGGTTATCGAGGCAATACCAGAAACCCCAACTGCCATAGAAAGATTCCAACGCCTTTGTAGACAAGGAACTTATTGGATTTTTTCTTTAAATACCATGTCACCCAATGGCCTCAACGAAGAAATCGAAACCAACAACATAATCTAATATTCCTATATTACCACCATTCTATTAATCGCATTTCTCCATCTCTGCGATTTCTTGTGCGTCCTATACCATTTTATTCGATCTTCTCATATATTCTTTTATGATGATTCTTTAATTTATTCTTTCAATTTTATTGTATTTGATTCGATTTTATTCAGATTTTATTATCATCCTATTTTTCATGATACATAAATTTTCATAATAAGCTTTCATTTCCAAATTACTTTAAATGTTTCTCTGTGCTGCTCGTCCATCCCACGTACTAGTGCTTTCATCTGTCAGAGATGTATGTGCATGCATGTGTATGCACACGTGTATATGTGTATATATGTGTGTGTATATGTGTATGTGTGGGCGTTTACTCACTACTCTCATATATGCTTGGTCATATGTGCATGTATGCACCTTGTGTTGCCCTCGTAGATCTGTTACCATTCATGCTGCCTTGCATCTTTGGTATATCCTTTATACCAATGATTATGTACCTTATTTTGGTAATAAGCTTTGACTTGTCATATTGTACTTTTTCATGTGCAATTTACATATGTTTTATATATTATTATATTATCAATTTATTTTTATATATATATATATGGATGTTCCCGTCCAGATGTGTGTGTATATGTGTGTGTATATATACACATGCATGTGTATTTTCTATACTATGAATCACACTTCTCTACTACTTCTACATGATAGCCAGCCTTTATCATTCATTCACTGACCCTTCTCATCCGCTTCCCCATCTTGTCCTCTTTTCTTCCTTCCCCCCCCCCCTATTTTTGTTTTCATTATTATTGTCCATTTTATTTTTATTTTTATTTTTCATTATTATTTTTCTTTATTTTATTTTTCATTATTATTATTTTTATTTTCACATTTATATTTATTTTTATTCTCATTTATTTTATTTTTCATATTCATTCTCATTATCATTATTATTTTCACTATTATAATTTTTATATTTTTTTATTTTTTTTTATATTTATATTTATATTTATTTTTAGTATTTTTATATATTTTTTTTTTTTTTTTTATTTTATCTTTGTGTTGTTGTTTTTCTTTTCCTCCCCCCTCCTTTCCCCCCCTTCCCCCCGTAATATATATTATATATTATATATTCTCTTCCCGTTTCCCCCCCCCCTCTCTTTTCCTTCCTTTTTTCTTCTTGTTCCTTTTTTTACCACCCCCTTCCCTTTCCTTCCCTCGTCCACATCAATATGCTCCCATCTCCTACATGTTGCACCCATTCGTTCTAATGCCATACATAGCTTGTTCTCATACCCCCCAACTAATTTAATATTTAATTAATTTTTTTTTTTTTTTTTTTTTTCAATTTCAATATAATTATTTCCACATACGTTCCCCTTTATAGTGCTGCTCTTTCTCTCTCTCCTATGTACTAATACCATTTATGTATTTATATCCTTTATGATTTTAAATTCCACATTAGCGCTGTTCACCACCATATAAACATTGTATCTTTATTTCATATCATAATACCATACAGAATATCCCCTGTCATCCATTTTTCCTCACCCCCCACAAATTCCGTGTCATTATCTCCCTTACATCTTGCTTCCAACCAATCACCATGCTGATTTACTTCCACCAGTATGATTTCAACCAATCACACCACGTCTCTCTACTATATCACACCCACCTATGATAATGCCTTCTATGGATCTGATGAAACAGCGGATGCTGTGAAACGCGTCATCCCATTGGTCCGTTCTATCTAGGGTTGTCCCGATACCACTTTTTTAAGACCGAGTACAAGTACCGATACTTTTTTTCAAGTACTCGCCGATACCGAATACCGATACTTTTTTTCAATGTCATGTGACAGTTTGAAAGATGGGGACTGATAGGTGGCACTTATGGGCACGGATCGATGGCACTTATGGGCACTGATAGGTGGCACTTGTGGGCAGTGATAGGTGGCACTGATAGGTGGCACTGATAGGTGGCACTTGGGGGCACTGATAGGTGGCATTCATGGGCACTGATAGATGGCACTTGTGGGCAGTGATAGGTGGCACTTGTGGGCAGTGATAGGTGGCACTGATTGCACTGAAAGGTGGCACTGATTGCACTGAAAGGTGGCAGTTATGGGCACTGATAGGTGGCACTTATGGGCACTGATAGGTGGCACTTATGGGCACTGATAGGTGGCACTTATGGGCACTGATAGGTGGCACTTGTGGGCACTGATAGGTGGCACTGAAAGGTGGCACTTGTGGGCACTGATAGATGGCACTGATTGCACTGATAGATGGCACTGATTGCACTATCAGTGCCATCTATCAGTGCCCATAAGTGCCACCTATCAGTGCAATCAGTGGCATCTACCAGTGCCACCTGATAGGTGGCACTGGTAGATGGCACTGATTCCACTGATAGGTGGCTGGCACTGAAATGCTGCGGGGGGTGGGGGGGAAATGACACAGGATTTAAGAAAAAAAAAACCTGCTGCAACGCCCATCTTGGTACACCCTGCACTCGGCTGCAGTAAGCAACAGCAGACATCTTGTTACACCCAGCCCATATAGCTCGGGCTGGGTGTAACAAGATGTCTGCTGCTGCTTACAGCAGCCGAGTGCAGGGTGTACCAAGATGGGCGTGGGGACGTTCAGCCGCTGACGGCGACCGAATGTGACAGCACCGGTCACCGATCCTGATGCGGCTGCGCCCTGAACCCCTGCCAGCTTACCAAGTTCAACTGCAGGTGAGGGACTCGCTCTCCGCCCGCGGACTCCGTCCACCGACTGTGCCCGCCCTCTTCAGCCAGACTCCGCCCACACTTTCCTCTCCCGCCCTCCCCAGCCACTGACTCCTCCCACCCTCTCCGGCCAGACTCCGCCCGCACTCCCCCGCCCTCTCTCCTGCCCTCCCCAGCCACTGACTCCTCCCGCCCTCTCCGGCCACAAAAACAAAACAAAAAAAGTATCGGGTGAAGCATCGGGAGCATTTGCGCGAGTACAAGTACTCGCGCAAATGCTTGGTATCGGTACCGATACTAGTATCGGTATCGGGACAACCCTAGTTGTATCCCCACGTCACTTCCGGTCCGACGGCACGCTGCGCTCCACGCTGAAGCGCACGCTGAAGTCCTCGCTGAACTGCAGCTTCCTGGTTATCCCCTGTCTACCCTGATGACACAGGGCGCATCACAACACCTGCAGCTTGGATGCCTGGTTTTTCTTGACTTCCCTTGCTGACACCGCAACCTGCCTTCCTGCCTTCAGCCATCTTCAGCTATCCCTCTCCATCTGGAACCAACATCTCCCCTGAGGACCGCCTTAGATGACTCCGGACCACCTTTAACTCCTTACATGCCTGTATTATCCCTGTATCCTGTGAGTAGCCATTTGGCTGGTTTTATACAAATTTGCTAATTAAAGCCTGTTTTACTGCACTTAGATTGGCGCACCTTTCTTTCCTCATTATATTTTACAGAGTCTGCTTCTGCTCATGGTAGCTGCCGCTAGTGCTTGCAACATCAATATTAACATTCATTGATTCCTTTGATTTTTACTCTGCCTAGAACTCATTCTGCGCCATTTTTTCTCCCTTTTTTTTATTAAGGTACACAAAAGGTCCACCCTCCTAGCTGCTACAGACTGAGGGGCCCCCCAGAGGACTCACCACCCTGACCCAGGTACCGCTCTCTCTCCTGCACTGCCTGTTTCTGAGGTGTTCTGTGCGGTTCGCGCGATTCAGAAAGATATCCCCAGCGCTAGAGGCAAAAACTAAGCTGGGGCTACAAGGAAATGGCCGCCTCAGCAAAACGAGCGCGGTCTACAAGAAAATGGCCGCCCGCCGCCTCATCAAAAAAACGAGCGCGGGCTCTGCCAAAATGCCCGCCCGTGAGGTAAATGAAAAAAGGCAGCGAACACGCTGATCCTCCGCGCAGAGGCATCCCAAAAGGACAGACCAAGAACACCCCACTAAGGAAAGCGGACCCTGAACACCCAGTGCAGCCCCCAGCCAGGACTCGCAGCCCCCCCCCGGAGGACCCCCGGTCAGGTACACAGCAGGCCCAGCCACCACAGAAACATGGGGAGGAGGGAAGGGACAGGGAGAGAAGAAAGTGAGAGTGAGAGACCCCCTAGTCGACCTCCTCAGGAATGCCCAGCTGTTCCATCCTGCCGAAACAGGTGGAACCCTACTTACCCGTCCCGCGGGGACTGCTGGACGCATTCCGGACAGACCCATCACCCGAGCGGTACGGGGTGGCTGTCGGCCACGGCACACTGACTCGGACAGCAGTAGCCCGGTCATATGTGCGCCCCGGAGCATATAGCTCACCGGCCACCCCTGGAGCAAACGGGGCATGTTGTGGCTGACCCAGCGCGTAGCTAAAGGTCTGCTCACGCTCGATGGCCGGGCTGGGGAGACTACCAGGATCTATATTATCCAGCCTGTCACCCAGCTGGCTGTTGATAGTAGATCTAAGGATCAAAAAAGTAGAAAAAAAAATAAAAATCTCCAGGACCAATGGTCCCAACCGGGAGCAGGTCCTTGTATGCTAGACAGAAAAAAACTGAGCTGCTGGATGCAGTATGAGGGGTTATAGCCAGTAATAACGCCCCCTGGGCGGTACTGTTCAACTGTGCTGTTGTTACATGTTTTACATGTTCTGCCTAGTCCTCTCCTGATAGAAGGCATATAACCCTAAGGTCAAGATTAAAGGAAATGTGTCAGTCAATGAACTAAAGACAAAAATGAGACAAAGATAAATCATTTCAGACCTTTTCCACCTTTAATCACTTCAGTTTCGCGCTAATGCCGAAAGACGGCTGCAGCGCAGACCTGAAGTGCCGGGTGGACGTCTCTGGATGTCCATCGTTTTTCTCCCTCCCCGCGAGCGCGCATCGGGGAAAATCTGTGTTGGCCGTGTCCCTTGGACACAGCCAATCACAGAGGCCATTCAGCACTCGATCTCACTGTCCAATGAGAGATGATCTCAAATGTAAACATATGAGATCATCTCTCTCCCTCCTCACACAGAGACCGCATGTGAGGAGGGAGAGAGATCTGTGCTGTTAAAAGTGAGTGTAAAAGAAAAAAAAAAAAACACACACCTTACAGTCAAAAACAGTGCCCACAGTCCCTGCCAGTGCCATCTGCCGCCAGTGCCATCTGCCGCTAGGGCCACCTGCCGCCAGGGCCATCTGTGCCACGTGCCATCTTTTATTAGCATCTCTAGTGCCACGTATCAGTGTCACGTAGCAGTGCTATGTATCAGTGTCACCAGTGCCACGTATTAGTGCCATCTGTCAGTGTCACGTGTCGTCAGTGCCTTCTGTCATCGCCAACAATGGCTAAAAGATTATATTCAGATGAGGAGGCGTATGATATACTTGCGGCCGACGGGAGCAACGGGGAGCTCTCCGATTCGGATTCCTCCACAAATTCAAATTATGAGTCTGACGTGGACTACGAGCCTATACTTAGCAGTGAATCACTGACAACCTCAGAGGAGAAGGAGAAGGAGGAGGAGGGCCTGCCCGCCAGACGAAGGCGTTCTACTGAGGAGGCAGTGCCATCCACCAGCACCGCAGTGCCATCCACCACCACCGCAGTACCTCGGCAAGCAAGGCCACGTACCAGTGGGGTGTCACCTCAGTCCCAAAGGGTTAGGTCCCATGCCAGCCTTCCCTATTCCCTTCAGTACCCCTTGTGGCTTCCTCCTAATTCAGGAGAAGCCAACATTCCCCCTTTCACTGCCCAGCCAGGAGTCCAGGTGGACACAGAAAAATTTGCCCCCCGATTGACTGTTTTAATTTAATTTTTACTGAGGACATGCTTGCATCGATTGTGCAACCTTTATGCACAACAATTTATAGCAAGCAACCCAACGTCCTATTATGCCCGTCCCTAGTTTAGAATTTTTTTGGGCCTCACATTCTGTATGGGACTAAACAGAAAAAATTAAGTACGTTTATATTGGTCATCCCGCCCCATCTACCATATGCCCATCTTTTCCTCAGCAATGCCCAAAAGCAGATCTCATGATTATGAGATTCTTACACTACAAACGACAATACCCAGTGCCCTCCCCGAAATGACCCAAATTTTGATAAGCTTTATAAAATTCGGCCACTACTAAAATTATTTTTCTGAAACCTTCCCCCAGTTATTTACCCCCAGACCAACACGTATGCGTGGATGAGTCCCTTATAAAATTTTCTGGCAGGCTGGGCATAAAACAATTTATTCCCACCAAAAGGGCCCGCTATGGGGTGAAGCTCTATAAATTGTGCGACCGAGCAGCGGGGTATACGTATGCCTTCATTGTATACGAAGGGAAGGACACCCAGCTGCGCCCCCCTAATTGCCCAGACTACATTGGAACCAGCGGGAAAGTCATTTGGGAACTCATAAACCCACTCCTTGAGAAAGGCTACCACATTTTTATACAAGTTTGCCCCTGTTCCGAAACCTTCACAGAAAGAACACTCCAGCATGCGGCACCGTACGGACGAACCGGAAGGGCTTTCCTCAAAGCCTCGTCAACAAGAAATTAAGAAGAGGGGAGGCGGCGAGTTTACGGAATGAGGAAATTCTGGCTGTGAAGTGGAGGGACAGAAGGGACGTGTACGTGCTTTCTTCCATCCACAACAATACATTTGTTGAGATCACCAGGAGGAATGGCCGGATCCAAAAACCAACATGTATCTACGAATACAATAAGTTCATGGGCGGTGTCGACTTCAACGACCAAATGCTTGAACCCTACCTTTCCACAAGACGAACATACCAGTGGTTTAAAAAAGTTTCAATATATTTGTTTAATTTGGCCATGTTCAACTCCTATGTAATATAACGGAAATCCACTGAAAGACCCAAATCCTTCCTTTTCTTCCAGGAGGAAATCACCACTGCCCTTTTATACCCGAACGACCCACCAGAAAACATTAGATCCGATGTGATTAGCCGACTCTCCGAGCGCCACTTTCCAGATAAAATCCCTCAAAGACCAACAGGCCAAAAACGTCAGAAAAAATGCCGGGTGTACTCCAGAGGAGGAGTGAGAAGAGACACCACTTTTTATTGTGCCCGATGTCCTTCCCAACCAGGCCTCTGCGTAGTTGTCCGTTTCCGCCGTTACCATACCAAACTCAATTATTAGTTCACTTCCTGCCATTTACCTTCACACCCCTTATGCCTCTGCTTGCTCTGTAACTGACCCAGGCTTGTTATTCGACCATGCTTCTGCCTAAAGATTCTGTTTATACCTCTGTCTGATCTGGAACTGACCCTGGACTGTTATTTGACCACGCTTTTGCCTACCAATTCTGTACATACCTCTGCCTGATCTGGAACTGACCCTGGACTGTTTGACCATGCTTTTTGCCTGCCTCTTGGACTGATCTTTTACCCTGCCAGTGGAGTAGTGGGATTCATAGAACAGGGGTCTCACATATGTGAGGGGCTCCAGAATTGTTTTTCTGGATGAAGAAAACAATTGTTTTTGTTTTCCCATTCCTAGATTATGGTCTGGAGACTTGGAGGCTTCAAAGAGATTTAGGTGGGGGAAGCCTCTACCCATGTCCCCATTCTGTCCTGAACGAGGCCCTACTTCTGCCTGCTGCCTGTAGGACCTATGCCATCATGCCTCTGCCTGTCGCATGAACTGACCACACCACATGGACCTTCCTACTAGCAGGACCAATATTTTGGCACTGCTGACAATCTCTGCCTGCACTGACCCTGGACTGTAAATGGACAGTATCCCTTGCCTGCTGCCTGGACAATTGTGTATGCCATTGCTGACCAAGTCCCTGCCTGCTGCCTGGACCAGTGCTATCCTTTGTGGACATCTGTGCTACTAAAACCACAGGTAATCTTTTGTTTGTTTGCTCAGCATAATGTATTTTGGGGTGTAATTCTTGGTATGTGCATGCTATGCGTCCCTAGAACATCTGATGGTGTTCCTTGCATGTTGGGCCTCTGTATGTGGCCAGGCTGTGTAAAAGTCTCACACATGTGGTATCGTCATACTCAGGAGGAGTAGCAGAATGTATTTTGGGGTGTAATTTTTGCTATGTACATGCTATGTGTTGACAATATCTTATAAAATGGACAACTTTGCGTAAAATAATTTAGTTTTAATTTTTTTCCAAATTTTCCAAAAACGTCTGGAAAAAAATGAACCATTCAAAAGACTCATTATGCCTCATAGATTATATGTTGGGTCGTTAGCTTTCCAAAATGGGGTCACTTTGTGGGCGTTTCCATTGTCCTGGTGCACTTTTGGCCTTCAAAAGTGTAATATGTAGTCAACAAGTTAGATGTGTAATTTATGCTCCTAGAACACCTGATGGTGCTCCCTGCATATTGGGCCTCTCTATGTGGCTAGGCTGTGAAAAAAAAACACATGTGGTATCGCCATACTCAGGAGAAGTAGCAGAATGTATTTTCGGGAAGAAAAAAAAAAAATCTTCATTTTGCAAATAATTGTGGGAAAAAATGACATCAAAAACCTCACCATGCATCTTACTAAATACTTTTGAATGTCTACCTTCAAAAAGGGGTCATTTGGGGGGTATTTGTACTTTCCTGGCTGGTTCGGGTCGCAAGAAATGAGATAGGCCACCAGTACATCAGGTGTGATAATTTTTTTATGATTTGCACCACAGCTTGTAGACTCCAACTTTCACAAAGACCAAATAATATCCACCAATTTGGGTTATTTTTACCAAAGATATGTAGCAGTATAAATTGTGGGCAAAATTTATGAAGAAAAACATTTATAATTTGCAAAATTTTATCGCATAAACTAAGAAAAATTAGTTTTTTTTCTAAATTTTCCGTCTTTTTTCATTTATAGTGCAAAAAATAAAAAATCCAGAGGTGATCAAATACCACCAAAAGAAAGCTCGGTTTGTATGAAAAAAAAAGGACAAAAAAATCATTTGGGTACAGTATTACATGACGGAGTAATTGTCAAAGTGTGAGAGCACCGAAAGCTGAAAATTGGTCCGGGTACGAAGGGGGTTTTAGTACAAACTGAAATCTTTGTGGGGGGGTAAAAATAAAAGAATAAAATAATGTGGTTACATAAGTGTGCACACCCTTATAACTGGGAATTCAGCTGTCTTCAGAATTAGGCAATCACATTCAAACTCATGGTAAAAAAGGAGTCAGTACACACCTGCCATCATTTAAAGTAGGGTTGTCCCGATACCACTTTTTTAAGACCGAGTACAAGCACCGATACTTTTTTCCAAGTACTCGCCGATACCGATTACCGATACTTTTCAATGTCATGTGACAGTTTGAC
Source organism: Rana muscosa (assembly GCA_029206835.1). Lineage (NCBI taxonomy): Eukaryota > Metazoa > Chordata > Amphibia > Anura > Ranidae > Rana > Rana muscosa. The sequence goes on from CM055116.1 coordinate 634,824,474, forward strand.
AGATGGGGACTGATAGGTGGCACTGACAGGTGGCTGGCACTGATAGGCGGCACTTATGGGCACTGACTGGTGCTGATGGGCACTAATAGGTTGCACTGATATATGGCACTGGTAGATGGCACTGATTGCACTGATAGCACTATCAGTGCCCACAAGTGCCACCTATCAGTGCTATCAGTGCCCACAAGTGCCACCTGATAGATGGCACTAATTGCACTGGTAGTGCAATCAGTGCCATCTACCAGTGCCACCTATCAGTGCAATTAGTGCCATCTATCAGTGCTATCAGTTCCCACAAGTGCCACCTATGAGTGCCCACAAGTGCCACCTATAAGTGCCATCTACCAGTGCCACCTGATAGGTGGCTGGCACTGAAATGCTGCAAAAAATTTACAGGATTTATTTAAAAAAATATATATATATATATATAATAATAATAATAATATGCTGCAACGCCCATCTTGGTACACCCTGCACTCGGCTGCAGTAAGCAGCAGCAGACATCTTGTTACACCCAGCCCATATAGCTCGGGCTGGGTGTAACAAGATGTCTGCTGCTGCTTACTGCAGCCAAGTGCAGGGTGTACCAAGATGGGCGTAGGGACGTTCAGCCGCTGACGGCGACTGAATGTGACAGCACTGGTCACCGATCCCGATGCAGCTGTGCCCTACACCCCTGCCAGCTTACCAGGTTCAACTGCAGGTGAGGGACTCGCTCTCTGCCCACCAAATCAGTCCCCCGACTGTGCCCGCCCTCTCCAGCCAGACTCCATCCACACTTTCCTTCCACAGACTCTGCCTGCCCCCTCTCCAGCCAAACTCCGCCTGCACTCTCCGTCCACAGACTCTGTCCGCCCTCTCCAGCCACTGACTCCTCCCGCCCTCTCCATCCACTCTACACTACAAAAAATATATATCGGGTGAAGCATCGGGAGCATTTGCGCGAGTACAAGTACTCGCGCAAATGCTCGGTATCGGTCCCGATACTAGTATCGGTATGGGGACAACCCTAATTTAAAGTGCCTCTGATTAACCCCAAATAAAGTTCAGCTGTTCTAGTATGTCTTTCATGACATTTTCTTATGCTTGCCATACACCATACAATTTTCTTCAATTTTCTTTAGATTTACTTTCAACTATGTAGTGCAAGGGCCTGCCTGATTGCATACAAATTGAAAGTGTTTAGGTTTAACCTCCTATTATATTGTTTTGGTAAATCTAAAGGAAAGATGTACAAGAAAATTGTATAGTGTATGGCCAGGCTAAGTCACATCCTACAGCAAAAGCCATGGTCTGCAGAGAGCTTCCAAAGTATCAGAGGGATCTCATTGTTAAAAGGTATCAGTCAGGGGAAGGGTACAAAAGAATTTCCAAGGAATTGGATAAACAATAGAACACAGTGAAGACAGTAATCATCAAGTGGATAAAATATGCCACAACATTGACATTACCAAGAACTGGACGTCCTACCAATATTGATGAAAAGACGAGAAAAAAACTGATCAGGGAGGCTGCCTGGAGGCCTACAGCAACATTAAAGGAGCTGCAGGAAAATCTGGCAAGTACTGGCTGTGTGGTACATGTGACAACAATCTCCTGTATTCTTCATATGTCTGGGCTATGGGGTAGAGTGGCAAGATGGAAGCCTTTTCTTATGAAGAAAAACATCCAAGCCTGGCTATAGATTGCAAAAACCCATCTGAAGTCTCCCAAAAGCATGTGGGAAAATGGGTTATGGTCTAATGAAACCAAGGTTGAACATTGAACATTGAACACCATACCCACAATGAAGCATGGTGGTGGCAGCATCATGCTTTGGGGCTGTTTTTCTTCAGCTGGAACAGGTGCCAGGTAGAGGGAATTATGAACAGTTCCAGTCATTATTGGCACAAAACCTTCAGTCTTCTGCTAGAAAGCTGAACATGAAGAGGAACTTCATCTTTCAGCATGACAACGACCCAAAGCATAAATCCAAATCAACAAAGGAATGGCTTCCCCGGAAGATTAAAGTTTTGGAATGGTCCAGCCAGAAGCCAAACCTGAATCCAATTAAAAATCTGTGGGGTGATCTAAAGAGGGCTGTGCACAGGAGATGCCCTCGCAATCTGACAAATTTGGAGTGTTTTTGCAAAGAAGAGTGGGAAAATATTGCCAAGTCAAGATGTGCCATGCTGATCAACTCAAAAAAGTATAAGTTTAAGGATGTGCACACTTATGCAACCATATGGATTTTAGTTTTTTACTTTTACTTCCCCCCACCTAAAAGAGTTCAGTTTGTTGTTCAACTGAGTTGTACAGTTTATAGGTCACATTAAAGCTAGAAAAAGTTCTGAAATTATTTATCTTTCTCTCATTTTTTTTACATCACAGAAACCTGACATTTTAACAGGGGTGTGTAGACTTTTTATATCCACTGTATGTGGTATCATTACCATAGTCATTTATTTTGGGTTGTTTTTTGGTGGTAGGTTATAGTAACAGCAACAAATACACAGCTAGATAAAAAACAAAAAAGGAAAAAGAAAAAGGATTAACCACGTAAAGATCAGGCCTTTTCTGGAACGTATTGCTTTAAAGTTTAAATCAGTATTTTTTTCTAGAAGATTTAGAACCCTCAAACATATATATGCATTTTATTGGGATTGTATGCGATAGACCAACACAAAGTGGCACATAATTGTGAAGTGGAAGGAGAACGATAAATAGTTTTTACAAATATGTGAAAAGTGTGGCGTGCATTTGTATTCAGCCCCCCTGATTCAATACTTTGTAGAACCACCTTTTGCTGCAATTAGGCTCGGTTTCCACTTGTTCGACTTGTCATGCGACTTGGGATTGCAAAGTCGCATGACAAGTCGTACCCCATGATTTCCAAAGAGTACCATTCATGTCTGTGCGACTTCAAAGTAGTCCCTGCACTACTTTGAACTAACATTAAGGAGGGACCGCATTACCTTTCAGCGGATTACATCATTTTGAGCAACATGTACCAGCATTAATACACGGTGATAGGCGCTTTGGTCTTTTCCCTTGTTGTGTATATGTTGGTGCATGAGAGTTTTTATTACATACAGTATTATTTTATGTGTCATGTATTTTTTAAGGTTGCACCAGTGTTTCTAAATTTGAGATCATATATTTTTGATATGTGGAATCTCCAGCAGGGGGGTCTCTCCATCTGTTTAATGGTTAATTTTTGGATTTTAGATGTTCACAGGTGCTTTCAATTACACAACTTATGGCATACATGTTTTGTCTATTTGTGTATATATTAGGGCTGTGGAAATTAACTATTAATTCCTCTATTAATCGATTAAGTTTTTTGATCGATCAAAATTCTTTTGATCCGTACTCACCTCTCCGCCGGCTTCCGGGAGTTCCGTCGGAGATCCGGTGACGCCACGAACACAGGCGGGGCTTGCGGTGTCCATCTGAAGGGCTTCTTTGCTGTGCCTTCATATCTGCATGCCGGCGGGACCTTACTATCTGCCACACGCAAGGGCTGTTACACTTCCCTCTATCACTTCCCTCTACCAACCTGGAATTCTACAGCCATCCACTGGGAGTTGTGATAGTTCCCTTCACGGGACATCTACATGCCGACGGACTGATGTTAACCCCCTCCTCATCTGGATTCAGCAGTGGTATCGTTGTACACATTTTTATACCAGTACTTGGCTACATGTTTTTATGACTGCTTTTGCTACCGTTTGGTATTACTCGCACCATTTTTACAGTTTATGTAGCTACATCGATTTTATCTCCAGTGCAATATTTATTTTGTTACCTACTTGAAGACTATAAAAGTTTTAATGCTATTCCCATCAAGCACTGCCTTTGTGTGTTTTTTGCATCCTGCTATCCATTTTTCCAGTGGTTGGTAGCTGCACTGGGAATCAGCCTGTAAGGAGATCAGCTAAAAATAGTTGGATCTGTATGTGCGTTATAATTAATCGAAATTAGTCGATTAAAAATAAATAAATCGATTAATCGAACACGAAAATTTTAATCAGTAACAGCCCTAGTTATATATATATATATACACACACACACAATCTATTATCTGTATGTATATTTACCACTTTAGCTATGACTAAGCACCGTGTCTGGTGTGAAACATGTCATCAGCTGTGCAGTTAGTCTGTACATACCTTTGATGCCTTGATTTTAATTTTTCAATAAAAAGGTGAATATTTGGAGTGCAGCTATCCAGCTATTTATTTTTTCCATTATATCTGTTGCAAACAGAGCCAGCACCCTGCTTGACTGTGGTGATAGCTGACCTTAGGAGAGGTAATTATCCTGGAGCGGTGAACTCCCACATAACAACTTTATCAGTTCCCCTCAGCACAGCCTTACCGTGCCCCACCACTGCAGCCACACCGTGCCCCACCACTGCAGCCACACCGTGCCCCACCACTGCAGCCACACCGTGCCCCACCACTGCAGCCACACCGTGCCCCACCATTGCAGCCTCGCAAAGGCGGAGGAAGTGAGAGCGTGGCTGGATCATGTCTGGAGCAAGAGGAGAGACATGGGATCGCAGAGCACGAAGTTACAGCTTACATTACAATCGTCTCCGCTCTGCTCGCCATCACACACAGACCCACCTCCTGCTGACTCCGCGCCTGTGATAGACAGAACACATCCCAGCATTGGACCCACATTCTGTCTATCACAAGTGCGGGGTTAGGGGGAGACAGGGCTGTGTGTGATTTCAATGTAAGCTCTAACAGTATGCTATACCGCTCGGTGATCCCGCGGCTTTCCTCCATGCTCTCTTCTCTTCCCTCCCCCCTGGGCGATTGCTGGGAGAACGGCTCCCGATCAACCCCGCCTGCCGTCAGTGCTCACCCCCCCCCCCCACTCCCAGGCAGCCCAGCTCCTTGCCAGCCCTCAAAATCCACTCGCAAAATGCAAGTAGAAAATTTGAGGGCTGATCTAAACCATTCCATTGTAGCTCTGGCTGTATGTTTAGGGTCGTTGTCCTGCTGGAAGGTGAACCTCCGCCCCAGTCTCAAGTCTATTGCAGACTAACAGATTTTCTTCTAAGATTGCCCTGTATTTGGCTCTATCAATCTTCCCATCAACTCTGACCAGCTTCTGTGTTCGGGATTATGTGCAGTGTTAGTTTTCCGCCACACAGTGTTTTTCTTTTAGGCCAAAATTTTACATTTTGGTCTCATCTGACCAGAGCACCTTCTTCCACATGTTTGCTGTGTCCCCCACATGGCTTCTTGCAAACGGGACATCTTCTGGCTTTCTTTCAACAATAGTCTTCTTCTTGCCACTCTTCCATAAAGGCAAGATTTGTGGAGTGCACGACTAATAGTTGTCCTGTGGACAGATTCTCCCACCTGAGATGTGGATCTCTGCAGCTCCTCCAGAGTTACCATGGGCCTCCTGGCTGCTTCTCTGATTAATGCTCTTCTTGCCCGGTCTGTCAGTTTAGGTGGACGGCCATGTCTTGGTAGGTTTGCAGTTGTGCCATACTCTTTCCATTTTTGGATGATGGATTGAACAGTGCTCCTTGGGATTTATAACCTAACACTGCTTTGAACTTCTCCACAACTTTATCCCTGACCTGTCTGGTGTGTTCCTTGGCCTTCATGATGCTGTTTGTTCACAGAGGTTCTCTAACAAACCTCTGAGGGCTTCACAGAACAGCTGTATTTATACTGAGATTAAATTACATACAGGTGGACTTAACTAAAATCTAGTGCCTTCAGAAGTCACTTAATTAGTAAAGGGTATCAGAGTAAAGGGGTCTGAATACAAATGCACGCCACACTTTTAAGATATTTAGTTATTTGTAAAAAAAAAAAAAAAGTTTGAAAACCATTTATCATTATCCTTTCACTTCACAATTATGTGCCACTTTGTGTTGGTCTATCGCATATTAATACATAAGGCCCCATGCACACGAGACGCGGGTGAAAATTCTGCTAAACACACATTTTTAAAGGCTAAAACCGGTGTTTAAAAACGCTAGTTTTGCCGCGATTTTAGCGGTGTTTTACCGCGTTTGCGTCTATAGGCGTTTAGTTAAACATCATAAGACCCTCCCTAAGCTCAAAAATCTGTATTATTTAACCATTTCAGACATTTTGGGAGACCAGCAGCTGAGAGAGCAGCAGTGTACTTGTATTTAGCGTATCACTTGCCACATCATCTGCCACAAGCTGTGGATTGTCCACTTGCCACGTCACCTGGCCACAAATTGTGGATTGTCCACTTGCCAAATCCCCTGGCCACGTCACCTGCCACAATTTGTGGATTGTCCACCTGCCACGTCACCTGGCCACGTCACCTGTCACAATTTGTGGATTGTCCACCTGCCACGTCACCTGGCCCCGTCACCTGCCACAAGTTGTGGATTGTCCACTTGCCACGTCACCTGCCACAATTTGTGGATTGTCCACCTGCCACGTCACCTGGCCACAAGTTGTGGATTGTCCACCTGGCCACGTCACCTACCACAAGTTGTGGATTGTCCACGTGGCAGGTGACGTGGCAAATCACCTGGCCACGTCACCTGCCACAAGTTGTGGATTGTCCAATTGCCACGTCACCTGCCACATCACCTGGCCAGGTCACCTGCCACAATTTGTGGATTGTCCACCTGCCACATCACCTTGCCACAATTTGTGGATTGTCCACCTGGCCACGTCACATACCACAAGTTGTGGATTGTCCATGTGGCAGGTGACGTGGCAAATCACCTGGCCACGTCACCTGCCACAATTTGTGGATTTCCACCTGCCACGTCACCTGGCAACATCACCCGTCACAAGTTGTGGATTGTCCACTTGCCACGTCACCTGCCACAAGTTGTGGATTGTCTACAGTGCAATGCAAGTAATTACAGTTTTTTATTTATTTTTTAATGGTTTTTTATCATTTGCCATCATTTTTGAGATTTCTAATGTAAAAAAAAATAGGTCACCGTTAAAAACGCTTATAAACGAAAACGCATCAAAATGCCGGTACCGCGTTTAGCAACGTTTTGCGTCTGAACCCATTTTTTTGCTTCTGGAAAAACGAGGTTAAACGCAACTGCCTAAAAATGGCAATAAACGAGACTGTGTGCATGGACACATAGGATAACATTGAATGTGTTCAGGAGCAGTTGAAAAAAAGTGTCCAACTGCCTCTGAACACGCGTTTAACAGTGTCTCGTATGCATGGGGCCTAACGTTTTTGGTTGCAAGTTGCAACTTTAAAATAAAGTGGCGTGTGTGTGTATATATATATATATATAAATAAAAAAGTATTTTTTTTTATTTATTTATTTTTAACAGTTCAGCTTTAAAAGGCTTAAACCACCTCCCACCCGGCCACTGTACATATACGGCTGGGTGGGTGCATCCTCCTTCTGAGTGGACGTTTAGGAACGTCCTTCAGAAGGAGGGGGATCACGTGCGTGCATGCCCGCGCAGCGGCGTGTTCCCGATGCGCTTGTGTCACCCGGACACGGCGCATCTCCAAATCGGCAGGAGGGCTCTGTGATTGGCCCTCCTGATAACATGACAGCTGTGTCCAATCACAGCTGTCATGTGATGCAAATAGAGAGCTGGTTGCTAGGCGATCGGCTCTCCTCACACGGAAGTTGTCAGTGAGGAGAGGAGATCTCTGCAGCCGGCCCGTGATCAGCGAGTATGAGCTGTTTTTTTTTTGTTTTGTTTTTTTACACACTGATCACCTGCCCAGTGTCCCCACACAATTTGCCCAAAACACTGTCACCACACAGTAAAAACACATGTCCCCCACATATGTAACAGTAAAATCACATGTCCCAATGATCATCTGCACACATATGACCGTGATCACCTGCGCACATCCGTCCGTGATCACCTGCGCACATCTGTCAGTGATCACATAAACCAATTATTATACACTTAACGTGATTTATTTTTACCAGACACGTAGCAGAATACATTTTGGCTTAAATTTATGACAAAATTCGATTTTATTGGATTTCTTTTAAAATAGAAAATATTGGTTTTTTTTCAAAATTTCCGCTTTTTTTTTGGCTTATAACGCAAAAATATAAAAAAACTGAGCCATGAATAAGTACCACCAAAAGAAAGCTCCATTTGTGTGAACAAAATTATAAAAATGTCATTTGGGTACAACATTGCATGGCCGCGCAATTGTCATTGGAAGTATGAGAGCGCTGAAAATTGGCCTGGGAAGGAAAGAATTGAATTGGTTAAAAAGTATACCTGGTGATCCTGCCATAAAGGTTCTTTTCCAGGCACTTCCTGTTACAAGGTGACAACTGTCTCCTGGTTTATCCTCCTCATCACACACTCCAAGCAGCCATGCTGACACACATAGACAGGCAAGGTCCATTGCTGTCACTATGGGGAAAAAAAATCCTGTTTAGAGCAAGGATGTACAGCCAACCTGGGCAGAGTGTGTGTAGACAAGAAATGTCTATAATTGGGCTGCAGGAGATCAGCAGCACTGAGATGCAAATACAGAAAAATGATGAACAGAATTTTAAAGGGAGAAAAAAAAATGAAATTTCTGATAGACAACGCATGAGCAAACCACATATCATTCAGTTCGGGTTTCCAATGCCTCTAAATGCACACCTTCACCTTCTCTTCCCTAAAACCACACACACCACAGGTGATAATGATAAACTTACCTCCGCTCGCCGTTCATTGCAGCCTCGCTTTCGCCCCAGAAACAATGATGTCATTCCGAAAAAAAAGAACAGACTTTGCTTCTCTGTTGTAACACAAATAAAGATGAGTGAAAAAAAAAAAAAGGTCGCTCAGTAGACGTAAGAGATTTACTAAAAGCTGATTGGCTGTAGCGGCAGTGCGACGTGATGAGGCTATGGCCGTTGTTTCATTTGCACAGTTGTAATCGGGCTCGGGCGCCATTTTGGTACACCCTGACCCTGCTGAGGGGTCCCCCCAGTTTTAGGGACTGTACAGTGCCGTTGTCACACAATCTCGGAATAAAGGTAGGGATATATTGCACGCCGTATGGAAAAAATGTAAATATCGTCAAAAATAATTTGCTCCATTAATGTGTGGGTCCAGGGTCCACATAGCGGTGTCAGCACCGTAACCATAGTGATATATGTGCGGGGACAGTTGGGTTAATGTGTGCTGTGCTGTGTGTTATGTGATCTGTCATCCTGCACAAATCAGAGCAATGCTACTACATGTCCAAGCTAAGGTTACTGCGAAGGAAGGATGGCAGCCTGTAATCTGCTGTATAAAGCCTTCATTTGGAATAGCTTGGTGTTTAATCAGTGTGGGAAGGGAACATTGTGTTGTCTGTGGAAACCAAACTTTAGACTTGTCTCCATTTTTTAAACGTACTCATTTGCTGCAATTTAAAAAAAAAAATCAATCAGTAGCACCTTGTTTAAGGCTATGTTCAGCAGTTATCTTTTTGATAAGCAAGAAGTAAAATCTTCATGGTCGTGGAAGAGATACAACAGGGCTATCTGCCCCTCCAGGTGTGTCAGATGACACCCCGAAACTTCCGCGTGTGTCAGATGACGCTAGGGTTTTCTTCAAGCCAAACCTGAACACTTTAGCAGCCTGGAACACCTTTGGGTACCCCCAAGGAGAGTAGTATTGCAGTGCGCATAGAGTGCCGCAGTGAATAGTGTGTGTGTGGCCAAATTTCTCTTGTTGATATCATCGCCCTGCCCCCCCCCCCCCCCCCCAGTGATGCCAAACCTGCCTCCAGACAGCAGCCTACAGCTCCCGGATGGCAACAGATTTGTGAGTGACTATCTTGGTTACTTGGGAAGCCACAGCCCAGTCTGAATAATGTTTCCGGGTTTCAGTCCGCCTGACAGGTGGCAACCTTAGATGATGCCCTGACACTTAGGGGTATGTCAGATGACGCACAACACTTAGGGGTGTGTCGGATGACGCACAACACTTAGGGGTGTGTCGGATGACGCACAACACTTAGGGGTGTGTCGGATGACGCACAACACTTAGGGGTGTGTCGGATGACGCACAACATTCAGGGGTGTGTCAGATTGCACCCTGACACTTTTAGGGGTGTGTTGGATGATGCACAGCACTTAGGGGTGTGTTGGATGACGCACAGCACTTAGGGGTGTGTCGGGTAACACCCTGACACTTAGGGGTATGTCGGATGACACACAACACTTAGGGGTGTGTTGGATGACGCACAACACTTAGGGGTGTGTCAGATGACGCCCAACATTCAGGGGTGTGTCGGATTGCACCCTGACACTTGGGGGTGTGTCGGATTACACCCTGACACTTTTAGGGGTGTGTCGGATGACACCACCAAAAACATAATCAGAAGCCTCAGAGACAGCACTTCCCCAAACGACGTAATTTCTACAAAACTCTTGAAAGAATGTACCGACATTCTAGCACCTACCATAACACGAAAAATTGCAGGGGTTAGTTAGGTTAAAGGAGTAGTAGAGCGGGCGGCCCTAGTCCACTCTGGTCATCATTTTAATTCTTTCCAACAGTGCACTGTGAAAAGTTTTTTCCATGTCTATATTCTTTTATCCTAGTGTGTTATTATATGTGAACAACCTTTTTCCTTTATGATTCTATGTATTTATTAGGATGATATGCGTTTAATGAGCATACAACAATAAAGTCTTTTCTATTTTTTCAATACCAATTGAATAGTGGTTGATTCACCGTATAACCGTCTCATTGGGCCTTGTCCCAATTCCCTCCCCTTTCCCCTGCAATTTTTCCAGTTGACATTTGGTTAGGAGGATCCCGTCCTTTATCAGACGTATCTATCCTTTGGTATTAATAACTTATATTGGCTCTATGTGAATCAGGCATATCCCCTTTCCCCCTGTTTCACCTACCATAACACACCTCATAAATCAATCATTCAAAGAAGGTATTGTTCCGAGCTCTCTCAAGCAAGTCATAATCAAACCCCTCCTAAAGAAACCCAACCTTGACCCCAAAGACCCAAACCACCGCAGACCGGTAACAAGCCTCAACACCATCTCGAAGATTGAGAGAAAGCAGTAATACAACAGCTACAACTCCACTTGGACTCTTACAAACTCTTGGATCCACTACAATCAGGCTTCCGCCCTGGCCATGGCACAGAAACAGCACTTCTTAAAATGGATGACGCCCTCGAAGCAGCAGATGATGGAGAATCATGCCTTCTGGTGCTGCTGGACCTCAGTGCAGCGTTCGACACAGTAGACCACAAAACTCTACTCATTCGCCTTAAAGAAGTAGCAGGAGTCGCAGACCCTGACCTATCCTGGTTCGCATCCTTCCTAGATAATCGTTCTCAGACAGTAAAACTAGGAGCCTTCACCTCTGAAACCCGCGCAATTTCTTGCGGAGTCCCTCAAGGATCACCCCTGTCGCCCTTACTCTTTAACATCTACCTCCGCCCACTCCTCAAAATCATCAGCAAACAGGACCTGTGCTACCACTCATATGCTGACGACACCCAACTCTACTTTCATATCACCGGGAAAAAAGACCAATATCATGGATTGGAAAATTGCCTCACATTGATCGATGAATGGATGACTGAGAGTTCCCTCAAACTCAACGGATCCAAAACAGAACTCCTTCTCCTCCACGCAAACCGAAAGACAAAAACTAAAACTTCTTGGACACTGCCCACCATCCTTGGACAGACCATTACCCCAAGCACCAAAGTCAAAACCCTCAGAGTCATCTTTGACTCGGAGATGTCGATGGATGCACAAATAGGATCAGTAGTCAGCGGATCTCACCATCTCCTCCGCCTGCTGCGTAGACTCATCCCCTTCATCCCGGAAGAGGACAAAGCAGTAGTAGTTGGAACAATCATCAACTCGCGACTCAACTACGCAAACGCCCTCTACCTCGGACTACCCAAATACCAGATTTCACGCCTACAAGTCGTCCAGAACACGGCTGCCAGGCTGGTAACGGGAAAAAAACCTTGGGAATCCATCACCCCATCGATGAGGAGCCTTCATTGGCTGACCATAAAGGATCGGATCACATTCAAGACCCTCTGCCTCACCCACAAGTGCACACAAGGAAACGCTCCTCAATATCTATGCGAGAAGATAAAGCACTACACCCCCAATCACACTCTCCGATCAACAAACCGAAACCTCCTTCATATCCCCAAGTCCCGCTACAAAACAAAGGGAGAATGAAGATTTGCAGTCCAAGGACCACGGCTATGGAACGCGCTACCCACGGATATCCGCATGGAAGAAAACCATCGGGCCTTCAGGAAAAAACTTAAGACCCACCTCTTCTGATGGATCAGGACGTCACTGGTTGCAAGCGCCTTGAGGCGATTTAGTTCGCATTTGTAGCGCTATACAAGTTATTCACTCACTCCACTCACGCACAACACTTAGGGGTGTGTCGGATGTCGCACAACACTTAAGGGTGTGTCGGATGATGCACAACACTTAGGGGTGTGTCGGGTAACACCCTGACACTTAGGGGTGTGTCGGATAGCACCCTGACACTTAGGGGTATGTCGGATTACACACTGACACTTTTAGGGGTGTGTTGGATGACGAACAGCACTTAGGGGTGTGTCGGATGGCACCCTGACACTTAGGGGTGTGTCGGATAGCACCCTGACACTTAGGGGTGTGTCGGATGGCACCCTGACACTTAGGGGTGTGTCGGATGGCACCCTGACACTTAGGGGTGTGTCGGATGGCACCCTGACACTTAGGGGTGTGTCGGATGGCACCCTGACACTTAGGGGTGTGTCGGATGGCACCCTGACACTTAGGGGTGTGTCGGATGACGCACAGCACTTAGGGGTGTGTCGGATGACGCACAGCACTTAGGGGTGTGTCGGATGGCACCCTGACACTTAGGGGTGTGTCGGATGGCACCCTGACACTTAGGGGTGTGTCGGATGGCACCCTGACACTTAGGGGTGTGTCGGATAGCACCCTGACACTTAGGGGTGTGTCGGATAGCACCCTGACACTTAGGGGTGTGTCGGATAGCACCCTGACACTTAGGGGTGTGTCGGATAGCACCCTGACACTTAGGGGTGTGTCGGATAGCACCCTGACACTTAGGGGTGTGTAGGATAGCACCCTGACACTTAGGGGTGTGTCGGATTGCACACTGACACTTTTAGGGGTGTGTTGGATGACGCACAGCACTTAGGGGTGTGTCGGATAACATCCTGACACTTAGGGGTGTGTCGGATGTCGCACAACACTTAGGGGTGTGTCGGATGTCGCACAACACTTAGGGGTGTGTCGGATGTCGCACAACACTTAGGGGTGTGTCGGATGTCGCACAACACTTAGGGGTGTGTCGGATGACGCACAACATTCAGGGGTGTGTCGGATTGCACCCTGACACTTGGGGGGTGTCGGATTACATCCTGACACTTTTAGGGGTGTGTCGGATGATGCACAACACTTAGGGGTGTGTCGGATGATGCACAACACTTAGGGGTATGTTGGATTACACACTGACACTTTTAGGGGTGTGTTGGATGTCGCACAACACTTAGGGGTGTGTCGGATGTCGCACAACACTTAGGGGTGTGTCGGATGACGCACAACATTCAGGGGTGTGTCGGATTGCACCCTGACACTTGGGGGGTGTCGGATTACACACTGACACTTTTAGGGGTGTGTCGGATGATGCACAACACTTAGGGGTGTGTCGGATGATGCACAATACTTAGGGTGTTACCCGACACACCCCTGACACTTAGGGGTATGTTGGATGACGCACAGCACTTAGGGGTGTGTCGGATAGCACCCTGACACTTAGGGGTATGTCGGATTACGCACTGACACTTTTACGGGTGTGTTGGATGACGCACAGCACTTAGGGGTGTGTCGGATGACGCACAGCACTTAGGGGTGTGTCGGATAACGCACAGCACTTAGGGGTGTGTCGGATGACGCACAGCACTTAGGGGTGTGTCGGATGATGCACTATACTTAGGGGGTGTCGGGTAACACCCTGACACTTAGGGGTGTGTTGGATGACGCACAGCACTTAGGGGTGTGTCGGATAGCACCCTGACACTTAGGGGTGTGTCGGATGACGCACAGCACTTAGGGGTGTGTCGGATGACGCACAGCACTTAGGGGTGTGTCGGATGACGCACAGCACTTAGGGGTGTGTCGGATGACGAACAGCACTTAGGGGTGTGTCGGATTACACCCTGACACTTTTGGGGGTGTGTTTGATGATGCACAGCACTTAGGGGTGTGTCGGATGACGCACAACACTTAGGGGTATGTCGGGTAACACCCTGACACTTAGGGGTGTGTCGGATAGCACCCTGACACTTAGGGGTGTTTCGGATGACTCATCTCCTGCACATACTGTCCTCTCTCATACCCTCTGCACTTCTCTCCTTCACATATTGCCTACCATCATACCCTTTGCACTCTTCCCCTGTACATACTTCCCCCCTCCCATACTCTCAAGCACACATCTCCTGCACATACTGCCCTCTCTTATACACTATGCACTTTTCTCCTGCGCATATTGTTTGCCCTCATACCCTCCACACTCTTCTTCTTCATACCTTTGGCACTGCTCTTCTGCACAGACTGCCCACAGCTATACCCACCAGTACCTTTTCAAGCACATACTGGTGGCAGTCATACCTTCTGCACCCTTCTTCCTACTGACTCTCATTACTGTTATTTACTCCAGCACACCTCTAATAAGTATACTGCCTGGTAAAGTGTGTGGGGAAGGGGGTTATTTTTTAACCCTTTTCAACCACAAGGGGCCTAACCCTTACCTATCCCATCTACAAAAAAAAAAAGCAGAACAGGGGGGATAAGGGTGCAGGATCCAGTAAGCCAGGCAGAGGGGCCTGCAGAAGTTAAAGCGGAAGTAAACCCAACGATTTAATAGTTTCAAAAAGCAGTTACATTCCCGGCATGCCGGAAATGCTAACTGTCACATTGGTTGTGCTCTCAACCAAACTATCACACCATCCAATGGCTGGTGTCATAACTGGTCACATGTGCAGCATCATGGCAGTTGAAGATTAAACAGAGGCCAAGATGGCAGCTTCCTTGGCTGAAAATGATAGGAGGGTTTACTTCCACTTTAAGCATCAGGTAAGTAAAAGTCCCCTAGACATAAACAGGCAGTCAACCCACTGCAGTGGGGGGAGCAGGATTTTGTTTTCTGAAATGAAGCTAGGCAGAGTTGTTGTAAAGTTATTGTTTGTTCTGTCTAGTGGCATGTGTACAAAACTCTATCTTAAATACAATTATAATGTTGAAGAACAAATATGTAAATGTGAAAGTCACATAAGGATTACTTTATGATAATACTTCAATATAAATTAAAATATGGAACGCTGAATATATACCCTCAGCTTTTACTTTAACCACTTGAAGACCAGGCCTATTCTAACACTTTTTGTTTACATGCAAAAATCTGTATTTTTTTTCAAGAAAGGTTCCTTAGAACCTGCAAACATTATATATTTTTATTTATTTTTTTAGCCCAGGCCCTAGAGAATAAAAATGTGGTGGTTGTTTTTTATGTCACATGGTATTTGCGCAGCAGTTTTTCGATTCTTCTTTTTTTTTTTTTTTTGGGCAAAGTATACTTTAATGAATTTTAATGCAAGAAAAACAACATGTAACTAAATTTTTTAAAATATAAAAGATGATGTTATGCAGAGTAAATAAATACCTAACATGTCATGCTTTACAATTGCGTACGTCCGTGGCATGGCGACAAACTACGTTACTTAAAGCGGTTGTATACTTTTTTTTTTTTTTTTACTTTTACCTTTAGGTAAGCCTATACTAAGGCTTACCTGTAGGTACAAAAAATATCTCCTAAACCTTTACGGTTTAGGAGATATTCCCCTTGCACTGCAGCGGCGCATGCGCACAGGGGATTCTCGGCTGAAGGCCCGGCGGACGCCGGACCTTGCCGGAAAGAAGTCTCCCGCGTGCATATGCGCGAGTGATGACATCGCAGCTCCACCCACTCACAGCGCTGGAGCCACGATACCCGGAAGACACGCCGAGGCATCATGTCAGCTGCCTTAGCGTGGACCGGGAGGGACACCACCACCTCGTTCTAAGGTAAGTATTTCATAATAAGCTAGTATGCGGTGCATACTAGCTCATTATGCCTTTTTCCTTTACAGGTTTAAAAATAAAAGTCAGCGGCTATACAACCGCTTTAAAAATCTCTATATGCTTTAAACATTTTTACAGGTTATCAATTTAGAGTTAAAGAGGAGGTCTAGAGCTAAAATGATTGCTCTCTCTATAGCGCTTTGATGTTCGAGACGATACCTCACATGTGGTGCAAACACCATTAGCATATGCATGCGCAATCTATGTATGCATTTTCCTCTGTGCACAGGGGTGCTTTAAAAAAAAGTTTTTTTAATATTTATTTTATTTTTAAAAATTTTATTTTTACACTGTCCCTTTTTTAAATGAGTTTTTCTCTTATCATCCATGGACCGACACGGCGTCTCTTACACTTTACACGTGGGTATATGTCCCTGCTTGCAGGAGAAGACCTAGGCAGAATGTTAAATGTTAAAACATTCCAGAACAAACCAGAGCTGAACAGCCCCGCCCAGGGGGGCGGTCCCTCCGGACATTACCCTCACACCTGCAGCTAGCAGGCCTCAGTTTTTTTCTGCCTAGCAGAAGGAGAAGACGTGGCTCTCTCAGGAGCCAGTCTCCTGGAAGATTTTACTTTTAATTTTTATTCCTTTGGGAATTTTTATTATTTTATTTTTGAGACCTTCAATCAACTGTCGGCTGGGCAACAGGTTGGGTACACTAGTATCCTCGTAGTCTTCCCTGTCCGACCATCGAGCGTGCTGATCCTCGCCTTGTGTGCGTGAGACTCAGTTCACGACATACCCCATGGCTCCAGGGGTGGCCGGGTTGCTTTCATGCTCCCGCGGTCCTCTCAAGATCGAACAGTACCTACTGTATCTTTTGCGGTGGACCGGGCCGACGGCTACGCAGTACGACTCTGTGATAGGCCTGTCTGAAACAAGCCAGTGAGTCCCTCTATTGGCACTGGGGGTGTCCTCCAAGGTGCTTGCGGGACGGGTAAGTAGTCTCTCCTGCTGCAAGGTGAGTACATGCTGGCTGTGTTTCTGTGTGTGGGGGGTTCTCCCTGTCTCCCCCCTGTATGCTGCTCTCTGCACCCTGTTGTGCTGTGTGGGGATACTTGGGGGGTCACTCTGCCTTGGGGGGGCCGCTCCATGACTGTTATTTTTATTGGGAAGTGTTCTGGGGGACTGGCTGTGGTGTTTTCTGTGCGCCATTGGCGCGGTGTTTTATTTTTAAAAAATGCGCCATTGGTGGCCATTTTGGCTGAGGCTTAATACATAGTTAAACTGGTGCCCGGCGGCCATTTTCTTGTAGCCGCGGCACTTGCACTTTCGTTTTCGGCCTCTAGCAGCGCTGCTGTACGGCGCGGAATACACACGTCCCCACAGATTCTTCACCTCAGGCTGCACCAGCGCGACTCATACAGCGCTACAGCACGACTCATACAGCGCTACAGCGCGGCTCATACAGCGGTCCCTAGGGGTGGTGAGTACTCCAGGTATCCCCTCCTCAGCCCCAGCACGGCCTGTGGGTGGGCTGTATTATTCACTATAATGGTGAATAAGGTCTCAGAGGGTGGCAATATTGGAGTCTGGTTCACCTGTTTTCTTCATATTGTTAGAGACAACTGACAGTGCTTCTGCACCTGCGGTCCTTAGGGACCAGTTGTCGGCATTCCTGGAATCATTAATCTGACCAGGAGAAAGCAGTGTGTGAGCGCAAGGGAGCAAAAAAGCCCCTATCCCCACCTTTTTTCCACAAAAAAAAAAAAAAGGGGGGTAATGCGCTGATTCAGATATGGGCCTAGCCACTACCGCTCAGGACCCTAGCTCTAAATATATATTTGATGGTTTTGAACAGGACATTCCTTGCAAGGAAAACTCCAGTTCTGTGTCAGTAAATGACAGGGTGCTTGTTTTGTGAACTCATTGATGCAGTGAGGGACACTCGCAAGCTAAATGCTGCGGATGCAGAACCTCAGGCGGACGGTCTCCTCTGGTTCCTTGGGGCCGGGCCTTCTAAAAAGTGTTTTTTTTCAATATGTACCTTTCTTTGACCAGCTCACTGACAAGGTCTGGGGAAAAAGCCGCAGAAGTCTTTTATGGTCCCGCAGCGTTTGTCTATCAGATACCCCTTTTAAGGATGCCCTACTAAAAATGTGGGCTTCTCCCCCAGTGGTCGACCCTCCAGTCGCCCGGTTGAACAAGGCCACCATTCTCCCGGTGGAGGGGACTCCTGCATTTAAGGACCCCACTCACAGGAGGTCAGAAGTGGTGAGTAGAGCCATGTTTGCCTTGTTGGGGTCCGCCCTACGGCTTGTGGTAGCGGCGACCCTTGTGTCTCCAACACTTGCGGGATGGGCAACTGTACAGGAGCATGTTCTTCCTCCAGACACTATTGCTCTGGCCCACAAATGGTGCAGGGCCTGGTTTATGTGGCGACACCACGTTTGACGCGGCCCCTTATAACTCAGGGTATTGCGTGGTCTGATCTGGTTGAAATGCTGGTCTGCTGACCTAGCTTCTAAAAAGCCTCGGAAGGGTTTACCATTAAAAGGTGGTAGGTTTTTTCGGTGCTGCGCTGGATGACATCATCAAGGATGTCACGGGAGGTAAAAGCACTGTTCTTCCTCAGGCTGGCAAGGAGGCCGCTATAAGCAGGGTCCTTCCTTTCCAGAAAAAAGGGGATATTTTCGTCAGTCAACGGGGAGGCCCCCCCAGACTGACAGCGGTACGGCTGGTGGACACGAGCGCCCCTGGGTGCGTATGCCGAACAAGCCGGCTCCCTAGCCCGCCTCCGCGTGAAGTCTTGCCCCCTCCCAACTCTGGGGTAGGGGGGACGACTTTGCAGGTCCACGGATCAATGGACCTCCCGGATCTCCTACTGGTGGGTGTGCGAGGTGATCCCCTCAGGTTACAGGATAGGTTCCGTTCCTAATACCAGACAGATTCTTCCCTCGAATCTTCCTCTCCTTCCTGCCCGTCGGGTGGCCCTATGGGGCCTATTCAGGTTTGAGGTCCGGAGTGATTGTGCCGGTTCCGTCACAGGAGAGGTTTCAGGGATTCTACTGGCCTATCTTGGACCTCCAGGTCCTGAATGCCTTCGTGAAGGTGCAAAAGTTCCGCATGGAATCCATTCGCACGGTGGTCAGTGCACTCCGTCAAGGGGATTTTCTGGCGAACTTGGAATTCAAGGACGCCTACTTGTATGTTCCGATCTGCGCTTGCGATCGACGAAGTCCACTATCAATTTGTGGCTCTTCCTTTCGGCCTAGCCCCGGCGCCGAGGGTGTTCACTAAGGTGCTTGTGCCGGTTCTAGCTTGCTGAGACAGCAAGGCATTGCTGTCGTGGGCTATCTGGACGATCTTCTTCTCAGAGCAGGAAATGGCTCAGTATTAGAAGACAGTGTGACTATCGTCAGTCAGACCCTCAGGGACTTCGGGTGGCTCCTAAACATTCAGGAGTCAGTCCGGGTCCCGACTCGAGATTTGGAGTATCTCTGTCATGGATATGCATTAATGTCTGTCTGCCATCTTACCTTCCTCCTCATGTGTTCATCTAGAGACCAGACCTCCTTCACCTGGCTTCCTTTATAATCTCCTCCCAGCCTGACTCCACCCCAGGCCCTATCACTGAACACTATATTAACCTGTGCACTGCAAGCCTGCTTTGCTGATCAACGTGTTTGTTAGGCATTGTGTGTTTGGGTTCCTGCCTGCCGTGTGCTACGTCTGTCTCTCTGTTACGTTATTGGCTTGTCCCCGACCATCCCTGTCTGCTCGTGACCCTTGACCTTCGGCTCGTTCTTCGTTATCCTTGTCTGCTTGTGGCCCCTGACCTTCGGCTTGTTATTCGGTTCTCTCTATCGTGTGCTGCTGCTTCCCCTTATCCTACGGGGCGTGAGCTAGGAAACTCCAGGGGCCGCGACCTGGTCCCAGCCTGCAGCGTAACATCCTCACCACTAGAGGCCCTGGAGAAGACCAGCTGGGTCTTAGACTCCGCGCCCTGGGGAATCTTGGCTCTCGCTTCCGTTGGGATCCCGGTTGTGCTCCTCTGGTCCCGCTTTCCACAACCACCCAGTTTCCTATCCACAGAAGCCAGCCATAGGGTTCACTACCTCGCGGTGCACTCCTGTCCCCCTACGGTGTGCATCTGTCACCTGGCCACAGGTGACCCTGACAGTTTGATCAGCCATGAACCCGGCTGACATCCCGCTTCCCGCGGATGATCCATTGCAGGGCATAGTTCGCAGACTTGAGACCCAGGAATCAAATCAGACCCAGGTGATGCGATTCCTCCAGGATCTGGCTTCTCGATTCGAGCAGCTTCAGGTCTCCTTGGGAACCCCGAATCCGCAACCCCAAGTACAACCAGCGGCTGTACCTATCGCACCAGTCGCAGCCTCACACTCACTAAGATTGCCAGCTCCGTTCCGTTTCTCTGGGGACTCCAAGGCCTGCAGGGGGTTTCTCAGCCAATGCACTATTCATTTTGAGCTTCAGCCTCAAAGCTTCCTATCTGACCGGGCTAAGGTAGCCTATATCATTTCCCTCCTCTCCGGTGAAGCTTTGGCCTGGGCTGCCCCCCTGTGGGAGAGGAACGATCCGGTGGTTTCCAGTCTGTCCGAATTCTTGAAGCTCTTTCGTAATATCTTCGAAGAGCCGGCTCGGGCTTCTTCAGCGGCTAGTGCTGTCTTACGTCTTCGCCAAGAATCTAGTTCAGTGGGGCAATATGCTCTTCAGTTCCGTATCCACACAGCTGAATTGAGCTGGAATAATGAGGCCCTGGTCGCTACCTTTTTACATGGCCTCTCTGACCGAGTGAAAGACGAATTAGCGGGAAGAGCCATTCCCGTCGGTCTGGACGATGTAATTTCATTATGCAACCAGATCGACATTCGTTTTCAAGAGAGGTCCTTAGAAAAAAGACGCCAGCACTCTCTGGGTCCTAGCCAGTCTGAGCTCCCCTCCCTTCATTCCGTGGAGCATCCTCTACCTGCTGAAGAACCTATGCAGCTGGGCCGGACCAGACTAACCCCCGAAGAACGTGCTAGGCGCAAGGAACCCTGGGCCCATATTGCCATGGATTTTATCACCGATCTCCCACTGTCTGAGAATAATACAGTCATTTGGGTGGTAATCGATCGATTCTCCAAGATGGCTCATTTTGTTCCTCTTCCTGGTCTTCCTTCTGCCCCTGCCTTGGTTCCCATTTTCATTCGAGAAATTCTCCGCCTACATGGGGTCCCTTCTCATATTGTTTCCGACAGGGGAGTCCAATTCACGTCTCGTTTTTGGAGAGCCTTTTGCAAATCCCTCAATATTGTCTTGGATTTTTCTTCTTCTTACCATCCCCAATCCAATGGACAGACTGAGAGGGTTAATCAGGAGTTAGAGGTCTTTCTTCGCACCTTTGTGTCTTCTCACCATGACGATTGGTCCTCTCTACTCCCGTGGGCAGAATTCTCCCATAACAATCATGTGAATACCAGTTCGCAGAAGACACCCTTTTTCACAGTTTATGGAAAACACCCTCAACTTCCTCTTCCTATGATCTGTTCTCCAGACATTCCAGCTTTGGCTTCGGTTCAGGAGTCTCTCAATTCCGTTTGGGGTCACGTTCATGATTCCCTCCGGGCAGCTGCTGAAAAATTCAAAGGCTTTGCCGACCGCCGCAGGCGTAAACCGCCTTCTCTTCAGCCAGGGGACAAAGTCTGGCTCTCTACCAGGAACATCAAGCTCCGAGTTCCTTCTCTGAAGTTTGCTCCACGATTCATCGGTCCATACACGGTAACTGCTAAACTGAATCCGGTTTGTTTCAAACTCCAGATTCCTAAGAGCCTTAAAATCACTAACTCCTTTCATGTTGCTCTTCTAAAGCCTTTAGTCCTCAATAAATTCTCTCGTCCTCTTCCTACCGTGGCGCCTGTCTCGGAGGATAATCAGGAGTACGAGATCAGTCAAATTCTGGACTCCCGACTCTGTAAAGGCGTTCTTCAGTACCTCGTTCATTGGAAAGGGTTTGGTCCTGAGGAGAGGTCTTGGATCACTGCATCTGAGGTCTTTGCACCTCGTCTGTTAAAGGAGTTTCATCTGAAGTTTCCCTCTAAACCTGGGCCCAGGCGGGGAAGGGGGAGGCCTCGTAAGAGGGAGGGTACTGTCATGGATATGCATTAATGTCTGTCTGCCATCTTACCTTCCTCCTCATGTGTTCATCTAGAGACCAGACCTCCTTCACCTGGCTTCCTTTATAATCTCCTCCCAGCCTGACTCCACCCCAGGCCCTATCACTGAACACTATATTAACCTGTGCACTGCAAGCCTGCTTTGCTGATCAACGTGTTTGTTAGGCATTGTGTGTTTGGGTTCCTGCCTGCCGTGTGCTACGTCTGTCTCTCTGTTACGTTATTGGCTTGTCCCCGACCATCCCTGTCTGCTCGTGACCCTTGACCTTCGGCTCGTTCTTCGTTATCCTTGTCTGCTTGTGGCCCCTGACCTTCGGCTTGTTATTCGGTTCTCTCTATCGTGTGCTGCTGCTTCCCCTTATCCTACGGGGCGTGAGCTAGGAAACTCCAGGGGCCGCGACCTGGTCCCAGCCTGCAGCGTAACATCCTCACCACTAGAGGCCCTGGAGAAGACCAGCTGGGTCTTAGACTCCGCGCCCTGGGGAATCTTGGCTCTCGCTTCCGTTGGGATCCCGGTTGTGCTCCTCTGGTCCCGCTTTCCACAACCACCCAGTTTCCTATCCACAGAAGCCAGCCATAGGGTTCACTACCTCGCGGTGCACTCCTGTCCCCCTACGGTGTGCATCTGTCACCTGGCCACAGGTGACCCTGACAATCTCGGTCTGATTCTGGACTCCTTGGAGGCAAAAGGTATTCCTACCTCCGGGGAAGCTACTGACACTTCAGTCTGCAGTACGGATGCTGACATCCCAAAAAATGGTCGTCAATCCGTTTTTGCATGGGAATCCTGGGACTCATGGTGACCTCTTTCGAGGCCATTCCGTATGCCCAATCAAACATCCAGGGCATTGCAGAAGGAGATCTTGTTCCCTTGGGACAAATCCCCGTTGTCTTTGGATTTTCCGATCCAGGTGAGCCACCTGGTCAGGGCGTCCCTGACATGGAGTTTGGGTTCCCGGCTCTTCGGTCCGGGAAGTCGTTCCTCCCCGTCCAATGGACGGTGTTCACTACAGACGCCAGCCTGAAGGGCTGGGGTGTAATCTGGGGAGTCCTGTTGGCCCAAGGGCTTGGACTCCGGACGAAGCCCGTTTGCCGATTAATGTTCTGGAAATACAGGCCATCAGACTGTGCCTCTCCTCGTGGTCTGAGAGATTGCAGGATCGTTCCATTAGGATCCTGTCGGACAAGTCACGGTGGTGGCGTATGTCGACCACCTCGAAGCTCAGCTGAGGCTTCCGAGGTCCCCCGTACCCTGAAGTGGACTAAAGGAAGCGTGCCGGCTCTGTCAGCCGTTTACATTCCGGGCATAGAACTGGCGGACTACTGAGTTGCCAGACGTTGGACCGGGGAGAGTGGTCCTTGCACCCGGAGGTATTTCAACTCCTTTGCCACACAAACGGTGGGGCACGCCGGAGGTGGACCCGATGGCTTCTCGACTCAATTGTAAGTTGTCGGTTTGTGGCCAGATCCAGGGATCCTTGGGCGGATGCATCAGAGGCGTCAGTGGCCCATGGGGTCATGATCACCTGATGCACGTTTATCCTCCGTTGCAGTTGCTTCCTCGCCTGCTGCGCAGGGTGGCGACCGAGGGAATTCCGGTGATTCTCATTGCTCCGGATCGACCTCGGCTTCACTGGTACGCCGATCTGGTACGTCTCGTCGAGGCCGTTCCCTGATGGTTGCCAATAGGGAGGACTTTCTGTCTCAGTCATGTATTTCATCCTGCCTTTACAGTCTCGGGCCTTAACGGCATGGCTGTTATAAGCCAGGTGTTGAGAGACCGAGGCTCTCGGACTCGGTCATTTCGTCCATATGAAGGACACGGAAGTCTTCCTCCAGAACTATCTCTGTACCTGGAATAGCTTACATCGCCATGTGTGAAGAGCTGGACTGACATCCTCGGACGTATTCCGTCCTTAGAATCCTGCGTTTCCTACAGCATGGTGTGGCCCAAAGGCTCGCTTTGAGTATCATTTAGGGTCAGTTTCGGCCTTGGCCGTCTTCTTTCGGTGACCACTAGCGGGTCATTCCTTGGTTGGCACCCTTGTACAGGGGGTTCGCCATGGGCTCCCTCCTGTCGTGTCTCCCTTTTCCCCCCGTGGGATCGGAATTGGTACTCTCGGTTCTCCAGGAACCTCCTTTTGAGAATATCAGGGATATTCCCCTCTTCGCTTTGTCTCAGTGGGTGGCTCTTTTTAGTGGCAATCACTTCTGTTAGACGAGTATCTGAATTGGCGACCTTGTACTGCAAGTCGCCATATTTAGTCATCCATAAGGATAAGGCGGTGTTGCATCCGCGACTTTCTCTTTTGTCAAGGGTGATCTTGACCTTTCACCTAAAATGAGGACATTGTCCTCCCGTCCTAGTGTCCTCGCCCGTCGCATCCCAGAGTGCGCGCGGCACACTTTGAATGTGGTACGTGCCTTGCAGGTGTGCCTGTCTGCTGCTTCTATTCGGAAGTCTACTCTCTGTTTGACTGTCTCTGGTCAGATACAGGGTCAAGCGGCTTCGTCTGCCACCTTTTTCTAGGTGGATCGGACAAACCGGCTTTCAAGCCTATACTCTCATGGGGCGGGCGCCTCCCTTCCCGGTTACGGCGCATTCCACCAGGGCAATTGGTGCTTCCTGGGTTTTCCGACATCAAGCGTCGGTTGCACAAGTGTGCAAGGCGGCGACCTGGTCGTCTGTTCATACCTTTTCTATGTTTTATAGGGTTGATGAGGCTGCATCTCCGGATGCTTCCTTCGGCCGCAAGGTGTTGCAGGCCGCTGTTTAAAGTGGCAACTCCTCCGTTTGGGAGCTCTGCCTTGTTTGGAGTGAAGCTTTTTGGTTTTTCCATTTATACTGCTCCCATCCCTCTTGACACTGCTTTGGGACATCCCACGTGTAAAGTGTAAGAGACGCCGTGTCGGTCCATGGATGATAAGAGAAAATGGGATTTTTGTACTCACCGTAAAATCCATTTCTCTGACATCCATGGACCGACACGGCACCCACCCTTCCTTTTAGTTTGTGCTGCTTTGTTACGAACTGAGGCCTGCTAGCTGCAGGTGTGAGGGTAATGTCCGGAGGGACCGCCCCCCTGGGCGGGGCTGTTCAGCTCTGGTTTGTTCTGGAATGTTTTAACATTTAACATTCTGCCTAGGTCTTCTCCTGCAAGCAGGGACATATACCCACGTGTAAAGTGTAAGAGACGCCGTGTCGGTCCATGGATGTCAGAGAAATGGATTTTACGGTGAGTACAAAAATCCCATTTTTTTTTTTTGTTTTACTTTCATTGTCATCACAAGAAATGTAAACATAATT
The DNA here is from genome assembly GCA_029206835.1 of Rana muscosa. Lineage (NCBI taxonomy): Eukaryota > Metazoa > Chordata > Amphibia > Anura > Ranidae > Rana > Rana muscosa. The sequence goes on from CM055116.1 coordinate 634,850,043, forward strand.
TGTGATGGCAGTAAAGCATGATAGGTTCTCTTTATAGAGACATTTGGGGTCTAGAACAGGGGTCTCAAACTGGTGGCCCTCCAGCTGTTGCGAAACTACAAGTCCCATGAGGCATTGCAAGGCGGACACTTGATTTAAACAATTTAATAGAAAATGCACATCGCTTCCGCTCTCCTCAACCATAGAGATGATCGGAGATTATCTGGTCTCCGGTCACCTCTATCATCGTTGGCCGCAACCGCCAGATTGAATCCCGGACTCCCCGGTGTTCACGGAAAACAAGGAGTCCCCTCCCGCTTTTTGTAAAAGTGACCCAGCAGCTAACCAGCCACTCGGATCACTTTCATAGGGTAGGGAATTGCCGGTTAAAAATATGACAGCTGCGGCCATAACCGCGGTGCCTGGTGGCAAGTGGTTTAAATTTATTTTATGTAAAGAGAAACTTTTTCTTAGTTTTGCGTAAAACCCAAGTAGAATATTCAAAAGGATTCATAGTATTTCCTTCACAAGGTATTATTAAGTATACCTATATCTGGATACAATAAAAGAAAATGTGTTTGTAGATTTCTTTTGACTGAGAGTTTGAGAAAGATGGTTGTCCTATTACATTGTTGTGTCAGGGTTCCACTGTTGTGTGAAATAAAGACAATTGTTTTAAATTAGCTGATACCATTTTTAATCTTCAGATGAGTCTCTTTATTTTCCTAATGGCTTCCATTTTATCCTGTGGACTGAGTTGTTTTCTTCGCTAGAGCATGGCATCGATTTTTTTTCTTTTTTTTTAGTTATTTTCTGGATGCAAATCTGTGTTGCATACATTTGATAATATTTTTTTTTTCTAAATACTATTTCAGGGTTTTTTGTATGGCATCTAACAATGCCCGCATGTGCTGCCATTAACTGCACAAGCCGACAAACACGTGGATGTGGAAAGTCTTTTCACCGGTAAGAATGAGAGAAATTCAAACTGCATGTATTTGTTTATGGGATTTGCCTAGATTGTGTTTATATATTGTGAGATTGGGGGTTGTTAAGCTCACTTAGTAGATGCGTTTTTCAGTGATGCAAGCCAGTCAGCAACTCTTAGTTTAGTTTAAGGGCATGGTAGCCCATTTTTATTTAAAAGCACGAAAGTTCACAAACACATCTGTAGTATTTACAGGGGGGTTCCACCATTCCTGTATCCTTCATACTAACAGTCGCTTTACCCTCTAGCGATCCAGGCCTTTAGCTTTCTCCTAGTCCGCACCTTTGTTGCTATAACACTAACTATGTCTGCCTCCTGCAGACATGCACCGCCTTTGACTCCACTTCAGAGGAAGAGAGCCCACTCGGCTCTCATGCACACAGACTTGCTCTGTTGGGTGGGGCCCTGTTCCATAATTACCTCTGAACTAAATAGCCCAAGACACAGCTGTTCCATCAGCGTGTCTCTCTTTACCAAATGTGGCAATAACCAACCCTCTTGAAGGTCGCACAAAGTCGCACCCTCACAATAGATAGATAGATAGATAAAGATCTATCTATCTATCTATATACAGTATATATATATATATATATATTGGTCAATTAGGAACGAATAAGGATTGGATTTTTTGGGCACTGATACAACGACAGTCAAGTCATATAAAAAATATTTATTACATAAAAACAATACAATTAAAAATATAAACCAAACCCCACAGCAATGAAAACAGCGTATGTAGGTAACGGAGCCACCTGTTACAATCTGTTTAAGGTGGAGAGAGGCACAACCTCAGCCGGTTTTGCGGTTAACACCACTTCTTCAGGAGGGTCTGTACGATACATAATATAAAATGTAAATATCTAGCAAAACATGTAAATACAAAACATGTAAAAGAAATACAAATTACAATATCATCAATACAGCCAGTGTCATGGCCTGTGGTCTGCTCACCGCAGGACGTTCATGGACAAAACAACTGCCCGGATAACCCCCCCCCCCCGCGCGCGGCGAACGAGGGGGACATTTTTATATGGTGCTCTCTGGTAAAAATAATAAAATAGAATAGTATTAAGATATAATGTAATGAATATGGTCTTGAGTTATTGGACATCAGGTAAGGGTGTGATGAGGGATGAGTGAAGGGAAAAGAAGGGAGAGAGGAGAAGGGAGGGGGGAGAGGAAAGTGACGGGAGTTGATAAAAAGGGGGGAGAAGGAAGGGAAAGGGAGGGGTAGGAAGGAAAGGGAAGAAGAAAAAGGGAGGGGGAAAGAAGGAAGCGTGAATGGAAAGGAAGGTGAGAAAGGGAAGGGAAAAAATAACAAGGGGGAGGGGGGGAGGGAGGGGGTGGAGAAAGGACCAAGGAAAGAAGGGGGGTGGTGAAGGGAGAAGGAAGGAAAAAAGGAGGGGAGAAGGAAAGAAAAAGGGAAAGGGGGGGGCGGGAGCAAGAGGGGCAGCGAACAACAAGAAGGAAGGAGAGGAGAAGAAAGGAGAAAATTGTTGAAAACCATGAATGGGGGGGAGAGGAGATGCGATACGATTTGTAAGTGGTCCGATTTCTCGTTCTTGAGGTTGTTAAACCTAGTCCCAGGGGTGGCGACTGGGATAAAACTATCCTACAGAGGGAAACCCTGTGGATAGAACATCTCAACGCTACCATACCTCCTGGGCTCAACGAGATGAATTCTTACAAAACCTTTTTGTAGGAGTATTTGTCAGCCATTTTCCTTGTCTTTTCTCTTTTTCCCTTCCTTCCCCCCCCCCCCTTTGTTCTTCTTTTTTCCCCTCCCCCCCTTCCACTTCCTCTCTTCCTCCCCCCCCCCTCCCTCCCTCCCCCTTCGTTTTCCACCCTCCCGTTCTTTTCTCTCGATTACCTGTACACACATTTCTATTCTGTCATGTAAATCTGTGGTTTTTGCTCTTTCCCCTTTTTGGGGGTCTTCTCCACTCCCAGAGCTGTAACTGGTGATTACTATCGGACGGTGCAGTTAATATTGCATATATCTAGAATAACATTACAAAAATTTTTTTTGTATATTTATCTTTATTTCATGTCTATTGTATAACTCTATGCAGCCCATGCCCTGTTTCCTGTCTGCTGACGTGTTATGTGACGCGGCAACTGCCTTTGTTGCTACCCTATTGGCGAACGTGTTCCTTTCCTGGCCGAGATGACTCGCATCATCTCGTTCTTGCGCCGACAGACCTGGTCTTGCGGCCTTGGGTCTGCTGGCGCGCACTTGCGCAGTAGCTTTGCTTCACCAAGTGTGGAAAGGATGACCCCGTGACGTCACACGCCGCACGTTGCTTGCGGCGTGTTAGACGGCGGGGTTGGGGATCACATTTAAACGGCTTGTTTACAAGCTGTTGATGTGAGTGGTGCACACTCTCCCTGGGGTACCGTATACTCGGATTGTTTGTGGAGGTAAGCCCCTATTTTTTTTTTTTTATGTTTATAAGGCTGAAATTTTAGGCGGTACTAGATTATCAGACCGCAAGTGTATATATGTTTTCTCTTGTTTTTATGCAGCCAATAACTTTGCCCTTGATATGTTTAACTGACGCTGGGCTTGGTATACTCCAACTATCGGCTACCTCATAACAATTCCCAGGCTGCTCCCAGCCCTATACGGGTTATCTTTCATTACCCCAGTTCACTCTGGTCCTTGTCCATTGTGGTAAGAGTTACCATTATTGAGTTTGGTGATAGTCTTATAGTCTAATATATTAGGCTATGGGTTCCTGGTTATCTTTTTCACTCTCCTCCTGGTTCTCCCTCCTCTCCACCCCCCTCCCTCCCTTCCCCCATTCATGGTTTTCAACAATTTTCTCAAATTTTCTCCTTTTCTTCTCCTCTCCTACCTTCTTGTTGTTCGCTGCCCCTCTTGCACCCTCCCCCCCTTTCCCTTTCCTTCCCATTTCTATTTGTCTTTCCTTCTCCCCTCCTTTTTTTCCTTCCTTCTCCCTTCACCACCCCCCCTTCCCCCCCCTTCTTTCCTTGGTCCTTTCCCCCCCCTCCCCCTTGTTTTTTCCCTTCCCTTTCTCACCTTCCTTTCCATTCACGCTTCCTTCTTTCCCCCTCCCCTTTTTTTCTCCTTTCCTTCCTACCCCTCCCTTCCTTCTTCCCCCCCCCCCCTTTTTTATCCCCTCCCTTTCATTCCTCTTCTCCCTTCCCTTCACTTTCCTCACCCTTTTCCCTTCCCCTTTTTTCCCCTCCCTCCCTTCTTTTCCCTTCACTCATCCCTCATCACACCCTTACCTGATGTCCAATAACTCAAGACCATATTCATTACATTATATCTTAATACTATTCTATTTTATTATTTTTACCAGAGAGCACCATATATAAATTTCCCCCTCATTCGCCGCGGGGGGTTATCCGGGCAGTTGTTTTGTCCATGAACGTCCTACGGTGAGCAGACCACAGGCCATGACACTGGCTGTATTGATGATATTGTAATTTGTATTTCTTTTATGTTTTGTATTTACATGTTTTGCTAGATATATACATTGTATATTATGTATTGTACAGACCCTCCTGAAGAAGCAGTGTTAACCGCGAAACCGGTTGAGGTTGTGCCTCTCTCCACCTTAAACAGATTGTAACAGGTGGCTCCGTTACCTACATACGCTGTTTTCATTGCTGTGGGGTTTGGTTTATGTTTTTAATTGTATAGTTTTCTTTTTGTATGTAATAAATATTTTTTATATGACTTGACTGTCGTTGTATCAGTGCCCAAAAAATCCAATCCTTATTCCTTCCTAATCGACCAACCACGGGTGGGATGGCATTGGCAACCACCACCCTATGTTCATTAGGTTTTTCTTTCAATACTTATTATGGATGACGGCACTATTTATTGTTAGTTTATTTCACTTTAACTGAGGCTATACTCAACATCTTACTATATTTGATACATAAAGTTTTTGATTTTATATGAACTTTTTGGAGTTTGCACGAAAATACTTTATATATTTATTTACCAGCACGGAGGCAATTTATACATTTCAACATATATGTGGATTATAAGGTTTGTGATGCTGTGATCACACGCTCTATGGTAAAAAAAAACTTTGTTTGCACGTCAACACATTTTTTATTTAGTGTCATTGCATCAAGGCACTTATGCGAACATTCAGATAGCGCAGCATTTCCGCTATAAATATTGGAGGGAAGAGATACCCCCTTCACACAGCACACAGGAATAGAGCTGAGGCTGTCCATCAGCTGGAGGTGCTTCCCATGTCACCTTTTTTGGTGTTAGGAAAACTTGTCAAAAGTGACTCATGCTGATAGCAGAGGAACAAAGCAGCAGACAGAAATTACACTAATGCCTTGTACACACGGCCGGATTTTCCGATGGAAAAAGTCAGACTGGCTCTTTTTATCGGATATTCCGACCGTCTGTATGCCCCATCGGACTTTTTCCATCGGGAATTCTGACGGACTTGGATAGAGAACATGTTCTCAATCTATCCGTCGACTTTCGTCTGACTTTTGCACGGTCAAAAGTCCGGCCGTGTGTACAGGGCATTAGTGCTCTTAACTGAGACAAGTAGACACTATATAGGAATATTCTTTGTTCATATTTCATGTCTGAGGTTTACAACCACTTTAAATCTAATACAGCAACTCTAGGTCATGGTCTGTCTAGGCTGACACTTACAAACATCCAACCTCTAAATCTGCCTCTAACATGTTCTATGTACCATTATGAATCTCGAAGATAAAATCTCATTTGATAGCTCTGCTATCAGTGACATGAAAATGAAGACACTGATTTTAAAAGATGGCTATCTTTGCAGATTTCCACATGGACGACCAGAGATTCTGAAAAAATGGGTTATGAATATGAGACGCAATACATTTAAACCTTCCTCCAAGGCAGTGCTGTGCTCAGATCACTTTGAAGAGTACTGTTTTGATCGAACTGGCCAGACAATTCGACTGAGGGTAGATGCTGTGCCAACAGTCTTTTCTTTTCCTGGGAAATCAAGAAAGGTAATTACTGTACTTAATTTCTTTTAATAAATATGTAAAATGTATTACACTTATATAAGGAAATGTTATGTATATGTTGGATGAAAATAATGTCCACAGCTTCAGAATGCTCTTATAACTGGTAATGCTAAATTAAAGTGTATCTAAACAAAGGAAAAACTGTGATTATCATACAGCTTACCTGTTCTTAGATGTGGTGCTTGTATTGGGTTTCTTTTTTCAGAGTTGTTTCCCTTTTATTTTATTCATTTTGATCCTGACAGTAACTGGCTTCCTGTCCTAAGATGACAATGCTCACTCGCAGTACTGTGCCTTTTTAGAGGAGCAGAAATTGTGTTAGGACTACAGAACCTCCCATTTGAAAGAGCTCAGGAAGTAACTAGCCCACTGGGAGACCAATGGGTAATTTCTTCACTTCCTAAACAGATATAACAAACCTGCTTTCAATTATTTAACAGACCAAAAGGGTTCAAATAGGGGATGTTCACTGTTAGTGTTTACATACATTTTAATGTTTTGTGTGCTTTTTCCTTATAGGACAGAAAATTACAGAACTCATCTCCAAAGCTTGAGTATAGCGATGAGCAGTTTTCTTTCCCACCTCCATTACTCCCAGAACAGATGCCTACTCAAAACATAGTTGAAAAACGGGTTACCTTGGAACACGACTATTGCATTATGGACAGCCCAAAGGCTCTAAAAAAACGGCTTGATGAAGCCTTAAGCACCCTTCACAATGTAAAAAGGAGACTGAAGATCACCCAACAAAAGTTCAGGAGGCTAAAATTCAAGGTTCAGTCTCTTGATCTTTCTGATGATCCTGTGTAAGGGATAATGGACTTTAAGTGACTTTATAAAAGTGCTTTGATACGGCTTTATCCATATGTATTCTATAGTCAGACAATGTAAATACAGAGTTTTATACTTAGAAGCCTTATTTGTGTAAGTGTGAGATTTATGAAGTTCTAAAATGGAAAATAAGTAAAATAATTACAGTGTATAACTACAGTAAGTAAGTGTTATTGCATTGACATAGATGGGCTTAGCGTGGCCCCACCCAAGCATCCACATGGTAACTAACTGAAAGACCTTCATTCCAGTGTTTTCACATGCTTGACAAAATAAACCAGCCTATACATGGGCACTTTGAGACACCCAACACTTCATTTGCTGACAGCCCAAACTGCAAACAGGTCAAGTCCTCTATAGCAATGGCCTGACCTGTCAAATGTGGGGCTTCAGCTTGTGTATGGATGGCTTTGCATATCCCATAGCATACAAGACATAAACATAGGAATCACTGCAAGACCATAGTTTTACAACTAATTTGTTTTATAAAGTTCAGGAGAGAGACTTTGGAAGAGTTGAAATTGAGAGGAAAAGTTAAGTTATCATGTTAAGAGAACCTTTCTCTAATTAGCTTATACAAGATTCCAAGTATTCCTTCTTGACTTTTATAATGTTGTTGGTTTATATTTCTACCTTTTTATGTAGCTTTGTTTATGTTGTCTAAACTTGACATTTTAGCTGGAGTGGCAAGGGGACAAAAGTCACCTAAAATCTCATAGTTGCTGCCTTTCAACTACCTAAGGTCACACACTGCACTAAGGGAGAAAGTGTAGGAGGTCAGGAAGTTGCCAGGACAGCATCTGACACAATTCAGGTGATTTCTGACTTCCTTGACAATGGCAATGGCTCATACTTTTACTAACTCCCATAGTTTCTCCCTGATGCATTCCCAAGGCCCTCTATAGTAAAAAGAAAATATTGTATTCTGGGAAATGTATGTGGTTAATACCTGTAATGATAGTATTTAGTATATGATTTCCTTTTTTTTATATTCCACATGCCTTTTATTTATATTTTCACAAACCGTCTGTCAGGACAGCATTTATTTACAGGAAAATCCTTCCACAATTTACAGGAAATACTGCAGCTCAATTCTTTAAAAAGAGGTTCCTCCCCATAAATCATCGGTTTTAGTGTTTCCTCCAGCATGACGAGCTCTGCACAAGAACTGTGGGGAGCTACATTTTCTCAGGTGGAGTAGTGTTGCTCTTCTTACCCTTTTTATTTTCTCTTGCATTCATTGAGGGACACGGGTTATTTACTAAAATGAAAGTCCAATATCTGGTGCAGCTCTGCATAGGAACCAATCTGTTTCCAGGTTTTATTGCCATTGCTTTATTGAACAAGCTGAAGATAGAAACTGATTTGCTACCATAGATGCACTAGTTTTAGTAAATCTCCCCACAGTGCTCATTGAAGATGCCCTTTTCCAGAAGAAGTACGCTAGGTGCAAAACAACTGAACAGCCAACTAGGAGGACACCTCTCTTAAGTGGCCTAATCCCCCAACTGTAAGAGATGATCAGTTTTTCAACTAGTGTTGAGGAGTAGGGAATAGCTTTCTTGAGCTTTTGGTGTATGTTTAGGAGACTATTTCTCCTATCAAGCAGCTGGTTGGTAGACGAGTTGGAATATGATCCTCTCAGTCTCACCAGTCTAGTCAACATGGATCAAGACTCGCTGAGCAAGCGATGTTGTCCCTCGGACAGTGGCACACCTTTGTTCTTGGCCCCACATTTCTTCTTTGCTTTTATTTTATTTAGTTTTAACTCATTTTAATTATCTTGACTGCACAGTTTGGTTACCTTCTACCCTAAGTGTGCGTGAGCCTTCTGGCAGCCCACCACTTTTAAATGAGTGATGGGTTTACTTAGCAACAGTGGTGGAGCCATTGAGCTTGGTGCTCTTCTTTTTTTTTTATTGACCAGGCTTTTCTTTCAGACAGCAGCCTTTCCTCCCAGTACCACTTACAGTATATGTCTGTCTGGACGACTACCCCTCTCTGGTCATAGGGTCTGTCAGTGGCAATATTATTTGTGTGGGAGCTTGAAGGTCTCCTTTCAGGTGACAGAGCTGACACTAAAAAAGAGGTATGGGTGTCCTGTGCTATCTGACCCTTCCTCACAGGACTCTTCTGTGTGTACTATTTGTCACATCTACTAGCCTCTCGACTCAACATCAAACTGAACAAGTTCATCTTAAGACCAAGGAATCCCCAGACTTTAGTGACGTACACCTTCATTGTGCCATTGGACAGATTCAATATGATCATATCCTCCTTGTATGTCTTCCATCCAGGTGCCTTTGCAGTATTGAGTTGGCAGGAATTCTGGCCATTCTTGGGGCTGTAGATTGGCCTTGAAAGACTGGTTATGCAGATTTGGTCCGCCTGCTAGTAGACAAACCTTCGAACCTTTTTAGATAATCTAGATCTTCTGTCTCAAAGACCAGTCTTCCATCCTACTTCTCAGTCGCTGGCTTATATGGCATGGCTGTAGATGCCCAGGTACTGAGAGGCAGGAACCATGCTGCAGACTCTTAATCTACTTGTTGTAGCGTTGTACCATCGCACTTGGGCTTTCCTATTTTGGTTTTGATGAGTAGGATTCTTTCATTTCTGCATCAAGGTGTGGGTCAATGTTTAGCTCTTAATAAATTTAATGGTCATACTTTTATACAGGGAGTTACCCATGTTGTTCCCCCTAAATAGACCTCTGCTTCTTTTGTATGACCTAACTTGGTTCTTCCGGTCTTACAAAGACCTTTTTTCAAGAATATTGAAATTGAGATGTCTCAAACTGTGTGTTGTTGCGTTTTTTTTTTGTTTGTTTTTTTGTTTTTGGTGGCCATAACTTCGGTCACACGCATATCTGAGTTAGCTGATTTGTTCTGTGGATCCCCCTTCTTAGTTATGCACAGGGACAAGGTAGTTTTAAAACCTTATCATATCTTTCTACCTGAGTTGGTTTTTGCTTTTTCTTTTTACACACCTTAGATGTTGTCCGAGGTGTAATGGTTTAACTTCAGGCTACTAAATCCTTCTGTTGGACCGATTCCTTGTTTGTTGTAGTTGATGGGCCTTGTAAGGTATTTTCTACTTCTCCTGCTACCATCTATTGATGGATTTGACATAATATCTCAGGTTTATGCTATTGTGCACAAAGAACCACCTTTCCTGTAATCATTCATTCAGCACTTCTTCAGCTTTCCATAATCGGGCCTTGATTTTGTGTAAGGCGGTGACCTGGTTCTCTTTTTTTACCTTCAGTTTGTTTTATAAGGTGGATGTGGGTGCACTAGCCAATGCTAACTCAGTCCCAAAGTTTTATGGACAGCAGTGTAGTTTCTCTTTGTGGGTGAGGGCTTCCCATGTTTTTAGTTTCTTGTTGGTGTATTGCCTGCCCCTTTTGTTGGGTACTTCTTGTTGAAGTCCCACTGGTTCCGACTGATCTTTTAATGATCGTAAGAGAAAATATACTTTTTTGTACTCGCCATAAAATTCCTTTCTCCTAAGTACTTTGAGAGCGCCCACCCCTCTTTTGGGTTGTTTGGATCTTTTGCCAAGTTATGTTTTTTATACCTATGCCAAGATTATTTATATCTGTATTTTCCTTGTATTGCTTGCTGTTAAATTATGTTCTCTACAGTTGGGTTAAAGCCTAACACCAGGAAAGGTTGAAAGACCTCCCTTGCAGTGTGTTTAGTCTAGGGGACAGCACCTTTTGCATACCTGATCCTCTGCTCCCCCCATTCTCCGACAGTGGACAGTGCCTTAGTGTCCTCACATCTATTGCAAGGCTTATGGTCCCAGCAGTGGACTTTGATGGCAGAGGACCTTAGACCATTAGAGTGCAGGGAGGAAAAGGCTGCAGAAATTGGTCCAGCAGCGTGAAGTAACCTACAGGAGCAGAGGATCGGGTAAGAAAAACTGCTTTACCTGGTCCCCCTTGACATAAGGGAACAGTTAACCCATGCACAGTGGGCACAGCCCTACTGTTTTTCCTGTGCACCTTGTTGTATTGGAGTGTGTTTTCTGGTACACTCAGGCTGTCCCTTTTTGGCATTGTTTGGAATTTAAGCAGATTGGTTTGTGTCTGCAAACCAAAACCTCAAAAAAAAAAAAACTTTCTCCTATGGCAGTCCTGTGTCTTCGGTTTGGTTAAGGAAGATTCCTCAGCCACATGTAGTGATCATATTGCCTCAGTTAAAAGGAGCTTTCTAAACTTTTTGTAAAATTTTATGTTTGGTGTAATCCCCCCCAACCAGTCCTCCGTTCGGCAGGGGATTTCTCTTTGACCCAAACTTCCGCTACTTTGTCTATTGCTGTGGAGGTTTGATGTTTCGGAGAGGAGGATGATAGTCTACCATCCAATGCTCAGCCTCAGTCAGCAGAGGAGGAATAATAGGAAGAAGAGGATAAGAGAGCATTTAAGTACAAAGTATACCTAGATGATGTGGACAAGCTTTTAAAAGCTATATACTACACTCTAGACAATGAAGAAAAGAAGATACTATCATATTCATCAGGGCTTGAATAAATGCAAGGGGCAACCCTTGCGTGTCGATAAGGTTCTTTCTGAGTCAACAGAAAGGAGGCATTTCCAAGTCTCTTGAAATTAGATTTACTTTTAACAAAGATTCAGCTTTGTTATGAAATAAAGTACCTAATGTTGACACAGACTTCTCTCAGGTATCCAAGAACACAGACCTAGCTTTCGTGAATATAGGTATGTTGAAGGATGCCTTGGCCGAAGGATAGATTGTCTTCTTAAAGGGTACTGGGAGACAACCTTATATAATCTTAAACTGGCCATGGCCACCATTTGTGAAACTTGCGAGTCTCCCAGATGAAGTCCCATATTAAAGCAGGTTCTTCAGTGGAGGACATTTTAGATCTCTCATGAGAGCATTAGGTTACACTGCTGACACATTAGCAGAATCTATTCTTATTTTAGGTAGATCTTCTGCTCTGACTAATTTTTGGTCCAGTAACTCGGCTTCCAAAGTAAAACTTTGAATAAAATCACTTTTTCAGGAGATCTTCTCTCGTGCCTGACTTGGAATACATTTTAGATTGCAAAGAAAAAGAAAGCTGTCTTGCAAAGCAGTTTGTTTCTACCCCCTCTTTCCCAAGTTCTGAGGCCAGGGAAATTGGAGGTGCTATTTTGTAATATTGAACAGCCCTCAAAGACCCAAACACAGTTTTCCACCAGTGGGAGGAATTTTGGAGGCCTCTATTCCACAATAGGTAAACCCTACCTCCAATGCCACCTAATACTGTGATCCAGGGGCTCATCACATGGTATTACAGGCGGTAGGTTTATAGGTCCCTCATTGCCAGTCATTAAGGCACCATGGGCATTATTCTGTTTAACAGAGCTGGGGTTCTGTACCAGCGAGAGAGTATTTTAAAACTGCACTCTTGTAGTCTGGAGAATAATGAGGTTTTTATTGTGAGCAGACTTTTTCTTAAAGTTGTCCTAACATAAAAGTGATAAACAAGTCCTGTTCCCAAGCAGATAGAAAAGTGGGGCAATCTGCTGTTCTAGTGAAAATCAGTTGTGTGTATAAAAGCGACAGTGAGTATCTCAGAGGTCTAGTGGTAGTGCATAAGCTCTCAAAACTTGTCAGAGGGCACCTAAAATTTACTGCAGAAGGGCGAGAGTAGAAGAAGTGGTGTAATTATAATGCATTCCAAAAAGGAAGTTGGTAGGGCAATCCATGGCCAACCTGAGTTGCAACAGAAATGAGAGGCATTATATATGTTATCAGAAAGTAGGCTCTGTGAAGAAGGTCCTGTCAGTGTGGAAGGAGTGGGAGCCAGGTCATTGTGTTTGATCGCTTTCTGACAGTAAGTGAGAGTCAAACCTATCATTGTATGAGTCTGTAAGTGTTGTGGCAGTGAAATTATGGCACCAGAGGAAGTTTTTTAAAGAGACTCCAGAGATGGCCCTGTTTCTGGGGAGCTAAAAAGGAAAAGGACTTTCAGATTTATTTTGTCCGCTTTTGTTATCAAGCCACATGAAAGTAACTGGAGGTTAATTACGCCAACGTGTGGACAGTTTTGACCTCTTGGTGTAAAAAAGCACAAAGAAATGCAGATCAGAGGACACTGTTTCTGTTTTGGAATTTGTACAGGATGGTGCTAATAAGGGATTAGCCATCAACATTCTTTAGGGTGCCAGTGGAGGCTCTGAGTGTATTTTTGCATTTTATAGAGCAGGGGTCTCCAAGCTTTCTAATCAAAGGGCCAGTTAAATGTCCTTCAGGCTCTAGGAGGGCCGGACACTGGTTAGCGGGATTGGAAATTTTCCTGGCATCAGTGGGAGTTAATATTGCCACATTTGGTATTAGTTCTCCATCGTTGGTATCATTAAGAGGAATAGTGCACCATAGTTAACAGTTGGCAGAAAAGTGTCTTGCATCAGTGGGAGAAATAGTGCCCCAAGGGCCAGATAAAGGCAAGAAAAGGGCCACTTTTGGCCTCCAGGCTGCAGTTTGGAGACCACTGCTGTAGAGCATTAGCCAGAGCTAGGACAGTGTCCTTGAGTGGCTTTCCAATATAGGACCTCTTAGAAGTTTTGCAGCCTTTAACCAGAGTCTTCTGAGCTGCAAGCTTTGTCCATCAGGGAATCTTTTTTTGTCTATCTTTCCTGCCTTACTTTTTTTTTTTTTGCCAAAGGTGACCTCTGTTTACCATAGCACTGAGGACCTTGGTACTAATGTCCTAATGCAATTTTGCAGTAAAGCAGAATTTTATCACAAATTATGTAAAAATATGTACACTGCATTACCTTGACTTAACTGAGACGTTTAGAAGGTCAGACTTGTTATTTGTCCTGTCTGCAGGTATCAGGAAGGTCATACAGCATCAAAGAAATGTAAAGCCAGATTGCTAAATATAGCTATAACAGAAGCATATGTGGTCATAAATTTGGATTCTCCTCTGAGGATCTCTTCCTAATCCACTAGAGCATGGGTGCTCAACCCGTGGCTCTCCTACTGTTGTGGAAATACAAGTCCCATGAGGCATTGCAAGGCTGACAGTTACAAGCATGGCTCCCAAAGGCACAGGCATGATGGTTCCGCAACAGCTTGAGGGCCACAGGTTGTGCATTCGTGCACTAGACCAGCTTTGTCAACCACCTGGACAGAGAGTCCAGAGCAAATATGTAAAGCAGCTACATGGACAAGCCTTACAACTTGTACAGACTGGACAATTAATCGGTCAGGCAGCAGTCTTTTGTCAGAAAGGTCCTTCATGCAGTCGCCCCTCCCCCAATTGATAAGTTCTCTGTTATCCTATCAGGTGCTTTGCTGAAAGACAATTTGGAAAAATCTAAATTAGGCTTACTGGTAACTTTGTTTCCATGAATCTATACAGACAGTAACTACTGCCCACCCTATTAATATGCTGTTTTTCTATGCCATTCATAGTTTTTTTTTTTTTTAGAATAGCTAGAGATACTCTTCTACAATAAGACCTATTGGAAGGAACCTCCTTTTAAAGAAATGAGCTGTAGTGTTTCCTGTAAATTATGGGTGGCGCTACGCTCTCTTAAGCGCTGTCCTGAAAGGCTCCTGGAAACAGTTATCATAAGTGTCTAGAGCCAGGGATTCTTACTTTTATTCATATATTTTAACCTTTTTTCCTGAAAAAACTGTGGCTGCCTAAAAATGTTTTATCTGTATTTGGGTTTAAACTAACTTGGTAAAAAAAAAAAAAAAAATTTCAAAACTTTACAAGGACATGTATTTTTTATTTTAGCCATTTGACTGTAAATTCCAAATCTCGCTGGACTAAACTGAAAAGAACTGCCACTTGAAAATAAATGTACCTTTTTGTTGGCAAGTTAGCTCTGCGAATTGAGAGCCTTTTGTCTCTTCTGCAATAAATGCTTCTTACCTGTCTGCTAGCAAACTTCTTTAGAACTATCTTGTGCATGGTGTACATACTTGCCATGCCATGCCTTGATACCAGGATGGATTAACTCCAGTGAGCATGCATGGGAGTTTAGTCATCCTGAGCAAGCCAATGAAGATCACCAAAGACAGTGAACCCAGAAGAACACCGGGCAAAGATGTCAGTGGAGGGGAGGAACCTTGCAAGGATGAGTACTGCCTAATTTAGTTCTGCTTTAAAGTTAATTTAAAATATAAATCCCATCGTTTAAGGTCCCTCCCAACCATCACTGTGACATTGTCAACATTGTCCGATCCCTCACTCGGCTCATCAATGTCATCCTTTCCCCTTTGCTCTGTTGTATTATTTAGTATTGCCAGCAAGGAGAAGATGACTGCTCAGAGTAATGCCAACGTAGGTCTTTTCATAGGCATGCAGGGGAGCTAACCAACATACCAGTGAGGATACTTCCCTGCTAGTGACACAGAAAGTTGTTATATTTCGAATGAAAATTTTGGAAGCTTGTCCAACAACAGCTACTTTAATTTATTGTTTGACTGTATATCTGCATAGAATCTGTATACTATTTTTGTGCCATGTTGTATAGAAATACCTGTAAACCCACGACATTTGAAATATGACATTGTATTATAGAGTTTAATTTTCATTTCTCTGTCTGTAATATTTTGAAAATGTTTATTGGACAATGCTACAGTGCTAGAATACTTTTAATTGTGATTTTGCCTAGTAAGATATTTATTTGTACATTTTACACTTGCATTTTACATGTTCACACTTCAGGGGTTTTATGCTTATTTTACCATAAGGAAAGTTAGTATTGGGTCAAAAGGAAAATGCATCATAGCCCATGTATGTTGCAGTGACCAGATGATAAATCAACAAATACTGGAGCGTGTTCAGTCATTTCTCTCTACATTAGACCAACAAGATCATATTAAAGCAGACCTATCATTTAAAAAAAAAAAAAAAAAAAAGTACCTTTTTTATCATTGTATTATCAATCTCTGATGTGTAATTAATAAAAATCACTCTTCAAATATCTTTATTCTTTGTTTTTCTCTGGGGTCACGTGACTGCTAACCCTCCATGCTGGTTCTTCCTAGAGTGAGTAGTGGGTGGAGACAGCAGGACCGGAAGTGACCTACAGTATGTTTACATTTAATTCATATCGTGTTAGACTGCATTATAAGCACAAATTCTAATAGGAATGATGTGGGCAGGAAGGGAATTCATTTATAATTGCTATGCCGATTTAAAAAATTTGATTTTTTGAGTTATAGCTCTTTGCTCCCAAAAGTGAGGAATGGAGGGGCTAAGTCAGGGCTCAGCCTTCCCAACAATGTTGTGTATTAAATAGAAGAGTGAGTTTTTATTTATGGATTTTTACCATCCTTAAAAGGGGTTGTAAAGATTCATGTTTTTTCACCTTAATGCATCCTATGCATTTAAGGTGAAAAAACATCCGATAACACCAGCCCCCCCGTTTTACTTACCTGCTGCACTCGCCCCCCCCCCACGTCCTCTTTGCCGCTTAGCCTGGCCATTGATTGGCTAGAGTGGATGGATTGAAAGCAGCGCAGCCATTGGCTTGCGTTGCTGTCAATCACATCCAATGACGCGGCGCGCTGGGGCCGAGTGATACAGTGAGCGGCTATAGCCGCTGGCTGTACCACGAGAGTGCGCCCGCAAGAACTAACCACCATGCGAGAGAGCTTGCATGAAGGTGGTTAGTTCTTGCGGAGAGGAGCCGAGACAGCCACAGAGGAACCCCAGAAGACCAGGTTCGGGGCCACTCTGCAAAACAAGCTGCACAGTGAAGGTAAGTATAACATGTTTGTTATTTAAAAAAAAAAAAAAAATTTGCCTTTACAACCCCTTTAAAAAACAGCAACCACGGTGAGCTTCTTAAAAAAGGAAAAGGAAAGTGCAGTATGCAAAATGTAATTTAACTGCACAAAGGGTTAAAAGCACTTACAAGATCGTTGAGTGTTAAAAGACATGATAAAATCAGGATTCTTCATCTGTGGCATGTGTCCATCCTTGGCACAGTGGTAGAGAGCAGTGTAGAGTATTCCCCCTGATGAAGATACGATTACCCTGTATCAAATACGTGTAGGGGAGGGGCCAGGACGACACGACAGCCAGTCTACCTGCTTAGGAGGAAACATACACCATTCCAAAACCAGCCACTAATATTTCATGCCATACACAGTGGTGCACTAACGCACCTGGTACATGTGAGTACCCCACTGGGGGTTGTTCTTATTTGTTTAATATAACATTTAAAGCGATATCACACTATCAAGGCTTTTTCTTCCTCATTATTCCCGCGATACTGCGTGGGAAGCCAAGGATCTTGTTACCATTATAGAACCCAGGGGTGGTTCACAAGCGTGTACTGACTGAGCATAATCGCTAAGACGCACCCTCCAAGGTGAGCATTTAATACCTAGGGGGTCACTGGAATGAGAGCACCAATGCATGATCTGCAACACTTGTCAATAATTTTCAGACGCATGGATTTATAAGCATGTCAGCAGTGCTATTACTGGATACCACAATGTCACAGCATTGTTTTATAAAGACTTGTTTTTGCACAATAGCATTTTTGCTATTTAAAGTGGGACTAGTGTTGTTCCCTATATATCACCGGACACTTATATCTGTGTTACAAAGCACTTGGATGCACATGAGCACTTTATTATTAATGTTTTAATTAACATAATTATTGTTTTTGTTTTGGTCATATCACATATGTCACATTAACACTACATGTGTTTGTTTTAATCTTGAGCATGCATTTATTGTGTAATATTCCAAAGCGCAGCGTATAATTTACTATTTTAGTGTAGAGCCGTCCAGCAGCTGTAAAGCGTTCTTGTACCTTTTGGAGAAAGGAGGCAGCAGGGAAGGCCGTTTTTTTCCAGGTTCACAGCGGGACACACGAGGCTGATGGTGTCAGTGGGGAGAAGAGGGCGGTAACGCGTTTCGGAGCATGTGCGGCTTCTTCTGTAACGATCTTGTAAGTGCTTTTAACCCTTTGTGCACTTTATTAAATTTTGCATACTGCACTTAAAGGCACCTTTCGTTTCCTTTTTTATGTCTTCAGAGTTGCTTCTCCTCTAACCAAAGTGCTGCCAGAAGTGCCATCTCATCACTATCATCCCTCTGACCAGCTATCCACCTCCACCAGAGCGCCCTTATTTCCTCGCTGTGAGCTTGTCACAATGGGGTTGATTTACTAAAACCGGAGAGTGCAAAATCTGGTGATGCCATGAATGGTAGCCAGTCAGCTTCTAAGGTCTCCAGGTTTTGCACTCTCCAGTTTCAGTAAATCAACCCATTTTATTGCATCTGAAGCTGCAGCAAAACAAATTTCAAATCATTTTCTGACTGAAGGATGTCCAGCATCATCTAGCACCCCCCCCCCCCCGCCCAGTCTTACTGCACCTGGCCCACCACTTTCATTACATTTTAATGGATAAGTTCACATTTAAAAAATAAATTTTTTATTTTTTTTTGCAGGGCCAAAATTATGCATTTACAATTTTTTTTTTTTTAGGAGCCTGTAATGCTTTGACATGCAGGACTCCTGCAGACTACCAGTGTAAGCTATCTTTCCTATTACCTCATATGGGCAGGCAGTTTCACAAAGACAGGAAGGCTCAATTAACTACTCAAGCGTTCAACAACACCATGGTAGTTCATTGAGAACTACAAGCCGACAGCCGTAAAGGCCGTCGGTACTTGTAGCTCATTGATTTACAGGAATCTGAATCAATGAAGTGACCAAGTGGGTGGAGCATCGCACGGCGACGCTCTTTTCAAATAGTGACCACAGGTATTAGGAGAAGATCCCTGGCCTGCAGTCACAGGCTGCAGGATCGGGAACATGTTACATGTTCCACCCATTTTTAGAGTGGAACATGTAACATGCTCCCGAAGGTGAACTTATCCCTAATCATAGAGGTTGAGCATCAAAGGCCTAGGGCAGGCTGCATGCAAATACAGCCTCCCTAATAATGCCAACTCCTCCTGACTGGTATCCACCCATTAAGGCATTTTGATATTTAGATAACTCCTCCAAAAAGGCAGCCCACTACAAGTGATGGAAATTGATTTTTTTTTTATGGAAATTGATTTTTAATTTATTTATTTTTATTCATTAGTATGTTGATCAGGGGGATAGGGGGGAACCAGGAGAGACCAAAAAACAAAACAAAAAACTGTGCTTTCTGGTTCATGGCGGTTTTTGAAGAGGCTGTTGTAATAAACATAGCTTCAGGGCTACCCAATTCAATTTAGTTCACCAAGGGACTTGTTGAACAGTTGCATATTACAAATGTAATTGTCCTTGTTTTGGCTATTAACAAATGCCCATAACAGCACTTACATCATTGTGTTTATTCTGTTTTTACATGGACTCTTGCAACTGTACTAATCACAAAGCCCTCATTGTGTAGAATCTAATCTGCCTAGACACATGGCAGACATGTAATTAACACAGAGCGGCAACGAGTGGTGCAGCACCAACAAACATCCGTTATGTAACTAAAGTACCAATGCGGTTCTTATATTTTGCTGTACACCTACCTGTCTTTATGCAATTCCAGATACAAAAATGCATCTTTTAAAGTAAATATTACAAATTTTCTTGAACTAAAAATTCAGTTTACCAGCTGAAATGGGATTCTGTGCAATGCATCTTTGCACAATGCAGTGGTTTATGTATGCTTGCAATCTACAGCTATTTTCTATCTGTTCTGTGATTCCCACACTGAAAAAGACTTGACAGCTGCTGTATTATTGTAGCTACATAATATATTTCTGTTGTTAATATAAAGGGCCAACTGGCTTATGCCAAGGAAGCTGTTAATGTTATGAATAAATATGCATGCCAAACTTTAAAGCCTCGTACACACGGGCGGGAATCTCGTCAGGAAAAAAAACGTCGGTTTTCCCAACGATTCGGCAAGCTTACCTTGCTCGCCGAGTGTACACACGGCCATTCAAAAGAACTGCCGTTCTTTTGCATAGCAAGAACGTGGTGACGTCATCGACTACGACGAGCATGCACTCGTCACATTCGATGCCGTCGCCGCCATCTTGCTACATCCTACAGTACCCTTGTAAGCTACCGCGCATGCGTCAAAGTCTCATCGAGCATGCACGGGCTTACCTAGGGACAGGTAAGCATACAAGCCTCGTACACACGCACGGTTTTCTCGGCAGGAAACACTGCCGAGAATCCCGACGAGGAAAATAGAGTGCAGGTTCTCTATTTTTCTCGTCGAGATTCCCGGCAGTTTTCCCGACGAGAAACCATACACATGAATGTTTTTTTTTTTCGGCAACAAGCTCTCCCAGCAGCTTTCTTGCCGAGAAAACCGGCCGTGTGTACGAGGCTTAAGAACTAACTTATGTCAAATAAATTAAGCATAGTGCACGGCATGCAAAAACCAGTTCTTTAGATAATATGGTGATTGCAGTGTTAATTATAACAACAATTATTACATCTATAGATGACATATAAATGACAACCAGAAATGTGTGCCTATGCACGAGCCAGGTAATTTAGGAATACTCATCACATCTACTGTATATTTAGCAAATAGGTGAAAACTTGAAAACGTGTGTGTAACGACACCCCAAATACGAAAGGGGGTAAAGCCTTTTAGATCTCTTCCCTCTCCTGGACACAGATTCACTGTCGATCCTCCACAGCCAGACGACCACTTCCCATAGGAATTAATCCTTCTGAAAGAACGAGACGCACTCTGTATCTTTCTCTGGATAGACTGACTTTATTAAAGAAAACATTGTAACTTTTATACACATCCAATACTGCATTAATCTAAAATGAACAATGGTCCAGCTCCACCCACAACATAACAAGACCCAATACACATTATTTTGACACCTCCTAGAAGACAACAGGTTAGCTTTTGTCTCCCAATACCCATCTGACCAGACCCAATTTACATGAGTCAATTAGCTACAGCTGCTGTCTCAGACCCATGACCTCTAGACTAGCCTTACTGTCTCCCATCTATCAAAAGACTTCACACAATATTTGCATACAAACTTTCAATACACATCTTACAATGAAAGGATCTGTAGCCACTCTGTCTGCTACAACACCTATAATTACAGGCTTAACTCCCATTATCAAAAGACTTTACACAATAGAAACATAACAAGCTCCCCTATATACATCTCTTAAATTAACCTGTTGAGTTCAGAATAAAACAACCAGTTCATATTGTGGGCTAATAATACTATTTCAATTTCAAGCAATCCAAGCCATATTCTTAATGTCCATTGTTTCCTGGCACACCCTGTGTCCAAAGTGACCCTCCTGTCACAGTGTGCCTGTTCATGAACTCTGATTTATTCAGGCTGAATGTTTTCTGGCCTCTGAGGCCCCTTACACACGGGGCGGGCTCCCTTCAGAGGGGAATCTGGCCGCTGATCAGACTGCTCTCCTGATCTCCTCTATGAGTGGTCATATGTAAACGCACTGCCTGTCTGTTTAAACCCGACTGCCATCCGATCTGCCAGACAGATGGGGAACGGATCCCGAACCATCTTTTTTAAGTGGATAGGATCAGATCAGGTGTCAATACACATGTCCGTTGACTCCCGCTGCTCCATAGAGGAGACTAGAGAGTCTGATCAAGCCCACCTGAAAAACTGACAGGTGGGCCCGATTCGTCCCATAGTGTAGGGGGCCTTAACACTGAAAGCATAACTAAAGGCAAAACTTTTATTTTTTTTCGTTTTGAATAGACTAGAGAGGGATTATAAAGCCTGTTATTTTTTACTGCTTCCTGTGCCCCTGCTAAAGAGATTCACCCTCTATATTTATCCTGTTTATCATTATCGGAAAGTAAAAGAAACCCCCAAATTTTGGGTTGACCCTAAAACAGAAATAGAGGGAAAATCTTCCAATAGGGACACTAATTCTAGTGACCCTGGGGACACACCGGGATTTCCTTACTTGGGAGGGATCTCTTCTCACTTCCTATTTTGGCTTTGGGACAGGAACTGAAAGGAAATCTTCCCTATGGGACACAGAGGGCAACAAAATTGACAGGGGTTTTAATCCTCCCTTACGCTATCCAAAATGAAAAAATAAATAAAAATCTTTTCCTTTAGTAACTACTTTAATAACACAGTTCTTTGCGTTATTGACTAATTAGACAATATTTTTTGGACACGTGTTCTATGGTCAAGCGTGCCATGACAATAAAATGGATCAGAAGGGCAGACTGATTTCAAAATAATCATGAGCAGTAAAAGGGGCAGAAAGGGAAAAATATGTACACCACTGGGAGAGGAGGCAGAGCAGGAGCCAAAAAGGGACCATGATTCAAGAAAGTGGAGGATTAAAGGTGCCTGAACATGGCCCTTGGGGAAGGGGGGGTATACAGGAGTTGGAACAGCAACTGGTTGTGGACCATAGGGCCAGCATAAAGAAGGCAAGTGGAAACTGATCTTGGCAGGGTGTGCAGAGAGTAGGGATGAGCTTCGTGTTCGAGTCGAACATACGTTCGACTCGAACATCGGCTGTTCGATCGTTCGACGAAGATCGAACGATTTGGGCCGTTCGCGCCAAATTCGAGTGACGCGAACGGCCCACAATGCACTACGCCATCGCAGTGTCATCCAGGCGCTGTGATTGGACAAGCATGCACTGTGACCCCGCATGCTTGGCCAATCACAGCGCCGGCAGCGAGGAGAGCAATGATTGGCCACAGGCAGGATGCCTGTGGCCAATTATTGCTGAGGGTGTTTAGTACACGCCCCACACTATAAAAGGCCGCCAGCACGGTGGCCTAGTGTAGTGTGTTCCGGAGCAGGGAAAGACAAGCATAGGCAGGGACAGTGACATTTATTTCTTTCTTGCTTAACCTGGATTCCTTTAGTTTAGGGAAAGAGAAGGATAGGTAGGGAGAGTGTCAGTGTGTTTTACTGTGCGAGTCCTTGTTTCTAGGGACAAAGAAGGAAAGTGAGGGGATTTCTCCTTGTGCTATAGTGTGCTTTAAAAAAACATTTTTTCTAGGGACAGAAAACTGTAGGTAGGGAGAGTGTCAGTTTCTTTCACTGTGCCAGTCCTTGTTTCTAGGGACAAAGAAGGAAAGTGAGGGGAATTCTCCTTGTGCTATAGTGTGCTTTAAAAAAACATTTTTTCTAGGGACAGAAAACTGTAGGTAGGGAGAGTGTCAGTTTCTTTCACTGTGCCAGTCCTTGTTTCTAGGGACAAAGAAGGAAAGTGAGGGGAATTCTCCTTGTGCTATAGTGTGCTTTAAAAAAACATTTTTTCTAGGGACAGAAAACTGTAGGTAGGGAGAGTGTCAGTTTCTTTCACTGTGCCAGTCCTTGTTTCTAGGGACAAAGAAGGAAAGTGAGGGGAATTCTCCTTGTGCTGTAGTGTGCTTTAAAAAAACATTTTTTCTAGGGACAGAAAACTGTAGGTAGGGAGAGTGTCAGTTTCTTTCACTGTGCCAGTCCTTGTTTCTAGGGACAAAGAAGGAAAGTGAGGGGAATTCTCCTTGTGCTATAGTGTGCTTTAAAAAAACATTTTTTCTAGGGACAGAAAACTGTAGGTAGGGAGAGTGTCAGTTTCTTTCACTGTGCCAGTCCTTGTTTCTAGGGACAAAGAAGGAAAGTGAGGGGAATTCTCCTTGTGCTATAGTGTGCTTTAAAAAAACATTTTTTCTAGGGACAGAAAACTGTAGGTAGGGAGAGTGTCAGTTTCTTTCACTGTGCCAGTCCTTGTTTCTAGGGACAAAGAAGGAAAGTGAGGGGAATTCTCCTTGTGCTATAGTGTGCTTTAAAAAAACATTTTTTCTAGGGACAGAAAACTGTAGGTAGGGAGAGTGTCAGTTTCTTTCACTGTGCCAGTCCTTGTTTCTAGGGACAAAGAAGGAAAGTGAGGGGAATTCTCCTTGTGCTATAGTGTGCTTTAAAAAAAAATAATTTCTAGGGACAGAAAACTGTAGGTAGGGAGAGTGTCAGTTTCTTTCACTGTGCCAGTCCTTGTTTCTAGGGACAAAGAAGGAAAGTGAGGGGAATTCTCCTTGTGCTATAGTGTGCCAAAGCATTCCTCATCAACCATCTTTGAAATCCTTGTTTTTTGGACAGTCAGGGAAATTGTCGTTGTGCTATTCTGTGCAAAAGCAATAATCCTCAACCATATTTAGAAATCCTTAAGTAAAGGGACAGAGAAGGACACCTGAAGGTAGCCCTTATTGCTTTTTTCCCATCTCCCTGCAGGCCATCTATTAGAATGTCTGGAAGGCAAACAGGGAGAGGCAGACAGTCAGGAGGCAATAAAAGAGGGCAAGCAGGCTCTGTGTCTGGGGGCAACAGTGCTGGTCGTGGACGCGGTGCATTGTCATCAGCACATGGCCATGGGACACGCTTGTCCTTCTTTTCGGCAGCTGGACATGTTGAGCCACATCATGCCGAAGACTTGGTAGAGTGGATGACCAAGCCCTCCTCCTCCTCCTCATCCTCTCTCACCCAGGCTCAGGGTACTGGCAAAGCAGCTGCCAAAGCGTCCTCTTCCCTGGTATCAATGTCAGACTCATCATCAGTCACTCCTTCCCTAGACCCACCATGTCCTCCTCCTGAGGTGTCCCCCGAACTGTTTGAGCACAGTGTTGGGTACATGCCCCAGGAGGATGCCCAGCGTTTCGAAGGGTCTGATGATGAAACCCAGCTACAGGAAGGCAGTAGCGTGAGAGCAGACAGAGGGGATGCTCAAGAAGGACACCAATCTGGCAGTCATGTTCCAGCAGCTGCAGCATACTGCCAGATTGGCTCCAGTGATGAGGAGGGAGGGGATGATGAGGTCACTGACTCCACGTGGGTGCCTAATAGGAGAGAGGAGGAGGAGGATGAGGAGGAGGCACATCTCCAACGAGGCAGGATGCCCTTTGGTGGCCAGCGTAAGGGCAGTACACCGACGGAATCACACCGCAGAGCTCCGCCTGTGCAGGGCGCAGCCTCTGCCCGTCATTCAAAAAGTTCCTTGGTGTGGGCCTTTTTTGAGGCTAGTGCATCAGATCGCACAGCTGCTGTTTGCAACATATGTCTCAAGCGTATATCGCGTGGCCAAAACATCAGCCGCTTGGGTACCACATGCCTGACCAGACATATGTTGACCTGCCATGCAGCTCGTTGGCAAGCCTACCTCAAAGACCCACACCAAAGAACAAAGCGGACCTCTCCTTGCACCGCATCAGCTGGGATCTCCAACCCCACTATAACTTCAGTCCTCTCTGAAACATGCACTGAGAGGAATGAAGGTGTAGAATTAGGTGTGTCACAGCCAAGTACTTGCGGCCACTCTGCTAGCAGTACACCGACGTCCGATTCTAGCAGGCAAATTTCCCTGCCCCAGCTGCTGGACCGTCGAAAGAAGTTCACTCCCAGCCATCCACATGCCCAGCGGTTGAATGCTAGCTTGGCTAAATTGCTAGCGCTTCAACTGCTGCCTTTTCAGTTGGTAGACTCTGCCCCCTTCCGTGAGTTTGTGCAATGTGCGGTTCCTCAGTGGCAGGTTCCCAAACGCCACTTTTTCTCACGGAAGGCTATTCCGGCTCTCTACCGGCATGTGGAAGGCAATGTCTTGGCCTCGCTGGACAGGGCGGTCAGCGGTAAGGTGCATATTACCGCTGACTCATGGTCCAGCAGGCATGGACAGGGAAGTTACCTTTCTTTCACGGCCCATTGGGTCACTCTTTTGGCAGCTGGGAAGGATGCAGGACAAGGTGCAGTAGTGTTGGAGGTTGTTCCACCGCCACGCCTCCAAAATGCTACTACTGGTTGTGACACACCTCTCTCCTCCACCCCCTCCTCTTCTTCTTCCTCCATGGCCTCTTCCTGTGGTTTGTCCTATGAACCAGCGGTGCTCCGTAGCCGTTCACGGGGCTACGCAAGTACGCAGGCAAAAAGATGCCATGCCGTGCTTGCGCTGGTGTGTTTGGGGGACAGAAGCCACACTGGGGCAGAGGTCCTGTCTGCTCTGCAGGGCCAGGCCGAGAGGTGGTTGACGCCACGCCAGCTTAAGCCAGGAATGGTGGTTTGCGACAATGGCACCAACCTCCTCTCCGCCCTCCGACAGGGACAACTGACCCATGTGCCCTGTGTGGCTCACGTCCTTAACCTGGTGGTGCAGCGGTTCTTGGGCAGGTACCCGGGCTTACAGGATGTCCTGAGGCAGGCCAGGAAAGTCTGTGTGCATTTCCGCAGATCTTATAATGCCAGTGCTCGCCTGGCTGAGCTGCAAAAGGAGTTGAACCTGCCCAAGAACCGCCTTATATGTGACATGCCCACCAGGTGGAACTCAACGTTGGCCATGCTGCAGCGGCTGCACACGCAGCAGAGGGCCATCAATGAGTACCTGTGCGACTACGGCACCAGGACAGGGTCAGGGGAGCTTGGTTTTTTTTCTCCACGCCAGTGGGGCATGATCAGGGATGCATGCACTGTCCTGGCACCATTTGAGGAGGCCACGAGGATGGTGAGCAGTGACAGTGCATGCATCAGTGACACTGTACCTCTTGTCCACCTGTTGGAGCACACGCTGCGTGGAATAATGGACAGGGCACTTGAGGCAGAACAGAGGCAGGAAGAGGAGGACTTCCTTGCCTCTCAAGGCCCCCTTTACCCAGACAGTGTTCCTTCTGTCCCACCCATCGCACAGGAAGAGGAAGAGGAGGAGGAGGAGGAGGAGGAGGATTGTGTCAGCATGGAGGTGGAGGCTGGCACTCAGCATCATCAGCAGCAGTCTTTTAGGGATGATTTACAGTCCCAAGAAACCAGTGGACTTGTACGTGGCTGGGAGGAGGTGGCTGCGGATCATGTCGTCCTTAGTGACCCAGAGGACTCCGGAGCGAATGCCTCAGCAAACCTACGCTGCATGGCCTCCCTGATCCTGCAAAGTCTGCGGAAGGATCCTCGTATTCTTCGGATCAAGGAGAGGGACCATTACTGGCTGGCCACTCTCCTTGATCCACGGTACAAGGGTAAGGTTGCGGACCTTATGTTACCTTCGCAGAGGGAGCAGAGGATGAGACAACTCCGGGAGGCCTTGCAGAAAGGTCTGTGCAACGCGTTCCCAGAGACTGGGAGGTTACAAACTCCTGGTCCTGGACAACGAGTTGCTGAGGCTTCGGCCAGTCAAAGAAGGAGCGGTGGGGAAGGTGGCCGTCTGACCGATGCGTTCAGACAATTCTTTAGTCCGCAGCCCCAAAGTATGATCGGTTCCAGCAACCATCGCCAGCGTCTGATAAACATGGTGCAGGAATATCTAGGGGCAAGGTCAGACTTGGACACCTTCCCCACCGAAAATCCTCTGGCTTACTGGGTCTTGAGGATGGATCACTGGCCAGAGCTTGCACAGTATGCAATTGAGCTACTGGCCTGTCCTGCATCCAGCGTTCTTTCGGAACGCACATTCAGTGCTGCTGGAGGATTTGTCACGGATCACAGGGTGCGCCTGTCCACCGACTCGGTTGATCGACTGACTTTCATCAAGATGAACCAGTCTTGGATCACCACCAGCTACCACACACCTGATGCTGATATAACAGACTAATTGATTTTAACATGTCACATCCCTTCAAGACTGATGCTGATGCTGAGTGCCTGTGCTGTTATGTTGACTGGCTATCCTCCTCCTCCGAGTCCTCAATCATACGATTGATGATGATAGCTTGGAAGATCATTTTTGTTTATGGGTGCCGCCACCAGTGGCTAAGGCCCAATTTTTCAGCCCCTGTTTTACAGGGGCGTGTAATTACAATTTTTTTAGCAATAATTTGCCATAGGGCTCATTGCTGTGCTCTAAGTACAGTATCTGTGAGGGGTTGGAGTGTTGTGGCACCAGTGCCTAAGGCCCAATTTTTCAGCCCCTGTTCAACAGGGGCATGCAATTACAATTCTTGATGTAATAATTCACAGCAGGGCCCATTGCTGCACCCACCAAGAGTAACTCTGAGGGCTTACAGTGTTGTGGCAACGCCACCACCACCACCACCACGAAAGGCCCAATTTTTCAGCCCCTGTTCAAAAGGGGCATGTAATTACAATTCTTGATCTAATAATTCACAGCAGGGCCCATTGCTGCACCCACCAAGAGTAACTCTGAGGGCTTACAGTGTTGTGGCAACGCCACCACCACCACCACCACGAAAGGCCCAATTTTTCAGCCCCTGTTCAACAGGGGCATGCAATTACAATTCTTGATGTAATAATTCACAGCAGGGCCCATTGCTGCACCCACCAAGAGTAACTCTGAGGGCTTACAGTGTTGTGGCAACGCCACCACCACCACCACCACGAAAGGCCCAATTTTTCAGCCCCTGTTCAAAAGGGGCATGTAATTACAATTCTTGATCTAATAATTCACAGCAGGGCCCATTGCTGCACCCACCAAGAGTAACTCTGAGGGCTTACAGTGTTGTGGCAACGCCACCACCACCACCACCACGAAAGGCCCAATTTTTCAGCCCCTGTTCAACAGGGGCATGCAATTACAATTCTTGATGTAATAATTCACAGCAGGGCCCATTGCTGCACCCACCAAGAGTAACTCTGAGGGCTTACAGTGTTGTGGCAACGCCACCACCACCACCACCACGAAAGGCCCAATTTTTCAGCCCCTGTTCAAAAGGGGCATGTAATTACAATTCTTGATCTAATAATTCACAGCAGGGCCCATTGCTGCACCCACCAAGAGTAACTCTGAGGGCTTACAGTGTTGTGGCAACGCCACCACCACCACCACCACGAAAGGCCCAATTTTTCAGCCCCTGTTCAAAAGGGGCATGTAATTACAATTCTTGATCTAATAATTCACAGCAGGGCCCATTGCTGCACCCACCAAGAGTAACTCTGAGGGCTTACAGTGTTGTGGCAACGCCACCACCACCACCACCACGAAAGGCCCAATTTTTCAGCCCCTGTTCAACAGGGGCATGCAATTACAATTCTTGATGTAATAAATCACAGCAGGGCCCATTGCTGCACCCACCAAGAGTAACTGTCAGGGCTTACAGTGTTGTGGCACCAGCACCACCATCAAAGCCCCAATTTTTACTACCACTGTTCAACAATTATATGTAATTAAAATTCCTGATATAATAGTTGACAGCAGGGCGTTCCAGCACCAACCAAGAGTAACTGTGAGTGCTTACAGTGTTGTGCCAACACCAACAACTAAGGGGCCTATTTCTGCAGAGTATATACGGCAGGTCCCTACTTTCAAACATCCAACTTACAAACGACTCCTACTTGCAAACGCAAGAAGACAACAGGAAGTGAGAGGAAATCTACCCCTAGGAAGGAAAATTCTCTCCTGTAAGAATAAATATGGGAGAAAGGTGTCTCCTCTGTACTGATGCTTTATCAGCAATCCTTGTTTCAAGAAAAACACCACATTTCAAAAACAGTTGACATTGGGACGGAAAGTGAGGTGAAATGTTCTGAACAGGGGCACAGACAGCAAAACAAATGTTACAGGGGTGATAACCCTTACCTATGTTTTCCAAAAAGTTTAAAAATAGATTTTTGGGCTGGAGCTACACTTCAACAATGTACCTGTTCAAAATTACAAACAGATTCTACATAAGAACAAACCTACAGTCCCTGTCTTGTATGCACCGCCTGTATACGGCTGTTCAGAGTATATAGGGCCTTTTTTATTTTATGTGCGGGGTTCCCCTTAATATCCATACAAGACCCAAAGGGGCTGGTAATGGGCTGGGGTAGGGGGGGGGTCATGGGGTAGCTATGCCATTTTTCTTAAAGATTTTCATCCATATTACCGGGACCAGACATTACATTAAAGCAGCAAGCAGTTTTAAATGGCTTTTTTTTCCTTTAGAAGTGTCATTTTGTGCAGGGACAGTTCTAAACACGGGAAACACGTGGCACTTCACAGGCATACTTTAGACACCCCCCAGGTACGATATTTAAAGGAATATTTGACTTTTTTTTTTTCACTTTATGCATCATTAAAATGACTGCTCCCGAAAAACGACCGTTTTTAAAACTTCTTTTTGCATTGATACATGTCCCCTGGTGCAGAACCCGGGTTCCCAAACCCTTTTTAGGACAATAACATGCATAATAGTTGTTATAATTAGCACTTTAGAATTCGAACGTTCGCATCCATTGTATTTAATAGGGTTCTAATGTTCGTACGAACTTTCGGTCCGTTCGCGGGTTCTGGTGCGAACCGAACCCGGGGGTGTTCGGCTCATCACTAGCAGAGAGGTGGCAGCTGACCATGGAACTTTGGAACAGGTAAGGAAAACAAAGTAAGAGCTGGTTTTAAGAGGAAAGATAGAAGTAGCAGAGCGTGAGCTGATTATGTACTGGAGAAATTAAACCGAAGAGGCACAAGGGACATAATCATTAGGGAGGAAAAAGAAAACAGAGTGGGATTTGATCATGGAGACTGGAGATACTGTAGGTGGCTGAGCTTGATCTGATCATGGACTATTCTAAGAACAGGAGTTTGCACTGATCTTGGCTGGGAAGCATATGGAAAGATAATTGTGGCTTGGAGGAAATAGTTACAAAAGAATCCAATCATTTATAGGGGAAAGAGGAATCAGGGCAAATTGCTTTTGAGGGGTGAAGCAGAAAGAGGAGTGGCACCTGACTGTTTTCCACCCGGGGGAACACAGAGTGACAGAACTGGTTATGGACTGGAGGGTGAAAGGAGAATTAGGCAGAGAGGAATAAGTAAAAGGGGTCATCATTTATTACCTGTCATGTCTCCTTCCCAAGAGAGAAAGGGCATGAAACTTAGCATATGCAGGATTTTATATTAATGAACTGTTGGGTGGCATTTAATAGCGACTTTTGAGTTCGTATGTGTTATGGAAGCCAAGGGACAGTGTTCAAAGATGGCATACTATAGAAAGAAAACTAATGAGCACAGAATGCCAGAAACACTGGAACACAAAAGGTAGCAACTAGGAGGTGCAGAGTTGAGGTATCACATCAAAGCACAAGAGATTGGAAACTGTGGGGGAGATGTACTAAATCTGGTGCACATAAAATCTGGTGCAGCTGTGCATGGTAAACAATCAGCTTCTAACTTCAACTTGTTCAATTGCACTGCTGCACCGGATTTTGTGTGCACCAGTTTTAGGAAATGTCCCCCTGTGTGTATTGCTAAATAAAGCAGTTGATGTCATGTAGAGGCGTAAATAGAGGCAGAGATGAGCAGGATCTAGTGTGGGCAGTGGGGGAAAGGGGGCTACCAGAGAACTTAGTGGAAATGGGGGAAGTAAGAGGAAAGGGGCTTGCATAATCAGAGAAACTGTATACAGTGTAGGAAAAGCTGAAACAGAAGGTAGGGTAGTAAATGGTTTGTGGAGGGGACTAGGACAGTGATTACAAATGTGTAGCACAGTGGCTAAGTGGTTAGCACTTTTGCCTAGCAGCACCAGGGTTGCCAGTTCAAATCCCAACATCACACTACCTGCCTGGAGTTTGCATGTTCTTCCTGTGTCCACGTGGGTTTCCTCCCACATCCTAAAAACATGCTGGTAGGTTAATCGGCGCCTGTCTAAAAACAGGCCCTAGTACAGTGATGGCGAACCTTGGCACCCCACATGTTTTGGAACTTAATTTCCCATGATACTTATGCACTCTGCAGTGTATTTGAGCATCTTGGGAAATGTAGTTCCAAAACATCTGGGGTGCCAAGGTTTGCCATCACTGCCCTAGTATATAAATGAATGTGAGATAAGGACCTTAGATTGTAAGCTCCTTGAAGGCAGGGACAGATGTGAATGTACAATATATATGTAAAGGGCTGCGTAAATTGACAGCAGTATATAAGAACCTGTAATAAATAAATATTTCTATCAGAGCATGGCCATTACTGAATGAACAACATTTATGCAGCAATGCTGTATTCAGAAGGGTAACACGATCTTAAAGCGGAGTTCCACCCAAAAATTGAACTTCCCCCCCCCCTCCGGTGTCACATTTGACACCTTTCAGGGGGCAGGGGGAGCAGATACCTGTCTAATACAGGTATTTGCTCCCACTGCTGGGCATACATATCCGCGGATATCTACACCACGTCCGGCGCCTCCTCTGTCCCTCCCGCTGTCTTCTGGGAGACGCACAGGTCCCAGAAGACAGCAGGGACCATTCAGATCACGCAGCACCCGAGAGCCGAGGGACAGATTGGCTTTGGGTGCCGACATCGCGGGCACCCTGGACAGGTAAGTGTCCATATTTTAAAAGTCAGCAGCTGCAGTATTTGTAGCTGCTGACTTTAAAAAAAAAACAATTTAGGCGGAACTCCGCTTTAAAAGAGGCAGATAAACTAACCTGCTACAGTCATAGAATCCTACAGCAGTGAAAGCACAAGTTTCAATCTCTATACTACACAGGGCGAAGAACTGAAACTTGCACGTCCTGTGCTGAAAATTGCTGTAAGCAAACTGGCGGCCCTCCAGCTGTTGTGAAACTGCAAGTCCCATCATGCCTCTGCCTGTGGGAGTCATGCTTGTAACTGTGAGCCTTGCAATGCCTCATGGGACTTGTAGTTTCGCAACAGCTGGAGGGCCGCCAGTTTGAGACACTAGGCACTCAAAGGAATCATGGCAGAATATTCCTACAAAGTGTATAAAATAAAAAAAAGGCATAAAAAAATATTTGGTGTGTTTACCCTTTGTGTTTAAAACAGCATCAATTCTCCTAGGTATACTTTAACGCAGAATTCAGGCACTGCAAGTGCATCAGCTGACCAGAATAAACACAGACACTCCTGGTTAGGAATCAGACTTCAAAAGGCTTTTTCTTCCAAGAATAAACAGGTAGAAATCTGCAACAAAGTAACGCAATAAAAACTGATAATTTTTTTGTCATCAAGAGTTGATTCAGCCCTGGTTCACACCAGTGTGATTTGTCATGCGATTTGACAGTTCAAAATCACATAAGTCACACCCCATTGCCGGCAATGGAATCGTTCAAGTCACAGCAACTGAAAAAGTTCCTGCACTACTTTTTTTTGCAATTTCATTGCTACTTGCATTGACTTCTGTTAAATGAAGTCATAAGCCACAGTGAAATCGGAGATCCAAATCGCACTGATCTGCGGCTTTTAAATCACGCTGATGTAACATAATTTCAAAGCCTCACTGGTGTGAACCAGAGCTCACCATTTAAAATTGATGGCAAGGCGATTTCAACAAATCGAGATAATAGAGAACATTTTACATTCATTATCCCTAAAGCTGTGCTAGGGGTGCACTTGGACATTCTACATGGCAATGATCTAAATCATAAGGCCAGTCAGTGGCTGCGTTAGAAAAAAAAAGTGAGGGCCAGTTCACACCAGATGCAGTTCCGTGCATTTTTTCCCCAAAAATGCAATGCACAGTGTTTTCCATGTATTCCAATGGCTCTAGTACACACCACGCAGTCAGTTTCCGGTGCAGAATCTAACTGCATGGTGTGAACTAGAGTCATTGGAATACATAAAAAACACTGTGCATGCATTTTGTGCAGAAAAAAAGCGCACAGAACTGCATCTGGTGTGAATAGGCCCTGAAGGTTCATTGAACCACTTTAGGGATATCTTAAAGCGGACCTTCAGTAATTTTTTCAACTTTCCATCTATTAAATTTTCTGCCCTTGTTGTTTTTTGTTTTTTTTTAACAGAAAGAAGTTTTATTAGACAAATCTGCATTACATTACAGATACGTCACAGAAATTACAGCAATGTAGAAATCAGAATGTCAGGAGTGTACATCACTTCCAGGGGCAGAACCCAAGTAATCGGTAGCAAGTGAGGATTGGGTAAATATCAAACATACATAACAATTATTTCTTGTCAGTTACGCCACGGCTACTTCAAACAACCCTTAACAGTATCATGGGGGGGGCAAAACAACAACCGTCAGAGGGGGGGCAAATGCCCTGCACACTCAGTCTGGAGGGGGGTTAAGGGCAGCGCGGGTCTCCAACCAGTTAGACCAGATTTTGTCGAACTTCCCCCGGCATTGTCTATTCTCATAAGTCAACCCGTACAAGGGCAGGACTGAATTCACTGAGCGCTGCCAGGAAGCACAGGTGGGGGGGGGTCCTCAGATTTTCATTTCAGCAGAATTTCTCATCTAGCATAAAATAGGGAGAAGGTCATGCGTAGTTTACAGTACCTATCCCCTTCAACATCCTCCAGATGGCTCAGTAACAGAACTGTCGGGTTGACGAGGACGCTCGTCCCACTCACATCAGTGAGCCTGAAGGCAACCGCCGTCCAATCTGGCCGGAGTTTTGGACACGACCAGACCATGTGCCAGAACGTACCTATGTCCTGTTTACACCTTTGACAATTAGGATCCCGTAACGGGTAGATACGGGCCAGCCTCTGCGGGGTATAGTAGGCCCTGTGGAGAAATTTAAACTGTATAAACCTGTCCTTCGTGGCAATCATAGAGGGAATGTACAAGGAGATGCAGTCCTCCCACCCCTCCTCGTCCAAGGACGGTATATCGGCCCTCCACTTATCCCAGGATTTGGTAAGTTTGGTGTCATACGCCACAGTGAGATACAGGTACAGGGACAAGAGAGGGCGTTCCATTACACTAGAGGCAAGGAGTCGCTCTATGGAGTCAGGCTCCAAAGTTAAGGGGTCAGGAAATTGGGCCTCGAAAGCATGTTTAAGCTGCCAGTATCTGAACTGAAAAGAAACAGGCAGGGCGTACGCTCGTCTCAATGCCTGGAAAGGCATAAGTCTACCCTTGAGGACTATATGGCGCAAAGTGATGATACCCTTCTTTGCCCACAGGGAGGGGTCCGGAATGCTATTCAGGTGGAGTAACATAGGGTTACCCCACAGGGGCATATGCGGTGATATGTGGGCAGGCCTCCTATAGATGGTTCGAGCCTCCTGCCAGACCTTAACTGTGGTCCGCACGAGGGTCATCAGAGGGGCTTTCCCTAAGGCCTCGGAACGGCAGGTTACTCAGGGCTGCATAGAAGCCCAGGATAGCCGCCTCCAAGGTGACCGCCGGGTTTTGTCTGGGCTGGGAGAACCAGCACTGCCGCCCAATAGTAGAGTAAAAAGTTTGGGAGTGCCAGTCCCCCACCAGACAGGGGGAGGTATAGGACCTGTCTCGCTACCCGAGGGGGTCGTCCAGCCCACACAAAGGATATCAGCAGGCCCTCCAGTCTCCGAAAGAATCTCCTAGGAATATGCAAAGGGCTATTGCGAAAGAAATATAAAAACTTTGGGAGGAAAATCATTTTCAGAAGATTAACTCCTCCCACTGGCGTTGGGGGGAGAGAGCGCCACGCCGCACATTTGGCTGTCAGTTGGGTCATAAGTGGTTGAATGTTCCCACTCACATAGTCGCCCGTCCTACCACAAATTTTAATGCCCAGGTAGGTAAACTCATCCACCCACTGAAGCGGTGTGTGTGTCGGGGTTCACAAGACCGAGGAGTGTAGCGGGAACAGAACAGATTTATCCCAGTTAATGCAGATGCCCGAATACCGGCCAAACTGATTGATGCCTCCTCCTCCTTGTAAGGAGGAGGAGGCATCCGCCAAGTAGAGCAGGGTATCATCCGCATACAAAGATAGCTTCTCCTCATTCGGGCCTATCTGCAGTCCCCGAACCCTCGTCTCTGCTCTAAACAATATGGCAAGGGGTCTATGGCCAGGGCAAACAAACCTGGGGAGAGGGGACACCCCTGCCTCATGCCACGACCCAGTTGGAATACCTCACTAAGGCAGCCGTTAGTTCTAATTCTAGCTGAGGGACCGGTGTATAACATGCATACCCATTTCGTGAAGATTAGTCCAAACCCGAAACTAGAGAGCACCTCCCACAGGTAGCCCCACTCGACGGAGTCAAAAGCTTTCTCCGCGTCGAGTGAGGCCACCACACCCGCCGACCCTTCCTCGGCCCTATCAATGTGAGTAAGGAGGTGCCTGATATTGATATCCGTTCACCTACCCGGCATAAAGCCTGTCTGGTCGGAGTGCACCAGAGCAGTTATGACCGAATTCAGCCTGTTAGCAAGGATTTTTGCATCCACGTTTAGCAGAGAAATGGGGCGGTACAAGGAGCATAGGGTAGGGTCCTTCCCTGGCTTGGGAATTACCACTATAACCGCATCTCTCATGGTGTCAGGGAGCCTCCACAGCCGCGACGATTCAGTGAAAAGTGAATGGAATTGAACGACGAGGTCCTCAGCGTAATGCTTGTAGAACTCCACAGGAATTCCATGAGGCCCCGGCGTTTTACCCGTTTGCATGGATTTAAGGGCCCGCTGGATTTCCGTCACCGTGATGGGAGCATCAAGCTGTGTACGGTAGGTCGGTGTGAGTACCGGTATATCAATGTCTTCTAGGCAGGCCCGGAGGTCCGGAGCCTCATAGTCCGCCCGCGAGCTGTAAAGGAGTCTATAAAAGTCAGCAAAACACGTATTGATTCCCTCCGGGGAACAGATCAGTTCCCCTGTGGGGCCCATAATACTCGGGACACACATCCCCCCCCCCCCCCGCCTGTTCCCTAGAAAGCCAGGCCAGCAATCTCCCAGACCTCTCTCCCTGCTCAAAAATCTGCTGGGACTGAGCAAGTAATTTCTTCTGTGTAAGAGTGGTACGGAGACTAAGGACCTCCCCAGTCAGGAGCTGCAGTTGGGCATAATTTTGGGGATCCCGGGACCTAACGAAAATTTCCTCGGCCCTGGCCGCCTCTCTCTCCGCCCCCACCAGCTCTGCCCTTGTTTTAATTTTGGATAGTAAAACATTATTTTTCTGCCAGTAAATACCTTATACAATCCATTTCCTGTTTCTTGTCTGGTAAAAAGCCTAGGCTATGACATCATGCACAGCTCTCTCCCTCTTGTGAGAGTTTGCAGGAAGGGAGGGGGTGAGTCATAAGAGGGCCAATAAGAGCTGCAGAGCTGGAGGTGTGTGTGTCTGTGTAAATTCAGGAAGTAAACAGGCAGCAGCTTCAGCTTCCCACAGTTAAAATGGCTGCAGTTGGACTCCGTGGGGGGAGATTTCTGCAGCATATTTGGCAAGTACAGAATCACAGTATATATAAAATTATATGCAAAGTGGTTGGAGCTTCAGAATGCTTTAGAATTGCAAAGATGTTTTTATTACAAATTATGTGAGCAGACTGCAGTTACTCTTAAAGCATGCAGTTAATCCTAAGCAACCAAATCATTTACAGGATCTGGAGGCTTTTCACCATGAAGAATGGGCAGCTTTCCTATAGGAGAAAACAAACAGCATCATTAATAAATACTGTATAACAGAAGACCATCAAGGCTAAGGGAGACAATGCACAATATTAAAGGGGTTGTAAAGGTAATTTTTTTATTTTCTAAATAGGCTCCTTTAAGCTAGTGCATTGTTGGTTCACTTACCTTTTCCTTCGATTTCCCTTCTAAATGTTTTTTTTCTTTGTTTTCTTTGTCTGAATTTCTCACTTCCTGTTCCTCCTCAGTAAGCTGTTCAGTAAGCTGTTCTGGCTGACTCAACACCACTCAGATGATGGTGGCAAGTTTACTGAGGAGAAACAGAAAGTGAGAAATTCAGACAAAGAAAAAAAACATTTAGAAGGGAAATCGAAGGTAAAGGTAAGTGAACCAACAATGCACGAGCTTAAAGGAACCTATTTAGAAAATAAAAAAATTTCCTTTACAACCTCATTAAGAACTAAAGGTATGCAAACTTTTGAGCATGATCATTGTATAACTTTCCTTTATTGCTATGACTTGTTTATTTTTTGTACTATTCTTTGATGCTAATCGTTTCATTTAAATCACAATAAAAAAAGAAATGTGTTTGGTTTGATCGCTCATATTTTATTAATAAATGCTCCACATTTTACAAATTCTGTAAGGGGTATGAAAATACATGAGCCTAACTGTATATATACTGTACCTGCCCATTAAAAATGTTTACTCCCCTTGGACATTTGTTATATTTTATTGTCATGGGACATGGAATCACAGTGAATACACTTTGAATATTTGGACACAGTTTTTTTTTACCATTTGCAAAACCTCTTCATAAAATTGGGTGTTTTTGGACCAATTGAGTAGAGCAGACTAGTAAGCTAACACTATTATTGACTTGTGTACGGCAAGTTATTAATAATCTACCAGTGCTAAAAAGAGGACATGGGTGTAAGTAGGACATGTAGCTTATCCATTGGCTATTAAGTTTTAATGTCCTCCCACTGTTACTGTTTGCACTAAAATCCAGATTCGCTCATCTGGCACAAGTTACATCCAAAGTCCTTCAGAAATTGTGGTATATGTCACCTTAGCATGCGGACTTCTTGCCATTTGAAAGTTCTGTTCAGAACATTAGTTGGAGGTCCTCACATCTGTTGCAGAACTCAAGCTATGAAGGCTGCAGGGAAGCAATTACCAAAGATTTATGTAACTAGAAGAATCCCCCCAGATGGAATCAAAATTCTCAGACAATCGGGAAGGTGAGTGAGCACTGAGCATATAATATTTAACACTTTAAATGAACCAGTTCGTTTGTGCTTAGGCCAGCTCTGGGCACAGAGGTTTTGGTGTGTTAACAAATGTTACCTCTGGCCAAGCGCAATACATGGGGGGGTTATTTTTGAAAGGCAAATCCACTTTGCACTATAAGTGTAAACTACAAGTGCAAAGTGCACTTTAAATTGCACTTGGAAGTGCAGTCGCTGTAAATCTGAGGGGTAGATCTGAAATGAGGGGAAGCTCTACTGATTTTATTATCCAATTATGTGCAAGCTAAAATGCTGTTTTTTATTTTCCTTGCATGTCCCCCTCAGATCTACAGTGACTGCACTTCCAAGTGCACTTTCAGTGCAATTTCAAGTGCACTTTGCACTTGTAGTGCAAAGTGGATTTGCCTTTCGTAAATAACCCCCTAGTCTGAATCATTGCATTATAATTTTCTTGCGGGATAGTACAGCTGTACTTTCAGCCTGCTAAGTACATGAAAACTGCAAGTTTTATAGACTGCAGCACTTGCATCTCCCCCCCCCCCTCCCCCTCTTTCCTCAATGGCTATTCACAGAATACACAATGTTATGTGAATGACCAAGGGTGAAGGGGAGACATTGGGGTTGATTTACTAAAGGCAAATACACTGTGCACTTTGCAAGTGCAGTTGCACTTTGCAAGGACATTTGATTCAGAGCTTAATAAATGAGGTGAAGCTTCACTTTGCAAAGAATATCCCATCTTTGCAAGGAAAATCCAATCTTTGCAAGGAAAATAAAAAACATGATTTTTGATTGCACGTGATTGGATGATGAAAGTCAACAGAGTTTTCCCTCAATAAGCTCTAGAGCAGGAGTCTCCAAACTTTCTGAATAAAGGGCCAGTTTACTGTCCTTCAAGACTTTAAGGGGGCTGGACTGTAGCCATTGTAAGAGGAAAAGGTTTTGTCGTCAATGGGAGTAAAGAATGCCCCATCACTACTGATAGTGGGAGGAATATTGCCCCATTGTTGGTATTAGGGGAAGAAATAGTGCCCCATCATTGGTGTCATTGGAAGGAATAGGGCCCTGCAGTTGGTGTCAGTGGAAGGAATAGTGCCCCATTCTTGGGGTCAGTGGTAAGAATAGTGCCCAATTGTTGGTATCAGTGATGGCAATTATGCCCCATTGTTAGTGTAGAAGAAATACTGTCTCGTATCTGCTAGAGGAATAGTGTCCCAAGGGCCTGATAAAGGCAAGCAAAGGGCCACATCTGGCCCCCGGGCCGCAGTTTGGAGACCTCTGCTCTAGAGCAAATGCCCTTGCAGGGCGCAACGGCATTTTCAAAGTGCACAGTCTAACTGCTATTAGTAAACCAATTCTAATGGCACCAGCGCTGCAGTCTATGAGACCAGTAGCTCTCATATTCAGAGCAGGTTGAAGGTACAGCTGAAGCTACAGAACTCCATTTATCCCCTACCACTCTCTGTCTCTATTTGTCTCTATTTATATTGATATGCAGCAAAATAGATCTGCTGCTTTGACTTCAAAAAACCTAAAAAATGGGGAAATAGGAGGAAGCACTCACATTGTCACATCTGTAGAATAGTAGAACATAAATGGGATTGCTCAAAAAAAACAAAAAGAAGGGTCGGACTTTACAGGCAACACACACAATGGAATAAGAAAAAATATAAACTTTAATAACATAGAAAATATTATACAATGTTCGGAATAAAAGACCATACAGAATGAAAAACAGTATGGGTAGGCCCCTTGTACGTCGACGCGTTTCGCCATGAGGCTTCGTCAGGACGGACAGATAATAAGAGAGTACAGAAATGGTTCAAATCTCACTGTCTGAAATTAGATATATTGACATTAGAATAAACACAAATAAAAAAAGTGATGTTCAGTATTTTGCTACACTGCTCCCCCTTACCCACAAGCCGGCATACACAGTCTGATCCTTAACGGATCGGCTTGGGGATGTCCGGGGAGTACTCACGGATCACTTTTCCAGTTCAGTTTGCCGCGATAATCCGTCAGCATTGCCGTTCTGTTTCCCGGGGTGGTAGTGGATAGTAAAGTCATACGGTTGTAACGCCAGACTCCAGCGCAACAACCGGGCATTGTCCCCTGCCACTCGATTTAGCCATACCAACGGGTTGTGGTCTGTGAGTAGGGTGACCTGTTGTCCGTACAAGTAGGGCTGAAGCTTCTTTAGGGCCCACACCACAGCCAGGCATTCTTTTTTCTATGGCGGCGTAGCTCACTTCCCCGGGGAGAAGCTTCCTGCTCAAGTAAACTATGGGGTGTTCTTCGCCATCTGCTCCAACCTGGCTCAATACCGCGCCCAATCCAAACATTGAAGCATCAGAGCCTCAGAGGATGCGCTGTTTTCCGTGGTGTGGGCCTGGGACCGGGTGGTAACGGGGTAGATCTCGTTGGTAACCGGGGCTGATGCAAAAGCAGAAGTCAACTGGCCGAGATCGTTCCCCAGCAGGACATCAGCGGGAAGTTCCTGGATCAACCCCACCTTAATTAATCCGGAACCGGCACCCCAGTTCAGGTGTACTCTTGCCGTGGGTAGCCTGTGTACTGCTCCCCCTGCAACCCGCACGACTACGGAACTCCCGGTGTGGTCGGCCTCTGGAACCAGGTGATGTTTGACCAGTGTGAGGGTGGCGCCAGAATCTCGTAGACCTTGAGCAGTCTTCCCGTTCAGCTGTACTGACTGGCGATGGTGTTGCCGGTTGTCGGTAGCCGCCTGTACTGGGTCAGCCTCGTGTAGGATACTCCAGTGTTCCTCCAATTCTCCTGCTCCTCGGTTGACCGGGGCCACTTCCGTGTGATAGCAATGAGCGGCAGCCCGTGCTGGAGGGGGTGGCCCTGGTCGAATCCATGCAGCTTGGTCCTGGTTCTGAGTGCAGTCTCTCTGATAGTGCCCAAATTGCTTGCATGAATGGCACTGCACTCCCTTGTATCGATTTGCAGGGGAGTTAGGGATTAGCCCGGGTCGTTGTGTAGCTGGGGGCCCTGGGTTATGGTTCAGAGGTCTGTTGCTTGGTCGGAAGCTAGTCTGTGATGGCCGGCGGGCATCTTGATATTCATCAGCTTGCCTGGCCGCTTCCGAGAGAGTGGTAGGTTTGCGATCCCTTACCCACTCCTGTACCTCTGGGTTTAGTCCATTAAAGAATTGCTCCAGTAAAATCAGCTGGGTGATCGCGTCTGCTGTGGTTGCCTGACTGGCTTGTAGCCAAGCTAGGGCTGCCCTCTGCATTCGGCAAGCCCATTCGGTGTGGGAGTCCTTCTCCTGTTTCTTTGTGTCCCGGAAGCGTCTCCTGTATGCTTCTGGGGTGATGGCATACCTTGCCAAAATAACTTCCTTTACCCGGCTATAGCTTGCGATTTCCTCCTCTGGCACGGCTCTGTAGGCTTCTGCTGCACGGCCTGACAGCTTACCAGCTAAGATCCGTACACAGTCTGTCTGGGGTCCCCGATACAGCTTGCATTGCCGTTCAAAATCTTGCAGGAAGCTATCGATCTCTTCCTCTGCTTCCACAAACTTTTTAAAGGCATCATGGGGTACTTTTAGTTTTGTCTCTGGTGCCGGTGTAGTCGTTAGTAGTCTCTCAGAGGCACGCTGTTCCGCCAGCCGGAGTTGGGTCTCCCGTTCTTCTCTCGCCGTGATAAAGGCATCCACTTGGGCTAACGTTGCCTGTACCAGCTCGGTGGAGGGGTTTTCTCCATAAAACGCTAGCCTGCGTTTCACTTCTTGGTTAAACTCGGTCTCCATGGCTTCTGTAGCCATACTGTGTGCCCGATCTCCCTCAGTCAGTTCTGCAATCAGCTCTGCTTTGGTTTTATTGCTGGCGCTCTTCCCTCTTGCTTCCAGCAAATCCTTTAACGTCGCTCGTTTTTAATCCAGCATAGTTTGTCTCCATTCACACTTCCATTCGTGTAGCCGAATTTGCATGAACGCTGCTTCCTCTTGCTGCAAGGCTTTAATCCCACCGCTGCCAACCAGTGTTGCGGAGCTCCAAAGTCCGCTGGGAAATCCTTGAAGCTGAGGAAGTACTGACTTATCCAAGGCAACCTGTTACCCCCCCCCCCCCCCCAGTAACTGGACGACACACAGTTCTGGGAGTAAAATCAACACTTTATTTTGCCCAGGCTGGCTTTTTATATCATTTCCCATGCAAGGGTTTTCTTAACTCATTTTACAGGGGCATTCCCTTCAACAATTAACAGATGACAGTGATTTAATTACCTGGGACTATTTCTAACCACCTGGGATGTGTGAGACGTTGGTCTCTGCATATTTACCCATAACAATGAAACCGTGCCAGACACATTACTAGGAGTGTAATTACATCCCGTAGCAGATAATAGATGGTCATTAACATACTGACAATAGATGAATGGAACGCTACCTCAGACCCCCAATTAACCCAATTTACTTATTCAGACATCAGTAGACATTCTGTCTCTACATTTCCTGGAATGAATCTTTGCTGTCACCTCTGAAGTGATCAAAACCATTTCTCAGTTTCAGTATTTTGCTACAAGTGACATATTTCATTATTGGTTAAAAAGCATTATTAAATCTTCCATGTGCATCAACTTCGAGATCAACAATCAAATGTCAAAAATTAAAAAAAGCAAAAGAGCATCTATATAAAATACCTCCCAGCAATCCACCTGTTGAAGACCTCATATAGAAGTAGGAAGTTCCATAGATATTATAATCGAAGAGATGCACCCAGGTAAGAGCTCTGGTAAAGATCGTCCATTGTTCATTGTCCACTCTTTACCAGAGCTCTTACCTGGGTGCATCTCTTTGATTATAATATCTAAATATCTATGGAACTTCCTACTTCTATATGAGGTCTCCAACAGGTGGATTGCTGTGAGGTATTTTATATAGATGCTCTTTTGCTTCTTTTGATTTTTGACATTTGATTGTTGATCTTGAAGTTGATGCACATGGAAGATTTAATAACGCTTTTTAACCAATAATGAAATATGTCACTTTTTTTATTTGTGTTTATTCTAATGTCAATATATCTAATTTCAGACAGTGAAATGTGTCCCATTTCCGTACTCTCTTGTTATCTGTCCTGAGGAAGCCTCACGGCGAAATGCGTCGACGTAGACGTACAAGGGACCTACCCATACTGTTTTTCATTCTGTATGGTCTTTTATTCCGAACATTGTATAATATTTTCTATGTTATTAAAGTTTATATTTTTTCTTACTCCATCGTGTGTGTTGCCTGTAAAGTTCGACCCTTCTTTTTGCTTTTTTTGAGCAATCCCATTTATGTTCGACTTCAAAGAACCCTCCCACATACAAGCTAAATATGTCATTTTCACACTGATCACTCACTGTATTCATTTATAACTGCAGCATAATAACTGAGTTGACTATGCTTCAGTTTGTGAATGGACAGGAGCCCCTGCAGTGGAGCTGAAGCTACCAAGAAAGGGCCTGGGGGATGTTTCCTAAGTCCCTTTCTGTGTCTCAAAAGTGAGACTTCGGGGGTCTGTTTGGACCCCTGATGGCTCACCAAAGCCCCCCCCCCTCCAACAAGCATTGTGAAAAAAAAAAAAAAAGAAATTAAATTACAAACTAAAATTTAAAAGTGTAAAAAAAATAATTACAAATCTGTAAAAAGAAATCTGAGTAAAATTTCTAAGGAGACTAAAATGCCACGCCCATTATGTGGCATGATTTAGCAACACCCACTGTGTGTCATGGCACGCTACGCACAACACAAGTCACCATCTCCCTGGTAGGGGCCCCAGAGCATTACTTTGCCCAGGGGCCTATGATGGGGGGTACTGCCTCTAGCCATTCCAACAACAGTGATGGGGGGGGGGGCAGGAAGAAAGCCCTGCTCCTTTGTGAATATAGCCACCTCTACACATAGAAACAGTGCAGATAAAGGCACTGTAAGTCAGGTATGGAAAAAAGATCGCCTGCAGGGAACACACAGGCTATTATGGTAACTAGTCACTTACCCCAGTGTTTCTCAACTCCAGTCCTCAAGGCGCTCCAAAAGGTCATGTTTTCAGGCTCTCCATTATTTTGCACAGGAGATTTGATCAGTTTCACTGCCTTGTAATTACCCACAGCCGTTTCATCTGAGGGAAATCCTGAAAACATGACCTGTTGGGGCGCCTTGAGGACTGGAGTTGAGAAACACTGACTTACCCTATGCTTGGATTTTTTGGGTATAGGTTCCACAGTTTAG
Source organism: Rana muscosa (assembly GCA_029206835.1). Lineage (NCBI taxonomy): Eukaryota > Metazoa > Chordata > Amphibia > Anura > Ranidae > Rana > Rana muscosa. Next base: position 634,894,536 of record CM055116.1, read on the forward strand.
TACTTCTCTAACAAAGTCAGCATGACTGCCAAATAACTATTGTTTTTAGATAGAGAAGTCAGCAATGGCCCCATGTTTCTCTCATGAGGGTTTGTTATAATTATTTATGGGAGATACCGGTAAGTTATAAGAAGTAAAATCCAACTAGCTCCCGCGCTGCATTGAACAGCTTGGGCAGTTCAGCTTTCCCCCCTTCACTCACAATCCCACCACACCTCTAGTCCCTGAGGACCATGCTGTAGCATGCTGACTGTAATATTTTTTTTACAAATGGATATGTTAAATCTGTATTGTGGCCAACACAAAACAACGTTGAAACAGAGACTCATTTTCAGATGCTCCTCTGCTGGATTCTGTTTTACTTACATAGCTGTTTCTGGCAATTTGTGTGTCACTGTCAACTGCAGTTTCATGACCACAGCAAAGCTGAGGACAAAGGTTTATCTGAACTGCATTATTTAGGAGAACTGTATGGTTAATCATTGACCTTTTTTTTTTTTTTTTTTCGCCTGAGGTGCTTGGGCTGCCTACGAAATAGCGATTTTTAATATAACAAATAATAAATAACTGGTCTCGGTATTTATTTTAATTTTTGTATAATCTCATGTTTTTACAAGGCCACTTTTTCTGTACTGATAACGCAATGAGTAATTTGATAGTGCTGGAGCTTTTATGATGAGCACACAAATGGCAATTTGGTGGATTGAGCAAAATTGTATGCCATTTTAGTTAAAATCACAGAGTAACAAAGAAATAAAATGTTGGTTTCTAATGACTTCAAAGAGATTTCATTAAATGTGCCTCAAATTTAAGGCAGTGGAATGACTGATTATTTAACAAATTGTAATAAAGCATTCTGTAAAAGTGTTTAGTTTCTTAAAATTACATGTATCTGCATGTGGGCTGGGCCTACTAGTCCTGCACATGTGGGTTCCTTTCCTCATATACGCGCTCATCAATGCCCGAGACCAGGTGAGTCACGTTCCTGTAGAAATTGAACATTATGGCAGTTCCCCAGCTTAGAGATGAGCCGTACACTGTGTGCAGTAGTAAATTATAGAGTGTTGTCCCATGTTACTACATACCTTCCTCGATGCATGCTGCGTTTAAGAGGGACACCGCTGAGCTTATGCCCTCTCCACCAGTCTAGCGTACCTCACTCCAGGTGACAGAATGGGGTCCCGCTGTGTACCTATCGCAGACTTGCTGTGTACACTTATTTAACTCTTTTACTTTTCCCGTACCATGCAGCTAAGCTATGGGTCTCCGTAACACAAGTTTGGTCCCGACACCTTTAGGGAACCAACAGCTGGGGAGTAAGTCAGATCACGAACCCCCTCACTACCGCAGAACCCGTCACCATGTCAGGTACCAGGCTTCATGACCGGCTGCTGGGCACCTAGCACTAATCCTAGTTACTCATAGCAACTGCATTCCTCCTCCACTTGTCTTGCTGAGTTAACTCTTTGTTAGTGGCCTTGCTTTATACCCCACATGTGCCTTACTGACCCTGTTCTTCTGATACACTATAAACCCCTTTGAATAACTTCGGACCAGGCTTAAAACAGTTAACAGTTTTACTGAAGATTCAGCAACACAGTTCAACAGCACAGCACACATGAGTCCAGACCTAACTAACTAATGTAGGCTGGCCAGATTCATACCTTCCAAAGAAACAAAGTCCATTCAGCAAAAGTGCAGTAATGGTAGGTTCCTAGTCCAGGGAAAAAACCCAGCAGGGTGACCCAGAAGGGAGACACATGCTCCAGCAAGACTCCATGTTGCAGCAGTTCAACAGGTCAGTGTATTAAACAACACATAGTATGCGCTTTTGCAATGGGCATATTAGTACCTATAAAAGAGATAACAACTATCAGGCTGCTTTCACAATGATCTGTGGGTACAGCGCAGTGCATCTGTGGCTTTCCTGCAGGTTAGCTGTGCTTTGCCATAGATTTCAATTATATATTGGGAGTGTGGTGCACTGTGTGAAAGTACACCCAAACTCCTGCATTAAGTTTTGGTGCATTTTTTTCAAAACCCCCAGCGCATCAGTGTGAAAGAAGCCTTATAGGGGGCTCAGGACAGTAAGGGCTTGTTTTTATTTGGTGTTTGGGGGGCAGTAAAACCCCACAGTTGAGATCAACCACTGGTGTAGCGTCAGGGGTCACACTGGCGATTCTGACCCATGCTCCAGGGGGCCCGTGCAGCCTCCCTGTCATATTTTGTTTTATATTTAGACAGGAGGGACAATGGGGGGCACCATATACAGGAAATGACCCTCTCTATTTTCCTCCCGCAACAGCTGAAAGACAGCTTCTTCTCCACTCCCTCCTGCCGGCATTCAGTGGCCACAGTAGAAAATGTTAATTATGCTATTCAAAATAAAAAAAATTAAATTCTGCACCATTTCATTTCATTGTAGCCTGCGACTGGTTACCAAATCACTTAGTGGCTCTTGCTCTTCAAAAGGTTGAGCAACTCTGCCCTATGCACTGGTCTCAACAGCAAGTGCATGAACTGCTATGGGTATAAAAAATACTAGTGTGCTTATGCTGAGAACGCTAACTGACTAACCTTATGATTTAAAATTTTAGTTGTGAAATTGAACAGTGGGATTCTGATGATCCAGTTCCACGTTCTGAACTTCTTAAGAAGGTTGCTGGAATTCAGGGCCTATATTGCCTTTTAACAGAAAAGATTGACAAGGAATTGCTGGATGCTGCAGGTAGGATTTTTAAGAGTATTTTACCTTCACTCCTACATGTTAATACTGTTTACTCTAGGGCTACAAGGGCAAATTTTAGTATCTTAATCTTGCTACTAAACTATCATGAGATCGACCTTTTTGTTTGTATCATATTACTTCTAATGTGAGTTGCTATATAGGAGATTTTCAGTAGCATGACTGAGCAATCCATCATCTTGTGCAATGCCTTAATTTAATTGCATAGCAGAAACCATTAGCAATTCTGTTGTTGATGGGTACAGTTTCTACTCCACCCAGCAGGTGGTGCCTTACCGCCTCAGGCAGGCCCGTGGCGACAAGGCAAGCAAACCAAGTAATTGCTTGGGGCTCCGAGCTGGCCTGGGGCCCCAAGCAGGGCCCTTGCCGCGTTTCCTATAAATGCTGCAGCCGCCTGAGCGCTCTATAGAGAGCCTCAGGCGGCTGCAGCACTGCTGCCTCTCTCGTCACTTCCCCTTCCCTGTAGCGTGGCCGAGCTCCTCTTTCTTCCTCCTGTCAGTCCGGCCGGGTACCGCGCGGTACAGGAGATTCAGTTTCCTGTTCCCGGCCGGACTGACAGGAAGTGCACACTGAGTGCTCACTTCCTTTCAGTCTGGCCGGGAACAGGAAACTGAATCTCCTGCCGTGCGGTACGGTAGGGGGGGGGGGGAGTAAAAATGGAGTGATGCTGATGACTTGGCATTTGAGATCAATTAATCTCTCTACACTTTTCCAGACCATGTAGCCACTTCCCCATTTGTCATGCTTAATTACATATACAGTGGGAAGCTACTGGATTTGTACAGTAATTTAAGCATTGCTTAGTGTCTACTCCTGACTCTCCCTGTGTCAGTGGCCTCTGGTGAGAGGAGCTTTTCAGCTTTGAAGCTGATAAAAAATTACATGAGGTCCACCATGGGCCAAGAAAGGCTCACAGGCCTGGCATTTACGTCAATTGAGCGTGATGTTCGCCAGTCTTTGGACATGGAAGACATTGTGATTGCCTTTGCGTGCGTGCGTGCGTGCGTGCGGGGGGGGGGGGGTTGGGGGGCCTCCATGTCCATTTTGCTTTGGGGCCCCCAAATTCCTTCAAACGGCCCTGGCCTCAGGGATGGAGTGGAGTCTTAGGGGGGATGATGTTCCCCTTCAGCCTCTATAGGTGTCACCTGGGGAGCAGATGTCTGACTGGATGCTGCAACCCTCATTGACCCTCTTCAGCCATCTTGGTTGGGCAGTGCTTATTAAATAGCAGTGCCCTGATGAGTTTGGAGTGCATTTTCGAGTGGCTAGTGTAGGAAGACAGGGGCAGAGGAGTAATGTTGGGGAGAGGTTCCAGTGCAAGGAGGGAAATAGTAGGAGATACCACTGCAGGCTTTACACAGCACCTGTATACAGAGCTGCTGTTGCTACCTGTTCCAGTCTGCCAGAGCTGCTGCCGCTACCTATCCCAAGAAGGGCATGTGAATCTTAAAACGTATGTAAAAGGTAGCGTCGATGACACTGGGGGCCAGACAGATCAAGAACATATTAGGATAAGGAACCCTACACCATTAGCTCATGTGCGTTAACCCTGTTTACCCAGATTTTATAGATTTTTGGGGACAATTTCGACCAAGGTAGGTACATTTGTAAAAAGGTAGTTTTCTTTTTAGTTAATTGCAGACTTCCACATGTGAATGGTAGGTGGGGTGGAGATTTTCCATCTAAGAGGAATCATCTGCCTAGTGTAGAACGCAGCATAAGAAATGACTAGCTACTAATAAGTAGTATTTAGGCCTTGTTAACATGGGTGCATTTATAGGTACACCCATGGAAGGGCCGTCTTTACCCACACAGGATGCACAGGTGTTCCATGCATCTACGTGCAGGCAGTGCCACTCATGTCACAGTGGCTGCACAGTAACAGCTGTTGGTTCCAATCGGACAGCCATGCAGGTGCGGGTGTATGTTCCTGAATGCAAACTGTCTGTGTTCAGGGACATGCACCCATACCTGCATGGCTGTCAAATTGGGACCAGCTGCTGCGCCCCAGTATACATGAATGGAACTGCCTGCACATGGATGCAAAGAACACCCGTGCATCCTGTTTGGGCAAAGACAGCCCTTTGCATGGTTGTAGGCATAAATACACTCATGTGAACAAGACCTCGCAATGTCAGTGATTTTCAAAAGCATACATCCAGTGAGAGCCCTCCCACAGTGTTAATATTAGTTACCACCTCTTGGCAAAAAACTTGCATCCAAAGCCTCATACACACGATCGGACTTTAAACAAACTTTTCCGTGGATTTTTGTCCGAAGGGAGTTGGCCGTGAACGCCCATAGCATACACATGCTCTGACTTTTTCAGCCAACAAACATGAACGTAGTGACCTAATTGACGTACTACGTGGTTTTTCTGCTCTTTACCGCCACCCTTTGGTCAACTTCTGCTATTGTTGGTTGATTTTAACATTGGTTCTGAGCATGCGTATTTGTACTTCGGACTAAAGTTCGATGGATTTCTGTACACACGGCAGGACTTTGCACAGTAGGACTTTTGTTGCCGAAAAGTTTGTTTGCAGAGCAAACTTTTGTCCGATGAAAACCGAAAAAGTTTGTCCGATGGAGCGTACACACGGTTGGATTTTTTTGAAAACCGGCTCATTTTGAAGTTTGTTGTCAAAAATTCCGATCGTGTGTATGGGGCTCAAGGGTAGGTCAATACCATATGCATATCTTAGATTGGTATCTGTAACACATTGCACCAGAGGTTGGATAGATAGTTGAGAGATTTTGTGGGGTATAATAAACCCAGTGCAGAAATGTAAGTTGCATATCTCTGGGGAGATATTGCTTTATACCTCTGTCCCAGTCATGATGACCTGTCAGATATTACTGCTGCCATATTGTAAAATGATGCAAGACCCTGGAGTTACTGATAATTTGAGCAGAAATGTAATCAAGATCTACTAGTTTCATTGTTATGGTGGGATAAACTGAGTATGAAATGTACCTTATACAACATTAGTACAGAAAATAGTTGAATGAAGTTGCACTGGTTCCTAAAACATATCAATCACTTAGTTGTATACCCAATTGCTGTTCATAAACTTAGTTAGAGGTGTTTTTACTTGTTACATTCAGTAATGATCCAGCAGTAAGGGGAGTGCACCCAGCAATTTTTAATCATGCTACTAAAATTGCCTGTGATTGATCGCTATACATATGGTACAATGGACTATATCCTGTAGTAGTAATTAGTTGCAAATGATAGCACAATACTCCAAATTAGTTTGATCAATCGCTAGTACAGGTGGTCGCTAGCAATTAACTGCTGGACATAATTGCAACCAACTATCTTCTACACAACAAAGGGACAATGTGATTGGTTTCTATGGAAAACTGTCCCATTGAACAATATATTACAAAAAAAAACAGCAGAGGGAAATGCCAATTTGATGAACTCCCTACAGTATGGCAAAAATTCTATTTGTTGTAATGTCTACACAGGTCCCAGCCTTAAGGTAGTCAGCACAATGTCTGTTGGGTATGACCATTTGTCACTGGATGAAATTAAAAAACGGTAAGATATAAACACCATGTCACAGTTTAACTAGTTTCTACCTTTGAAATTAATTTAGTACTTCTTATTCTGAATTAATGTTCTACAGTATATAATTTATTTTGCTTCTGTTCAAAGCAATCATTTCTTTTACTTTTTTTTTTACAATGAGACCATTTGGTGATATCTGTGGTTATTTTTTAACAGAATTAAGTGAACTATACAAAATGTTTTGTTTAAAATTACATTCTTTATGCCCCTAATATAAAGTATATAAAACAGTCTACAGTTTTTAAATTCAGATCAGGGTCCTGGGTTTAATTAGCCTGGAGTCTCAGAACAGGACATTGGACCTCAATAAAAATGAAGGAAGGAAAAAAATTGTCTAAGAAAACCTGTGCTATCCATAATAACCAATAATTAATTAGTGCTTTGAAACACAGATAGAGACAATTCGTCCCTAAGACACTGTTAAAAATTAGGTCCAATGGCTGACACATTAAAGCAGACTATACTATATTATGAGATTCATCTATTCAATTTCACTTGGTATGTTAAACTAATTACTGTTAAATGAGGAGCTCAACTGCCTATTTTCCTGTGATAAACACTACATCTGACTCTCTGCTGATGGTCATGTGACTTATGCCAATGATCTATGTCACTTATGTCACTTATGTCAAGTGATCTATGCCAAAGGGTTTTGGGGATCTGACGTTCAGGAATAGCTGGCCAATTAGTGTCTCTGCCAAGCAAGTGACCTACCACATCAGATACTATGTGACCAATGCTTTGGAAATTGGCCACCTCACTAGCACCAAATGGAACCAGAAGCAGTGTTTTTTAACAGGAAAAGTTAGTATCAAAGCCCTTCTGTTAACATTAAGTTAAATGAAGCAAATTTGGCAAGCCAATCAAACAATGCACATTTATCAATAGGTCCACTATAAAATTGTTTTATTTTAAAATTATTTTATTGAAATATTAGTAATCTTAAATATTTTGTTCATTAGCGGCATCAGAGTTGGATTTACGCCTGATGTATTAACAGAGGCTGTGGCTGAGCTCACAGTGGCATTGTTGCTGGCAACATCTCGACGACTTATTGAGGCTGTGGATGAAGCAAGAAGGTAATGGGAAAACAGTGAAAGCCTGGTCCAACCAGGAGGTATTCAACTAAAGCTGGATTTGCACAAACTGATGTTTACTTGCGCTGCAGCTTCTTTTTCTGGAGATGCCAGGATGACATAGGCGTTAACATATAAGTAGTAATGAGTAACCAGACAAAGATAAAGTCACACAAAAAGCTTTAGCAGAATTGAATGAGCAATGTTTATACAGTAACTGTTATAAATCTAAGTGGTTCTGGCAGTGCAGGGGGGGGGAAAATCTGCTCGCAATGTTATAGGGATTTGTGATGTAAGAGCTAGAAGAGAGTTGAAAATCAAATATGTCAGTGGCATGGTGGTGGTTGTGTTATCCCTAACATATTTTTTAATGTAAAAAAGGGAAAATATACAAGAACCACTTGAAGCTATATTTCTGTTATTTTCTCTACGAATACTGCTTATATCAAGTCTGGGTCTGGGGATGAAAGTGAGTTGTAGTGAATAGAAGATGGGAACCAACTTAATCTGAATCACAAAGTAATAGCAAAGCATATAAACTTTTTTGGAGTCATGGATGCCACCAAAGAAAACATTTCACTCACTGGTAATGCTCTTTTAGTGTCTTACACTCTGGGTCTTAGGACCAGCTACTAAGTTGGAACTGCGCAAATATCAATGGCTTGAAAATTTATCTTTTACATTGTCAGACTACATATTCATTGCTTTATTTAATGTAAGGCTATTCAGGCACACATTTGAGAATTACTAGTTTCGTGTATTACTAGTTTCTGCGGGAGAAGCACAGTGTTCAACAACAGCAAGACCATCCTTCCCCTTGTCCTTATGCTATTTCGATTGGTTCTGAGTCCACTTGCTAGCAAAATGCCCTTCACTCATTTGGCAGTCATCTATTTTGGAGTGTCTGACAGGAAGCAAAAATACATACCCTGTAATCCTATTGTCTGTTAACGATATGCTTTCTAGATCAAGATCGCTGTTTCAGTCAGAGATGGGCCATTTAATTCAAACTCCTTATGGGAAACTTAAAGTGGTTGTATACTTGTAAAATAACCCACTCAGCTTGAAATAGAAATGAAAGGCAAAACATTTGTGTATAGATTAAAATATATATATATAAATACCTTTTTTTCCTTTTTTATAAGTGATCACCTTATTTCTGTTCCCTTTGTTCTTAGCTGTATAAGAGCTGGGGGAGTAGAAGCAGCAGGACACTGAGCTTTCTCCAGTAAAAGGCTGTGCAGGAGGGGCGTGTCAGGACAGGTCTGATCATTGGATGAGACCAGGCTGAGTTCCCAGCATACCTAGAGAACTGACCACGATGTACTCTCCTGCTTAGTGTGGTCAGTTTTTAATAGGAAAGCAGAGGGACTGGCAGGAACACCAGGGATTTCACACAAAGGAAGCAATACAAAGAGAACGGGATACTTTTTCATACAACTACATGGTACAGCAGGCACATATCCAGAATATGAAGTGTTGGGGTAACAAATGCTTTAAGGCCTGGTTCACACCTATGCATTTTTTTGCGCATTTTCAGTTTTGCAGAAACACACTACAGTCCATTTAACATGGTTTCCTATGGATGTAGTTCACATTTGTGCATTTTATGGAAAGGACCAGGGACTTTTTGGTTCCAAAGACTTCAATGGATAAAAAGCATGTATTGAAAAATGCAAAATGCACCTGGAATATGCAAACTGCAACCTGCATGAGTGTGAATCAGGCCTCAAGCCTCTTCTGTTTCTCAAAAACAAAACAAAAAACAAACAAAATAAAAGCTTTTCCAGCAATGTATCTTTACATTGCCAGTAGCATGCTGCCCTTTACTCAATGCAGTTAGGCGCAAACCACTACCAACATATGGAGCTGTACTTATCTCTGAGACCATCGGGTTATCTTGTTGACTGTTAGGAATAATGCACCATGATGTCGGGAACAGGTAACTCTACAATAAATGTAAACAATAATGTGCTGCACTTTAATAAATATGAAAAACCCCACCTTGCTAGATAGCAGTGTAAAGAAAGTTCGCGTTACAAATCTCAAAAATTCCAATGTATAAAAAATGTCCAAAAAAAATTACAAAGTCCACTTGAAGACAATAATGTATACCCCACGCCAGTAACTCCTCCACATATATTTCATATGAGGCTTACCAGAACTACATGACCTTCAGATTATAGAAAGTTCATGTATGGCATATGTTGTTATGCAGATCCACCACAATGGCACTCTTCAAAAACCAGCCATGGGTTGCCGGCTGGACACAGGTTCACTTTAGGCACTCCACTGTATACAAACGTGGCCCAAAAAACACTTCCAAATTCCTCCCATGTGGCACCACATGTTGCTACAAGTCCCCCACGTGACCAAGCTCAGAGAAAAAAAGGGGACCCATGCTCCACATAGTGTAAATCTGTCAGGAATTTTATAAAATAAACAAACAAAAAAAAAACTAAAATTTCAATCACATGAGCAGAAAATAAAACGGCACTGTATACACAAGGCAACCAAATTCCACCTCTGGGGACACTTTCAGTGCGCGACAACATCAGCGTTGCTCTGCCCTAACTAGTTTTGTAAAAAATTACATTCTCAAAGGGCAGAGAAGTGCAAACCACTACTAACATATTGAGCTGTACTTACAGTATCTCTGAGACCATTGGGTTAGCTTGTTAACTGTCAGCAATAATGTGCCATAATGACAGGAACAGGTAACACTACAATAAATGTGTCGTGGAGTTTAGCGGCAAGAGCTGCCATTCTTTTTTTCACTGTTCTTCTTGCAGCAGAGCTCCACATCACAATAGCAATACAACCAACGACTGGTAGTCTTTCTGTTTAATATGTATAAGCCAAAAAGCTTCCATGACATAACACCTCATTCGCTATTTACACAAGCTCCCTGCTTGTCTCGTGTCATAAATGTAGTAGTGCAGAAATTCTTAAAAAAACATCTAGGGTTAGAAAAGTGTCATTGAAAAGAAAGAGAAAATTGCATGGCAAAAGAGAAGGAAAAAAAAGAGAGCCTGTCCTCAGATTCTGTGTCGCTAAAATGATCTCCTGATGTAAAGTTAGAATGGTCAATTTTTTTCACACCTGCAATGTCCCCATGTAAAAAAACTCCAACTTGTAAATGGTTCTGCATTGTTACGAGTAACCAAAAAGAAGTCAACAACTATGTTATGCACCACAACAGAAAAACATATCACCTACCAAAGCCCTTCAAAGGAGGAACCAGATCCTCAAAAGTGAAGAAAGAGCAATATAATTTTCATTATATCTATATTAAAGAAAGCTGTGACTTTATTGCAGAAAGGAAGAAGACAAAGCTCAGTGTCTAACTTGCTACTCCTATGGATCTGTATAAGGGGACACAATGCAGAATGAAATGGAGAGAACGAGGAATTTTCAAGAGATGAGTTTGGAAGTAATGTCACTGACAGATATCCTTAGATTAGATTGATTCTCTGTAAAGCAGACCAGCTAGTGATGACCATGAGGATGACAGCCATGAATGAATTCATGGGGGCAAGAACAGTGCAATTGTGACCTCAGATGGGTTGGCAAGCTGTGTGCTTTTAGTGTCAAGCATATCGTCCAAATTCAACAGAGACTGCTGGTTTGTCTCATTGTTAAGCCTCCCCTTTAGAAGAAAATGGAGGCAATTTTTTCAAGGTTTCATTGAGGGAAAAGGGACTGGGGGATCGGTCCCCACTCGATAACACTATAATGGAGTTTGATGAAGGACTAGCTCGGTACGACTTAAACAGCATAAACTCGAAATTTGATAAAAAAAGTACAGTTTTTTATTAATACAAAAAGCTTAAATAAATAGGATATCCAAGTACTTAATGATAGACATCATAAAAGTATACATGAACAATCTATGTATATCACCAGCATTCATGTCCCCTATTAAGGAGGACCAGGATATGATGGATTCCTATGGATATCATTGTTTTCAACAAGTTTTGCTACATTTTAACGCTTCATCAGGAGAAAATTGGGGACCCAAGCCTGGTTGTAATCAAATCACCCCCGAGTAACCCTCCGCGGTGGCTAAGGAGCATGTGCAAAAAATGAACGGATGTCTTCAATAAAGTAGGAGCATAGCTCTGGGTCCGGAGGAAACAAATTTCAATGAAGCAAAAGGCAATGGACGCGGGATCTGGGGGAACTTCATCCTTTCATCACAAGTCTTATGGCAATGGGGATTCTTTTCCCCTGTCTTGAACAGCTACCAGCTCTATACATCAATTGAGGCACAGTAAAGTGGTCTTGATCATTTTGCTTCATTGAAATTTGTTTCCTCCGGACCCAGAGCTATGCTCCTACTTTAATAAAGACATCCGTTCATTTTTTACACATCCCCCTTAGCGGCCGCAGGGGGTTTCTCTGTGGTGCTTTGATTCCAACCAGGCTTGGGTCCTGGATTTTCTCCTAATGAAGCTGTAAAATGCCACAAAACTTGTTGAGAACAGTGATATCTGTGGGAATCCATCATATCCTGATCCTCCTTAATAGAAGACATGAATGCTGCTGATATACATGGATCGTTACTGTATACTTTGATAATGTCAATCCTTAAGTACTATATCCTATTTTTTTAAGCTTTTTGTATTAATAAAAAACTGCCCTTTTTATCAAATTTCGAGTTTATGCTGTTTAAGTTGTACCAAGATAATCCTTCATCAAACTCCTTTATGGTGTGATCGAGTGGGGACTGATCCCCCAGTCCTTTTTTCCTTTCAATTGGATAATGGTACACTATACCTACAGTAGAATTGTGGAAAGATAAATTACTTTATGTTGACAATCTTTTTTTTATTAATGTAAGTTGTTAGGTACACTGTAGGGCTGATTTACAAACCTCAAGTAGAGGAAACAGGAGCATATACCAGCCAGTTGACTATAGCAACTTATCAGATTTAATATTTTTGGGGTGATCTAGAAAATCTGATTGGTTGCCATAGAGATCGGTTTTACTTTGTACTTTTTTTTTTCTTTTTAATCCTGTTCTGTGAATCTTTTTTGCCTTTGTTAGTGGAGGATGGGGAACATGGAAGCCTTTGTGGATGTGTGGAAGTGGATTGACTGGTAGTACTGTTGGAGTCCTCGGTTTGGGAAGGATAGGTGAGTAACCAAAGCAAAAAGGAAAAATGGTGATTAATTGAACCAGTATACAATATGGCATGTAACCTATTTTACTTGTTTCAAATTAGGTAACAACGACAAAATATTATTGTGTCTTTGAAAGGAATATGATTCTAAAACCAATGTCCTTTTCATTAAAGGTGAAGCTATTATTAACCGTCTGAAACCATTTGGTATCAAGAAGATCCTGTACAATGATATAGCACCAAGGCATGAATTAGCAGCAAAGATTTCTGCTGAATTTGGTAAAACATGATTCTATTATATTTACTATTTAGAGAAACAGTAAATTAAGATAAACTTCTGCACTACTTGGTATGATAATTATTTGAAGTAGATTTTTAAAAGTCTTATTAATGTATATGTGAGTGTTTTGATTGTTTTGCATCTTTGAAATTTGCATTTCTTTAATGGTTCTGTGTTAAATATTTTATGGTTTGAAAGTATTTCTCCAGGCGCTTTCATATTCTTAAAAGGCTAGTTTTAGGTAGAACTTGGTTAGTTTTAGGTAGAACTTGGTGGGTCAAGTCAGCCTCTGGCTTATTGGACATGTCTTGGGTGCTTAAACAGGTAGCTCTCCCTGCTGAACTTTCTAACTCTTGTCCACTTTTAGGTTTTGGGTGTTCTCACCCACCTTTGCATGTTTTGGCACCTTTTCATTCAAATATTTTATTACAGAATATATAATAAAGAACAAGGGGTACATGATATATGAGCAAAGGAGGGAGGCCGTCCCCCGTGTATAAGAGGGGGTGGAAGTTACACAGAATTCTGACGAAACAGTAGGGACGCAGCCCACTTTGAAAAAACTCAAGTAACAATAATAAGACAAAAAAGTATTGAGAAGCAACCCAATGTGGGTGTATGGCTGAAATCACAAAATTAATCAGCGGTGGGCTACAGATAGAGGACAATTTGGGATTGACTCCTGTAAGTGAGGACTAATTACAGGGAGTGCCGAGGTTAGATGAGTTACAGTGTCTGGTGGAATTTTTGGCACCTCTTATTACACTCTTCTTATTATAAAATAAATAAAAACACTAACAAATACAGTGGGGACCCTCTTAATGGCAACAGCAAGTGTGCATACCAGGGAACTCAAGCACAGAACTCTCACTGAGAAGTATACAGAATTGTCAGTGTAACGGCACCCCAAATACGAAAGGGGGTAACGCCGTTTAGATATCTTCCCTCTCCTGGACACAAATTCACTGTCGATCCTCCACAGCCAGACGACCCCTTCCCATAGGAATTAATCCTTCTGGAAGAACGAGACGCACTCTGTATCTTCCTAGGATTAAATTACTTTATTGAGAAAAACATTGTAACTTTTATACCCATCCAATACTGCATTAACCTAAAATGAACAATGGTCCAGCTCCACCCACAACATAACAAGAGCCAATACACATTATTTTGACGTCTGCTAGGAGACAACAGGTTCTAATCCCCTTTATGTTTAAATAACTATGCATGACCTTTATATTCACCAGACTGTCTGGTACTTTACAATACACACAAGGACAGACTTAATTTCCCCAATCCACATCACCACAAACAATGAACAGGTCTTCTAGAAGCTGGAATTCATTAGCATTACACTAGGCAAACATGTGATTGAGGCTGAACACCTCAGTATCTCTCAATTAACCTGTTAAGTTCAGAATAAAACAATATTGTGGACTAATATTACTATTTCAATTTCAAGCAATCCAAGCCATATTCTTAATGTCCATGGTTTCCTGGCTCACCCTGTGTCCAACGTGACCCTCCTGTCACACATCTCCCCTTTCGGCAGGAGACTAACACAGGAGGTGACCCCAGACGGGTTGACTCCGAAGTTAGTCCATAGGTCCATTCTTCTAATGCCGGTATTCGCACAGTACCCCAAATACATTGCTCCAAACAGGGCATTACTTACCCAGCCAACCTCTGCCTCTCTCCGAGAAAATACCCGCCGCTGGGGAGAAGACAGGGTGACTGGGCTGAGTCCGTCATGCTGTGGGGGATCTGGGCCGACTGCCCAGCATCCCTGGGGTATACAAGTGGAGACTGAAGTCCCATCCCCTTGTGGTAGGTGAAAATCCCCCAGTGCTTGCAAAGCAAGGCTGACATCCTCCTGTCCCAGTGTCACACCATTTTCTGGGGTTGTGTCAGTGAGGACCGAAGTCCCATTCAGTACCACAGGAACTCCCTCTTCCGTTAGTTGAGAGCAGAGGCCCGCGGCACTCTGCTCTGTTGCCAGCTCTTCCGCTGGGTTGCTGTGAGTGGAGACCGTAGTCCCATCCACTGACATCCGCTCAAGTTGCAGTTGTGTGCAGCGGCCAGTAGTATTCTGCCCTGCTGCCAGTGATTCGGCTGGGGGTAAAAGCTTTACCACCTCAGGTTGTTGCTGGAGAGAGGGGCCAACTGCCCCAGCTCCCTGAAACTCCACAGTTGCTTCAAGTGCTGGGCAGAGGTTGCTATCACTCTGCCCTGTTGCCAGCACTTCTGCTGGGGACTCCACACCATCTGCTCTGGCTAACTGTTGGGGAGGGAAAAGGGCTGCTTCTCCCCCTGCATCTCTGAAATCCCCTGGGAAAGAGGAACCATCACCTTCTCACCTCGGGCCTCCAAAACTGCCACGGGTGTAGAGCAGGGGTCTGCAGTACTCTGTCCTGCTGCCAGTACTTGGGCAGGCGATGCATAATCCATAACATCCTCTGAACAGTCCCTTAAGTCCATACCTTCTGTAATCTGTGGCTGGGGAGATGAGCCAACTGCCCTAGCTCCCTGGAACTCCATATCATCCACTTTGGCTTTAGGGATGGCAATCTTTAGATTTTCCACTGCCGATTCTTCAGCCAGGCTAGCTCCCTGGAACTCCATATCATCCACTTCGGCTTTAGGGGTGGCAATCTTCAGATTTTCCACTGCCGATTCTTCAGCCAGGCTAGCTCCCTGGAACTCCATATCATCCACTTCGGCTTTAGGGATGGCAATCTTCAGATTTTCCACTGCCGATTCTTCAGCCAGGCTAGCTCCCTGGAACTCCATATCATCCACTTCGGCTTTAGGGATGGCAATCTTCAGATTTTCCACTGCCGATTCTTCAGCCAGGCTAGCTCCCTGGAACTCCATATCATCCACTTCGGCTTTAGGGATGGCAATCTTCAGATTTTCCACTGCCGATTCTCTGGCATGCTGCTGAACGCATTCTAGCAGTTTCCTGTATCCCCTTTCCAGATGCTGTTCCTTCCTTAACAAATAGTCTAGATCAGGTTTAAGCTCTGAGACCCCTGAAAGACCAAGCGTAGCCTCTCTGTATTCTCGCAGGTCCTCAAGGGTAGGTTCCCCTTCATCGCCAAACACAAAACAATCTGTAAGGCTCTCCCACAGCAATCCAGGGCCGCCAAAGTCATATCCCTCCGGAGAGCATTCTGTTGTCTCTCTTAAATATCCCTGCTCTGCGTGCCATTGCAGAGCCCGATAACGACTGTCCAGCTCTATCTCCTGCTGGACCAGCCTGTCCAACTCAGTCACCCATTGCTCCTGGGGCCGCTCTCCCAGGAATGCCATCCGCAATGCCTGTTGGTCACTGGCCCGTTGTTCAGGGGTTGGAAAGCATTTGCCCTGTTTTATACCAGCGAGCTGGAGGGCTCCAATCCAGAGCTCCACCCGAATCAGCTGCCTGAGCTCCAGGTATTCATCCACAGACACAGTCCTGGTGTATGCTAAAAGGACGATTTGCAGCAGCCCCGGGAACTCTGATGCCAGATCCATATCTCCGCTGGTGTGACCAAAGTCTGCTTATCCTGATCTTGGATCCAGGTGGAGGTTTGAATGTCCCAGACTGCAGGAAGCATCCCACTGCTGCCAACCAGTGTAACGGCACCCCAAATACGAAAGGGGGTAACGCCGTTTAGATATCTTCCCTCTCCTGGACACAAATTCACTGTCGATCCTCCACAGCCAGACGACCCCTTCCCATAGGAATTAATCCTTCTGGAAGAACGAGACGCACTCTGTATCTTCCTAGGATCTAATGACTTTATTGAGAAAAACATTGTAACTTTTATACCCATCCAATACTACATTAACCTAAAATAAACAATGGTCCAGCTCCACCCACAACATAACAAGAGCCAATACACATTATTTTGACGTCTGCTAGGAGACAACAGGTTCTAATCCCCTTTATGTTTAAATAACTATGCATGACCTTTATATTCACCAGACTGTCTGGTACTTTACAATACACACAAGGACAGACTTAATTTCCCCATTCCACATCACCACAAACAATGAACAGGTCTTCTAGAAGCTGGAATTCATTAGCATTACACTAGGCAAACAGGTGATTGAGGCTGAACACCTCAGTATCTCTCAATTAACCTGTTAAGTTCAGAATAAAACAATAT
Organism: Rana muscosa; assembly: GCA_029206835.1. Classification (NCBI taxonomy): domain Eukaryota; kingdom Metazoa; phylum Chordata; class Amphibia; order Anura; family Ranidae; genus Rana; species Rana muscosa. The sequence continues at coordinate 634,911,492 of CM055116.1, forward strand.
TGTGGACTAATATTACTATTTCAATTTCAAGCAATCCAAGCCATATTCTTAATGTCCATGGTTTCCTGGCTCACCCTGTGTCCAACGTGACCCTCCTGTCACAGTCAGGTAGTTTAACTTCCTATCATGACCAGTGCCAAAGGGAAAGTGGGAAAGGTATTTAAGCCTTGTGGATCGCTGCACAACTGAGATTTGCCACACATTTTTGTCACCAATCAAGTAGTGGGTATGACAATGGAGGATTTCCTATAGAGTAGACAGGTGGGAAGGGGAATGGAGTAGAGGGACAGGGGGGTGTTAGCATAAGTCAAAGGAGTCCAACATTGCGACTTGAACCCTTCAGGCATGTATTGCTCCAGCATGTGTTTTTTTTCAAGCAGAAGCACAGTATAAAGAATTGCTGGCATTTAACTTTTACTTTATAGTTTTTGTGGGCCTGAGCATAGAGCTTTAGGAGGTGGGATCTGGTCACAGAGATTGCAACCAAGGTAGCAGGCAATTGGGATGTATTCTGCAAAGTTTCTCAAGTATGAAGTTTGTGCAAAGTAGTTGAAATAGCCCCTGTGGACTCCTTTTTAATTTTGTTCCCCGTTGTGTATATACCCCTCTGAACATAGTCTTAAGAGCCTTCCGCTGAAGAGAAAGAGAGAGAAACAGCATTGTTTTCATGATCAGATATGAAGTTATAAATCACAGCGCAAAGTGCAGCGCTTATAATAGTTAGAAATTAAATCACAAAAACGTACTGCTTTGCATAAAGAAATAATTAAGTTGTGCAGAGATCCAAAAGTCTAAAATACCTTTCCTAATTGTAGCAGTACCCCTGTAGGGGCTGCTGAAATGTTGGATTGTCTGTCACCCTTCCCAGCCTGGCATTCACCTATCAGACACTCAGAGACATAGAGAACAGTCCATATGCTTTGTTTTTTTGCTTTATTGAGGGAATTGAACTTGGATGGGGTAAGAAAAATATGGAATGCCCAGTAGAATTGGCAGCACTTGCTTGGGACAACTATATACAGTCCAGTATATACACTCCATTTCTCCTCCTACATATCACTTCCTCTCTAATCTTCAGGTCTTTCTCCTCCAGCACATCACTTTCTCTCTATTTCAGGCACAGCTAGCACAAAGTGGTTAGGCCTGACATTGGCTCAGCCAGGCCTTTAGCCCTTTGCAGGCAGGGACGGCGGGCTCCTATAGTGTAGCAAAATAGAAAGTCTCTGGTGCTAGCTGTCCTACATGTGGCCACTGAGCCAAGTAAGCCATCTTCAGGCCCTGCCAGCCCACCTGGCTTCAGCTGTCTATCTCCACTGCCCCTTTCACCACAGTCCACTCTTCTGGTTCTGCACCCATCTCAGACTGCATGCTCCCAGTCCTTTCAGGTGTGCCTCCCCAGTCCTCCCGACTGTGCCTCACTCACCAGCCATCCTGGCTGCGACCAGTTGTCCTCCCTGGAGTCTCTTAGCAGTGCTCTCTCCTGCTGTCTGTCATGGATATGCAGTAGTGTTTGTCTGTCAGCTTACCTTCCTTCCCATGTGTTCATCTTAGAGGCCTGAGCCCTTTCACCTGGCTTCCTTTATAATCTCCTCCCAGCCTGACTCCACCCCAGGCCCTATCACTGAACACTATATTAACCTGTGCACTGCAAGCCTGCTTTGCTGATCAACGTGTTTGTTAGGCATTGTGTGTTTGGGTTCCTGCCTGCCGTGTGCTACGTCTGTCTCTCTGTTACGTTATTGGCTTGTCTCTGACTATCCCTGTCTGCTCGTGACCCTTGACCTTCGGCTCGTTCTTCGTTATCCTTGTCTGCTTGTGGCCCCTGACCTTCAGCTTGTTATTCGGATCTCTCTCATCTTGTGCTGCTGCTTCCCCTCTTTTCCCCTTATCCTACGGGGCGTGAGCTAGGAAACTCCAGGGGCCGCGACCTGGTCCCAGCCTGCAGCTAACATCCTCACCACTAGAGGCCCTGGAGAAGACCAGCTGGGTCTTAGACTCCGCGCCCTGGGGAATCTTGGCTCTAGCTTCCGTTTGAATCCCGGTTGTGCTCCTCTGGTCCCGCTTTCCACAACCACCCAGTTTCCTATCCGCAGAAGCCAGCCATAGGGTTCACTACCTCGCGGTGCACTCCTGTCCCCCTACGGTGTGCATCTGTCACCTGGCCACAGGTGACCCTGACAGTTTGATCAGCCATGAACCCGGCTGACATCCCGTTAACCGTGGATGATCCGTTGCAGGGCATAGTTTGCAGACTTGAAACCCAGGAATCGAATCAGACTCAGGTGATGCGATTCCTCCAGGATCTGGCTTCTCGCTTTGAGCAGCTTCAGGCCTCCTTGGGAACCCTGAATCCGCAACCTCAAATACAACCAGCGGCTGCACCTATTGCACCAGTCGCAGCCACACACTCACTACAACTGCCAGCTCCGTCCCGTTTCTCTGGGGACTCCAAGGCTTGCAGGGGGTTCCTTAGTCAATGCACAATTCATTTTGAGCTCCAGACCCAAAACTTCCTGTCTGATTGGGCTAAGGTAGCCTATATCATTTCCCTCCTCTCTGGTGAAGCTTTAGCCTGGGCAGCCCCTCTGTGGGAACTGAATGATCCAGTGGTTTCTAGCCTGTCTGGCTTCTTGAAACTTTTTCGGAATATCTTCGAAGAACCGGCTCGTGTCTCTTCAGCGGCCAGCGCCCTTTTACGTCTCCGCCAAGAGTCTGCTTCTGTGGGACAGTATGCCCTTCATTTCCGCATACTGTCGGCTGAGTTGAGCTGGAACAATGAAGCCTTAGTCGCAACCTTTTTGCATGGCCTGTCTGATAGAGTGAAGGATGAATTAGCAGGAAGAACCATCCCCACTGATCTGGCCGGCGTTATCTCCTTGTGTAACCAGATCGATATTCGCTTTCAGGAGAGGACCTTAGAAAAGCAACGCCAGCACTCCTTGGTTCTTAGTCAGCCTGAGCTCCCCTCTCTTCGACCCGTAGAGCATCTCCTACCAGCTGAGGAACCCATGCAGCTGGGTCGGACCAGGCTATCCCCCGAGGAACGTGCTAGGCGCAGAACTCTTGGTCTGTGTCTTTACTGTGGGGGCAAAGGTCATTTTCGTGACACTTGCTCTCTTTGTCCAGAAAAACGTCCGGGTCCACTTCATCTGGAAAGTGGAGTATTGGACCCAGAAATATCACCTTCCCCTTCTCGTCTTCTGCTTTCTGTGTTCCTTCATGTTGGTGCTTCTTCTCATTCGGTCTTAGCATATCTGGATTCCGGAGCCGCTGGTAATTTCATGGACTGGGAAATCGCATCGTCCATGAGACTTACTCTTTTGCCCCTCACCACGCCATTGGTGGTCTTGGCGATTGATGGTACTGTTCTCCCAGGGGGACCTATCCGCTTCCAGACCCTCCCTGTTAAGATGTCGGTAGGGACACTCCACCAGGAGTGGATATCCTTCCTTATCTTACCCAAGGCCTCAACGCCTATAATTTTGGGTCTCCCATGGTTACAGCTCCATTCTCCTCATGTGGACTGGACTACTGGACAGATCCTGGCTTGGGGTCCCTCCTGTTCCTCGTCCTGCCTACCCAAGGTTGCCCCCTGTGAATCTGAGCCGGTCATTCATTCCGGGTTGCATAACCATTTACATTTCTCTGTCCCTAACCACCCTTGGACGCACAGCCAGGCTAGCTTGTCTACAAGTCCTGCAGTCGCTACGTCTTGCGATGCGATTCAGGTAGTCGCTACACCTGACTCAGCTATTCACTCTGCCTCTGTACTAGTTATGCCAGTCCAGCCCATGCCCAGTGAGCCTCCTACTTTTTCTTGTTCGGGACATTCTGCTTGTCCTTCAGCCATTCAGCTTGACTCTGGCGACATGTCACCTTCTAACCAACCTGACTTCAGGGTTCCACTGACATCTGCCCAGTCTGATGGTCCTGTGCAAGATGACCAGTTCCCCTTTAAGGGTCTAGGGGACCCTCCTCAGATTCCTGTTGATCCTCTCATGCCCTTGCTTATTCCTAGAGAGCCTTTGGTCCTCAATAGATCTTCTTGTCATCTCCCTACCTCGTTTTTGGTCTCTGAGGATAATCTTAAGTACGAGGTTAGACAAGTTCTGGATTCTCGGCTCTGCAGAGGCATTCTTCAGTACCTTGTGCATTGGAGAGGTTTTGGTCCTGAGGAGGCATCTTGGATCGCTGCATCTGATGTCGCTGCACCTCATCTGTTGAGAAGGTTTCATCAGAGATTTCCCTTTAAGCCTGGGTCCAGGCGGGGGAGGGCCCATAAGAGGGAGGGTACTGTCATGGATATGCAGTAGTGTTTGTTTGTCAGCTTACCTTCCTTCCCATGTGTTCATCTTAGAGGCCTGAGCCCTTTCACCTGGCTTCCTTTATAATCTCCTCCCAGCCTGACTCCACCCCAGGCCCTATCACTGAACACTATATTAACCTGTGCACTGCAAGCCTGCTTTGCTGATCAACGTGTTTGTTAGGCATTGTGTGTTTGGGTTCCTGCCTGCCGTGTGCTACGTCTGTCTCTCTGTTACGTTATTGGCTTGTCTCTGACTATCCCTGTCTGCTCGTGACCCTTGACCTTCGGCTCGTTCTTCGTTATCCTTGTCTGCTTGTGGCCCCTGACCTTCAGCTTGTTATTCGGATCTCTCTCATCTTGTGCTGCTGCTTCCCCTCTTTTCCCCTTATCCTACGGGGCGTGAGCTAGGAAACTCCAGGGGCCGCGACCTGGTCCCAGCCTGCAGCTAACATCCTCACCACTAGAGGCCCTGGAGAAGACCAGCTGGGTCTTAGACTCCGCGCCCTGGGGAATCTTGGCTCTAGCTTCCGTTTGGATCCCGGTTGTGCTCCTCTGGTCCCGCTTTCCACAACCACCCAGTTTCCTATCCGCAGAAGCCAGCCATAGGGTTCACTACCTCGCGGTGCACTCCTGTCCCCCTACGGTGTGCATCTGTCACCTGGCCACAGGTGACCCTGACACTGTCCTCTCTTTGCTCTGTCTTGTGCCTCCGGTCCGGGATTTCTTGATGTGTTCCTGAGGGTGGTCCAGGCTGGACCCGAGCCCAGGCCCAAGGTCAACCCCCCAGACTGGGGAGCTCCCTCAAAGGCCCCCGACAGCCTCCACACTCTCTCACTCCAGCTCTTCCACCCAAAAACTCCTCCCCAGCTGAGCTGACCCTAGGTATTTAGGGAGGCCTGCCCCCTGCCAATCCAGGTTGGGTATTGGTCAGGGCCCCCTAAGACACCCCAGGCAGCTCCATCCCCTCCACTCTTTCTCTCTTTCCAGAACTTTCCGACAAACCCTGGAAAGAAGAGAGAGGAGGTCTCAGTGATGCTGCCTGTGAGTCACCAGCTGCTACCCTGAGCCACCCCCAGCCCAGAATGAAAACAAAGCAACCAGCCAAGCAAGAAGCTAGGCCTGCCTAAATTTACCTATCCTAACAAAGAATCCTACCTCTAGCACCTACCTACCTAGAGGGTGATTCATAATGAAACCACTTTTTCAGGTTCCCTGTGGTACTGGTCATTATAGGAAGTTAAACTATCTGACAGTTCTGTATACTTCACAGTGTTGGACCTCTAAGGTCAGAGGACATCTTAATCAGCTCAAAACTAGTAGCAGCCAGCTCCTGACAGCTCTCATCTGTAAGGTAACAGCAAAAAAATCCTTCCCTTTACAAAATCCCCCGTCAATAGTGTCCTGTCAGCTGCTTGTATGCTCTTCTCCCCTTCAGACAGACATAGTGTATCGGCCAGATGATGTTATGGAAGGAAACCCTGCCTTACACATTTCGTCTGTAATGGACTTCATCATAGACCGATGATATAAAGTTATTTATAGTGTCAATTACCGCTTGGTTGGTGGTAAGTTCAGTGATAAGGGTGACATTGAGATACCACATTCATTCGGACTGTATGGCCATGAGAAAATTTAGCGAGAGCATGAATGGGAAGTGGACTGATCATATAAGAAATCCAATGTCAACAGTAGGACTCCCCTCAAGAACATAGTGGCTAGTGAAGAAATATACAACTATATGATCAGTAGTGGAGTAGAAGGTATAGTTTGTGTCCTGTGGATGTAGGACCCACTACATATCTATTAGTTGGTAGGAGAAAAGTAAAAAAAAAAAAGGGTTTATTTGAGTATATGGAACAGAAGTTGTGTTGGAGGAGGTATCCAGGTAAGGTTTAAGAGTGAGATGAAGTTACATCCAACCAAAATAGTGCCTTCCAAGAGCTCATGTAAGACTTAAGGTAGTGTTTGGCTGTAGTATGCTTGGAGAGGCCAAGAAGCAGAGTAATTGAAGTACAATCAAAGTTAATGAGTCTGAACTCTGGCTGTTTGCATAATTTACTCTCTTGTTCTGAAGAAGTGGACCCAGGAGATAACATCCTATGATCTGGCAGAGTAAGAACGTTTAGGACACAGGGTCATGTGTCAAGAGAAATTTCAAGCTCTACAGCATCTGAGGTGCCTAGGAGTTTATCAAAAATGGCCTTCACAGTTGGGAGCAAATTTGCAGTACTTGTTGCCTCAGGCAGCTTCTTCTATTTCTGTTTTTGAGATAATCATGAAGTTGAAATAAGATGTATAAGTGAGCGTCTTGGTCTTCTAGGCCTCTTTCGTGAGCTGCTATTGCAGATAAAGTGGCAAAGGTTTGAGGTCCTTGAATGTAAAGTGTAGCTTAGTCTTTAGCGACGACTAGTGATGAGCCGAACACCCCCGGGTTCGGTTCGCACCAGAACCCGCGAACGGACCGAAAGTTCGAACGAACATTAGAACCCTATTAAATACAATGGATGCGAACGTTCGAATTCTAAAGTGCTAATTATAACAACTATTATGCATGTTATTGTCATAAATAGGGTTTGGGAACCCGGGTTCTGCACCAGGGGACATGTATCAATGCAAAAAGAAGTTTTAAAAACGGTCGTTTTTCGGGAGCAGTCATTTTAATGATGCATAAAGTGAAAAAAAAAAAGTCAAATATTCCTTTAAATATCGTACCTGGGGGGTGTCTAAAGTATGCCTGTGAAGTGCCACGTGTTTCCCGTGTTTAGAACTGTCCCTGCACAAAATGACACTTCTAAAGGAAAAAAAAGCCATTTAAAACTGCTTGCGGCTTTAATGTAATGTCTGGTCCCGGTAATATGGATGAAATTCTTTAAGAAAAATGGCATAGCTACCCCATGACCCCCCCCCTACCCCAGCCCATTACCAGCCCCTTTGGGTCTTGTATGGATATTAAGGGGAACCCCGCACATAAAATAAAAAAGGCCCTATATACTCTGAACAGCCGTATACAGGCGGTGCATACAAGACAGGGACTGTAGGTTTGTTCTTATGTAGAATCTGTTTGTAATTTTGAACAGGTACATTGTTGAAGTGTAGCTCCAGCCCAAAAATCTATTTTTAAACTTTTTGGGAAACATAGGTAAGGGTTATCACCCCTGTAACATTTGTTTTGCTGTCTGTGCCCCTGTTCAGAACATTTCACCTCACTTTCCGTCCCAATGACAACTGTTTTTGAAATGTGGTGTTTTTCTTGAAACAAGGATTGCTGATAAAGCATCAGTACAGATGAGACCCCTTTCTCCCATATTTATTCTTACAGGAGAGAATTTTCCTTTCTAGGGGTAGATTTCCTCTCACTTCCTGTTGTCTTCTTTCGTTTGCAAGTAGGAGTCGTTTGTAAGTTGGATGTTTGAAAGTAGGGACCTGCCGTATATACTCTGCAGAAATAGGCCCCTTAGTTGTTGGTGTTGGCACAACACTGTAAGCACTCAGTTACTCTTGGTTGGTGCTGGAACGCCCTGCTGTCAACTATTATATCAGGAATTTTAATTACATATAATTGTTGAACAGTGGTAGTAAAAATTGGGGCTTTGATGGTGGTGCTGGTGCCACAACACTGTAAGCCCTGACAGTTACTCTTGGTGGGTGCAGCAATGGGCCCTGCTGTGAATTATTAGATCAAGAATTGTAATTACATGCCCCTTTTGAACAGGGGCTGAAAAATTGGGCCTTTCGTGGTGGTGGTGGTGGTGGCGTTGCCACAAGACTGTAAGCCCTCAGAGTTACTCTTGGTGGGTGCAGCAATGGACCCTGCTGTGAATTATTAGATCAAGAATTGTAATTGCATGCCCCTGTTGAACAGGGGCTGAAAAATTGGGCCTTAGGCACTGGTGGCACAACACTACAACCCCTCACAGATACTGTACTTGGAGCACAGCAATGAGCCCTGTTGCAAAGTATTGCTTCAAAAATTGTAATGACACGCCCCTGTTAAACAGGGGCTGAAAAATTGGGCCTTAGGCACTGGTGCCACAACACTCCAACCCCTCACAGATACTGTACTTGGAGCACAGCAATGAGCCCTATGGCAAATTATTGCTAAAAAAATTGTAATTACACGCCCCTGTAAAACAGAGGCTGAAAAATTGGGCCTTAGCCACTGGTGGCGGCACCCATAAACAAAAATGATCTTCCAAGCTATCATCATCAATCGTATCATTGAGGACTCGGAGGAGGAGGATAGCCAGTCAACATAACAGCACAGGCACTCAGCATCAGCATCAGTCTTGAAGGGATGTGACATGTTAAAATCAATTAGTCTGTTATATCAGCATCAGGTGTGTGGTAGCTGGTGGTGATCCAAGACTGGTTCATCTTGATGAAAGTCAGTCGATCAACCGAGTCGGTGGACAGGCGCACCCTGTGATCCGTGACAAATCCTCCAGCAGCACTGAATGTGCGTTCCGAAAGAACGCTGGATGCAGGACAGGCCAGTAGCTCAATTGCATACTGTGCAAGCTCTGGCCAGTGATCCATCCTCAAGACCCAGTAAGCCAGAGGATTTTCGGTGGGGAAGGTGTCCAAGTCTGACCTTGCCCCTAGATATTCCTGCACCATGTTTATCAGACGCTGGCGATGGTTGCTGGAACCGATCATACTTTGGGGCTGCGGACTAAAGAATTGTCTGAACGCATCGGTCAGACGGCCACCTTCCCCACCGCTCCTTCTTTGACTGGCCGAAGCCTCAGCAACTCGTTGTCCAGGACCAGGAGTTTGTAACCTCCCAGTCTCTGGGAACGCGTTGCACAGACCTTTTGTCAGGGAAATCCGTCCAACGGCGCCAATCAGCGCCCAATGCGCACGCGCGGCGGAATGATGCTTCGGCGCATGCGCGTGCGCGGGACGGCGCTTCTACGTCCTCGGGTGTGCGCGCCGACACAGCGGCGCGCGCGCATGCGCGGCGGCGCACCAATAGGAATCCAGGCGGGCCTATTTAAAGAGATCCAGTTGCACTGACAAGTTGCTGGTTTGTCAGCTTTCCTGTATACCCAAGACTCTGGAAAACTATCTTGAAAATCTCCTTGTGACCCGGACTGGCTTGACTCCTCTGATCTCTCTCCTGGACCTGACCCTCGGCTTGCTATACGGACTTCTGCCTTCTCCTGTGTTTGACCCTCGGCCTGTGACTCGGATCTGCTGCTTGTCTACAATCCTTGACCTCCTGCTTGTACCTTTTGGACTTCCGCGTTTCCTTTGAACTCCTGCCTGGTTCCCGGTATTCTCTGGACTTGTTGCCTTTTACTGTGCTAGACCCCCAGCCGGGACTGTTACCTTGCAATTGCAACCCGGACTCAACCTGCACCGGCTTCCATTATCTCCTGCTGTTTGAACTTTACCAATCCGACTAGTTCCCGCTTGAAGCCTGTTTCTTCAGTCTACTCAACACTACCGGACCGTCTAAAAGTACCCACCACCTGCCGGTAGCCGGTGCCGCTTCTCGCCATCCACTCCCTGTCTCAACTCCAGGGGGTGGAGTGCGTCAAGTCGCAAAGGTGAACCACTCTCGGCATCTCGGCCTCGGTAAGTACTTACCTTTACAGTACAAACCAGCCAGATGTCTGAGGCCGACAGGGTGCGTTCACCGTTCGAGACCCTATGTCAGCAAGTCACCGCACTAACCGATGCGGTTCAGAAATTACAAGAAGGTTATGTCCAAATGGATGGCCGCTTTCAGCTACTTACTGGAGCTACAGGACCAGCATCACCAGCTGCTACCGTTGCCAATGTTGCCTCCACGTCTCAAGATCAGGCAAATCCCACCGTAGTAATGGCTACCCCTGAACCCAGGGTCCCCCTGCCTGAGCGATTTTCTGGCGTCCGTAAGAAATATCGGGCTTTCAAAAATGCATGTTCTCTTTACTTCGCCCTTCAACCCAGGACTTTCTCTTCAGAAGTGGTAAAGGTGGGGTTCGTCATCTCCCTTCTAACCGACGAACCCCAGGCCTGGGCCCATGGCCTGATGGAGCAAAGCAGCCCCATACTAGATTCCGTGGACACCTTCTTCGAGAGTATGGCGCAGCTGTATGACGATCCTCAGCGATCAGCTACAGCTGAGTCTGTTCTCCACAGTTTAACCCAGGGGAGAAGGCCGGTGGAGGACTACACGGCAGAATTCCGGAAATGGTCAGCTGACACTGGCTGGAATGAGACGGCCCTTAAATACCAATATCGCCAAGGACTGTCTGAGGCTCTTAAAGACGAGCTGGCCAGGATTGGCGTTCCAACTACTCTGGAAGATTTGATCCAGTCTGTCACTCAGCTTGACAGACGCCTGCGGGAGCGGCGTTCTGAGCGTTTCCAGACTACCCGTCCAAACTGGACTTTGCCCCGATCAGCTCCTGCCTACCCACCCATCCAAGTTCCTACAGCATCTTCTCCTCCCGAGCCTGAACCCATGCAGCTTGGTCTGGTTCGTCCTCCCCTTTCTCCTGAGGAAAAGCAGCGCAGGCGTCAGGCCAATCTGTGCCTTTACTGCGGGGGTACTGGCCATTTCCTTCGGAGCTGCCCAGTGAGACCTAGTAAGTGTACCCTCAAAGACACTTTGAACTACCAAGTTTCTGGCTTACCACAGACTTATGTTGTTCTTTCTATTTCTCTACAGCTACCAACAGGAGCAACCCGCCTACCGGCGATTATTGATTCAGGAGCCTGCAGCTGCTTTCTGGACTCTTCACTTGCTTCCCAACTTCACTTTCCTCTGCAAACCAAGGACCGTTATCTTCAGGTTCGTCTGGCGGATGGATCCCTGCCTCGTTCAGGGGTAATTACGCAAGAAACAAAACCCATCCTTGCTATCACGGATTCAGGCCACCAAGAATACCTTCGATTTGACCTCATTCCATCTCCCATGTTTCCCATCATCCTGGGCCTCCCCTGGTTACAAGCACATGAGCCTCATATAAACTGGGCCAAAAGGGAAGTTAACTTCACTTCTTCATATTGTTCTCAACACTGTCTTCCCGCACTTCCCACTGTCTGTGCTACTTTAACCCCTCAACCGGATAACCTACCACATGTTCCATCAGCATACTTAGAATTCCAGGACGTCTTCGACAAACAGCAGGCCGACCGCCTACCTCCACATCGTCCCTACGATTGTCCCATTGACCTTCTGCCTGGCTCCAAAATTCCATTCGGCCGCATCTTTCCCTTGTCCGAATCTGAGTTGAAGGCCCTCAAGTCTTACATTGAGGAAAATCTGGAAAAGAAATTCATTCGCCCCTCTTCTTCCCCAGCCGGTGCCGGAATCTTTTTCGTTGAAAAAAAGGACGGGACTCTGAGGCCCTGCATCGACTATAGGGAATTAAATAAAATTACTATTAAAAATAGATACCCGCTTCCTCTCATCCCGGAGTTGTTCCAACGATTCCGATCAGCTCGGATCTTCTCTAAACTGGACCTTCGAGGGGCCTACAACCTCATCCGGATCAGGGCTGGAGACGAATGGAAGACGGCTTTTAGATCTAGGTTCGGTCATTTTGAATACTTGGTCATGCCATTCGGGCTTTGCAACGCCCCAGCTACTTTCCAGCACCTGGTCAATGACATTTTCCGTGAACACTTGGACGACTTCCTAGTAGTCTACTTAGACGATATTCTTTTCTTTTTCGTACATCACGGGACACAGAGCGACTTAGTCATTACTAATGGGTTATATAGTTTACCTTCAGGTGTTGGCACTGGCCAATTCCAAACCGGAAGTACCCTCCCCTATATAAGCCCCTCCCACCCGGGAGCACCTCAGTTTTTTGCCAGTGTCTAAGGTGTTGGCCAAAGAGTAACATGTGTTTTCACTGGGCTTGCGTACAGGTTCTTTTGGGCCTTAGTAAGCTGTTCCGGATCCCACCAAAAAAGCTTCATAGCTAAACGGTCGGTACCCGGGCCTTGCAGCAGAAGAGCAAGGTTTTGCCTGTAATGCTTCTCTTAGGAGGGCTGGACCCTGGGATCCAGAGCTCTGGTCATACCCACGACCAAGACGCTGTCTGTGCAGGGTGCTATACAGGTCCAGGGGAGTGGAATCCTTGGGAACCCGGTCCCTGAAGGTTTAATTACAATGCCTGCCGTGATAGGTGAAGTTTGGACTTTTGTGGACCAAACAAAGTCCTGCGGCGGGGATCAGGTAAGTGGGGGCCCTCAGGAACTTGGTTCTATTGGGGGACCCCCAAGCCTAATTTGTCTTTCTGTCTGTTACCTAACGGTATTCCCGCTAAATATCTGTGTTTGCCTATAACTACTGAAAATGTAAAATTTTAATAGTAGTCAAGAAAAAAAAAAAAAAACAGGGACCGCGGTACCTGTGTTAAACCACTAGAGGCCGCTGTAGTCCATTTTTCTTGTAAATGTGGATCTTTGGTTTTCTCAACTCAAAAGATCCAGGCAGCTGGTAAGTTTCTCTGAGGGAATCCACTTCCTCTGCCCTGTTGCTGCGTTCATCCACCGCACAGGCCCTCCGGCAAAAAGGGCCCTGGCTCCTAGTCCTCTGTTGGTTTTCGAAAAGGGCGCCATTGGCGCACGGGCGCGCGCGCGGGCGCGTGCACGCGCCTCCTACGAAAAAAAAGGGGCGGGGCGGGTGGATGACGCTCGATGTGCGCCGCGGCGCTTCTGCGCATGTGCGGGCGTCCCAGCATGGTTAAAAGACACAGTACAAGTGTCAGCTGCATGCAAACAGAGCTAGCAACAAACAGTGGCACACAGAGGCGGTTGATGCAGGCATCCCCATAGAAAGGCACTTTAGTGGACACCAGCTGGTATATAGCAGCACCTGTGTTAGACTATTACCAGCAAAAATTGGTGTATGACGACGGGAATACCTCAGCTTTGTGCTTAAGGGATATGTCGTCCAGACGCTCCGGAAATAGATCTTCCAGGAAGCCAAAGGGGTCTCCATCGGGCTCTGAGGATATTGGGCATGCTTGCACTGCACCAATCTCCCCTGAGAATGCAGAGGTCAGTAGCCGTAGAAACCCCGCAGGAATGCCTGGTGCTGCGGCTGTCCCCAGTCCACCAGCTCCTGTATATATAACAGAGGAGGTTTTATCCTCAACTCTGGGAGGATTGGAAGAGAGATTAACAGCATTGATCGCTGCTTCCCTGTCACAGGAAAAGCGCGTCCGATCTCCGTCTCCTCCTTCAGAGTGCCTGTTAGTGGAGGAACAGCCCCACACAGAGATCGACCTACCTGAAGGGGATCAGGATGAGGTTGATTCACTTATAGAGGAATCAACAGTGGAAGAACCTTTCTCAGCTTCTCAGGCTGAAAGATTATGGGTTCAGTCTCTGACTAACATGGTCCGATCAGCATTTAAAATGCCTCTGGCGGAACCACCATCCACTACGGTTTCCTCGCTGGGGTCGCTAAAAGCTCCCCAGGCGGTCTGTTCCTTCCCAATCCACCCTTTATTAGAAGGGCTTATTTACCAGGATTGGGAGCATCCTGATAAAATATTTGCTCCCCCCAAGAGATTTCCGGTGATCTATCCCATGGAGGATAGGTTCATAAGAAAATGGAGGGTCCCTATAGTGGACGCAGCCATCTCTTCTGTTAACAAATCACTGACATGTCCAGTAGATAATGTTCCAATGTTCAAAGACCCAATAGATAAAAAATTGGAGTCTTTACTAAAATCTGCTTTCTCTACAGCAAGTATGGTGACACAACCTGCGGTAGCAGTGATTGGAGTCTGCCAAGCAGTGAAAGATCAGTTGAAACAAGTCTTAAGGGACTTACCAGATCAGCAGGCTCATGCCCTAGCTGACCTGCCTAGAGCCTTGTGTTTTGCGGTGGACGCCATAAAGGATACAATCCAACAGGCCTCCCGCTTTACGCTGTCTATAGTACATATGCGTAGGCTTCTGTGGCTCAAAAACTGGTCTGCTGAAGCTCCCTGTAAAAAACTGCTGGTTAGCTTCCCATTTCATGGAGAACGCTTATTTGGAGAAGATCTGGACAAATATATCCAGAAAATTTCTGCCGGTAAAAGTTCACTCTTACCGGTTAAGAACAAGGGTAGAAGTCCTTCTTTTAAGAGGCCTACCTCTCCAGTCCCGGGCACATCGGCTGTGAAGCAGTTCCGACGGCCTCCGCGGTCAAATTCAGGGGGCAGAAATCAGGGACAATCACAGGGTAACAAGAAGCCCTGGATCAAGAGAGGTACAAAACCTCCCCCTAAGGCATGAAGTATTGCCCCCGCTCAATCGGGTGGGGGGAAGACTTCAGTTGTTCACAGAGACCTGGCGGGACACCATCAGAGACAGATGGGTGCTCTCCGCAGTAAGTCTGGGATACAAGCTGGAGTTAAAAGGCACTCCTCCTGCCCAATTCATGAGGTCAAACGTGCCAAGAGATCCCCAAAAGAGAGGATCCCTCCTTCTGGCACTAGAACAACTATTGCTCCAAGGGGTAATCATGAAGGTTCCCCTGGAAGAAAGCGGATTCGGGTTTTACTCGAACCTTTTCACAGTCCCCAAACCAAATGGGGACGTGAGGCCCATATTAAATCTAAAAGGGCTAAACAAGTTCCTAAATATCAGGACCTTTCGGATGGAGTCGATCCGATCAGTGGCCACCGCCCTACAAGGGCAGGAATGGCTAGCCTCGATCGACATAAGGGATGCTTATCTGCATATTCCCATCTTTCCGGCCCATCAGAAATTTCTACGCTTTGCAGTAGAAGGGCGCCATTTTCAGTTCAGAGCCTTACCTTTCGGTCTGGCCACAGCACCACGAGTGTTCACAAAAATTCTGGCCCCATTATTGGCCAATCTAAGAACACAGGGTGTAACGATAATGGCATATCTAGACGACCTGCTACTAATAGACCACTCAGTGGAAAAGCTGGAAGTAGCTATTCACAAGACAATCGAGTATCTGGAATATCACGGTTGGATTATCAACCGGGACAAGTCAGCTCTAAGACCAGTCAAAAGTCTGGAATACTTAGGGCTAAGGCTGGATTCAAATCAGAGAAAGATTTTCTTACCTCCAGAGAAGGTGTCGTCTTTAAGAAAGTTGACCCACTTAGTGGGTACAAAAAGAAAACCATCCATACGTCTCTGCATGAGGCTGCTGGGAAAGATGGTGGCTTCATTCGAAGCGGTACACTACGGTCAATTCCATTCAAGGAATTTGCAAAGGGCCATACTGTCAGCCTGGAACAAAAAAGTTCAGGCTTTAGACTTACCAATGTCCCTGTCCCCTTCCGTTCGCAAGAGCCTCCATTGGTGGTTGGTGCCCCAGAATCTGGAAAGAGGGAAACCCTTCAGTCCGGTTTCTTGGAAGGTGGTCACTACAGATGCCAGCCTCATCGGCTGGGGGGCAGTGCTGGAGCAATGGTCTCTCCAGGGCAGGTGGTCAGAAGCGTGCAGCCCAGAAGGAAGCAAATTGCATCCTGGAGTGGGCAGAAAGATATGTCCCAGCCATATCCGCGGTTTTCATCCCAGGAGTGGAAAATTGGAGAGCGGACTTTCTAAGTCGCCAACAATTATGCCCGGGGGAATGGTCTCTTCACCCCGAGGTTTTCCAGGCAATATGCCAGCGGTGGGGAACACCGGATGTAGATCTGCTAGCATCCAGATTCAACGCAAAGGTGGACAGGTTTGTGTCTCGCACAAGGGATCCCCTAGCTTGCGGCTCGGATGCCCTAGTGTTCCCTTGGGGATCGGTTCAAGCTGATATATGCATTCCCACCGCCACAATTGTTACCGCGATTACTCCGCAGAATCAGGGTAGAAAAGAAACCAGTGATTCTGGTGGCTCCAGCGTGGCCCCGAAGGGCATGGTACGCGGAGATTGTAAAAATGTCAGTGAGGAGTCCTTGGACCCTCCCACTTCGTCCGGACCTGCTGTCGCAAGGACCGATATACCACCCTTCCTTACCAGCCCTAGGTTTGACGGCCTGGCTATTGAAGCCCACATTCTGAAAAAGAGAGGGCTCTCTAATTCTGTGGTATCTACCATGATCAATGCCAGGAAACCGGTATCCAGGCAGATCTATTATAGGATCTGGAAAGCGTACATTACGTGGTGTGAGACCAAGAAATGGCATCCACGTAAGTACATGATAGGGAGGATTCTGGACTTCCTACAGTGGGCTGTAGATAGGAAGCTGGCCTTGAGTACTATCAAGGGTCAGATTTCGGCCTTGTCAATATTTTTTCAAAGGCCCTTGGCTTCGCATTCACTAGTCAAAGCCTTTATACAAGGAGTGATGCGTTTTAGCCCTCCGGTTAGTATTCCCATATGTCCTTGGGACTTAAACCTGGTTCTGTCGGTTCTACAGAAACAACCGTTTGAACCATTACAACACATTTCCTTGGTTCTTCTCACCAGGAAATTGGTTTTCTTAGTAGCCATTTGTTCGGCTAAAAGAGTGTCGGAATTAGCAGCTATGTCCTGTAAGGAGCCATATCTGGTTGTCCATAAGGACAGAGTAGTATTACGTCCTCATCCAGCCTTTCTTCCTAAGGTGGTATCGAGGTTTCATTTGAACCAAGATGTGGTTCTTCCTTCTTTTTTCCCCAAACCTAGCTCAGTAGAGGAAAAGTTATTACATTCTTTGGATGTGGTAAGAGCAGTTAAAGCTTATCTAAAAGCCACTGCTCAGATTCGCAGAACGGATTCTTTGTTTGTTCTGCCGGAAGGCCCCAGAAGGGGTCAGGCAGCATCAAAATCTACTTTAGCCAAGTGGATTCGACAGGTCATAATACAAGCCTATGGCTTGAGAAAGAGACCGCCTCCGTTCAAAGTTAGGGCGCACTCCACAAGAGCGGTTGGAACTTCATGGGCAGTGCATCACCAGGCCTCCCTGGCTCAAGTATGTAAGGCCGCAACATGGTCTTCGGTACACACGTTTACTAGATTCTATCAGGTAGACGTTAGAAGTCAGGAGGATGTCGCCTTTGGGCGCAGTGTGTTGCAGGCCGCAAAAGATCCTCATGCCTGATGGCGCCCAGCTTATGTACCCCCCCCCTCATTTGGCATTGCTTTGGGACGTCCCATTAGTAATGACTAAGTCGCTCTGTGTCCCGTGATGTACGAAAAAGAAAAAGGGATTTTTATAACAGCTTACCTGTAAAATCCTTTTCTTGGAGTACATCACGGGACACAGAGCTCCCACCCCTCTTTTTGGGACACTTATTGCTTGGCTACAAAACTGAGGTGCTCCCGGGTGGGAGGGGCTTATATAGGGGAGGGTACTTCCGGTTTGGAATTGGCCAGTGCCAACACCTGAAGGTAAACTATATAACCCATTAGTAATGACTAAGTCGCTCTGTGTCCCGTGATGTACTCCAAGAAAAGGATTTTACAGGTAAGCTGTTATAAAAATCCCTTTATTTTTTCGTCCTCCCTTGAACTGCACCGAATCCATGTCATCAAGGTCCTCACTATTCTCCGAGAACATAGACTTTACCTCAAGGCCGAGAAATGTGAATTTGAGAAAACCACTGTGCAATTTTTGGGATTTATTATTTCTACCAATGGGGTCGCAATGGACCCGCAGAAAGTCAAAGCTATCCAGGAATGGCCAGCCCCAACAGACAAGAAAGGGGTACAACGGTTTATAGGTTTCGCCAACTTCTACAGGAGGTTCATTGTGGGGTTCTCCTCTATTGTGGCACCTATAACCCAACTGACACGCCAGGGCTACCGCTTTCACTGGTCACCGGAAGCTCAGGATGCCTTCGATAAACTAAAAAATGCATTCACATCGGCACCTGTATTGAAGCATCCAGATCCGCTACTGCCATTTACTCTGGAAGTAGATGCTTCAGAGTCAGCCACTGGGGCCATCCTCTCTCAAAGGCAGGGCCCCAAATCCCTTCTTCATCCAGTAGCCTTTGCCTCTCGTAAATTAACTTCTCCAGAACGTAATTATGACGTCGGAGACCGGGAACTATTAGCTATCAAATTCGCCCTGGAAGAATGGCGATACCTTCTGGAGGGAGCCCCTCACCCTGTCATGATATTCACGGATCATAAGAATCTAGAATATCTGAGAACCGCAAAACGTCTTCGACCCAGACAAGCCCGATGGGCCCTCTTCTTCACCAGGTTTAACTTTCATATCTCTTATAGGCCCGGTTCCAAGAACGTGAAGGCGGATGCACTCTCTAGGATGTTTCCCGAGACCCCTCAAGCAGAGGAACCAAGTACCATCCTATCAGCACAAAACTTTCTGCTCATTCCACAGGCTGATCTACTAACCTCCATAAAAGCCGCCTCTAAGCATTGTCCTGACCAAGTAACCTCTTCCCTAGAGAAGCATAATGACTTGCTCTGGTCCCAAGGTAAAGTCTTCGTCCCTCTGGAAACAAGGCAACTGATTCTGAAAACTTTCCACGACCACAAACTAGCTGGTCACTTTGGAACCAAAAAAACCATGGAACTAATCTCTCGCTCCTTCTGGTGGCCTGGTTGGAGACAAGATTGCAAGTCCTATGTTGCCTCCTGTACCCGTTGCCAACGGTATAAGGGACCCAAAACCAAGAGTTGGGGACTACTCAAACCTTTGCCTATCCCTGAACGTCCGTGGGCAGATGTGTCCATGGACTTCATTGTAGATCTACCGCCCTCTGGAGGTTTCACCACGATTCTGGTCGTAATTGACCGCCTCTCCAAAATGGCACACTTCGTGCCCATGATCGGTACCCCCTCTGCTGCAGATACAGCCAAAGCCTTCTTTCAGGAGATAATCAGGCTCCATGGGGTGCCTAAGAGCATCACCTCTGACAGAGGCGTTCAATTCACGTCGAAATTCTGGAAGGAACTTTGCAAATCTTTAGAAGTCAAGATTTGCCTATCATCGGCATATCACCCCCAGAGCAACGGACAGACAGAGAGAACCAATCAAACCCTAGAACAATATCTCCGTTGTTTTTGCTCAGCCTCACAAGACGATTGGTCCTCCCTATTATCCTACGCTGAATTTGCATATAACAACTCGGTGCATTCAGCCACCAGTCAAACTCCTTTTTGGGCCAACTTTGGCTTCCATCCTTCCTTCCTCCCTGATGACATTCCGGAGAGCTCTGTTCCTGCTGTTCAAGATCGGATAGCCTTTGTTCAATCTAATTTTCTGAGACTCCAGGAAATGATGCAAAACGCCCAGGAGTCTTACAAGAGATACTATGACAAGGGTAGGAAGGAAAATCCAGTCTTCAAAGTTGGGGAGGAAGTATGGCTCTCCGCCACCAACCTCAAATTACCGATCCCTTCACGGAAATTGGGACCAAGATTTATAGGCCCTTTTAAAATCAAGCGAGTAATCAACCCTGTGGCCTTTGAATTGGCACTGCCCGACTCCTACAGGATACACCCGGTCTTCCACACATCTCTGTTGAAACCAGTAGTCTCCAGCTCCTTCCCGGGAAGGGATGAGCCACCTCCTCCACCTGTGGAGGTTGATGGTGAAGATGAGTATGTGGTGGAATCTATCTTGGGCTGCAGGAAAAGAGGCAGGCAGTTGCAGTATTTAATCAAATGGAAGGGGTATCCCCCAGAGGACAACTCTTGGGAACCATCTAGGAACCTACATGCTCCCCGCCTAATTAGAGTCTTTCACCAGGAACATCCCGAGTTGATGTCTAGTCTGGGCGTCCGGAGTCCGCCCCTAGGAGGGGGGCACTGTCAGGGAAATCCGTCCAACGGCGCCAATCAGCGCCCAATGCGCACGCGCGGCGGAATGATGCTTCGGCGCATGCGCGTGCGCGGGACGGCGCTTCTACGTCCTCGGGTGCGCGCGCCGACACAGCGGCGCGCGCGCATGCGCGGCGGCGCACCAATAGGAATCCAGGCGGGCCTATTTAAAGAGATCCAGTTGCACTGACAAGTTGCTGGTTTGTCAGCTTTCCTGTATACCCAAGACTCTGGAAAACTATCTTGAAAATCTCCTTGTGACCCGGACTGGCTTGACTCCTCTGATCTCTCTCCTGGACCTGACCCTCGGCTTGCTATACGGACTTCTGCCTTCTCCTGTGTTTGACCCTCGGCCTGTGACTCGGATCTGCTGCTTGTCTACAATCCTTGACCTCCTGCTTGTACCTTTTGGACTTCCGCGTTTCCTTTGAACTCCTGCCTGGTTCCCGGTATTCTCTGGACTTGTTGCCTTTTACTGTGCTAGACCCCCAGCCGGGACTGTTACCTTGCAATTGCAACCCGGACTCAACCTGCACCGGCTTCCATTATCTCCTGCTGTTTGAACTTTACCAATCCGACTAGTTCCCGCTTGAAGCCTGTTTCTTCAGTCTACTCAACACTACCGGACCGTCTAAAAGTACCCACCACCTGCCGGTAGCCGGTGCCGCTTCTCGCCATCCACTCCCTGTCTCAACTCCAGGGGGTGGAGTGCGTCAAGTCGCAAAGGTGAACCACTCTCGGCATCTCGGCCTCGGTAAGTACTTACCTTTACACCTTTCTGCAAGGCCTCCCGGAGTTGTCTCATCCTCTGCTCCCTCTGCGACGGTAACATAAGGTCCGCAACCTTACCCTTGTACCGTGGATCAAGGAGAGTGGCCAGCCAGTAATGGTCCCTCTCCTTGATCCGAAGAATACGAGGATCCTTCCGCAGACTTTGCAGGATCAGGGAGGCCATGCAGCGTAGGTTTGCTGAGGCATTCGCTCCGGAGTCCTCTGGGTCACTAAGGACGACATGATCCGCAGCCACCTCCTCCCAGCCACGTACAAGTCCACTGGTTTCTTGGGACTGTAAATCATCCCTAAAAGACTGCTGCTGATGATGCTGAGTGCCAGCCTCCACCTCCATGCTGACACAATCCTCCTCCTCCTCCTCCTCCTCCTCCTCTTCCTGTGCGATGGGTGGGACAGAAGGAACACTGTCTGGGTAAAGGGGGCCTTGAGAGGCAAGGAAGTCCTCCTCTTCCTGCCTCTGTTCTGCCTCAAGTGCCCTGTCCATTATTCCACGCAGCGTGTGCTCCAACAGGTGGACAAGAGGTACAGTGTCACTGATGCATGCACTGTCACTGCTCACCATCCTCGTGGCCTCCTCAAATGGTGCCAGGACAGTGCATGCATCCCTGATCATGCCCCACTGGCGTGGAGAAAAAAAACCAAGCTCCCCTGACCCTGTCCTGGTGCCGTAGTCGCACAGGTACTCATTGATGGCCCTCTGCTGCGTGTGCAGCCGCTGCAGCATGGCCAACGTTGAGTTCCACCTGGTGGGCATGTCACATATAAGGCGGTTCTTGGGCAGGTTCAACTCCTTTTGCAGCTCAGCCAGGCGAGCACTGGCATTATAAGATCTGCGGAAATGCACACAGACTTTCCTGGCCTGCCTCAGGACATCCTGTAAGCCCGGGTACCTGCCCAAGAACCGCTGCACCACCAGGTTAAGGACGTGAGCCACACAGGGCACATGGGTCAGTTGTCCCTGTCGGAGGGCGGAGAGGAGGTTGGTGCCATTGTCGCAAACCACCATTCCTGGCTTAAGCTGGCGTGGCGTCAACCACCTCTCGGCCTGGCCCTGCAGAGCAGACAGGACCTCTGCCCCAGTGTGGCTTCTGTCCCCCAAACACACCAGCGCAAGCACGGCATGGCATCTTTTTGCCTGCGTACTTGCGTAGCCCCGTGAACGGCTACGGAGCACCGCTGGTTCATAGGACAAACCACAGGAAGAGGCCATGGAGGAAGAAGAAGAGGAGGGGGTGGAGGAGAGAGGTGTGTCACAACCAGTAGTAGCATTTTGGAGGCGTGGCGGTGGGACAACCTCCAACACTACTGCACCTTGTCCTGCATCCTTCCCAGCTGCCAAAAGAGTGACCCAATGGGCCGTGAAAGAAAGGTAACGTCCCTGTCCATGCCTGCTGGACCATGAGTCAGCGGTAATATGCACCTTACCGCTGACCGCCCTGTCCAGCGAGGCCAAGACATTGCCTTCCACATGCCGGTAGAGAGCCGGAATAGCCTTCCGTGAGAAAAAGTGGCGTTTGGGAACCTGCCACTGAGGAACCGCACATTGCACAAACTCACGGAAGGGGGCCGAGTCTACCAACTGAAAAGGCAGCAGTTGAAGCGCTAGCAATTTAGCCAAGCTAGCATTCAACCGCTGGGCATGTGGATGGCTGGGAGTGAACTTCTTTCGACGGTCCAGCAGCTGGGGCAGGGAAATTTGCCTGCTAGAATCGGACGTCGGTGTACTGCTAGCAGAGTGGCCGCAAGTACTTGGCTGTGACACACCTAATTCTACACCTTCATTCCTCTCAGTGCATGTTTCAGAGAGGACTGAAGTTATAGTGGGGTTGGAGATCCCAGCTGATGCGGTGCAAGGAGAGGTCCGCTTTGTTCTTTGGTGTGGGTCTTTGAGGTAGGCTTGCCAACGAGCTGCATGGCAGGTCAACATATGTCTGGTCAGGCATGTGGTACCCAAGCGGCTGATGTTTTGGCCACGCGATATACGCTTGAGACATATGTTGCAAACAGCAGCTGTGCGATCTGATGCACTAGCCTCAAAAAAGGCCCACACCAAAGAACTTTTTGAATGACGGGCAGAGGCAGCGCCCTGCACAGGCGGAGCTCTGCGGTGTGATTCCGTCGGTGTACTGCCCTTACGCTGGCCACCAAAGGGCATCCTGCCTCGTTGGAGATGTGCCTCCTCCTCATCCTCCTCCTCCTCCTCTCTCCTATTAGGCACCCACGTGGAGTCAGTGACCTCATCATCACCTCCCTCCTCATCACTGGAGCCAATCTGGCAGTATGCTGCAGCTGCTGGAACATGACTGCCAGATTGGTGTCCTTCTTGAGCATCCCCTCTGTCTGCTCTCACGCTACTGCCTTCCTCTAGCTGGGTTTCATCATCAGACCCTTCGAAACGCTGGGCATCCTCCTGGAGCATGTACCCAACACTGTGCTCAAACAGTTCGGGGGACTCCTCAGGAGGAGGACATGGTGGGTCTAGGGAAGGAGTGACTGATGATGAGTCTGACATTGATACCAGGGAAGAGGACGCTTTGGCAGCTGCTTTTCCAGTACCCTGAGCCTGGGTGAGAGAGGATGAGGAGGAGGAGGAGGGCTTGGTCATCCACTCTACCAAGTCTTCGGCATGATGTGGCTCAACATGTCCAGCTGCCGAAAAGAAGGACAAGCGTGTCCCATGGCCATGTGCTGATGACAATGCACCGCGTCCACGACCAGCACTGTTGCCCCCAGACACAGAGCCTGCTTGCCCTCTTTTATTGCCTCCTGACTGTCTGCCTCTCCTTGTTTGCCTTCCAGACATTCTAATAGATGGCCTGCAGGGAGATGGGAAAAAAGCAATAAGGGCTACCTTCAGGTGTCCTTCTCTGTCCCTTGAAACAAGGACTTTGACAGTGAAAGAAACTGACACACTCTCCCTACCTACAGTTTTCTGTCCCTAGAAAAAAAAATTTTTTAAAGCACAATTTAGCACAAGGAGAATTCACTCACTGTCCTTCCAGGTCCCTGGAAACAAGGACTTTGACAGTGAAAGAAACTGACACACTCTCCCTACCTACAGTTTTCTGTCCCTAGAAAAAATGTTTTTTTTAAGCACAATTTAGCACAAGGAGAATTCACTCACTGTCCTTCCAGGTCCCTGGAAACAAGGACTTTGACAGTGAAAGAAACTGACACACTCTCCCTACCTACAGTTTTCTGTCCCTAGAAAAAAATGTTTTTTTTAAGCACAATTTAGCACAAGGAGAATTCACTCACTGTCCTTCCAGGTCCCTGGAAACAAGGACTTTGACAGTGAAAGAAACTGACACACTCTCCCTACCTACAGTTTTCTGTCCCTAGAAAAAATGTTTTTTTTAAGCACAATTTAGCACAAGGAGAATTCACTCACTGTCCTTCCAGGTCCCTGGAAACAAGGACTTTGACAGTGAAAGAAACTGACACACTCTCCCTACCTACAGTTTTCTGTCCCTAGAAAAAATGTTTTTTTTAAGCACAATTTAGCACAAGGAGAATTCACTCACTGTCCTTCCAGGTCCCTGGAAACAAGGACTTTGACAGTGAAAGAAACTGACACACTCTCCCTACCTACAGTTTTCTGTCCCTAGAAAAAATGTTTTTTTTAAGCACAATATAGCACAAGGAGAATTCACTCACTGTCCTTCCAGGTCCCTGGAAACAAGGACTTTGACAGTGAAAGAAACTGACACACTCTCCCTACCTACAGTTTTCTGTCCCTAGAAAAAATGTTTTTTTTAAGCACAATTTAGCACAAGGAGAATTCACTCACTGTCCTTCCAGGTCCCTGGAAACAAGGACTTTGACAGTGAAAGAAACTGACACACTCTCCCTACCTACAGTTTTCTGTCCCTAGAAAAATGTTTTTTTTAAGCACAATTTAGCACAAGGAGAATTCACTCACTGTCCTTCCAGGTCCCTGGAAACAAGGACTTTGACAGTGAAAGAAACTGACACACTCTCCCTACCTACAGTTTTCTGTCCCTAGAAAAAATGTTTTTTTTAAGCACAATTTAGCACAAGGAGAATTCACTCACTGTCCTTCCAGGTCCCTGGAAACAAGGACTT
This sequence comes from Rana muscosa, assembly GCA_029206835.1. Taxonomy (NCBI): domain Eukaryota; kingdom Metazoa; phylum Chordata; class Amphibia; order Anura; family Ranidae; genus Rana; species Rana muscosa. Next base: position 634,936,370 of record CM055116.1, read on the forward strand.
TGACAGTGAAAGAAACTGACACACTCTCCCTACCTACAGTTTTCTGTCCCTAGAAAAAATGATTTTTTTAAGCACAATTTAGCACAAGGAGAATTCACTCACTGTCCTTCCAGGTCCCTGGAAACAAGGACTTTGACAGTGAAAGAAACTGACACACTCTCCCTACCTACAGTTTTCTGTCCCTAGAAAAAATGTTTTTTTTAAGCACAATTTAGCACAAGGAGAATTCACTCACTGTCCTTCCAGGTCCCTGGAAACAAGGACTTTGACAGTGAAAGAAACTGACACACTCTCCCTACCTACAGTTTTCTGTCCCTAGAAAAAATGTTTTTTTTAAGCACAATATAGCACAAGGAGAATTCACTCACTGTCCTTCCAGGTCCCTGGAAACAAGGACTTTGACAGTGAAAGAAACTGACACACTCTCCCTACCTACAGTTTTCTGTCCCTAGAAAAAATGTTTTTTTTAAGCACAATTTAGCACAAGGAGAATTCACTCACTGTCCTTCCAGGTCCCTGGAAACAAGGACTTTGACAGTGAAAGAAACTGACACACTCTCCCTACCTACAGTTTTCTGTCCCTAGAAAAAATGTTTTTTTTAAGCACAATTTAGCACAAGGAGAATTCACTCACTGTCCTTCCAGGTCCCTGGAAACAAGGACTTTGACAGTGAAAGAAACTGACACACTCTCCCTACCTACAGTTTTCTGTCCCTAGAAAAAATGTTTTTTTTTAAGCACAATTTAGCACAAGGAGAATTCACTCACTGTCCTTCCAGGTCCCTGGAAACAAGGACTTTGACAGTGAAAGAAACTGACACACTCTCCCTACCTACAGTTTTCTGTCCCTAGAAAAAATGTTTTTTTTAAGCACAATTTAGCACAAGGAGAATTCACTCACTGTCCTTCCAGGTCCCTGGAAACAAGGACTTTGACAGTGAAAGAAACTGACACACTCTCCCTACCTACAGTTTTCTGTCCCTAGAAAAAATGTTTTTTTTAAGCACAATTTAGCACAAGGAGAATTCACTCACTGTCCTTCCAGGTCCCTGGAAACAAGGACTTTGACAGTGAAAGAAACTGACACACTCTCCCTACCTACAGTTTTCTGTCCCTAGAAAAAATGTTTTTTTTAAGCACAATATAGCACAAGCACAAAACACACTGACACTCTCCCTACCTATCCTTCTCTTTCCCTAAACTAAAGGAATCCAGGTTAAGCAAGAAAGAAATAAAAGTCACTGTCCCTGCCTATGCTGCTCTATCCCTGCTCCGGAAAACACTACACTAGGCCGCCGTGCTGGCGGCCTTTTATAGTGTGGGGCGTGTACTAAACACCCTCAGCAATAATTGGCCACAGGCATCCTGCCTGTGGCCAATCATTGCTCTCCTCGCTGACGGCGCTGTGATTGGCCAAGCATGCGGGGTCACAGTGCATGCTTGGCCAATCACAGCGCCTGGATGACACTGCGATGGCGTAGTGCATTGTGGGCCGTTCGCGTCACTCGAATTTGGCGCGAACGGCCCAAATCGTTCGATCTTCGTCGAACGATCGAACAGCCGATGTTCGAGTCGAACGTATGTTCGACTCGAACACGAAGCTCATCCCTAGCGACGACATCTTAGATTTGTAGCTGGATCCTACTTGCTGGATATATTGTTCCATCTCAAATTGTGCTGGCAGATTTTTTTTTTTTTTTTTTTTTAAAGCAAAAGGTTTTTATTGCTCACAAAAATATACAAGGTACAAAAACATTGAACATGACATGTCCTGTAAAAGTAGTAGGATAAGTCAATGACATTCCCTGATCACAACAGAGATCACCTAGAATAAACATTCCGCTCAAAATTACAAATAGCCTAAAGTGAATAGTTCACAACCCATCTGCCCCTCCCCCCTCCCACTCATCCATTTGCTGCCGGTGAGAGCAAGCTACACACCCTCCAACAGCCTCATCCTCACTAACTCCAAGGGGCCCAAGCCAGGCACAGCAAGCCATGCATCCCAGAGCCTATCGAACTTTCCCGCATTGCCCCAGTGCTGGTATATGTATTTCTCCATCACGAGCATTTTACCCATCTGTTGTATACACAATTTGACCGTGGACGGCTCCTCAGATTTCCAAAGTAGTAGAATAGTTTTTCTCGCCTGAAACAATGCCCTGGTAAACGCCATTCGAGTCACCTCCTCCGGTATCTCCCCCTCCAGTATTCCTAGCAAGCAACATAAGGGGTCTGAAGGAACGTTGGTCTGGAACACCAAGTTAAGTGTAGCCAGAACCTCCGTCCAATATCTATGGAGTTTGGGGCAACGCCAGAGGAGGTGAATCAAATCGCCAGGCACTGCCCTGCACCTACCACATAGCGGATCGGACAATCTTCCCATCTTGAAGAGTTTTACTGGGGGATATAATGTGCTCTCAGTAGTATGTATAGTTGGGAGACCATTTGTGCCATATTGAGCGAACAGGCGTTAACCACCTGCATTGCTTCCTCCCAGAGCTCCCCCTCTATAGGACCAACATCAACCTCCCACTGGCTTACCACCTTCATGGGGTGTCCCTCCAGAAACGAGGACAGCAGCATGTTATAGCACTGGGAGATGACACCTCTAGTCTCAGAGGCGTCCTGCAACATGTGAAAGACAGGGGTGGGAGACTGAACCCACTCCACTGCATCTCTCTGAGCTCCAACAGCATGCCGTAACTGCAGATAATAAAATAACATATTAGATGGGAGCGCATATCTCGACTGAAGTACATGAAAAGGAAGTAAGGCCCTATTATGAAATACTTGTCTCATGTGGGTTATACCTAATGACCGCCACTTAGGGCCCTGCTGAGGTTTGGCCAATTCAATATAATTGTCATTCCCCCATAGCGGGCTATACATAGTGAACCCCGTGACATTCTGAAGCTGTTTGGCCTTAGTCCACACCTTCTGAAGGAGCGAATAAGTGGGCATCTTTTTAATAGATTTCTGAAACCGTTGGGCCTCCAGCCCCTCAGGCACCGTGTCAGCCCCCGAGCCAAGCAGCATAAGCCTGGCCGAGGAACCCACAGGAGTCGGGACCATGGCACCTATCAGGTGCTGTAACTGCGCTGCCAGATAGTATATCCAAGGGTTGGGGAGGGCAAGGCTGTAGTTGTTCCAGTTTAATCCTGGGGGGTTTAGTATGCCACAGTAATTGTCTAAAGAGGGAATTGATGACTCTAAAGATTTTAAGCGTGACAACTACAGGAGCATTGTGTAGCAAGTACAGCAGCTGGGACATTAAGATAATTTTAATGAGGTTTGTCTTGCCGGCCAGAGACATCTTCATTCTGTTCCATATCTGTATTTTATCCCTGAATCTAGTCAATAGGGGTTAGATGTTCAGCTGGCAGAAATCTGTGATCGCAGGGGAGATGAATACCCCCAGGTACTTAAAGGAGGAGACTATGGGGACTGGGCAGGAGAGCCCCTCGCCAGGTGCGGGGACCTCATCCAAGAACAGCAAAGCTGATTTGGACCAGTTAATCGTAAGGCCCGAAAAACGCCCAAACTCTTTGATAAGTAACATAATCTGAGCCAATGAGTCATCCACATCTTCCAGGAAGAGGAGCATGTCATCGGCGAATAGCATAATTTTCTCATGTAAATCACCATAGCGGAAGCCCCTAACTAATGGGCAGTCTCGCACCAGAGCCGCCAGGGGCTCAATAGCCAGAGCGAAGAGCAGGGGGGACATCCCTGCCTGGTCCCCCTGCCCAGCGCAAAGGCATGAGACATCCTCTCAGACATACGTATGGCCGCCTGTGGCGAGCCGTACAGCAGTCTCACCCACCCTAGGAACCGGGGTCTGAACCCAAACTGCTGGCAGATTTTTAATGCATTCCTTCCATTCAAGTCCCCGTTTGAGCTTGCAGAGGACTGTGATTAACCACTTAAGGACCAGCCGCCGCAGTTATACTGAGGCAGGTTGGCTCCCCTGGGCGAATTGCCGTAACTGTACGTCAGACGCTTTAAGAGCTTCTAAACCATTTTTGTTTTCATTGCTATGTGCATTGCCGGCACCCTTGGTCTCTGAGAGAGAAACCCCTTTCCAAAACTTAATCTGCCTGGAGCGGCAATTTTTGGTCTCTGTCTGCCGCAATGTCTCAGTCCTGCTAAAAAAAAAAAATCGCAGATCGCCGCCATTACTAGTAAAAAGAAAAAAAAATATTCCCTATTTTGTAGACGCTATAACGTTTGCGCAAACCAATCAATATACACTTATTATTGTGATTTGTTTTACCAAAAATATGTAGAAGAATACATACTGGCCTAAACTGATGAAAACATTTGTTTTAAAAAAAAAAACTTGGGTATGTATTATAGCACAAAGTAAAAAATATTGTTTTTTTTTCAAAATTGTCACTCTTTTTTTTTTTTGTTTATAGCGCAAACAATAAAAATGGCAGACGTGATCAAATGCCACCAAAAGAAAGCTCTATTTGTGGGGAAAAAAAGACATCAATTTTATTTGGGTACAGCGTTATATAGGAAATGAGTCGGGAATCAAAGGGATAGCCGCCTCCATCCCTGTAATCGATTAAAAAGGAAGAAGCACATGGTGGGACTTTAAGTGAAGCACACAAGGGGTACATCACCACAGCCACACACCCCTAATCGCACAGTCGGACACAGAGGGGGGAACGGAACGTATTCACCTGGGCGGCTCAGCCGTCCGGCGATTAGCGCCAAGCCAACTCTCACATGTGTCCGCTGATGTGAAGGGCTCCACCGGCAATGACGCACGGCGTCAGAACCTGCGGCATGACGTCAGCATGCATGGAACGCATGTCCTCCCATCAGTCCTCTGTGTCCGACTGTGCGATGAGGGGGGTGTGGCTGTGGAGATATACCCCTTATAGGCAACTCCTTGGGCGTTTTTCACACACATCCTTTTCTCACTACATGGATCACTCACACGCTTCTGGACTATCCCTCTTCCACTGTTAATACCAGGTATTCCCGTACCTCCTTGCCCTTCATCTCTTTTTATTTTTTCTTCCATTTTTTATTTTTTTATTTTGAACTGGATCTTCTTTCCCCCCCCCCCTGTGTTTTTTTGCCCTAAACTGGTCATTCATTTCTGCACTCTCATCCCTTTCACTTACATTTCCCTCTCCTTTCTTTTCCGCTTCGGTCCCATTGTTTTCACCACACTTTCATACCCCACATCACTAATCTTTCCCCCCCCCATTCATACTCTTCACTTCCTTGTCCTATCTCACCTACACACATATTTTTTCACCCCCATTAACTAAATATTTTTCACATAGGTCCCCCTTTTGTTTGGGGGTCATCATCCTCACTTCCCATCAGGATCACTTACCCACATTCACGGTCCAAGATTTGCTTGTAGCTGTCATCGCCGCCCTTGTGTGTCACCTCAGCTCCCGGTGACGATACTTTGTGGTTTGCCGGTGACTCTCGCTGACGCTGCGCTGATGTAGAGGTAAGCTAAGCGCAACATTATGTCTAAATTATCCCTATTAAGGTTTTTTTCATTTTATAACTATTTGAATTAAATTTTATTCCATTTCATCCATTCTTTGTGCCCTTTGCCATCTGTAATTTTTTGCTTTTTTAATTTGCATTGAAATTTTTCTCAATTTTACTTGTGAGATTATCTGGAACTCATTTTTTGTTCGCAGATAACTTCCATGGTTCATTGCTCCTGATGAGGTGTTATGAGACCGCGAAACGCATCGAGCTATCCACCTTCATCTCTTCAGCTGTAAACTTTTTTACTTTATTTATTTCACCATGGATCAACAATATTAACCTTCAAATGGCCCATCTACATTTAATTCAATATTCTATTTCTATTGTCCTCCCTCCCTTCCTGCATCTTGAGAATAATTTGGATAGACTACCTAGACCCTCTAGGTCTATGTCATCTTGGTGTTACTACGAGTTTTGTTAAGATTTGTTTTATTTACCTTTGTGTCTATTGTACTATGGAATATTATGTAACTTGTGTTGAAAATATCCAAAACTTTTTAGAGGTTATATGCCCGCAATATTTGAGAGGTTATATGCCCACAAATATTTTTTATGGAACTACACAATATCAATAAACATCTTTTCTGGTCACTTGACATTCTATTTGCTGTCGTGTGCTTCACTTAATGTCCCACCATGTGCTTCTTCCTTTTACAGGGATGCCCTTCTGAAGAGTCACTTTTGGTGGTGCTGGGTGGGTGACAGGAGGTAAATCTACCCCTGTGAACCATGTTGAGTAGAGAAGGAGGTGTCAGAGTGTTCTAGAATTAAATGTTTTCTTGGGCTACAGCAGGTACTCAACATTCAAACTTCTGTCCTTACCATTCCCCCCCCCCCCCCCCCTTACAACAAACATTTGTAATAAGCTAGAAAATGTCTGATTATGAGAACTTCCAAACTTTGAGATCTTCCCTCATAGCTTGAGAAACAACCTCTACATGGCTCTTTTTTAGCTCTTCAATTGCCTCTAATGCTGTTTTGCAGTGTCTTTACTGGAACTGGCCAATCAGTCTGATGTTCTTCTTGTCTGCTGTGCACTAACACCTGATACACATGGCATTTGCAACAAACAGTTGTTCTCCAACATGAAAAGCAATGCTGTGTTCATCAACACCAGCAGGTAAGAAATCTGAATATATAATTTTGTACATAGTGTGAGGGGGTTAACTCGGTAGCGGGTGTGTGTGACCCCCTGGTTGGGCTCCCCACACAAAAACAGGGCCAGCAGACGGAGGTTGTGGTTTTCAAAATCAAAAGGTGCGGTTTATTTCTCTATGTACAGTGACAAAAACACAGCAAAGCCAAAAAGAAACATAAACAAAATAAATCCTGGTCAGTTTGACCTCTGACTAAACATGCAGGTTTCCTAAACTAACAACTGGGATCAGCCTGGTGCTGTCCTAGTCCCTAAGTCCCTGGTTTAGTAAAAGTCCAAACAAATAGCCACACAGGCTTTGCCTCACCGCACAGGGGTTCACTCTCCCTAGACAGTCCACACAGGTCTGGTTCCAGGCATGAGCTAACACCTAATGAATCTGGGAGTTTTTATAGAGGCCTTTAAATGAGCTGACAAGCTTCAGCTGGTCTCATCAACTCCCTGCCTGCACGACGCCCAGCCCTCTCCCTAGAGGTATGAGTCGGTATAAAGCCTGAATCTGGGAGAAATATATCTACCCCCCTGGATGCAACCAGGTGACTTTACCTTCCTGCTGTCACATACCCCCCCTCTTGTTTTAACCTTGGGGTTGGAACACCAGCAATCAGGCATTCATGTACTCGAGACAAAGCATCCACATTCCCCATTTGAACGCCAGGGCGATGCTTTACTGTGAAGTTGAATTCCTGTAGGGCCAGGAACCACCTATTCACTCTTCTATTTGTCTCCTTGTTTTGAGCCATCCACTTTAACGGAGCGTGATCCGTAACCATGTCAAAGTGCCTACCTAGCAGATAGTACCGAAGGGAATCTAGAGCCCACTTCACCGCTAAACACTCCTTTTCAACCGTGGCGTAATTTACCTCATGGGACTTCAACTTCCTGCTGAGGTAAATGACTGGGTGCTCTTCCCCGTTCCAGACCTGGGACAATACTGCTCCTAACCCCACATCTGACGCATCACTTTGTACGACAAAGTCTTTAGAGAAGTCGGGTGAGTACAACACTGGCTGGCTACATAAGGCTTGTTTCAAGAATTGGAATGCTGCCTCAGCCTCGGGGGTCCATTTAATCATGACCGACCCTTTCCCTTTCGTCAGGTTGGTTAGGGGCACAGCCTTAGAAGCAAAGTGGGGAATGAAGCGCCGATAATAACCCGCGATTCCCAGAAAGGCCCGTACCTGCTTCTTGCTGTTGGGACGTGGCCAACTCTGGATGGCCTCGACTTTGTTGAGTTGGGGTTTTATCACTCCCCTGCCAATGGTGTACCCAAGATATTTGGCCTCCTCCTGCCCAATGGTACACTTCTTGGGGTTAGCCGTAAACCCCGCTTCCCGGATAGAGTCTAGGACTGCTTGCACTTTTGGCAGATGTGAGGCCCAATCTGTGCTATGGACAATTACGTCATCCAGGTAAGCCGCAGCATACTTCCGATGGGGCCTCAGTATCTGGTCCATTTTCCGCTGGAATGTGGCCGGCGCATTCTGTAACCCGAACGGCATTCTCTTATATTGGAACGCCCCGTCTGGGGTTACAAATGCGGTTTTCTCTTTGGCCGACTTGGCCAGGGGAATTTGCCAATACCCTTTTGTGAGGTCAAGAGTCGTCATGTATCGGGCTGTTCCCAGCCGGTCGATCAACTCATCTATACGTGGCATGGGGTAGGTGTCAAATTTTGTAACTTTGTTCAACTGACGAAAATCGTTACAAAATCGCCAGCTCCCATCCGGTTTAGGCACCAACACAATGGGACTAGACCAATCACTTTGGGACTCCTCTATCACCCCTAAGTTCAGCATTTTCTGTACTTCCTCCCGTATTGCCTCCCGTCGGGCCTCTGGGATCCGATAGGGTTTTAACTTCACCCTTTCACCGGGCGGGGTAATAATATCATGCTCTACCCCAGATGTTTGTCCCGGCAGCTCAGAGAACACCTCCTTGTTGCGAAGCACAAACTCCTTAACCTCCTGTTGTTGGGGTTGTGACAAGGTGGCTGCTATTCCAACCTCCGGAATCACGCAACCAGTTTGAGCTGGTGACCAAGTTTCTGCGACTAGGGACTCTCTATCCCTCCAGGCTTTCAACAGATTAACGTGATATATCTGTTCGGGCTTTCGCCTTCCTGGTTGTCTGACCTTGTAATTCACTTCGCTCACTTTTTCCATTATCTCGTAGGGGCCTTGCCATTTGGCAAGGAATTTACTTTCAACCGTAGGGACAAGTACCAATATCCTATCCCCCGGGGAAAAGGTACGGGTCTTTGCTCCACGGTTGTACACTCTCTGCTGTGCCAACTGCGCTTGGGCCAAATGTTCCTTCACGATGGGCATTACCTGTGCAATTCGATCTTGCATCAGGGCGACATGCTCAATCACACTCCTGTGGGGAGAACTCTCACTTTCCCAAGTTTCCTTGGCAATATCCAACAGCCCTCTTGGGTGTCTCCCATACAGTAACTCAAAGGGGGAGAATCCCGTAGAGGATTGGGGCACCTCCCTAATAGCAAACATCAAATAAGGAAGTAGACAGTCCCAATCCTTTCCATCTCTATCCACCACTTTCTTCAACATTTGTTTTAGGGTTTTGTTGAATCTTTCAACCAGCCCATCGGTTTGGGGGTGATACACAGATGTACGCAATTGCGTCACTTTGAGCAATTTACACAGCTCTTTCATAACCCGGGACATAAAGGGTGTACCTTGGTCCGTAAGCAGTTCTTTACAAATACCCACCCGGCTAAAAACAAGAGATAGCTCTTTGGCTATGGTTTTGGCCGAGGTATTTCTGAGAGGGATCGCTTCTGGATAACGGGTGGCATAGTCCATTATAACCAATATGTACTGGTGCCCTCTAGCGGACTTGATTATAGGACCTACCAAATCCATTGCGATTCTCTCAAACGGGACCTCAATGATGGGTAGAGGGACCAGCGGGCTACGGAAATGTGGCATCGGGGCCGACCTCTGACACACAGGGCAGGAGGAACAATAATTTTCTATGTCCTTCATCACCCCAGGCCAATAGAATCTCTGTAATACCCTCTCTCGGGTTTTCTCTGTCCCCAGATGACCTCCAAGAATGTGCCCATGGGCCAACTCCAACACCAACTTCCTGTAAGGTTTGGGCACCACAAGCTGCTCAACGGTTTCTTCTGCCCTTTTTGCCACCCGATACAGTAGGTCCTTCTCTACGCTGAAGTATGGGTAAGTGCAGGTATTATCTGGGTTCACTAACTCGCCATCTATTTCCACTACGTTTTCCCGTGCCTTTATTAGGGCGGGGTCTTTTAACTGTTCTGTGGCAAAATTTTCCCTGTGAACCTCCAGATCAGAAAACTCCACAGACGGTAGGTTTTCGTCTGAGGAGGTGGGCTCCTCTCCAGTTTCTTGAGTCTCCCCTGCCAATACTGACAAGGGAAATTCTGGAGAGTCCTCACCACTCTCAGAGGAGTTCTGGCTATCACATTCCTGGTGCATAGGGGCACCAGTGGGGGGCTCAGGATCATCCCACAGTTCCCAGAACTTCGGAAAATCCCTTCCCACAATGGCATCATGCGGTAATTGAGATACTAACCCCACTGGATGAGAGAGGGTACCTTTGGGGGTCTCGAAACACACTGTAGTCACTGGATACTCTCGGGTGTCCCCATGCACACAAATAACAGCTACCTTGCTATTCCCAGAGACCTCTGTTTTAACTAATTCAGCCTTTATCAGGGTCACAAGGCTACCTGAATCCAGTAATACCACAACATTTCTACCATTAATACACATTTTGCATAAATGTTTCTCAGTTCCCCGAATGGCAGTGCATGCGACTGTCGCACACAGCGACTGACGTCTGTCCATCAGAAAGTCACATTGCATGGGTTCCTCCACAACCGGGCAATTTGCTGCAATATGTCCCGCTTGCCGGCAGCGGTAGCAAACAATCCATTTGGCTGCCTCTTGAGCCCCTGACTTCCCAGGCTGTTCTCGCCAAACTTTGGGTAGAGCTCCCACCCTCTCACTCTCTCCACCCTCACCCCTTGGAATCCTCTTATCCGCCCCTGGGGATGGTCTGGTCTTAGGGTGGAAAGTCCGAGAGTCTCTGGAAGAGGCGGTCAGGTTCTCTGTAGCCAAGTATTTCTCTACACGATCCACAAGACCACTGGCCGTCTCTGGGTCTCCATGGCTTACCCACTTTTGGATGGCAGTAGGAAGAGCTCTCAAAAACCGATCCATTACAACACGTTCCACAATCTCTGGTGCGGACAAAGTCTCTGGCTGTAGCCACTTCCTGCTCAGGTGAATGAGATCATACATTTGAGACCTGGGGGGTTTTCCAAGCTGGAAAGTCCAGTTATGCACACGCTGAGCCCGGACAGCCAGGGTGACACCCAGCCTTGCCAATATTTCAGCTTTTAGCATCACATAGTCTTTTGCTTGGTCAGGCTCTAGGTCATAGTAAGCCTTCTGCGATTCACCAGTTAACAGAGGAGCCACCAGTCCAGCCCACTGCTCCTCAGGCCACTTTTCTCTTTCAGCAGTCCTTTCAAATGTGGTCAAAAATGCCTCTGGATCATCCTCTCCAGTCATTTTTGTCAATAAACGACTCACCCCAAAGGACGCGGTATTAGTGGGACGGCTTTCCTCACTGGTCTGCGGACGTTGCTGCATTACTGCTTCCATTTGTTGTAGTCTCTGCTCTTGCTTCTGTAACAGGTCTATGAAGCGGGCCTCAGATTGCTGCTGGGCTTGTTGATGAGCTTGCTGCTGGGCTGCAAGGCTCCTTTGCAAACCTGCATTTGTCTGCTGTTGATTGGCATTTGCTAGAGCCAGCTGTTTCAGTATCTCCTCCATGCTGGCTTAAAAAAAACTGCCACTGGTTCTCCACCAACTGTGAGGGGGTTAACTCGGTAGCGGGTGTGTGTGACCCCCTGGTTGGGCTCCCCACACAAAAACAGGGCCAGCAGACGGAGGTTGTGGTTTTCAAAATCAAAAGGTGCGGTTTATTTCTCTATGTACAGTGACAAAAACACAGCAAAGCCAAAAAGAAACATAAACAAAATAAATCCTGGTCAGTTTGACCTCTGACTAAACATGCAGGTTTCCTAAACTAACAACTGGGATCAGCCTGGTGCTGTCCTAGTCCCTAAGTCCCTGGTTTAGTAAAAGTCCAAACAAATAGCCACACAGGCTTTGCCTCACCGCACAGGGGTTCACTCTCCCTAGACAGTCCACACAGGTCTGGTTCCAGGCATGAGCTAACACCTAATGAATCTGGGAGTTTTTATAGAGGCCTTTAAATGAGCTGACAAGCTTCAGCTGGTCTCATCAACTCCCTGCCTGCACGACGCCCAGCCCTCTCCCTAGAGGTGTGAGTCGGTATAAAGCCTGAATCTGGGAGAAATATATCTACCCCCCTGGATGCAACCAGGTGACTTTACCTTCCTGCTGTCACAATAGACATTGTAAGAAACTGGAAAGTTATCACACACTGACTTATTCAGTAATGCATTAATTATGTACAAAATGTAGGTACTCATAGCAAGCAGTGAGGTGTGGTTAACTATTTTAGATCAGTGATAAATTTTGATTGACAAGAGTTCCAGCATTTCGAACAAACACTAAAACATAACTGAAGTCATGCTCTGTAAACTGAACTACATGCTAGCCCAGATAAATGTCATTTAATGAGTTGTAATCAAAATAAGGCACAGTGTTCCGACGGAATTCCGCTCAAGCTTGGCTTGCATACATACGGTCACACAAAAGTTCTCTGAACTTTCGACCACCAAGAACGCGGTGACGTACAACACTACCACGAGCCGAGAAAATGAAGTTCAATGCTTCCCGAGCATGCGTTGAATTGTTTCCGAGCATGCGTTGGAATTTTGCGCATCGGAATTGCTACAGACGATCGGAATTTCTGATTGGAATTTTTTCAGAACCAGCTCTCAAATTTTTGCTGGCGGGAATTCCGACAGGAAAAGTCCGCTGGAGCCTACACACGGTCGGAATTTCCGACCAAAAGCTCACATCGAACTTTTCTTGTCGGAATTTCTGATCGTGGGTACGCGGCATAACAATTAAACTTGAATCGTCAAACTGCCATTTTTTACTGCAAGTTTGGATTTGTGGCTATTGGGCAACAGATCTTTAAGACCCCTTTCACACTGGGGGCGTTTTGCAGGCGCTATAGCGTTAAAAATAGCGCCTGCAAACCGCCCTAAACAGCTGCTCCATTCACTCCAGTGTGAAAGCCCGAGGGCTTTCACACTGGAGCGGTGCGCTGGCAGGACGTCAGAAAAAGTCCTGCCAGCAGCTTCTTTGGAGCGCATTAGGAGTGCTGAACTCACCGCTCCTAATGTGCTCCTGCCCTATTGAAATCAATGAGCAGCGCCACCGTACCACCGGCAAAACTGCACTTTGCGGGCAGTTTTAACCCTTTTTCGGCCGCTAGCGGGGGTTAAAAGCGCACCGCTAGCGGCCGAATAGCACCGCAAATCCGACGGTAAAGCGCCGCTAAAAATAGCGGCATTTTACTGCCGACGCTTACTTAAAGCGGAGGTCCCGCAAAAAAAAAAAATTAAAAGCCAGCAGCTACAAATACTGCAGCTTCTGACTTTTAATAAATGGACACTTACCTGTCCAGGGTGCCCGCGATGTTGGCAGCCAAAGCTGAGCAATCGCTCGTCTCTCGGCTGACCCCGCCGCCATCCTCGGTGCAGGAATCAGGAAGTGAAGCATTGCGGCTTCACTGCCCGGTTTCCTACTGCGCATGCGCGAGTAGTGTGGCGCGTTCCCAGTGGTCCCCGCTGTCTCCCGGGACAAGTGTGTCTCCCAGAAGGCAGACGGGAAGTGGAGAGACTCCCGTGGGAGTGACTCCCGTGGGTGTCTCCCCGGAAGTGGGTGCAAATACCTGTATTATACAGGTATCTGCACCCTCCTCCCCCCTGAAAGGTGCCAAATGTTACACCGGAGGGGGGGAGGGTTCCGAAAGGCGGAAGTGCCATTTTTGGGTGGAACTCCGCTTTAAAGTCAACTTTACTTGATTTTAAAATGAATACAAAAATAAACATCTATTTGAAGAAAAGATACCATAAAAGGTCAGCTTGGATTTGTATTAGTTAGAAAATCATTTTCTTTGCCCATCTTTGATTAGTTACACTTTAATACTAAAGCCCCGTACACACAATCAGAATATCATACAAAAAATACTGCTTTCAAACACAATCGTAGGATAATCTGGTCAGTAGTACACCATACGATTTTTCTGAAGGGGCAAACACAAAAATTTTCCATATACGATACCAGATCATACGATTTTCGTTTAATCAGTACAGTTTTTGTCTGAAAATACATTACAAATACATTACATCACTTCCAAAATTGTATTTTGTCGTACGAGAATTTTCATAATTTAGTTTCCTATTTGTTTGCGATATGGAAACCAGCATGCAAAAAAAAAAAAAAAAACGGACTTCCGATAATCTCATTGTTTATACGGGGCTTAACACTTAATTTTCCAGAATTAATGGCTAAACTCTATCAGCTGTCGGAACTGAAGTGTGTCTTTGGGTTTTAATATGTATCTTTACCACACAGGGGAGCTGTAGTAAACCAGGAAGATCTTTACCAGGCTCTGGTAGCTAAACAGATTGCAGCTGCTGGTCTTGATGTTACAGTGCCAGAACCCCTTCCTACAGATCATCCACTTTTCAAGTTGAAAAATTGTGGTAAGTGTTGCTGTACCTAAAGATTTGTGAGCTTTTTCAAATCTCAGTAGTATTAAACCCTCAGCGTTTTTCATTTGAACTGATTGTGCACAATAAAATAAAGATTCCCAGTAAACTATAATAAAATTCTTACCTCAGCACTTGCATTGTACAACTTTCAATGTTGCTGGCTACTGCTCTCTCGGTGCTGCTTCTGTGAACTTCCAATCTTCACCGGAAAAAGTTAACAGTGGACAGTGCAGTCTCAAGTCAGTCTGTTAGATTGGAGAAGAGGGTTGGGGGTAGGAGCAGGAGAGTGCCTTGCCATTGTTTCTCTAATCCCTGCTTGCACGGGTGGCTCCATGGGACGCTGTCAGAGAAAAGAGACACCCTGAAACAGAAAACTGGGGCAGTTGTCACCAGTTTCAATTTTTTTCAAGCACTTTCAGCAGCTTTATACTCAATAAGTGATTAAATTAGCTGCTGAAAGTGCTTGAAAAAAATTGAGGGCTTAATATCACTTTAAGGTCAGTGGTGCATGGTAACTATTTAGGAGAATTTAACCATTTTATTCCATGGGTCATTTCAAATCCATAAAGTTCTCTATAGTGTGCTTTGGCCTCCCTTTGAATCCACCCTACCTCCCTTCTTTCCTGATACCCCTTTGGTGGAGATGTTTAAACTTTTAGCAATCTTAAGTTGATAAATACTGTTCACAAATGTGATCCACACCACTCAACGCCAAATACCCTTGTTCTTCACCAAGTACCCAAAGAAATGTCTACTAAAGTGGAACTTTACCCATAACAACTTGATAATGTTCTTAAGCAAGGAACATATATTCCACATTAATAATTATGCTACCAAATTTAGTACGTGCTGTAAAATGCCTCCAACATTGCTCCTGTCTCTTCTTGCTGGAGGCTGCCATTTTGCTGAAGCCCAGTGCCCCAGCAGTAAATCATAAGGCGGAACTAAACTCCTCAATTTATCCATTTAAAAAAACGGTTACATTCCTGGAATGCCGGGATTGCTAACTGTCACATTTGCTTGTGTCCTCAACCAAACTGTCAAACTATCAAATGGCTGGTGTCACAACTGATCACACGTGCAGCACCATGGCATCTGCAGATCAAACAGAAGCAGCTTTCTTGGCTGTAAAGAATTGGAGGGTTTAATTCCACTTTAAGGCTGTCAGCAGATAAGCCTCTACAAACTCAGCAGTGCCTAAAAATGACTAAAAATGGAGAGCAACTGAGCATGTGCATAGCAGGGTGAGACAGTACATTACTAGACTTTTTAACTGTATAGGCACTTATTTTTATTGTTTTACATAGATATACTTGCAAAAGGGGCCAGCCTGAAGTTAACTAGCAAGACTAAAGTTCCAAAAGGGCAGAAATTATCACACAAATGTATGTCTATATATGCCCTTAATTGTTCTGTTCAACTCCCAGTTTCCATGCCCAATCTTCACGGTTTGATGGCTGGAACCTGACTTTTCATGCATGTTGGCTGCCATTGCTCTCTGATTTTCTA
This sequence comes from Rana muscosa, assembly GCA_029206835.1. NCBI lineage: Eukaryota > Metazoa > Chordata > Amphibia > Anura > Ranidae > Rana > Rana muscosa. Next base: position 634,952,296 of record CM055116.1, read on the forward strand.
TAGACTCCCAGCAATTACTGTCTAAGAAGCATATTGAGGGGAGAGAAAAATCTTCCCTTTATATAGTAGTCTTTATTTAGAACCGTAAACAAATTAAAGCACATTAATAAGTACTCACATAAGGCCCAGATTTTTGTGGTCATATCTCTGATAAGTAGACATCTCTGGGTGTTGGGTAGAGTATTTCTCACGTACCTGATTGTAGAGCCCGATATGCAGGGAGCGGCCTCTCTTACTCCTCTGACTCTGGAACCCCTGGTAGTGCAGACAGGGAGCTTGAGAGTGCAGTCACACAAGCGCCTGACAGGAACACTGATGCTGGAGCTGAGCTGAACTTCCGGAGACTCTGTAGAGATGCCAGCAGTACAGGAGATGACAGGAACAGCTGACAAGCTGGAGGCAGAGGTGCTGGAAGCTGCAACAGTGGGGAAGGTGTTCTGTAGTACAGGACACAAGCAAGTCCAGGCAGGTCGGGTCATACACAGGCAGGCGGATCAGGTACAGATTCGGAAACAGAGGTAGAGTCGTGGTTCAGGCCAGGTCAGCAACAGGCGGGCAGCAGGCAGACCAGAGGGAGAAGCAGAAGCATAGTCAAAACAAGCCAAGGTCAAAGGCAGGCAGAAGTCAGGAACAATCAGGAGCAAGCCGGGTCACAGGAACGGATAAGCAAACAGGTTAAACGGGAAGCAGGGTGGTCTTAGGAATGCTGTAGCAACAGCAAGGAGCAGCAAGGAGCCCAGGCATCAGTTCCTTTAAATAGCCACGTTTGGTGCCAAGAACTGTCACGGCGGCCACGCGCGCGCTCCGCGCCGCTACCGCGCATGCGCCAAACAGTGGCGCCATCTTGGATACTGGATTGCCCTTCTTGACAGTATTGGAGTAGGGATGAGCCCGATGTTTGAGTTGAACATAAGTTTGACTAGAACATCGGGTGTTCAGCTGTTCGCAGCAAATTTGAGCGCTGCGGAACGCTCCATAATGCACTGCAAGATCGTAGTGCATTGATGTCTGATGATTGGCCAAAGCATGCACCTGACCTGCATGCTTTGGCTTCCAGATTCTGATAAGCTTCCAGATTCTGATAAGCCCCCACCCACAAACCCCCACAACCGCTGGGCAAGGGTTGTGGGGATGAGGCCCTTGTCACCATTAACATAGGGACAAGGTGCTTTGGGATGGACCCCAAAGCACCCTTCCCATGTTGAGGGCATGCGGCCTGGTATGGTTCAGGAGGGGGCCAGCTGCCAGGCTGCTTGCTCGGATAAGGGTCTGGTATGGATTTTGGGGGGGAGCCACGCTGTTTTTATTTTGGATTGGAGCGATCGTCTCACGGAGGGATGGAGCAGGGAGATGTTAGTGTAAACACAACATCTCCCCGCTCGCCTACTGACACTGTCACCGATTTCCGCTCTGTGTAATCAGAGCGGAGATCGGTGACGTGTCACTCGTAGCCATGCCCCCCCCTCTGTTAGAATCATGCCCCTGGGCACACTTAACCCCTTCAGCGCCCCTATTGGTTAACCCCTTCACTGCCAGTGTCATTTTTACAGTAACCAGTGCATTTTTATTGCACTGATCGCTGTAAAAATGACAATGGTCCCAAAAATGTGTCAAAAGTGTCCGATGTGTCCGCCATAATGTCGCAGTCAGGAAAAAAATCGCTGATCGCTGCCATTACTAGTAAAAAAGCAAAGAATTAATAAAAATGCAATAAAACTACCCCCTATTTTGTAAACGCTATAACTTTTGCGCAAACCGATCAATAAACGCGATTGCAATTTTTTTTTACCAAAAATATGTAGAAGAATACGTATCGGCCTAAACTGAGGAAAAAAAAATTTTTTTAAAAAATATTTTTGGGGATATTTATTATAGCAAAAAGTAAAAAATATTGAATTTTTTTCAAAATTGTCGCTTTATTTTTGTTTATAGCGCAAAAAATAAAAACCGCAGAGGTGATCAAATACCACCAAAAGAAAGCTCTGTTTGTGGGGAAAAAAGGACGTCAATTTTGTTTGAGAGCCATGTCGCACGACCGCGCAGTTGTCAGTTAAAGTGAAGCAGTGCCGAATCGCAAAAAGGGGCCTGGTCTTTATGCTGCGTATTGGTCCGGGGCTTAAGTGGTTAATATCCATACCAGACCCAAAGGGCCTGGTATGGATTGGGGGGGCCCCACGCTGTTTTTTTCTTGATTTTTATCTATATTTCTAGGAGCCGCAATACATTACAGCCGCGAGCAAGTTTAAATGACATTTTTCCCTTCAGAAATGTCATTTTGCTGCGGGACTGTAAAACACATCAGACAGATGCGCCACTTAACAGGCAGACTAAGGGGACCCCCAGACACGATATTTAAAGGAATATTTCATTTTTATTGTTTCACTTTAAGCATTCCTAAAATCACTGCTCCTAAAAAAACAGTAGTTTTAAAACTTTTTTTTGCATTGATACATGTCCCCTGGGGCAGTACCCGGGGTCCATATACTTTTTCTGGCAATAACTTTCATATAAGCCTTTAAAATTAGCACTTTTGATTTTTCATATTCGTGTCCCATAGTGTTCGCACAAATTTTTTGCCTGTTCGCAGTATTCTGTTGTGAACCGAACCGGGGGGTGTTCGGCTCATCCCTATATTGGAGTATTTAGCATTCAGTGGCACTACAACCATGTGGCAATATGCGGTATTTTGAGAGTAATTTACACGTTGCATTCTGATAGGAAATCTCTTTCTGATACCTTTGCACTTAAACTGCAAGTCTTCTTGATCTTTAGTATTTATGTTGAAAATGTCAAGTAGCCATGAATGTGACCAATACGTACATATCTGCCTTTTACTGTATAATCAGCAGCAGGTGATCAATAAAAGCTGATTTTTGTAATATATTATATATATATATATATATATATATATATATATATATATATATATATATATATAATCTCAGTAAGAATAAATTATATGATTTTCTGCCCCCATTCAGATGCAATGCATTCTTTCCATTGTTTTCTAAAAGCACAGTAAAGAAATTATCAATCTTTTCTTTGATATGTTTCTGATTAGTTTTGCATGTGGGAGACAGATATTCTATATCACTCCACAGAATGTATTTAAAAAAAAAAATTTCACTGCCTCCATTTCTTTTTTTCCTATTTGCTTGTTATCAATTTGTTATCCATTTACTGCAATTACCAGAATTTTAATGCTGATTTATTTGTGGACATGGGAAAGAAAAAGTTCTTATAGTGTAGTTATATGTATTCAGATGTTGAGGTAACCTTATTTTACAACTGCGTGGAGTCACTCTTTTTTTAAATAGATCAGTGGTTCAAAGCCCCTGGTGAGTCACGCAAAGATCGCTGTAAGTCTGCCACCAGTCAGTAATAACTCAGAGTGGTTGTGAACATCTAACATGAAAAATTAACAAAGCTTATATACTTTTACAGTGTGTACTGACCTCAATCCAAAGCACCAAGTGTCATTTCTCTCTGCTGTATGCTATCTGTCACTCCTCATAGGTTAGGCACTACCCCTCTCCAGCACTAAGCAGGTGTCCATTCCCCTCACTCAGCTCTCAGATTACATAGAGCTCTGTGCTCTAGCTGTGCAGTGTGTGAAACAGATCCCTGCCCCCTGTCTTCTACTGCTGAGAAATAGCCTTTTATCTATGTACTTTGATCTGATCTGGAGCAGAGATGACTGCAGATAAACAGGTACAACTTATGTAGAAGGATTTGTTTCATCTATGTCTATCATCTGAGGATAGTAACTTCACTGGGTAGTATGTGAGGGTTTACAACCACTGTAAGGTGGCCATACAATGTTCAAATTTCATGACGCAAAAATTTGCTAAGTAGGTGTCCCTGACCATCCCACCCAACATCCTTCAAGTAAAAAAATTGAAAGAGCCAAGCTCAAAATTATTGGATAAACCGTGCTGAATCCAATCAGATGCAGTTGCTGATCGAGTATTCCTACAGTTACTAGTGTTGTCTGTCAGAATACAATAGCCTAGCAGGGGAGATTTGTCCATCCACGCTGTTAGCCTGGATGGAGGAATCTGTTGACTGCAGACTGGCAAATAAAAATCTATCATTGTATGGCTAGCTTTAGTTACCCCGGTTCAAATTTTCTGACTTTATGTTGTATTTGAAAAAAAGTCTTTGCATCTTTTAAAAGATGATACCAGCAGTCTTTAACATGAGGAACCTTGTCTGGCAGCCAATAAGAGGGCATATGCCACAGGGAAATTTTTTGTTTTTCCTGGACTGATGTGTACTTATTAGCCAATTTGGAGGGGACTGGAATCAAAGCACTGAAGTGATACAATTTCATAAATATGCTATTTTAAATTACACAAGCATTAAATATATTACAAATTTATATGTATATATAATATATTTTAGAATCTGTGTGGTTTACATTGTATTTTTTTTTCTTTCTTTATTGCAGTCATTCTCCCCCACATTGCCAGTGCCACTGTGGAAACCCGGAATGCCATGGCTGCACTTGCAGCAAATAATCTTTTAGCAGGATTGAAAGGAGATCCAATGCCCAAAGAAGTGCCATTGAGCTAGTAGAAGCCGGAACGTTACATCCACTATATTTACCAGTTAATACCGGTAATTAACAGCAGCAATGAGGCTAACTGGTGATGTAGCCTAAAACTGCCACAAATTGAATGCTGCTTACTCATTTTCTCTATAGTCATTCTTATATCCTTCCCTCTATGTGGGTTACAGTATATTACTACTCAGCATAACTGTGCGAAAAGTGTTTTTAGAACCTAACGTAGTTCTTACAAAATGTTGGTTACTCAGCTAAGGTAGAACACTAGAAATTTATATACATATATTGGAATTACATATATAAAATCCAAGTTATATAATAGCTGTTGAGGTTTACCCTCTCTATTTGTGTGAAGGTACAAAGAAAAAGAACCGCTGCTCCAGGTGTATGATGATAACCTGAGGTGGAATGTCTCGTAGAGTGCCAGCCACGGCCTGCCTCCACGGGAAACTTGTAAGAAAAGAAATGGCTGCACATCCAGAAATTCGGATTGCCTTTTATTGTTCAAAGTGATAACACCAAAGACACCAACGTGAGGTCACGTAGACGCGTTTCACACAAACATCTTGTGCTTAATCATTACCTAATGATTAAGCACAAGATGTTTGTGTGAAACGCGTCTACGTGACCTCGTGTTGGTGTCTTTAGTGTTATCACTTTGAACAATAAAAGGCAAATCTGAATTTTTGGATGTGCAGCCATTTATTTGTTAGAAGGGGGTGGGAAATCCAAAATCTTACAATTGTCACCAGAACAGAACTAGAGGGAAATTCTTTAATTGTGAACATATGTTTCCTTAACATTTGTATAAGAGGAGATTTCCCTTACTTCTTGTCTTCAGAACAGGAAGCGAGGGGAAATCTCCCAAAAGAGCCACAGTCATATAGCACACTGAAAAAAAAAAATACAAAATAAAATAAATAATATTAATAAAATAAAAATACAGGGCATTTGGTAAATAGCGGCCGTGCCAAATGTACAACCCCCTGTGGTCACTTTGTAGAAGGGAAGCTGCATGGGACCCAAAAGATTGAGGTAATCACTGTATTAGCAGTGACTACTACAGTGATTGTCATCTTTCACAGGTATGAAATATGCATATTTACATTGTGCCAAGCTGGATCATTATAGACCTAAACTTCAGCTTTAACCCAACCCTTAACTATTTACAATTATCTCCTAACCCAGTGTTTCTCAACCTTTTTTCCACCAAGACACCCTTTAAAAAATTATAGACAATCTCGGGGCACCCTTTAAAAATAATGGATAGTCTCAAGGCACTCCATTCTAAAATTTAAAAACGATTCTAATAGTTTTACATAATGCAGCAACATCCACACACGTAGGACACCCAAAATTAGAGGTGATTTATTCTTCCAAAGCAAATACACTTTTGCACACTGGTACTGACTAGTATTCCAGTGTTTCCCCATCACTCAGCTAATGTGACCCCACCGCTGATGGAGAGGAGCAAGGGAGGGTCAAACAAGAATGCTATGCAGACAACTCACATCCTCCTTATCAACAGATGAAGCCAATGGTCGTTAGGACGCCAGAAGCTAGAATGTTGTAATGGTGCACAATGAAAACCTGAGACTTTGTGTAACTAATAGGCAGGCTGCATCCACGCGCCGGCTTGTATATAATATTTGGGCCATTCTTAGGCATTTTGCCAAGGCACCCCTGAAGAAACCTCAAGGCGCCCCAGCCTGGTTGAAAAAGGCTGTCCTATCCTAACTATGAAACATCACCCTTACGAGCCTTAAGGCTCAGTCCACCCTGCTGCGACATGGGATCCGACTTGTGAGACCCCAAGTCACATGAAATGTCAAATTCAATGTTTCCCTATGAGAGCCGTCTTAACTGATGCTACACAAGTCGCTCCATCTTTAGAAGAGGTTCCTGCACTACTTTGGTCTGACTTGGGTGTGATTTCAGCCCTTGTACAGGCTCCTTAACCGCTTCCCACACGCCCAACGTCATATGACGTCGTCCAGTTTGAGGGGTGATATCTGAATGATGCCTGCACTTACAAAACCAAATCCACCTGCTTTGAAAAGGAGTATGATCGTTTACATCAAATGTTCAGGTTTAGCAAGCAACAGTACTGCCAATGTTATCATTACCTGAGGTAAAGGTCTACATTTTGACAACTATGACTTTAAAGTATTCTGAAGTCTTTCCTGTGCATGTTTATTGTCTTGCTGCTATTTTCATATATTACATTTTATTTCATGCAATAAAAAAAATGAATTAATCCTAAGTTTTTGTTGTTCTGTTCTGTTGCTAATTATCCATATATACAATATTTACTAATAATAATGTAAAAGGGAAAAAGTATGTGTGCATAGAAATACATTATACTGTATGTACTCTAGTGATAATTCCCTCATAACTTTATGAAACATTAGAGGAAAAGTGTGGGATAGCAAAAATAATAACCACGCATACTCACCTCTATGCTCCAGCCAGGGCCGTCGGAACAGGACAGGCAAACCAAGCTGTCCTGATGTCCTGAAAAAAAAAATGCCCCGCCGCCTCTAAGACTGAGAACTGAGCAATCACATGACAGCCGATCGCTTAGTTCTTGGGTCTGCTCTGAGCACAGAGCGGTGACAATCAGCCACCGCTCTGTGTTTTGCCCTTCCGGTACTCACTGGAGCGCTGTGCTGTAAAGAGGGCGAGAGCAACTGGCTCAGGCTGTCAGTGGCTCGCTGAGAAGCTAAGCCAACTGTCAGTCAGGATCCCCGTAGAGCCTAGACCGACTCATTGACGTCAGCCGAAAGCTGGCTTTAGCCCGCTGTTAGCTGCATTTGTGTCACTGGAGTGCTGAAATATTTGCACTCCTGTAACCCAGAAGAGAATTATGGCCAAAAAACGTTGCCATACTTATCTTTTAAAACACATTTTTGAGTATATTGGTTGTGGTGCTTCAGAAAATCCAATAGTACTTTATTTAGATTAATAAAATCTCAGGGCCACAGTAAAAACTAGAAAAGTGGTCCCATGGGATTGTCCCTCTTATACCCTTGTTTCATTTATGGGCAGGATACTTAAAAAGTAACACCACTTCTGTTGAGAAAAAAAAATAAATCCCATTTGGGTGATCTATGTACATTGCAGGAATTTTAACAAACTTTGTTGCAGATTCCTACCGGTTGTTATGCTGAAGTAATAGCTGTTTGTTTATGTGCAGAGTAATTGTGATTGGGAGTGACTTTATAATTATCAATCAGCTGCTGCACCTGCAAGGGCTCTAATGAGGAAAGTGTCAGGGTCTGCATCCATTTAGACGTAATTACCATTTGGGAGTATCTCAACAAAACTAAAACGTTTGTTGCAGAGGATGCCAAAATCATATTTGTATCCTAGCATACCTCCCAACTTTTCAAAACTCCACCGCTGGACATTCATTCACTTTTTTTTTTCTGCCATCAGAGTTGTTGAGAGGGGGTGGGGGGGTTGTGCTACCGCGGGACGGTGTTTTTTTTTTACTTTCCTATCATCAGAGTTGTTAAGCGGGGAGGGGGGGTTTTCTGCTGCCGCGGGACGGCAATTTTTTTTTTCTTTGATTAAGCCCAGGTTCACACTGGGCTGCGGGAGTGAAGCCGTGCGAGTTCAGCTGAACTCGCACAATTTCACTCTCGCTGTCAGTCCCGATTTCAGCCGCGTCTACAAAGACATCTGACACAGATGTCAATGTAAATCGCGGCCGAAATCGCAAAAAGTAGTACAGAAACTACTTTTTGAAATCGGTGCAGTGCCGCAAATGCAGCGTCGCAACGATTAGGACAGTGCCATTGCCGGCAATTTGCGGCAAATATCTGCGATTTGACATGCCAAATCGCATGTCAAAACGCACTAGTGTGAACCAGGGCATAAACAGAGTTGTTGGGCGGGGGGGATTATTTTTTGGTGGGGGGGGTGCTATCGTGGTGGGACGATCGGCGCCGACAATACTGTTTACAAGGGGAGCTACCGTCGACCGCCCTACATTAGCGTATACGCGGGAGCAGGGTGATGTCTTCCTACCTCCTTCCTCTTCCTGATCTTCGTTTGCGGGGAAATTTGTCCTATCGCGGGAGTGTGGGAAAACTGTGTGTATGCAGGAAAGTCCCGCAGAATCCGTGCGTGTTGGGAGATATGCCATAGTACAGACTTTTGGGAAAATCAGTAAACCAATCGCACAAGCAGGAAATTTCTGAGCGGCGTTCTGTATACCATCTGTGTACAGAATGCCTCCAGATTTGCATACTGGATTGCATTTTACAGAAAATTACAGCATTGCAGATTAAGAAGAAAAGGTCGTTTTAAAATATTGTTATAATACAATATGGCTTGTGCCACAGTTTTATATGCCAATGTTTCTCAAGGCGCCCCAACAGGTCATGTTTTCAGGATTTCCCTCCAATGAAACATTTGTGGTAATTACCAAGGCAGTGAAACTGATTAAATCACCTGTGCAAAATAATGGAAAGCCTAAAAACATGACCTGTTGGGAGCACCTTGAGGACTGGAGTTGAGAAACACTGGTGTATGCTAAATAATTTTTTATTTATTTTTTTATTTGCCCTATTTTTTTCTTACGAAAGTGGAGTTGCCCTTTATGTCAAAGCTTATATAGTGGTATAATTTTAAACAGATTCCTAGGGCTATTTGCCGCTTTTGTTTTTTTCATTTTTATTTCAGGTAACAAAGCTGTCGCACATCACTTCAGGACTGACAGACCTGTCCTCCACCCACTTTCCACCTTTCTTATTAATTTGCCTTGTTAAGGTCAAATAGGTTACTGCCAGTCCACCCAGAATTGTGACACAGATACAACGATGAAAGCATGGCGAGCACAGTCTCTATACGTTAAAAAAAAAAAAAACAGTACTTAAATTGAAACCAATAAAAGGGTTGTGTCCTTAAAGCTGAAAGCGGAGCTCCGCCGAAAAAAAAAAATATTAAAAGCCAGCAGATACAAATACTGCAGCTGCTGACTTTTAATATTAGGACACTTACCTGTCCTGGAGTCCAGCGACGTCCGCAGCAGAGGACGAGAAATCGCTCTTCACTCTGCTGCCCCCACCGCCATCCTTGGTGAGGGAACCAGGAAGTGAAGCCTTGCGGCTTTACTGCCCGGTTCCCTACGGCGCATGCGTGAGTCGCGCTGCGCCGTTCTGACTGGTCCCCGTGTGTTCTGGGAGCCGAGTGTCTCCCAGAACACTACGGGTATTCTGTGGGAAGTGACGTGCTTCCTGCAGATTTCCCGCAGAGAGGACTCCCGGAAGTGGGTGAAAAAAGGTATCTTCACCCCCCTCCCCCCTGAAAGGTGTCAATTGTGACACCGGAGGGGGGGGGGGATCCGATGAGCGGAAGTTCCACTTTAGGGTGGAGCTCCGCTTTAACAAAAGAAATGCTAAAAATGCTCCCATGTATTTGGTCTGTCCCCACACTGCAAAGGGTTCAAAGCTTGATTATGTCTAGGGGAGGGTCGCAAAAACACCTTTATTTGCCCTATTCTCTACTCCTGCAGGCTCCCTCTGGGATGTAGGACTGGCCTCCACAGCTTTTTCTGTTCCATGCTCTGGCAGTTGGATGCCCTGTGTTGGACATGCATAGTTGCCAACAGTCACGGATTGGCCGGGACATTCCCGGGATTCAAACCCTTTTCCCGGATTTATTTTGTCCCGGCCAATGTCCCGGCCAATCCGGTTTTTCCCAGTTTCCACGACTTTGGCCGCCGCGGGCCGACGCCGCTAGAGGTCCACGGCCGGCGGAGACAATGTCTCCGCCGGCCGCCATTTTAAAGAAGACCAAAACCAGGATGTAGTACAACAGAAAATAAAGCTGCTGCGGCGCCGCCCATACCCCGCGTCTCCCCGTGGGTGGGCGGCGCCGCAGCAGCTTTATCTTCTATTGTACTACATCCGTGTTTTGGCTGGCCGGCCGGCCACCCCCCCGCCCCGCTGCAGGTCTGTCTGTAATGGAAAGGGGCGGGGGTGGGCGGCGCCACAGCTTAATTTTTTGTGCAGCCACGCGGTCGGCTCCGCCTCTATTTTGTTCCCCCTCGGGGAAGGGGAAACAGTAATGGCGGTCGAGACAGGAGACACCTGGTTAAGGGGGGACTCCGCTGGGGACGCCTGATGTAAGGGGGACTCCGCTGGGGACGCCTGTTGTAAGGGGGGACTCCGCTGAGGACACCTGATGTAAGGAAGGACTCCGCTGGGGACGCCTGACGTAAGGGGGGACTCCACTGGGGACGCCTGATGTAAGGGGGGACTCCACTGGGGATGCCTGATGTAAGGGGGGACTCCACTGGGGATGCCTGATGTAAGGGGGGACTCCACTGGGGATGCCTGATGTAAGGGGGGACTCCGCTGGGGACGCCTGATGTAAGGGGGGACTCCGCTGGGGACACCTGATGTAAGGGGGGACTCCGCTGGGGACACCTGATGTAAGGGGGGACTCCGCTGGGTACGCCTGATGTAAGGAAGGATTCCGCTGGGTAAAGCTGATGTAAGGACGGACTCCATTGGGGGCACCTGATGGCATCTGGTGGCAGGCGACGTGGCAGGTGACACACTTGGGGCTTACAGTGATTCGGCATTATGGTGAGTTGAATGATTTAATTTTATATTACAATGTAATAATAGAAATAATGCGCTTCAATCATCCTGACACCGTAACAACCATGGTGCCGGGATGATTGAAGCGCCAACAGGTGTTTTGGAGTATACTTATCTGCCAATTTTGTTACACATTTCTATTGTGGTGTAGGATCTGGCTTCTTTCTTTCTATTTCTTTCTCTCTCTTTCTCTCACCTCGGACTGTAGCCACACCCCTTCGAACCACGCCCATTTAAGCCACACCCACTGTCGTGCGTAAACCACGCCCATTTTTCGACGCGCCGCGCTTCGCACGCCGCATTTTTCATTTCAGCATGACACGCCTACAAACGAATGCCCCGCCCCCTAATTATAGCAAGGCTCCGCCTCAATACAAAAAAAGTGTCCCAGATGTTTTTTTTCCAATGCTGGCAACTATGGACATGGGCCTGGGGGGGAGTGCTGTCTGCCGGGGCAGCGGAAGATAGGGTGCTCTTTTCCAGTACCCTAGACCTAAAGGAGCATAACCTTTGCAGTGTGGGGTCAGCCCCACTGTACACACAATGAGAATAGTGGACAAATGATCGTCCTTCTTTTTTTTTTTTTTTTTTTTTTGCATGCATATCGAAAATAAAGAGGTTACTGAATTTACGAAAATTCTTGTCCGAAACAATAAAAATTCGGAAGTAATGTAATGTATTGTATTTTCAGATGAATACTGTACTGACTAAATTTTTCAGGTTTGTCCCTTCGGATAATTGCGGATGAACTGTTGTTCTCGGCTCTTGAAAGCTGTGTACTAATGGTCAGATTATAGTATCGATGTAAAAGTGATATTTTTCATATGATTTTCTCATTGTGTGTACAGGCTCTCCTCACTTAACCACCAGGTCCCGTTCCAACGACCAGGTAGTTAAACAAATTGGTCGTTAAACGAGGAGCCACAAGTAATCAATATTTTTAACTACTGTACTGTATTGTTAAAAAAGGTCTAAACACAAAACTCCAGCTCAATAGCGTTGTTTTAACCACTTCAGCCCTGGAAGAATTTACCCCCTTCCGGACCAGAGCCCTTTTTGCTTTTCGGCACTGCGTCGCTTTAACTGACAATTGCGCGGTCGTGCCATTCTGCCGACGTATATCGGCGTTAGCCGGTCGGCAAGTGGTTAATTTGCATAAGTACAGAACACAAACATTCTGTACTGTACAATATGATGTACAGCGCGTCGTTCGGGTGGGGTTTTCAGGCGCTAGAAATAGTCCATAAATAACACCTGAAAAACACCTCCCATTCATTTCAGTGTGACTTTTCACACTGGGGCGGTGCACTTGCGGGACGTTAGGAAAGGTCCTGCAAGCAGCATGTTTGGGAGCGGTGTATACACCGCTCCCAAAACGCCCTGTCCATTGAAATTAATGGGCAGCGTTTCCAAAGCACCTGAAAATCGCATTTCGGAAGCACTGCAACACGGGCGCATTTAACCCCTTCTTCGGCCGCTAGCGGGGGGTTACAAGCACCCTGCTTGCGGCGGAAGAGCGCCTTACACACCGAAGCACTGCTAAAGAGCTGGTTGTTTTTGCAATTAGCTGTGCTTTTCGGATGCTAGCGGGACGCTTTTTTAATGTGACCTTAAAAAACAAAACAAAAAAAGACCCGTGTTGCTGTGCTTTCAAAGTGTTTTTAAGGCACTTTGGAAGCACTGCCCATTCATTTTAATGGGCATGGGCGTTTTTGGAGCGCTTTTTACAGCGCTCAAAACACGGCCTTAAGATGCTGCTTGCAGGACTTTTTCTACCGCCCCGCAAGCGCACCGCCCCAGTGTGAAAGCACCCATTCAAATGAATGGGAGGCAGTTTTCAGGCGATATTGTTAGCGCTAAAGCACCTGAAAACTGTCTCAGTGTGAAAGGGGTCTTAATGTGTGTATGGGAGGTTATTGGGTATCCAATCCCATGTGTATGGCAAAGATTTGGGCAGTTCAAGGGTTTGTCAGAAGTGTTTGGTGAAGTTTTCCCTGCAGTAGCGCTCGGTTACACTAGATGGCGCTGGAGTCTTATGTATGGAGCAGACCTGATCTTGAGGCTCGGGAAAGAAATGCATTTGACCTCTTTGCAGTCACAAGAAGCTCCTCCTCCTTCTCTCTCCGGCTTTCTCCTTCCTAGTCCAATTAGGCAATGAAAGCAGCACAGCAGCTCATGAAGGTGTTTGTGACTAGAAGACTACCCCCGGAGGGGCAGAAACTTTTATCCCAAGCTGAAAAGTGAGTTTCCTTCGAGTCTGCTTTACTATTTAGTCTGTGTTCATTTATTGTTCATTCAACCCAGCCAGGTTCAGGGGGAATGGTAAAACTGCAGCACAGCTGTGCAACCAATCAAATGCTATCTTCAGGCTGTTCAGAGAATGAAAGAAGGAAGCTGATTGGTTACTATGCTCCATTCTTTCTTGGAAATAACAGCTGCCAGGGGTTCTGCATTTGATGAACAGTTATAGTGGACTTTTACTGCATGCCCATCCAAAAATGTCATACAAGTCATTGTGAAAATCAAATATTATTATTATTTTTTATTTTTATTGTTTATAAGCTTTTATATGGTTTTTTTTCTTCCACTTCCTGGTTTCCCTGAGGCACTGGGAACGTAGCCAGGACCTCACGGGTGCTTCCTGGGAAGACCAAGTCACCAATGTTGCAGTGAACTGTCATCTGATCTTGCACATGCACCATGCCGTATTATGGGTGGCTTGTTGTTGAAGTATAACAGGCCATATCAGATCTGTATGAGACCTAGCACAAGTGATCTGGGGCAGGCTGTTGTTAAGGATAGGTTCAGACCTATCCCATGCGATCAGTGGTTCAGCTGCGATTTGCAGGTAGCGATCCTGTGTTTCTGCTAAGCAGTAACATGGATCTCTGCCTTCCCACAGTACACGCACCACCTAACATAGTTACAAAGCATAGGAACACTAAAAAACCCTTTAATCGCCCCTGATGTTAACCCTTTCCCTGCCAGTGTCAGTACAGTGACAGTGTATATTTTTAGCACTGATGACTGTATTGGTGTCAATAGTCCCCAAAAAATTTTTACTTTGTGTGTGGTCTGCCGCAATACTGCAGTCCCGCTATAAGTCGCTGACCGCCACCATTACTAGTGAAAAAAATAAAACAAAAATATCACAGTTTGTAGACGCTATAACTTTTGCGCAAACCAATCAATATACGCTTCTTGGTTTTTTTTTTTTTTTTACCAAAAATATGTAGCAGAATACATATTGGCATAAATTGATAAAGGAGTTAGGATTTTGAATAGATGTTTTTTTATAGCAGAAAGTAAAAAATTTTTTTTTTTTTTTTTTTTTTTTTATAGCGCCAAAAATAAAAACCACAGAGGTGATCAAATACTACCAAAAGAAAGCTCTATTTGTGGGGAAAAAAAGAACATCAATTTTATTTGGGTACAGCTTTGCCCAACCGTGCAATTGTCAGTTAAAGTAATGCAGTGCTATATCGCAAAAAATGGCCTGGTCATGAGGGGGGGTAAACCTTCTGCTGAAGCTGAAGTGGTTAGATTCGCAGTGAATTCGCACTGCCGCTGCACCGCAGATATGTGAACTGTCTCCAAAGAAATCCAGTTTGGTTCACATGTCATGCAAATCGGATGTATGTGAACGGAGCCTAAGGCCCCTTTCACACTGGGGCGGTTTGCAGGCGCTATTTTGCTAAAAATAGCGCCTGCAAACCGAGCCTAAACAGCGGCTCCTGTCTCTCCAATGTGAAAGCCCGAGGGCTTTCACACTGGAGCAGTGCGCTAACAGGACTTAAAAAAAAGTCCTGCTAGCCGCATCTTTGGAGCGGTGAGAGGAGCGGTGTGTTTACCGCTCCTTCCCATTGAAAGCAATGGGAAACCGCGGTAATACCGCCCGCAAACCGTGGCTGTAGCCACGGTTTGCGGGTGGTATTAACCCTTTTTCGGCCGCTAGCGGGGGTTAAAACCGCATCGCTAGCGGCCGAATACCTCTGCAATCCCGACGGTATAGCGCCGCTAAAAATAGCGGCTCTATACCGCCACCGCCGCCCCAGTTTGAAACCGGCCTAAAGGGTAACTTCACTTTTGTGGGAACATTTTTTTGCAAATCAAAAGAATTAAAATAGTGTATACAATTGTGACACAAGTCATATTGTAATTGAATGTTAATAAAAATGACCTTTCCTTTTTTAATCTGCAGCCGCTGTAATTTTCTGTAAAATGCAATATGACCACCTGGAGGTGTTCTGTACACAGATGGTCTGCTTCAGTATGTCACCGTACATCATCTTTAGAAGATGCTTCCTTCTGGGACGACAGCCATGCAGACCAACTTGATGCAGTCTGTGGCATATGGTCACGTATCTTGTTAACTCCCTTCTGCAAAAAAGTTTTATTCCTATTGTGAGGTCACCAGTATGGTGTTTGTAAATGGAAATCATAGCCCCCTCTCAAGCTTCTCTTCTCCTCATAACCTTTCCTCATAACTAATATCCTCCAGACCCTTAATTAGCTTTGTTGCCCTTCTTTGAACTCGCTCCATTTCCAGTACATCCTTCTTGAGGACTGGTGCCCAGAACTGGACAGCATACTCCAGGTGCGGCAGGACCAGAGTCTTGTAGAGCGGGAGAATTATCGTTTTATCTCTGGAGTTGATCCCCTTTTTAATGCATGCCAATATTCTGTTTGCTTTGTTAGCCACAGCTTGGCATTGCATGCTACTGGGACCCCCAGGTCCTTTTCCATCCTAGATTCCCCCAGAGGTTCTCCCCCCAGTGTATAGATTGCATTCATATTTTTGCCACCCAAATGCATTATTTTTCTACATTAAACCTCATTTGCCATTAATTTGTTCAGATATTTTTGCAAGGTTTCCACATCCAGCGGAGAAGTTATTGCCCTGCTTAGCTTAGTATCGTCCGCGAATACAGAGATTGAACTGTTTACCCCATCCTCCAGGTCGTTTATGAATAAATTAAATAAGATTGGTCCCAGCACAGAAACCTGGGGACCCTACTACCCACCCCTGACCATTCCGAGTACTCCCCATTTATCACCCCCATCTGAACTCGCCCTTGTAGCCAGGTTTCAATCCATGTACTCACCCTATGGTCCCTGCCAATGGACCTTATTTTGTACAGTAAATGTTTATGGGGAACTGTGTCAAATGCTTTTGCAAAATCCAGATACCCCACGTCTACGGCCTTCCTTTATCTAGATGGCAACTGGTACCAATGGTACCAGCTGATTGGAGAAACGCCAGTCAGTAGACTGTCGGTAAAAATTAGGAACAATGGTCTGGTAATTACTTGACTGAGTTCCCCAAGTACCCTTGGATGCAAGCCATCTGGTCCCGGTGATTTATTAATGTTACGTTACTCAAGTCTAATTTTAATTCTGTCCTCTGTTTCCATGGAGGTGCATTCTGTGATGTGTCATGAGGATAAACACTGCAGTTTTGGTTACTAAAGCCCCCTGATTCCCTCGTGAAGACTGAGGAGAAGAATGAATTCAATACCTTTGCCATCTCCCCATCCTTTGTAACCAGATGTCCTTCCTCATTCTTTATGGGGCCAATATGGTCTGTCCTCCTTTTTTACTGTTTACATACTTTTTTGCTCTCCTCCGCTATGTGTATTTCGTGTTCTATCTTAGCTGCCCTAATTGCACCCTTACATTTCTTGTTGCATTCTTTATAAAGTCTGAATGCTGATGATGATGATCCCTCAACCTCTTTGGTCGACCATGGCGAGGCCTGTTCTGAGTGAAACCTGTTCTGTTAAACCGCTGTATGGCCACCGTGCTGCAGCTCAGTTTTAGGGTCTTGGCAATCTTCTTATAGCCTAGGTCATCTTTATGTAGAGCAACAATTATTTTTTTCAGTTCCTCAGAGTTCTTTGCCCTGAGGTGCCATGTTGAACTTCCAGTGACCAGTATGAGAGAGTGAGAGCGAGAACACCAAATTTAACACACCTGCTCCCCATTCACACCTGAGACCTTGTAACACTAATGAGTCTCATGACATCGGGGAGGGAAAATTACTAATTGGGCCCAATTTGGACATTTTCACTTGGTGTACTCACTTTTGTTGCCAGCGTTTTTTTTTTTTTTCACAAGAAGCAGCCAGCGGTTTAGACATTAATGGTTGTGTGTTGAGTTATTTTGAGGGGACAGCAAATTTACACTGTTATACAAGCTGTGCACTCACTACTTTACATTGTAGCAAAGTGTCATTTCTTCAGTGTTGTCACATGAAAAGATATATATATAATAAAATATTTTAAAAAATGTGAGGGGTGTACTCACTCTTGTGAGATACTGTGTGTGTGTGTGTGTGTGTGTGTGTGTGTGTGTGTGTGTGTGTGTGTGTATGATAGATAGATATCCATCTATATTACACACAAACGCACCGTTGGGGGACCCCAGAAGATGATGATCGGGCTACTTTGTGCAAAACAAACTGCACAGTGGAGGCAAGTATGATATCATATGTTTGTTATTTAAAAAAAAAATAGGGTTTACAACCCCTTTTAAATCATAATGGCAAGAGAAACTACCCAAATGACCCTGATCAAAAGTTTACATACCCCAGTACCTTCACTTTAATCTGCTGTAGCCAATGACAGGTTGACTTGGCCTTGTGTTTTGGATCATTGTCATGTTAGAATGTCCAAGTACATCCCATGTGCAGCTTCCTGGCTGATGAATGCAAATGTTCCTCCAGTATTTTTTTGATAACATACTGCATTCATCTTGCCATCAGTTTTGACCAAATTTCCTGTGCCTTTGTAGCTCACACATCCCCCAAAACATCAGCGAACCACCTCTGTGTTTCACAGTAGGAATGGTGTACCTTTCATCATACGCCTTGTTGACTCCTCTCCAATTGTAGCATTTATGGTTGTGGCCAAAAAGCGAAATTTTGGTCTCATCACTCCAAATCACTTTGTGCCAGAAGGTTTGAGGCTTGTCTCTGTGCTGTTTGGCATATTGTAAGCGGGATACTTTGTGGCATTTGCTTAGTAATGGCTTTCTGCTGGCGACTGGACCATGCAGCTCATATTTGCTTAAGTGCCTACTTATTGTGCCTCTTGAAACAGCCACACCACATGTTTTCAGAGAGTCCTGTATTTCACCTGAAGTTATTTGTGGGTTTTTCTTTGCATCCCGAACAATTTTCCTGGCAGTTGTGGCTGGAATTTTAGTTGGTCTACCTGACCATGGTTTGGTTTCAACAGAACCCCTCATTTTCCACTTCTTGATTCGAGTTTGAACACTGCTGATTGGCATTCTCAATTCCTTGGATATCTTTTTATATCCCTTTCCTGTTTTCTACAGTTCAACTACCCTTTCCTGCAGATCCTTTGACAATTCTCTTGCTTTCCCCATGACTCAGAATCCAGAAACATCAGTGCAGCACTGGATAAAATAACTTTTAGGCTGGGTTCACACTTGTGCGACACGACAGCCGTCCTACTTTGGATCCGACTTTGCCCTGCAACATGAAGCCGACATATGTCCGACTTTCAATGAACGGGGATCCGACTTGGATCCCCGCCAATACCAGGCACTGTGTTTGGTATAAATCTTGAGGGGGAACTCCACGCCAAATTTTAAATAAAAAACCGGCATGGGTTCCCCCTCCAGGAGCATACCAGGCCCTTCGGTCTGGTATGGATTCTTAAGGGGAACCCCCTAAGCCAAAAAACAGTGTGGGGGTCCCCCCAAAATCCAAACCAGACCCTTATCCGAGCACGCAACCTGGCAGGCCGCAGGAGAAGAGGGACGAGAGAGCGTCCCCCCTCCCTCCTGAACCGTACCAGGCCGCATGCCTTCAACATGGGGTGTCTGGTGCTTTGGGGCAGGGGGGCGACCTGCGGCCCCCCCCACCCCAAAGCACCCTGCCCCCATGTTGATGAGGACAATGCCTCTTCCCTACAATCCTGGCCGTTGGTTGTCGGGGTCTGCGGGCGGGGGCTTATCGGAATCCGGGAGCCCCCCTTTAATAAGGGGGCCCCCAGATCCCGGCCCACACCCTATGTGAATGAGTGTGGGGTACATCGTACCCCTACCCATCCACCTGGTGGAAAAAAATGTCAATAAAAAAACACTACACAGGTTTTTAAAGTAATTTATTACACAGCTTCGGGGGTCTTCTTCCGACTCCGGGGGTCTCTTCCGACTTCGGGGATCTCCGGTGTCGTCCCCGCGCTCTCCGGTTCTTTTCTCGCTCTCCGGTTCTTTCTTCCTTCTGCCGGGCCTCCGCTATCTTCTTCCAGCTCTTTTGCTAGCCGGGCCCGGTCTTCTCCGTCGCCTTCTTCCCTCTTCTTCTCTCGCTCTCTGGTTCTTTCTTCCTTCTGCTGGGCCTCCGTTATCTTCTTCCAGCTCTTTTGCTAGCGGGGCACGGTCTTCTCCGTCGCCTTCTTCCCTCTTCTCCTCTTCGATGTTGACACGTCGCTTCCTCCCGCTGTAATGCTGGGTGTGCGGTACGCTCCGATTTATATAGGCCTCTCATGACGTCACAGTCACATGCTCCAGGTGGCCACATGCTCCCATGACGTCACATGCTCCGGGGCCACCCTGAGCTTGCGACTGTGACGTCATGAGAGGCCTATATAAATCGGAGCGCACCGCACACCCAGCATTACAGCGGGAGGAAGCGACGTGTCAACATAGAAGAGGAGAAGGGAAAAAGGTGATGGAGAAGACCGGGCCCCGCTAGCAAAAGAGCTGTAAGAAGAAAGAACCGGAAACCCCCGGAGCTGTGTAATAAATTACTTTAAAAACCTGTATAGTGTTTTTTTATTGAAATTTTTTTCCACCAGGTGGATGGGTAGGGGTACGATGTACCCCACACTCATTCACATAGGGTGTGGGCCGGGATCTGGGGGCCCCCTTATTAAAGGGGGCTCCCGGATTCCGATAAGCCCCCGACAACCAACGGCCAGGGTTGTCGGGAAGAGGCCCTGTCCTCATCAACATGGGGGCAGGGTGCTTTGGGGTGGGGGGGTTGCAGGTCGCCCCCCTGCACCAAACCCCCCATGTTGAGGGAATGCGGCCTGGTACGGTTCAGGAGGGAGGTGGCCGCTCTCTCGCCCCCCCCCCCCTCTTTTCCTGCGGCCTGCCAGGTTGCGTGCTCGGATAAGGGTCTGGTTTGGATTTTGAAAGGACCCCCACGCCGTTTTTTTCGGCTTAGGGGGTTTCCCTTAAAATCCATACCAGACCGAAGGGCCTGGTATGCTCCTGGAGGGGAACCAATGCCGTTTTTTTTTATTTAAAATTTGGCGTGGAGTTCCCCCTCAAGATCAGCAGAGCACAAGTCGCATGCCAAAGTCGGATCATGCAAGACTCCGGTCCGACTTTGATCCGACTTCAATGATAGTCAATGGGCTGAAGTAGGATCGAAGTCAGACCAAAGTAGCACAGGGAGCATTTTCAAAGCCGGTCCGATATGTGTCGGACCAGTTAAGACGGCTCCCATAGGGAAACATTGATTTTCACACGTCATGCGACATGAGCTCCCAATGTTGGAGCGTTTGGCGGACAGGTGTGAACCCGGCCTAACACACACACACACACACACACACACACACACACACACACACTCACTCTCTACAAGCAAACAGATCACAGGTGAGGATGGTTAGCCATTCAAACCCATTTGTGTCAACTTGTGTGCGTGTTATCAGGCCAAAATCACCAGGGTATGTAAACTTAACTTTTGGTCAGGGTCAAAATAATGAGCCTTTTATATTTTATTTTCTTTACGAGTGAAGTTTTTATTTATTTTTTATTAAAATTTTTGAAAAGCAGTAGGCTTTCACTTTGCTGCTTACATACCTATAAATGTTTATTTTAATAGAGCCATCCTGTGGGTATGATAAATGGCTAACCATTAGGTCTCATATACATGGGCATACCCAAGCATACACCCGTGTGAGGACTGTCTTTGCCCGCACAGGGATGCACAGTGTCCCGTGCATCCCCATGCAGGCAGTTCCATTAATGTAAGTTGGGACGCAGCAACTGCACAGACACAGCCGCTGCTCCCAATCTGACATCTATGTGGGTGCATGTCCCTGAACACAGACAGTGTGAGTTCAGGAACACGCATCTACACAGCTGTGGAATTGGGTACAACAGCTGTGTCTGTGCAGTCACTGCATCCCAATTGACATGAATGAGCCTGCCTGCATGGGGATGCACAGAACACTTGTGCATCCTGTATAGGCAAAGACAGCCCAAAACTGAACGTATGGCTTTATATAAACACATCAGCTAGTTCAGCAACTGTGCTGAGAAAAATATGGAGGCTTCTATCGTTGACCACTCTTCTGAAAATTCCAGGTGTCTTGTATACAGCTCCTCCTGGATTAAATAGTTAGGTCAGTGGCCTGAAACCAAGTGCACAGACAAATTTCCTAATTTGCATATTTGTTACAGTTCAGTAAGTCATAAAGTATTGAATCCAGTGGCTCAGCATAGCAGCCAAGCAGCTAGCAATTTCAGAAGGTGGTCACCAGTGGCAACCCCATATGTCATGGCAAGACTTGTGGACACAGACCATAGTTGTGATCAAACCCAGGTGTGTAGCCAGTAAAGTAGAACTGAAGCCAAAGCTTGTTTTTTCACTTTGGATAAAGTTGGGGAGGGTTTAAATCTGATGGCAGTAAACATTTGTCAGGTGTGCTCTATTAACTGTATGTAGTCTCAGCTACACAAAAACACAAGCCGACAACAACACAGGTGAGGTACTACACTAGACCCTCTTTGACAAGTGTAGTAGCTGGCGTGTGCTGTTGTCAGCTTGTGTTTTTGTGAATGAAAGCCCTACTCTCCAGCTTTATTCATTCACAAAGCAAGTTTACAGTTTCCATGCGCTTTGTTCCTCTCAAAATCAGACTGCAGGTCCAGACTCTGTATGTTACGATGAGGGAACATGGCATTGCAGAATAGAGAGGTGCAGGGCCCAGCGCTGGCAGTGACTCACATTTGTGTGGGGCGATAGTGCATGTGTGGTAACACGTGTTATTTTACGCCTTAATGTTCATTGCATTAAAGCAGCCCATTGAGGTCAATAGGCTTCTGATACATTAAAAATGTCCCAAATTTTGGGCATGTCACAAAATTTTGCTGCAACGCACCCAATGTGCTTTGCAGCGCATGACAACGCATGTACATTGCCTAAGTGCATTGGATTGCTATGCAAAATGAATGGTAATCAATGTGTCAACGCACAAAGGTGTATTGCTGTAACAAATGTTCTTGAATTAAGCCTTAAGGTTCAGGTACTGTTTTAACCAGTTGCTGACTGCCGCACAACGATGTACGTCGACAGAATGGCTCGGGCAGGCACATTGGCGTACAGGTACGTCCCTTTAAATTTGCCGCCCAGCGGGCGCGCGCGTGCCTCGCGGGTCCCGGGAACTCGATGTTCCCGGGCAGCCCGCAATTGCGGTCGGCAACGGCAGAACAGGGGAATGCCTTTGTATTCTGCCTAGTGACACTGTCACTGATGACTGTTCCCCATGATCGGGAACGGTCATCAGTGACGTGTAGGCACGCCCCCTAACAGTAAGAATCACTCCCTAGTACTGACTTAACCCCTTCAGCGCCACCTAGTGGTTAACCCCTTCACTGCCAGTGTAATTTTCACAGTAATCAGTGCATTTTAATAGCACCGATCGCTGTAAAAATGACAATGGTCCCAAAAATGTGTCAAAAGTGTCCGATGTGTCCGTCCGCAATCATGATAAAAATCGCTGATCGCCGCCATTACTAGTAAAAAAAAATCTTAATAAAAATGCCAAAACTATCCCCTATTTTGTAGACGCTATAACTTTTGCGCAAACCGATCAAACGCTTATTGCGTTCTTCTTTTTTTTTTTCTACCAAAAATATGTAGAAGATTACGTATCGGCCTAAACTGAGGAAAAATGTTTTGTTTTTTTATAAATATTTTTTGGGGATATTTATTATAGCAAAAAGTAAAAAATATTGAATTTTTTTCAAAATTGTCGCTCTATTTTTGTTTATAGCGCAAAAAATAAAAACCGCAGAGGTGATCAAATACCACCAAAAGAAAGCTCTATTTGTGGGAAAAAAAGGACGTTAATTTTGTTTGGGAGCCACGTCGCACGACCGCACAATTGTCAGTTAAAGTGACGCAGTGCCGAATCGCAAAAAGTGGCCTGGTCTTTGACAAGCGAAATGGTCTGGGGCTTAAGTGGTTAAAACAAAGATAAGGGGCATTTACATGGTCTGTACTGTAAAAAAAATAAAAATAAAATCTTATTTCTGCACCTGGAGTCACGTGTTGCCTGCATCTAGCTGCACAAATCAATGACAGTCTGCGGCTGTACACTGGTAACTACACATCATAGCGTTTACTTGTATAAGGGACAGATGAATAGTTGCATCCAGGGGTGCAAGTCCGCCCCTGAACGCATGTAAACACTTTGATGCGCTGTTATCAGTGTGCAGCTGAAGCCTATCACTGCTTTATAAAGGCAGCTGTACGCAATATCTGTAACTCCCGGGCACAGAAAGACACTGTTTTACAGTGTACATACCTCTGTGCCCTTGTGAATGCACGCTAAAGATCTTCATCTTAGCCATACGATTGGAATTTTCAACTCTCATTGGACACAGCAGAAAACTGCCAGTGCTTTGAACACAAGGATCACAAGGATCCTGGTGTGTTCGTTTTTTTTAAATTACCGTATATACTCGAGTATAAGCTGAGTTTTTAAGCACAATTTTTTTTTTTTTTGTGCTGATACTCGAGTCACCTTTTTGCGCCTGATCTCCCGGACTTTGGGGAGCCTGTACCGGCCGGCCGTAGGTCCCCTGGACCCCAAACTTGGCGCACATATAGCCCCACTCTTCCTCTACAAGTGTTCAAAGTTTCTTGTCCGGGGGACTTACGGCCGGGGAGCACCGATTTTTCAAAACCAGGCACCCCTTCCATAGACTCCCATGTTAAACTGTAATTTCTCTGGTGATTTTGGGGACCCGGTACCGGCCGGTCGTAGGTCCTCTGGACCCCAAACTTAGCACACATGTAGCCCCACTCTTCCTCTACATGTTTGCAAAGTTTCTTGTCCGGGGGACTTACGGTCGGGGAGCACCGATTTTTCAAAGCCGGGCACCCCTTCCATAGACTCCCATGTTAAACGTCAGTCTAGGCATGGACACAGTGAGGCATGGACACAGTGAGGCAAAGTGAGGCACACCCTAGGCTTATACTCGAATCAATAAGTTTTCCCAGTTTTTGTGGTAAAATTAGGTCCCTCGGCTTATACTCAAGTATATACTGTAAGCCTCATATGTGAAAATGAAACAAGGAATTTAACTGATTGCCAATATTGCAGGCCATACATGGGTCGAATTCCAAATATTTTTTTTGGTCGAAAATTAGAAATTTCATGCATTTTGTGATCTGATGGTGCCACCATTGATTTTGAAATTCGACCAACCAAGCCTTCAATTTCACTTCATGTTGCTGCAGAAAAGAATTTCTGTGGCTGGGAATCTTCTTTTCTTTTCAGGTCACAGCTCATGCGTTTTTTTCTTTTTCGATTATATTTCTTGCACGATTCTCCCGTCATTGATTTACAAATTCTTTTGTTTTCAAAACATTTTCAACATGCCCAATCACTCAAATGCGATGGCCACACAAAAATCAGCCATTGCTGCGGCCCACTAATGATGTGAAATTCAAACAAAAGTTCTTAACTGCGATTTCTGAAATAATTTTTTTTCGGAATTTCGACCCTTAGGCAACAATGGCAATAAAAAATTTCTGTCAGCACACTCTTTATAATTCGACTATAAGACCCCTTTCACACTCGGTCACTTTGCAGGCGCTATAACGCTAAAAATAGCGCCTGCAAAGCGACCTGAAACAGCCGCTGCTGTCTCTACAGTGTGAAAGCCCCGAAGGCTTTCACACTGGAGCGGTGCGCTACCAGGACGGTAAAAAAAGTCCTGCTAGCAGCATCTTTGGAGCGGTGAAGGAAATCAATGGGGCACCGCGGCTATACCGCCAGCAAAGCACCTCTGCAGAGTCGCTTTGCAGTGTTTTTAACCCTTTCTCGGCCGCTAGCGGGTGGGTAAAAGCGGCCGAATAGTGCAGCGAAATTGACGGTAAAGCGCCGCTAAAAATAGCGCCACTTAACCGCCGACCCCGCCCCAGTGTGAAAAGGGCCTAATTTTGTAGTATTCAGGAACCAGCTGGTATAGTGTAGTCACCAGCAAAACCTTTAGGGCCCATTCACATTTTCTTTGGTTAAATGAAATTCAATGTTTCTACTGTAGATTCATTTATTTCCTTTTAGAATTTCTTAGTAACCAAAACATAAGTTTTTTCATTTATTTTTTTATTTTATTTTTTATGGCAACATGCTTACTTTTGTATACAGTTGTGCGCATGAGACCCTGATCAAAAGTTTACATACCCTGGTGATTTTGACCTGATAATATGCACACAAGTTGACTTGACACAAATGGGTTTAAATGGCTATTAAAGGTAACCATCCTTACCTGTGATATGTTTGCTTGTAGTTAGTGTGTGTGTGTGTGTGTGTGTGTGTGTGTGTGTGTGTGTGTGTATAAAAGGTCAATGCGTTTCTGGACTCCTGACAGACCCTTGCATCTTTCATCCAGTGCTGCACTGACTTTTCTGGATTCTGAGTCATGGGAAAGCAAAAGAATTGTCAAAGGATCTGCGGGAAAAGGTAGTTGAACTGTAGAAAACAGGAAAGAGATATAAAAAGATATCCAAGGAATTGAGAATGCCAATCAGCAGTGTTCAAACTCGAATCAAGAAGTGGAAAATGAGGGGTTCTGTTGAAACTAAACCACGGACAGGTAGACCAACTAAAATCTCAGCCACAACTGCCAGGAAAATTGTTCGGAATGCAAAGAAAAACCCACAAATAACTTCAGGTAAAATGTAGGACTCTGAAAACATGTGGTGTGGCTGTTTCAAGAGGCACAATAAGTAGGCACTTGAGCAAAAATTAGCTGCATGGTCGAGTCTCCAGAAAGCCATTACTAAGCAAATGCCACAAAGTATCCCGCTTACAATACGCCAAACGGCACAGAGACAAGCCTCAAACCTTCTGGCACAAAGTCATTTGGAGTGATGAGACCAAAATCAAGCTTTTTGGCCACAACCATAAACGCTACATTTGGAGAGGAATCAACAAGGCCTATGATGAAATGTTCACCATTCCTACTGTAAAACACGGAGGTGGTTCGCTGATGTTTTGGGGATGTGTGAGCTACAAAGGCACAGGAAATTTGGTCAAAACTGATGGCAAGATGAATGCAGTATGTTATCAAAAAATGCTGGAGGAACATTTGCATTCATCAGCCTGGAAGCTGCGCATGGGACGTACTTGGACATTCCAACATAATGATCCAAAACACAAGGCCAAGTCGACCTGTCATTGGCTACAGCAAATTAGTGAAGTGAAGGTTTTGGAGTGGCCATCTCAGTCTCCTGACCTCAATATCATTGAGCCACTCTGGGGAGATCTCAAACATGCAGTTCATGCAAGACAGCCCAAGAATTTACAGGAACTGGAGGATTTTTGCCAAGAGGAATGGGCAGCTTTACCATGCGAGAAGATAAAGAGCCTCATCCACAAATACCAGAAAAGGCTTCAAGCTGTCATTTATGTTAAAGGGGACAATACACGGTATTAAGAACTGGGGTATGTAAACTTTTGATCAGGGTCATTTGGGTAGTTTCTGTTGCCATTATGATTTTAAAAAGAGTAAACACAGTTTATTGCTAATAAATGGTTTCAGCCAAACACTAACCATAAGACCCCATTCACACAGGGGCGACTCGTCGGGCGTCTCAGCCGCCTGACGAGTCGCGTCCCATTTCTTTCTCGTACATCACGGGACACAGAGCAGCATAGTCATTACTATGTGGGTTATATAGATACCTTCAGGTGCTGGCACTGGCAACTTCCAAAACCGGAAGTACCCTCCCCTATATAAGCCCCTCCCATCCGGGAGTACCTCAGTTTTTTGCCAGTGTCTAAGGTGTTGGCCAAGAAGTAACATGTGTTTTCACTGAGCTTGCGTACAGGTTCTTTTGGGCCTCAGTAAGCTATTCCGGATCCGACCAAAAAAGCTTCATAGCTAAACGGTCGGTACCCGGGCCTTGCAAAGAGAAGAGCAAGGTTTTGCCTGTAATGCCTCTCTTAGGAGGGCTGGACCCTGGGATCCAGAGCTCTGGTCATACCCACGACCAAGATGTTTTCTGTGCAGGGTGCTATACAGGTCCAGGGGAGTGGAATCCTTGGGAACCCGGTCCCTGAAGGTTTAATTACAATGCCTGCCGTGATAGGTGAAGTTTGGGCTTCTGTGGACCAAACAGAGTCCTGCGGCGAGGAAAAGGTAAGTGGGGGCCCTCAGGAACTTGGTTCTATTGGGGGACCCCCAAGCCTATTTTGTCTTTCTGCCTGTTACCTAAGGTATTCCCGCTAATATTCTGTGCATGCCTGTTACTACTGAGAAAATGTAAAAATTTTAATAGTAGGCAAGAAAAAAAAAAAAAAAAAAAGTAAGACCGCGGTACCTGTGTTAACCACTAGAGGCCGTTATGGTGCTTTTTCTTGTAATGTGGATTTTTTTCTTCCAAAATCAAATCCAGGCAGTTGGTAAGTTCTCTGCTGGGAAGCTGTCTCCTCTGCCCTGTTGCTGCGCTCATCCATCCCCGGGCCCTGCGGCAGGGACCCTGGCTCCCATCTAGCTCCTTATTTTTTTTTCAAAAAAGAGCGCCGAAGGCGCACGTGCCCGTGCGCGTGCACGCGCCTCTATCTATAGAGGCGATCTGGAAAAAGGGGCGGAGCGGGTGGATGACGTTCGGTGTGCGCCGCGGCGCTACTGCGCATGTGCGGGCGTCCAGCGTGTTTAAAAACACAATCACAGCTGGCTATTGAAGTGCACAGACAGAGCTAGCAACAGTAAAAAGGCACACAGAGGCGGTTGATGCAGGCATCCCCTAGAAAGGCACTTTAGTAGACACCAACTGTTATATAGCAGCAATTGTGCTAGACTATTATCAGTAAAAGTAGTGTATTACGGCTGGAATACCTCAGCTTTGGGCTTAGGAATATGCCGTCCAGAAGCTCCGGAACTAAATCTTCCAGGAAGCGAAGGGGGTCTCCATCGGGCTCTGAGGATCTTGGGCATGCTTCTGCTGCACCAGTCTCCCCTGAAAATTCAGAGGTTAGTGACCGTAGAGACCCCACAGGAGTACCTGGTACTGTGGCTGTCCTCAGTTCACCTGCTCCTGTGTATGTAACAGAGGAGGTTTTTTCCTCAGCTCTGGGAGGATTGGAAGAGAGATTGTCAACATTGATCGCTGCCTCCCTGTCACAGGGAAAGCACGCCCGATCTCCGTCTCCTCCTTCAGAGTACCTGTTAGCGGAGCAACAGTCCCATACAGGGATCGACCTGCCTGAAGGGGATCAGGAGGAGGTTGATTCTGTTATAGAGGAATCAACAGTGGAGGAACCTTTCTCAGCATCTCAAGCTGAAAGATTATGGGTTCAGTCTCTGACTAACATGGTCCGATCAGCATTTAAAATGCACCTTGCGGAACCATCAACCACTACTGTCTCCTCGCTGGGGTCGCTAAAAGCTCCCCAGACTGTCTGTTCCTTTCCACTTCACCCTTTACTGGAAGGGCTCATTTACCAGGATTGGGAACATCCTGATAAAATATTTACTCCTCCCAAGAGATTTCCGGTGGTCTATCCCATGGAGGATAAGTTCATCAAAAAATGGAGGGTCCCTACAGTGGACACAGCCATCTCTTATGTGAATAAATCACTGACATGTCCAGTGGATAATGTCCAAATGTTCAAGGACCCAATAGATAAAAAATTGGAGTCCTTATTAAAATCTGCTTTTTCTACAGCAAGCTTGGTGACACAACCAGCAGTAGCAGCTATTGGGGTCTGCCAAGCAGTGAAGGATCAGTTAAAACAGGTCTTAAGGGACTTGCCAGATCAGCAGGCCCTTGCCCTAGCTGATCTACCTAGAGCCTTATGCTTTGCGGTTGACGCCATAAAGGATTCAATCCATCAGGCCTCCCGCCTTACGCTGTCTGTAGTACATATGCGCAGGCTTCTATGGCTCAAAAACTGGTCTGCTGAAGCTCCCTGTAAGAAATTGCTGGTTAGCTTCCCATTTCATGGTGAACGCTTATTCGGGGAAGACCTGGACAAATATATCCAGAAAATTTCCAGCGGTAAAAGTACACTCTTGCCGGTTAAAAACAGAGTTAGAGGTCCCTCTTTTAAGAGGCCTGCTTCTCCAGTCCCTGGGGCATCGGCTGTGAAACAGTTCCGACGGCCTCCTTGGTCAAATCCCGGGGGTAAAAATCAGGGACAATCGCAGGGTAACAAGAAGCCCTGGGTCAGGAGAGGTACAAAACCTCCCCCAAAGTCAAATGCATGAAGGGTTGCCCCCACTCAATCGGGTGGGGGGAAGACTCCAGTTGTTCGCAGAGACCTGGCGGGACACGATCAGAGACAGATGGGTGCTCTCCGCAGTAAGTCTGGGATACAGATTGGAGTTAAAAGACTCTCCTCCTTCCCATTTTATGTGGTCAAACGTGCCAAGGGATCCCCGGAAGAGAGAGTCCCTCCTGTTGGCACTAGAACAACTATTGCTCCAAGGAGTAATTATGGAGGTTCCCCTGCAAGAATGGGGGTTCGGGTTTTACTCAAACCTCTTTACAGTCCCGAAGCCAAACGGGGACGTGAGGCCCATATTAAATCTAAAAGGGCTAAACAAATTCCTGCATATCAGGACTTTCCGAATGGAGTCGATCCGATCGGTGGCCACTGCCCTACAAGGGGAGGAATGGTTAGCCTCGATCGACATCAAAGATGCTTATTTGCACGTTCCCATCTTTCCAGTCCACCAAAAATTTCTACGCTTTGCAGTAGAAGGGCACCATTTTCAGTTCAGAGCCTTACCCTTCGGTCTGGCCACAGCACCACGAGTGTTCACAAAAATTCTGGCCCCATTATTGGCCAATCTAAGAACACAAGGTGTAATGATAATGGCATATCTAGATGACTTGTTGCTGATAGACCACTCAGTGAAAAAACTAGAAGTGGTCGTTCACAAGACAATCAAGTATCTGGAATCTCACGGTTGGATTATCAACCGAGACAAGTCAGCCCTAAAACCAGTCAAAAGTATGGAATACTTGGGGCTAAGGCTAGATTCAGGCCAGAGGAAAATATTCTTGCCTCGAAAAAAGGTGTTGTCTTTGAGAGATTTGATCCACTTAGTGGGTACAAAAAGACAGCCGTCCATACGCCTGTGCATGAGGCTGCTGGGAAAAATGGTGGCATCATTCGAAGCAGTACCCTACGGTCAATTCCATTCAAGGAATTTGCAAAGGGCCATACTGTCAGCCTGGAACAAGAAAGTTCAGGCCCTAGACTTACCAATGTCCTTGTCCCCTTCCGTTCGCAAGAGCCTCCGTTGGTGGTTGGTTCCCCAGAATCTGGAAAAAGGGAAATCCTTCAGTCCGATTTCTTGGAAGGTGGTCACTACAGATGCCAGCCTTATAGGCTGGGGAGCAGTACTGGAGCAATGGTCTCTCCAGGGCAGATGGTCGGATGCAGAAAAGGCCCTGCCCATCAATCTCTTAGAGATACGAGCAGCCCGGTATGCCCTAGTAGTATGGACATCCAAACTCAAAGGGTCCCCTGTCAGAATTCAATCGGACAATGCCACGGCAGTGGCATATATCAATCATCAGGGTGGCACCAGGAGTCGTGCAGCCCAGAGGGAAGTAAATTGCATCCTGAAATGGGCAGAAAGATATGTCCCAGCCATATCCGTGGTATTCATTCCAGGAGTGGAGAATTGGAAGGCGGACTTTCTAAGTCGCCAACAATTATGCCCAGGGGAATGGTCCCTTCACCCCGAGGTTTTCCGGACAATATGTCAGCGGTGGGGAACACCGGATGTAGATCTGCTAGCATCCAGATTCAACGCAAAGGTGGACAGGTTTGTCTCTTGGACAAGGGATCCCCTAGCTTGCGGCTCGGATGCCCTAGTGTTCCCTTGGGATCAGTTCAAGCTGATATATGCATTCCCACCGCCACAATTGTTACCTTGATTACTCCGCAGAATCAGGGTAGAAAAGAAACCAGTGATTCTGGTGGCCCCGAAGAGCATGGTACGCGGAGATTGTAAAAATGTCTGTGGGGAGTCCTTGGACCCTCCCACATCGTCCGGACCTGCTTTCGCAAGGACCGATATACCACCCTTCCTTACCAACCCTAGGTTTGACGGCCTGGCTATTGAAGCCCACATTCTAAAAAAGAGAGGTCTCTCTAATCCTGTGGTATCTACCATGATCAATGCCAGGAAGCCGGTATCCAGGCAGATCTACTATAGAATCTGGAAGGCGTACATCGCGTGGTGTGAGGCCAAGAAATGGCATCCACGTAAGTACGTAATAGGTAGGATTCTGGACTTCCTACAGTGGGCTGTAGATAGGAAGCTTGCCTTGAGTACTATCAAGGGTCAGATTTCGGCCTTGTCAATATTTTTTCAGAGGCCCTTGGCTTCGCATTCACTAGTCAGAGCCTTTATACAAGGAGTGATGCGTATTAGCCCTCCGGTTAATATTCCCATATGTCAATGGGACTTAAACCTGGTTTTGTCGGTTCTACAGAAACAACCATTTGAACCATTACAGCATATTTCCCTGGTTCTTCTCACCAGGAAATTGATTTTTCTAGTAGCCATTTGTTCGGCTAAAAGTGTCGGCATTAGCCGCTATGTCCTGTAGGGAGCCTTATCTGGTTATCCATAAGGACAGAGTAGTGTTACGTCCTCATCCAGCCTTTCTTCCTAAGGTGGTATCGAGGCTTCATTTGAACCAAGATGTGGTTCTTCCTTCTTTTTTTCCCCAAACCTAGTTCAGTAGAGGAAAAATTATTACATTCTTTGGATGTAGTAAGAGCAGTTAAAGCTTATCTAAAAGCCACTGCTCAGATTCGCAGAACGGATACTTTGTTTATTCTGCCGGAAGGCCCCAGAAAGGGTCAGGCAGCGTCAAAATCTACTTTAGCCAAGTGGATTCGACAGATCATAATGCAAGCCTATGGCTTGAGAAGGAGACCGCCTCCGTTCAAAGTTAGGGCGCACTCCACGAGAGCAGTTGGAACTTCATGGGCAGTGCATCACCAGGCCTCCCTGGCTCAAATCTGTAAGGCCGCAACATGGTCTTCCGTACACACGTTTACTAGGTTCTACCAGGTGGACGTTAGAAGTCAGGAGGATGTCGCCTTTGGGCGCAGTGTGTTGCAGGCCGCAAAAGATCCTCATGTCTGATAGCGCTCAGCTTATGTATGGTGTATCCCCCCCCCCTCATTGGGCATTGCTTTAGGACATCCCACATAGTAATGACTATGCCGCTCTGTGTCCCGTGATGTACGAGAAAGAAAATAGGATTTTTATAACAGCTTACCTGTAAAATCCTTTTCTTGGAGTACATCACGGGACACAGAGCTCCCACCCCTCTTTTGGGGACACTTATTGCTTTGCTACAAAACTGAGGTACTCCCGGATGGGAGGGGCTTATATAGGGGAGGGTACTTCTGGTTTTGGAAGTTGCCAGTGCCAGCACCTGAAGGTATCTATATAACCCACATAGTAATGACTATGCCGCTCTGTGTCCCGTGATGTACTCCAAGAAAAGGATTTTACAGGTAAGCTGTTATAAAAATCCTATTTTCTGTACATTGGAACCGTTCTAAACAGAGCGACTGAAGTCGCTCCGACTTAGAAAAAGGTTCCTGTACTACTTCAAGACGACTTCCATTGACTTCTATACAGAAGTCATTTTGGAAGTCTGCTTTGAAGTCGTCTTGAGATCGCCCAGCACAGTCGCGGCACAAGTCGTGCCGCCCCTGTGTGAATGGGCTTTGAGTGTAAAATGTTTTTGTGTTATTATTCATATTCTCAGAAAAATGGCCAAGAAATCATAAATTCTGCCAGGGTATGTAAACTTATAAACACACCTGTACATTGTTCCATCATGTTTGGGCAGGCGCTGAAGCAGTGCAGAAAAGCATCATTATTACCCAGAGTTTAGTCGTACCTTCACAGCATATTATGATTAATATTGACTATTAAATCAATAGTGATCCACAGGAATGGTGACAGTTGCTTTGATGCTTATTACCAAAAACTTTTTTTGTTCCATCCGGCACCATCTAAAAATGCAACTAGAGTGAAAATGCATTTACAAAGCGAACAGTACTAATCTAAATATGTCCTCGCTGCTGGTCATAAAATCTCTAGAAAGTTTTACTTTATCAAAATACTAGTGGAAGCT
This sequence comes from Rana muscosa, assembly GCA_029206835.1. Classification (NCBI taxonomy): domain Eukaryota; kingdom Metazoa; phylum Chordata; class Amphibia; order Anura; family Ranidae; genus Rana; species Rana muscosa. The sequence goes on from CM055116.1 coordinate 634,985,879, forward strand.
CAGAACAGACCTCCCACAGTCTTTACACTAAATTAATGTATACATGCTTGGGATAAACATAGTCTGATAAAACGGCATAATAGCAGTCTGTTACAGAACAAATCTAGTTTATAAGCATAAGTGTAGAAAATGTAAGTCACTACATAAGATCTCCCTAAAAATCACTGCTAGGTATCGAAAATGCTAGAGGAAGGAGGGGACCATGCTTCCTATCTGATGGCATTACCGCATAATTCAGCCCTACTGAATGAACATCCACTGTATAATTGTGAATGTTTCTAGCTATACACTAGACCAGTGGTCTCCAAACTGCGGCCTGGGGGCCAGATGCGCCCTCTTGGGGTGCTATTTCATCCACTGATACCAACGATGGTGCACAATTCCTCCCAATGACACCAACAATGTGGGGGGGGGGGAAATTTCTCGCCAAGACACCAATGATGGGGCACGATTACTCCCCCTGAAACAAATAGGGCGTTCTTTTTTCCCACTGATGTATCTTTTCGATACACACTGTCTGGCCCTCGTAAAGTCTGAAGGACCATAAACTGGCCCTTTGTTTAGAAAGTTTGGAACTCCTGACCTAGACTACACACCTACTGAATATCGCTTACATCATACTCCTCTGCGCCAGAATCACTACCTGAAATCTTTGACTATGTATATAGTCAGTGCAGCCAGAATGTGTATGATGGTTTGTTGGCAAACAACCCAAGCACACACACTAAGAGCCCTTTCACACTATGGGTGGATTTGCGGGTCATATTGGCTGCTAGCGGGGCAGTTTTACCCCCCCCGCTAGCGGCCGAGAAAGGGTTAAAACCACCCGCAATGCGCTGCTGAAGCAGCGCATTGCGGACGGTATAGCCCCGCTGTCCCATTCATTTCAATGGGCAGCAGCGGTGGAGGAGCGGTAAACACACCGCTCCTTCACCACTGCAAAGATGCGGCTAGCAGGACTTTTTCTAACGTCCTAATAACGCAACGCTCCAGTGTGAAAGCCCTCGGGCTTTCACACTGGAATGAATAGGGCAGCAGTTTAGCAGCGTTTTGCAGGCGCTATTTTTAACGATATAGCGCCTGCAAAACGCTCCAGTGTGAAAGGGGTCTAAGACTAGTTCATGTGACTTATTATAGAGAATTGTATACATTTAGCCCATGGTAAATGAAATGCATATAGTTTGGCATGGACCTGTTGGATACGTTATAAAACAACTCCTGAATCAGTTCAGTGAAAAAAGAATCACTCCAGAGGGATTACCAAACTTGTGGCTCCTGTGGGGGTGGGCTACGTTTGTAATATGTGTTTGGTGTTTACAGCTTACATTAAGGCCCCTTTCACACTGGGGCGGGCAGGTGCGGTGGCGGTATAGCGGCACGATTTTTAGCGCTGCTAAACCCTCGTATTTACAGCGATTTTAGGCCGCTAGCGGTGCGGCTGAAAAAGGGGTTAATACCGCCCGCAAAAACGCGGCTACAGCCGCGGTTTGCGGGCGGTATTACCGTGGTGTCCCATTGATTTCAATGGGAAGGAACGGTATACACACTGCTCCAAAGATGCGGCTTGCAGGAGATTTTTTTTCCTCCCGCCAGTGCATCGCCTCAGTGTGAAAGCCCTCGGGCTTTCACATTGAGAATACTGGGGCAGGAGTATTTCAGGCGTTGTTTTAGCGCTAAAAATAGCGCATAAATGCCTGGGGGGTTGGGTTGCTCTGTGCCAGATCATGTACCTAGTACGCGATCTGTTGCTTCCGGGTCTGAGGTGCATGCCGCCGGCGACACGCTCCCGCTGTGATTGTACACAGCGGTGGACGCAATGTCCACCGGGACCCGCCAATGGTTCAGGAGACAGACAGAACGGTGGTCTGCCTATGTATACAAGACAGATCGCCATTCTGTGAGAGGGGAATGTACTGATCCTGTGTTTCCACTCTTCCACAGTTAGCAAGCACTCCCTAGGAACACATTTAACCCTTTCCCAGCCAGTGTCATTAGTACAGTGACGGTATATATTTATTGGCACTTATCACTGTGTTTGTGTCACTGGTCCCCAAAAAGTGTGAGTTAGGTGTCTGATTTGTCCGCTGCAATATCGCAGTCCCGCTATAAGTCGCTGTTTTAGTTTGTAGACGATATAACTTTTGCGCAAACCAATATATACTTATTGGGATTTTCTTTTACCAAAAATATGTAGTGGAATACATAGACCTAAATTTATGAAGAAATTCTATTTACTTTTTTTTTAAGCAAAAACACACAATAAAAAAAAAAAAAAAACAGTTTAAAATATTGTTTTTTATTTCTAAATTGTCGGTCTTTTTTTTTTGGTTATAGCACAAAAAATAAAAACCAGAGGTGATCAAATACCACCAAAAGAGAGCTCTATTTGTGGGAAAAAAGGACATCAATTTGTGTACAGCGTTGCACGACTGCGCTATTGTCAAAATAACAGCAGTGCCTTATCACCAAAAAATGGCCTGGTCCGGAGCTGAAGTGGTTAGGCAAACCTGCCCCAGCCTGTGACTAGACACTGAAGGAGCTGCATGCAGCTCTCTGATGAGGCCATCACTTTGCATTTTTTTTTTTTTTTTTTTTGTAAGACAGTTCAAACAATTGGTTGACAGCACTGGTAAAAGAAATAGAACTCAGCTTGGCTCTAAGTGCGGACATGCCATCTCCCAGTGCGAGTGTTGTTATGCAGTAGACTACAGAAGGCTAATATCCACAGAGATTCAGATACTTAGGTTGAATATATGTAGAATACAATAAATTATTTTTTTAATGAATATATAACTGGATTAAATGGCATTTATTATCTGCTTGGTATTCAGCTTTAATTAAAACTGACTGCTGTTCACAGGATTCCTGCCAAAAAAATAAATCCGTCATTGATTTGCCATCCCCTTACCATGACTTAGTAAAGCATTAACCCCTTGTTATCTTTACCCTGATACAGTTGACCCATTTTAGACTGCCCAGTTTGTGCAGTTGTTTACCATGGATGCGGGGCTAAGTAATTGCGAAGTCCCTGGTGAAATGAGCTATGAACTTGACTTTTTTTTTTTTTCCAGCTACACTGTCCAACAGTGGGATTCAGATGATCCTGTGCCAAGGGCTGAGTTGCTGAGAGGGGTAGCTGGAGCTCATGGTCTGCTCTGCCTCTTGTCAGAGAAGATAGATCAGGAGGTTCTGGACACAGCTGGTAAGCAATGTCTGTTTCTTGTAGCAGAACAATGTGCTTGGAATATTTGGACAAAGTTATAATTAATCTGATTTAATCTATTTAGTGTGTTCATCTGAATGTATGACTTTTCTCATCGGACAAACCGATCGTGTGTGGGCCCCATGGGTCTTTTTTCCATCGGTATAAAAAATAGAACATGTTTTAAATTTTACCAATGGAAAAAAAAGACGATGGCAAATCCTGATCGTCTGTGGGGAACTCCATCGGAGAAAAAACCCACGCATGCTCAGAATTAAGTCGACGCATGCTCAGAAGCATTGAACTTCATTTTTCTTGGCTCTTCGGAGTGTTTTACGTCACAGCGTTTGGGACGGTCCGATTTTTGACTGATGGTGTGTAGGCAAGACTGATGGAAGTCAGCTTCATCGGATTTCCGATGGAAAAATCCATCGGATTTTATTCCATCGGAAATCCGATCGTGTGTACAAGGCATAAGTCTTCTAGTTCTATGTAATTTATAGACTTGGATAAAATGAGGCTGAAGTTAAAGGTACAGTATTGTATCAGTAAAATATTTAAACCACTCAATCAAAGGATGTTAGGTGGAAGGGGGCTGATGGGAACGCCTACAAAACAACAAATTTTGGTTGGTTTATCAGACATTCACATAGTATATGCATAGCCTAATATAGCTGAAGGTAAAAATTTGGTTTTGTTTTAGTTTTTTTTTACCAAATTCTTACATTTCCTGTTTACAGCTCGTTTGTTCCTGAAAAAAATTGCATGCGATAAAGTTCTGAATCCTTTTTGATGTAATTGTGGAGAAAACACTAACAAAATTATATTTTAACGTATCAACATTTTAATTTTGTTATATTGTCATTACCACTTACAGGGCCAAATCTCAAGGTTATCAGTACATTGTCTGTGGGCTTTGACCACCTAGCAATCAATGAGATAAAAAAGCGGTATGTATTTTGCTCCATAAAAATTTATGAGCACTTCTTCTCCTTTTGAGGTTACATTTTATATGTTAATGAGATAACATAGTATTCACTTTTAACTGTGTTTTGTACAGTGGAATCAGAGTAGGCTACACACCAGACGTGTTGACTGAGGCCACAGCAGAGCTAAGCGTAGCCTTACTGCTAGCCACATGTCGACGCCTGCCAGAAGCTATACAAGAGGTGAAAAGGTAAGCAGTGAATAAGAAAGAATGCGGCGTAATGTGACAACTCTTTTGTTTACAGTGTAATCATGGTCTGAGATAGGACTAGGGTACTAGAAGTATATCAAGAAAAAAAAATCCCCAGTTCTCATCTGTAAACTACTGAATACCTCCCCTTTGTTATACAGATGAGGAGAGGGGAAGATATTTGTAGTCAAAATTCAGGAGAGCAGCCTAGGATGACAACACTCCTCCTCCGAAGTACAGTGAATGAGCTTTGTCACCTCAGGACAGTAAGTGTGTAAACTGGCAAAGTTTACTAGGTGAAAGTAAAAGAAAACGAATGCACCCTCCACATCTAAGGACTGGTAAACGTCAATATATTACATTCTTGTTCTTGGGTTAAGACATGCTTCAAAGCGATAAAGGCTAAAAAAAAATAATTAAAAAAAGAGGTTATACTTGCCTGCCTATTCAACAATATTGCACAGAGCACTCCCTTGCCCCTCAGATCCCTCCTCTTCTGGAAGCCTCCTGCCGGAATTTTCAGCTTCTTTCTGCTCTGGGTGCCTCCTTAGCAAGCCGCGTGCTATGGGGGCATCCGTGCGAGCACATTCCTGAGCAGGGCTGTGTGCGTCCCCTGACACACACAGTGCTGGTAAGCCATGCCCCTGCTCCTTCCCCACAGAAGTTTGACTGATAGCAGCAGTAACCTAGGGCTCCCACTGTTCTCAGTATCTCCTGTGAGTCCAGGAAGAGAGAAGAGCAGTGCTGCAGCACGGACAGCTCTGGATTGGTGAGAGGAGGCAGGTAAGTGTCGCCCCCCCCCCCCCCCCAATCCCTAAACAGTTAGTGTGGTATTTTTACCCTAGCGTAGAGAATGCATATTGGTAAAAAAAAACATTTTGACTTTAGAACCACTTTAGGCTTTTGCTTCAAACTGGTTGCCAAAGCCAAAAGTAGTAAAAACAGTCATTTTCTTTCCACTGTGCACTTAAAGAGGAGCACCAGTCTAAAAAAAAAAAAAAAAAAATAATTAAAGTCAGCAGCTACAAATACTGTAGCTGCTGTAATATACGGACACCTACCTGTCCAGGGATCCTGCGATGTCGTCACCCCGAGCCGATTCGCCAGTCGGGTTTGGGTGCAGGTGCCCGCATTGTAGGGGAAACTGGCAGTGAAGCCCTCAGGCTTCACAGCCAGTTTCCTACTGCGCATGCGCGAGTCACGCTGTGATTTCTGTACGGTCCTGCCATCTTCTGGGTGTGTGTCCTAGAAGGCAGCGGGGGGAAGGAGGAGGGACCGGAAATGTCGTAGATCGGCAATCTTACCCAGAAGTGGGAGCAGGTACTTTTTCAAAACTATGTACCTGCTCTCCCCTCCCCTGGCAGTGGAGGGTGCGACCAGGCGTAGCTTTCCCCTTTTGGGTCAAGTTCCACTTTAATGTCTGGTTTTAGCCTGTTGCTATTATGGTAAATATAAAAAAGCAGCCATGTGTGAATTAGAAATATTTGATATGTATACTATAAATGTAAATTTAGTGCTCATGCAATTGAAAATGTGCTATGCTATTATTACACTGAAAATGCAGAATAGGTCACAAAATCCAACATGAAAAGGGAAGGTACTATACACCTTAAATCCTAATTAGAGCTACCGCATCCTAAACAATGAAAAATATTTTTTTTTTATATATGTAGCGCCCTCCCCAATATTTGGGGCGCTATGTTTGAAATTTAAAGGAGGTCTGAGCCCATAGTTGGGCTCAGACATGTTGATTGTTCTAAATTTGCTTCTGCTCTGGGTGTGATGCTACCTGGCAGTAATGTTCCCTGTTCACCTGTAGGTGACACTGTCACCACTTGCATAGGTTGAACTACAGGGGGTATCACAACACCTTGGGTGTCCTTTCTTGGCAGCCGTGCAGTGGGTGTGGTCTACCCGCGGTGCATGCTGGGAGAGGGTACATAAGGGGCAGACACCTTTAATTGGGATCCGTTCTGGGGTTCCGTCCTGGGAGCCCACCCGTTGGTGTGCGTGCCTCGTGGCCCGCATGGCAAGGGGTGCGTGTGTGTTCTGGCCCTGGGCACCTTCAGCCCGAGGCTACATCGCTACCTGTTAGGCCCAGCTCTACTGGCTGGGGCCTACACCTCAGGAAAGGATCCCAGGCTACCCACCTGTGGGAAGCCCATGCTTGGGAAAGGAGACCAGGGGAGGATCTGTCCCAGAGGAGACTAGCGACTGTACTGCTGTCTCGGGAGGAGGCCTGGAGCTCACCTAAGGAGGGATCCATCATCATCATTACAAGCCCTGCAATACGCCAATCCGGTATAAAGGTTCTATCGCTATTGCTTGGCTGGGAGGTTCGGGACTTTTAATAATTCTGTGGCAGAGGATTCCTGATCGTATCCCTACTTTCTAAAAGAAAGATTGATTTGTGCTTCATCCCGGCTGCTAGGACCACTAAATGGGACTATCCGGGTGAGCAATACCCACTCAGGCTTGAGTGGCGACGATTGCAACTTTAGTGCTGCGTACCTGAACTTTCCCCTGTTCTTCTCTCATATCTTACTTTCCTCTCAAGTTTTCCTCAGCAAAAGTCAATAAAGCCTGACTGTTTGCGTTTTACATTTGTGTGGCCATTGGACTTTTTGGAGACTTTCTTTATATACCCCGACAACGGAAGCCTAGGAGGTACTGTAGTTCGCAAGACCCAACAAAACCAGCCGGTCCCTTAAATGGGGGTAAGTGCTACATATATAAATCTCCCTATTGAAAAAAACAAAAAACAAAAGGACTTTAAGTGCTAGTTTACACCAGACGCAGTTCTGTTCAGTTCCGTGTGCTTTTTTTTATGCACTTAGGGCCAGTTCACACCACATGCAGTCCAGTGCGTTTTTTTTCTGCATCAAAAACGCATGGAAAGTAGGTTATATAAATTTTAATGGCATAGTTCACACCAGTGTTTGCAGTTCCAGTGCATTCCAGTTCCAGAAAAAAAAGTAGAACATGCTGCATTTTACCTGCACTGGACTGTACTGGAACGCTGTAAAACGCATCAAAAACGCACTGGAACACACTTGTCCTTACCTAAGGTTAATAAAAAAGACGGGTGAAAAAAGCACTGGACTGCATCAAAAATGTACCAAAATGCACCTGGAACGCATCCGGATTGTAGTGGGCCCTGAGGACAGTGTTGATGACCACTGGTTTAAGACTGTACGCTATCACCCTATGGTCTATGTCCTCTCCTTTTATACCGGTCCTGTTTTTTTAACTTACCCGTGCTCCGGAGGATCGAGGGAAGAGTGGCTGCGGTGCTGAGTGCTGTCTTCATTATCCCGCTGGTCCATCAACTCAAGGCCGCGGCTGGGTCACAGTCGACTGTTATTCGTGGGCTTTCCTCTGGTAAGCTGCCAATCTATGTGGTGGAGGGCACTATTTGTTCGCTGTGATCACCGGGTGCTGTAGTCGCTTATCACCTGAGTTTAACCCTTCACCGGATGTCCTCTAGCTGCATATGGGACTGATACTGAGTAGTTTATCTCTGGGTTTGGTTCAATCACTAGCCAACCTTTGGACTTTTATATATTATTGTTTCTGCTGAGTGGCTGAAAATCTGTGTTTTGCGCAGTGCGTTACACAGATCAGCCCCTGTATGTTAGGATTGGTTCATTATTGGCGCAATTTTTTCTGTTTTATTTGTATTTGTGTTTATACCACCATTATTGCTGCCTGTTTTTGGTTTTATTTTATTAGCGCAGTTTTCCTTTGTCCATAACGCATCCGGATTGCTTTTCTATGGTGTGAACTGGCCCTAAAAATGCATGCACAGTGTTTTACATGTATTCCAATGGCTCTAGTTCACACCATGCAGTCAGTTTCCAGTGCAGAAACTGACCGGAAACTGACTGCATGGTGTGAACTAGAGCCAATTAGAGCCATTGGAATACATGGAAAACACTGTGCATGCATTTTGTGCAGAAGAAAAAAGCACACAGAACTGAACGAAACTGCGTCTGGTGTGAACTAGCACTAAAGGTACCAAGTCAAAAACTAACTATATATAAAATCCAACATTTTTATTTTTCCATTTAAAAAGAAAAAAAGTCACTCCTCAGGAAAGGCCACATGCAGTCATGACAGGCAAAACACACCTTTTTGAAGATTCTGAGTCCACATGGAAAAAAGTGTTCTAGTCAGATGAGACTAAAAATTTAATGATTTGGTCTCAACACCAAACAATAAATCTTGTGGAAATCCTAATACAGCTCACCATCCAAATAACACCATTCCTACAGTAAAGTATGGAGGTGTTATACCCTGTTATGAGGCTGTTTCTCTGCAGCAGGGACTGGTGCACTTGTCAGGATAGAAGGAAAAAGTCTAAATGTGCAAAGTTAGTAAAGACATATCTCAGCAGAATAAAGGCTGTAATTAAAGCAAAATGTGGTCAACAAAATACTGACACAAGGGGGTGATCCTTTTTCCTACTCAGTGATTCTGTTTTTGACTTTTTTTTTTGACATGTTGGTGTTGTATCTTTCACTTGGATGTTATAAGTTGCAGAAGAGTAAATACAGCTGGATAAAACTAAAACTGTGTCTGTCTTCATTTCAGGCTGTAAACAAAATGCGATTATTTTAAAGAGGGGTGATTCTTTTCTATACCCACTTTAGTTCATTTTGACTTGCTACTTTTAAATCCCTTTATTTTTGTTTCGTAGCCTTCTATTGTAAATATTCCATTTATGTAAATGCATGCATATTATAATCCAAAAGAGCAGCCATGTTCCTCTAAAACTGGTCAAATCCTGGAGGAAACCATAGCCATGTGGGGTGGGGGGAGTCAAGAACAACCCTATAGTTGCCCTGAGAGCAATGGCATATAGTTACAATGGAGTCCATATTTGTGATTGAAAGACCTTACCTTAATGTACAGGTTATATGTACCCTTTTATATCATTATATTCTGTGATTCAGAATTATGCCCTTCATTATAATGTACTTCTGTAATTCTGTCCTATTATAATCGAGTTACACAATAAAAATACATTTTAAAAACCTATGCTAACATAGTTGTTTTTGTTTTTTTGTCTTAAAGTGGAGGATGGAAATCGTGGTCTCCTACGTGGATGTGTGGGTATGGATTGTCTAACAGCACTGTTGGAATCATTGGCTTGGGAAGAATAGGTAATGCCTGTAAAATAGGATTTTTTACTCACCGTAAAATCCTTTTCTCTGAGTCCATGGACCGACACAGCTTCTCTATTGACAAAGTGGGTATTATCCGTTAATTAGGAGTGACTAGGCAGAAAAACTTGTAAAAAGTGTTGCATCACACCTTCTACAGTACCGCCCAGGGGGCGGACCCCCCGGGTATACCCTCTCAGTCTGCACATCGCAGATCAGTTCGTCAAAAAGCAGTACAAACTTAAAAGGAGGGGTGGGTGCTGTGTCGGTCCATGGACTCAGAGAAAAGGATTTTACGGTGAGTAAAAAATCCTATTTACTCTTTCGTCCATGGACCGACACAGCTTCTCTATTGACAAAGTGGGACGTCCCAAAGCAGTGTCAGAGAAAAAAACGAGGGGTGGTAACAGCATAAAAACAAACTTCACCCCAAAACACAAAACAGCACTCCTCCAACGGAGGAGTTGCAACTCTAAACAGCCGCCTGCAAAACCTTGCGGCCGAAAGAGGCATCCGAAGATGCACCTACATCAACTTTGTAGAATTTTGTGAAAGTGTGAGCGGACGACCAAGTCGCCGCTTTACATAGTTGGGAAACAGACGCTTGATGTCGGAAAGCCCAAGAGGCACCTATTGCCCTGGTCGAATGCGCCGTGACAGGAAAGGGGGGCGCCTGACCCTTTAAGGCGTAAGCCTGGATTACTATCTGTCGGATCCACCTAGAGATGGTGGCCGATGAGACTGCTTGGCCCTTCTTGGGACCAGCCACCGAAACAAACAGTGAGTATGACTTCCGGAACAGGGAAGTAGCAGATAGGTATACTCTCAAAGCTCGGACAACGTCCAAGGAATGCAACGCCGACTCCTTAGGATTCGACGGCTGAGGACACAAGGATGGAAGTACAATGTCTTCGTTGAGATGAAAAGCCGAAACGACCTTCGGAAGAAAGGAAGGCTGCGGCCGCAGCACCACCTTATCCTTGTGGAAAATCAAATAGGGAGCCTTGCAGGACAAGGCTGCCAGCTCAGAGACTCGTCTAACTGACGTAACAGCCACCAAAAAGACCACCTTCTGAGAAAGTGTCAACAGGGGAATATCTCTAATATTCTCAAACGGTGCCTTCTGAAGCACCGAGAGGACCAGGTTCAAGTCCCACGGAGGTAACGGGGGGCGGACCGGAGGGGCCACATGTCGAACCCCCTGCACAAATGTACTCACGAGAGAGTGAGTCGCCAGGGGTCGCTGAAAAAAGACAGCCAGGGCAGATATCTGTCCCTTAATCGTACTTAGGGCAAGCCTTTGGTCTACCCCATGCTGTAAAAACAGCAGGATTCTGGAAACCAAATAGGTACGCGGATGCCATTTCATTTCCTCACACATGGAGATGTAGGGCCTCCAAGTGCGGTGATAGACCTTCCTAGAGGACGGTTTCCGAGCACTTCTCATAGTAGAAATTACTGAGTCTGACAGGCCCCGGTCTCTCAGTACCTGGTTCTCAACAGCCATGCCGTTAAAGCCAATGACTGTAAAGCAGGATGGAATATGGGACCTTGCGACAGCAGGTCCTTCCGTAGTGGTAGGCGCCAGGGGACGTCTGCTACCAGACGTACTAGATCGGCGTACCAAGGACGCTGAGGCCAATCTGGAGCGATTAGGATCATTGGAATTCCCTCTGCCTCCACTCTGCGGAGCAGAAGAGGAAGAAGCCTTAAGGGAGGGAAGGCATAGATTAGCCGATACTGGCCCCACGATGCTACCAACGCGTCCGTTGCGTCTGCCCATGGGTCTCTTGACCGGGCCACAAACCTCAATACCTTCCGATTGAGTCGGGAAGCCAGAAGATCTACGTCTGGTGTGCCCCATCTTTGGCAGAGGAGTTGGAACACCTCCGGGTGTAAGGACCATTCTCCCTGGTCCAGCATCTGGCGGCTCAGGTAGTCCGCCTGCCAGTTTTCCACACCCGGAATGTACACGGCCGACAGTGCCGGTACGCTCCTCTCTGCCCACTTCAGGATGCGAGCGATCTCCGATGCTGCAGCTGAGCTTCTTGTTCCTCCTTGATGATTGACATATGCCACTGCTGTGGCGTTGTCTGACTGGATCCTGACTGGACGCCCTTGCAGTCTCTGAGACCATTTGAAGAGGCACAGCTTGATCGCCCGGATCTCCAGGACATTGATCGGCAGGAGGGCTTCCTCTGGGGTCCAGCGACCTTGCGCCGACTGGACACCCCAGACTCCCCCCCAACCTGTAAGGCTGGCGTCCGTCGTGATCACTATCCAGTAAACCGGAAGAAATGACTTCCCGGCCATTAGAGCCGGTGCTGTCAGCCACCATACCAGGGATCTCCTGACTAGGTGGCTCACTCGGATTTGATAATCCAGAGATGAAGGGCATCTGTTCCATCTGGACAGAACTTCCCTCTGTAACACTCGAGTGTGGTATTGAGCATATGGGACCGCCTCGAAGGAGGCTACCATGAGGCCCAACACTCGCATGCAAAAACGGAGTGACGACCAATTCCTGGAAGTCAGCTGCCGTACTGCAGCCCGGAGGGTCTGCAACTTCTCCACAGGGAGGAATACCTTTGCCTCTGAGGAATCCAGAATCAACCCCAGGTACACTAGGCGTTGAGTGGGCACCAATACTGACTTTTGCGTGTTTAGTATCCAACCACAGTCTCGAAGAGTCTGACAGGTAATGGACACGCTTACCTCTAATTCTGAGCTTGAAGGGCCCTTCAGCAGAAGGTCGTCCAAGTAACCTGTGATAGCGATACCCCGCTGTCTTAGAAGTGCCAGAATCGGAGCGAGCACCTTGGTGAACGTCCTGGGTGCTGAGGCAAGGCCAAACGGGAGGGCCACAAACTGGTAGTGGTTCTTCCCGATAGCAAATCGCAGAAACCTCTGGTGTCTGGAGTATATGGGGACATGCAGGTATGCGTCCTTGATGTCCAAGGAGGCCAGAAAGTCCCCCGGATGGAGAGCCGTGACTACAGATCGAACCGACTCCATCCGAAAACTTTGTACCTTCACAAAGCAATTGAGGGCTCTGAGATCCAAGCTTGGACGAACCCCCTCCTTCTTCGGCACAATGAACAGATTTGAGTAAAAACCCCGTTCCAGTTCTGGAACTGGAATAACTACCCCGCGTTCCAGTAGACCCTGGACCGCCCCATACAGGGCCTCCCGACGGGTCGGTAGTAGCTGGAGATTGGAGGTGTTGAATCTGTCCGGTGGACAAGAGAGAAACTATCTTGTAGCCTGAGGAGATTACTTCGCAAACACACCTGTCGGAGATTAGTGCTGTCCACTGAGTCGCGAATTTGCGAAGACGTCTCCCCACCCGAGAGCTGGGTGGGGGTGGACCTTCATGCGGACGCAAATTTGTCCGCAGGCTTATTGGGTATGCGGGACCAGGGACGCTTTTGTCCTTGGGCAGGCGCTTTATCGGCCTGGGGTCTTTTCCCTGTCGCCCTAGGGGGACGAAAAAACCACTTGTGTGCAGTAAAGGAGGGCCCTTGCCCTTGGCGTGGCCCCTTACCCTTGCTAATTTGGGGAAGCAAAGTGCTTTTACTTCCTGTGGCATCCTTGATGATGTCATCCAGAGAAGCCCCAAAAAGTCTGTCGCCCTTAAAAGGCAGATCCAACAGGGCTTTCTTGGAAGTCTGGTCCGCAGACCAGCCTTTTAGCCAGATCAGGTGGCGTATTGCTACTGCATAAACCGAAGTTTTAGACAGCAGGGGAATAGTATTCATGTCTGACTCGCAGACAAACCTAAGGCCCTGGACCAACAGGTCGGCCAATGTTATCTCATCAGGAGGAGCATCTCGCTCCTTAACCCCTGGAGTAGCAATCTTGCCCATTCAGTAAGTGTGTGAGACACTAGGGCCCCCGCCAATGCCGGGCGTACTGCCGAGCCTACCACTGAGTATAGGTAGCAAGCGAGTGCTTCAGCCTTCTTAACCACAGGGTCCTAGAAAACAGGAGCCCCTTCTACAGGAATTGTGGTGGCTCTATTAAGTCTGGACACCGGAGGGTCCACTATCGGGGGGAGAGGTCCATTTCTTCAGAAAACTCTCCTCAAAAGGGGTACCGTACCGCAAACCTCTTTGGGGCTGTAAAGACCCTCAGTGGGTTCTCCCATTCCTTGTATAAGAGTTTATCAAAAGACACACAAGGGAACACCTTAGCAGTGCGGGCAGGTCTATGAAACCCAAGTGGACCGGAGTCTCTGCTGCTTCTGCAGTATTTTCCAATTTTAGCATATCCCGCACTGCAGTAATAAGGTCAGATACCAAAGCCGTCTCGCGTACTGACCTGGACTTTGAGTCATTCTCACTGTCCGGTCACGGTCTGTAGTCTCTGGTGCGTCAGAATCTGGGCCCCGAGCCATAGCTGGACCTGGTTCTGCACCAGAATTATCCCCAGAAGCTTGCAGGGGATGGGGCGTTTACTACCCCTTGTATTCCCGTGTGCTGCTTCCACCCTGGCAGCAAACGCCTCTAGGATTGCCGACATAGCGTCCATAGACACCTCAGGGACACCAGCTGCTAAATCTGGTGTTTCAGGGGAGAAGACATCTGGCTCAGATGCCATGCTGACCACACGCTGACACTCACAGGGCTCCAGGCAAGATATCAATAGGCCACCCTCCTGCGCTGCAGAGATGCTGGGTCACCCAGAGGACTCACCACCCTGGATAGGTACTGCTATGCTGCGCCTATGATGCTGTCCCCTTGCTGCTGTGTCAGTCTGCTTCTTTTATCAGCACTTCCTGTGTGAATTTTCGCGCCAGTGTAATGCACCCTAGAGGCCGGAGGCTCTCGCAAACTGGTTGCCAAAACCGTCTGTATGGAAGATAATGTGGGCTCTAAGAAAATGGCCGCCGACAGAAGATAGAGGTCAGGCAGCCATAGCCCACAAAAAAGATGGCCGCCGAACGGCAATATCTGCATACAGGGTGGACAAACATGGCCGCCGATCACCTGATAGGGGCCAGTGGGTGTGGCCGAACTACAGGAAGATGGCCGCCAGGCAGTTACAAGAGGCCAAACTTGGCATGGACCACCTCAAAATGGCCGCCGACAGCATGGAGACACAGAAACACAGGTAAGCAAAAATGACATTTCTTTTAAATGTTAGTTACAGCCAGCCCCGCTCCAGTGGGACCCCCTAGGTGACCCCCAGCACCCAGCAACCTTTAGCTAGAAGCCCAGGGAGGAGGGAAAGGCAGGGAGAGAGGGAAGAAAGGGGCCACAACCACTTACTTGATCTCTCCAGGAATGTCCAGCTAAATCACCCAGCCGAGGCAGGGGAGTTTTACTTACCTATCCTGCATGTATTCTGCTGGAAGACATTCCAAACAGATCATCGTCCGCGCACGGAAGGTGACTGTTGGCCAGGCATGCTGTGATTGGACCCAGAAGGGACGATCATATGTATGCCCTGGAGCATGACGCTCACCGGACAGGCTGCTGCGACTCGGCCGTAAGGTCAGCCGAAGCTGAGCGGTCCGATGCAAGCCTTGGAGCGTAAGCTCACCGGCCAGGCTGCTGCGACTCGGCCGTAAGGTCAGCCGAAGCTGAGCGGTCCGATGCAGGCCCTGGAGCGTAGGCTCACCGGCCACCCGTGGAGCGACGGGCATGTCGTGGAAAACCCAGCGCGTAGCTAGGGTCGGCACACGCTCGATGGCCGAAACTGGGGAGACTACAAGGATCGAGGATCCAGCCTGTCACCCAGTCGGCAGTTGATCGAAGATCGCAGGAAACAACAAATGTAGCAAAAAAATAAAAATATATATATCTTTTTTCCCCGGACCAATGAGCCCGAAGGGAGCCATGTCCTACTCCTTGCTAGACAGAAAAAAACTGATCTGCGATGTGCAGACTGAGAGGGTATACCCGGGGGGTCCGCCCCCTGGGCGGTACTGTAGAAGGTGTGATGCAACACTTTTTACAAGTTTTTCTGCCTAGTCACTCCTAATTAACGGATAATACCCACTTTGTCAATAGAGAAGCTGTGTCGGTCCATGGACGAAAGAGTAAATTATGTTGCTCTAAGTGCAGTTGATCAGCTTTCTTTTCACGGTACTGCATTTATTTATTGCGGTTTCTCAGAAAAAGTAGAATTTTTAAAGTGATACTAAAGCTTCCATTTTTTAGTCTAATACTGGTGAAAAAAACATCCCTATGTGATACTTTCTGGTGTGTACAACTTCTTCCTTTCATCCAATTTCATGTCATCCTTTCAGTACTGGCACTGCTGTCCACTGTTTCAGTGTCTCCTTCTACAGCACATGTGTCAAACACAAGACCCACGGACCAAATCCAGCCCACCAGGCCTTTTCATGTGGCCCTTGCACCTTTCTTGCAGCGCACCCCCCCCCTATATTTACACCCCCACCTTGTCTCAGCAGTCGGCTGAACACCCCCTACAGATTCTGCACCTCTCTGTGCAGCGGCAGTATACCCTTGTCTCCACCTCCCCTGGTCTCGGCATTCAGCAGACATGGCAGCCCTCCTCTGGTCCTCTTCCAGACCCTGCACTTTTTGCTTCCCAGCCCTGCCCACAGCTTCTTCCTGGCAACAGCACAAGGTAAGGGGGTGTACTGTGATGTAAGAGAGGGTGGGGTGCTCTTGACTTCTAATAGTGGGAGGGGGGGTACTTTTGATATCTGATATAGGAGGGGGTGTTGCTCTGGACATCCAGTCTAACGGATTCAACCTCTGAGGGCAACCATAATGCTGATGTGGCCTGCAATAAAATTTTAGTTTTACACCCCTGATCTACAGCCTCCCATGGTTGTCACCCTTGCATACACACTCCCGGCATGCAGTCATTTCCTGAAATTGTCTAGAGCAGCAAGCTGCTCCTCCTTCTATGTCCTCCAGTGTGCATGCTTCTCCTGTCCTCACTTTGTAATCAGTGAACGCTATCCCCTACCCAGAAGCTCAGGGAAGCTGGGTTCTGAGGCAGGATCAAGTGGAAGAGGCAGGGGAGTGAAAGTGTTTGGCCTCAAAATTTGGAGCATGTTACACAGTGAATTAACTAAATAAAAGCTGAGCATTTAGAACCATTTTAATCAGCCATAGTCAGAATTATACAGAGTTAAGTGCTAAATAGAAGTATAGGATCAATTAAAACATAAGTAGCAGTACAAGCTAAATTCTAATTGGTTGCTTTGTGTAACTGCTATGAAAAACTGAACTAAAGTCAGCATCATGGTGGGTGGGCTTTAGCCATAATGTGCCGATATGCACAGCATATTTGCAAAATGTGTCACACTAGAGATAGCCACAGATGAATGAAAATTTGTCAGGTTCAGCAGGGACTGGTCGAATTTCGATCGGTGCGTGGTTGTCGTCCTTTGACAGTAGTTGATCACTAGCTTCTGTCGAAGGGACAAAATCGAAAAGATCTGTAAATCGGCAGTTGCAGCCGCAGATCGGTGAATCCTGACTGCACCGGGTCCCGCTATCAAAATACAATGCCCAGGCAATTGAGGAATTCCTTCGTCCACACATATAAGGTTTGTGACTGAACAAACATCTATGGTCAGCTTTCTCCTCCAGTGATGCGACATCTGTGCTCTCCCTAGTCACAAACACTAAACTGTTTTGATTGGCTGGGGTGACATGCCTTCCACGCATACTCACAAGAGTTTCTTTGAGTAAGTGTCTCAGCACCCGACACTTTATCCACACATGCACAGCTGTCTGTGTAAAATTTGTAAAAATTTCTAGCAGGCAGGTGAAGAGATTTTATGGCAGATGAGACATACAGTCTCTTCTACCATAAATACCTACCTGCTAGTATATTTTTGATTTTTTTTTTTTTTTATATTTTTCTTTCATTAGAATTGCGAGTTTTCAGTTACACTTTAATGTGACATTATCATGAAAAAAAAAAAAATACTGTCGGTTTTAAAGTAAAACACGAGCACAGTGGTGACACAGAAGCACTTTATTGTATTAACTTCCAGCACAGCAAAATGTTCTTTGCACTTGGATGGACTTTATTTGTTATGTATGAATTATTGGATTATTACATTTATTAATTTGTGGATTTTTTTGCACTTTATATGAAATGTTTATTATGTCATTTTTGCACATTGTTTGCACCATATAGTGTGTAAGTTCATATAGTAGTAGATATTCGATGCTGAAAGTAATTTGTGGATAGGATGTGATTTTTACATTCGCAATGGTTTTTTGAGACCGCGTAGTTATTATTATTATTATTATTATTATTATTATTATTGTTTTTATAGAATGAATGAAGCATTGCTTGACACTTTACTCTTAAAGGTTTTGGATGCCTTACCTCGGCCATATAATTCTATGTACTATTTCTTGATGTGTAACTGAACATCAAAGGCTGTGCTGCTGCAACATACATCTATTATAGGTGTTTGAACCTTTCTGTTACTGACAGCAATTCACATATATGTACCTGTGTGCTTTGAAACCAATCACTTTGTTTTTTCTCCCTTCGCCTTTCAGGACAGCACCATGGAGAATGCGTAGCTCCACCTCTTCACAGGAAACACTGCCGTGACAACGCCCCTTTTAAACCGACCGCTTCCACCATGTCATCAGTCTTGGTGTTTCCTCCGCCATGGTGGAAGCACTGCTGGGGAACTAATGAGGGGGGCTGCATTCTCTCCATTGTTGAGAGGGTGGCAGTGCCTGCTTGGCTTTTTCATCACTGTGACCAGCCCAGCATCCCCACCAGCACGGTGTCTTCTTTCCCCTCCGGCTTATCGGAGTGATCGCCAGTCGGGAGATCCCGCTCCAAGTCCTCTGAGGCCGCGGTTGTGCTGTGTGCGTGCATGCCGAAAAAAGCTTCCAGGGGACGGGGCGGCAAGTGGTTCCAGCCGCTGAAGCGCAGGAGGAAGAGGCAGGTCGTCTGACTGGGGCTTCCTTCCAGCCCTTGAGCACGGGGACACCAGAAGGAGTTGAAGTTTTAAAAGGCTCAGAAGTGGTGGGGGCGTGTCCTGACGATGGAGCAGTGAAGAAGTGTGTCTCCTCAGCTCCGTGACCCCCGCAATTACTGAAGCCTCAAATGGGGGAGATTGCACTCACAGGGGACCCTGAACATGTCCCAATGCCGCTGGACCTTCTCCCAGCCACAGCGGACATACTGATAATGCCGCAGACAGCTGGAATCCTTTTACCTGGAGTCCCGCCGGGGGGAGACCAGGGCTTCCAAGATGGAGCTGACTCAGGAGGCCTAACCACGCGGCCACGCTGTCTCCGGCTGCAGCGTCTTCCATCCCACCGCCAAGGGCGGTAAGCGACTCCGCCCCTCCAGCTTCCCTGGGCTCCCCTCCCTCTCATTATAGAGCATCAGACATGGCAGAGATTATGGGGGATGGAGACCTGAAGCCCCATATCTGGTCTCTCCCCACGAGAGATGATCTAGAGTGCTTTGCTGACAGAGGGGAGAAGGCTCTTAAGCAGGGCATAGCACAGCTCCAATCTGATACCACACAGCTAGGGAACAGATTGGGGACATTGGAGCAGAGATTTGATGAAGCTCTCCCTACTATAACTCTGCTAACTGATAGATGTGCTGCACAGGATCAGAAGATTGAGTCCCTGCTATGCCAGATAGACGATTTTGAAAACCGCGGCAGACAAGCGAATATACGTATCCGAGGCCTACCTGAAGCCACAGGCCTTAAAGATATTGTACCCACTCTGATTGGGGTGTTCAGGGAAATTCTGAAACACTGTCCCAATTGATATCGCCCGAGCCCATAGGGCACTCAGGCCCCCGTCTCAGGATGTCAACAACCCTCGGGACGTTGTCTGTAAACTACACAAATATACCCTTAAAGACTGCATCCTGCAGAAAATGCGTGGGAAACCATATTTTGATTTTGATGGGGCCCATCTTTTCTTTTACCAAGATCTCTCCAGGCGTACTCTCATGCAACGTAGAGTGCTTCGCCCTCTGCTGGCTGCCATTCAGGAAACAGGCCTTACCTACCGCTGAGGATTTCCATTTAACCTGGAGGTCATCAAGGAGGGCCGCCAAACCACACTGCATACCAAGGATGACCTACCACGCTTTTTGGTTGACCTAGAGCTAGACCCGGTCGATTTTCTGGACTGGAGAGGGGCAGTGGACTTCACTGTCATTCAACTCCCTCAACCTTGGATACCTGCTAAACGCAGAAGCCACAAACAAAACTGTCAAAGTAATGCCCGGTGTTCTTCCCCTGGTCTTTCTACTTCACGGGAGTGAAGACCTGACTATGCTCTGGCAGACTTCCCCTGTTGTATGCTATTGCTCTACACCCCTTTTTGTTGTTTTTTTTTTTCTGGCAGACAAGGCCAGCCTGATGGGTCCGGGTCCAAGGCTTGAACTTTTCCAGCAAAGCTGTGGTGTTTCCCCAGACTGTACACCCTGGTCCTGGGGCCCATGTCTAAGTTTGGAACTCTTAGGCCCAATACGTTTTCTCCCCTTACCTCCATAGAACCTAATCGGCTGTCCGAGGAGGAGCCCCTCGGACTCTTTCATGCTGACTCACGTCCCCCCTTCCACCCCCCCAGTAGGCCGCACCTCCTATAGGTGTAGATCCTGAAATTGATCACGGACGGCAGCTGGGTGACTCCTTTGCTATGGGAAAACCCCTCCTGCTTTATCTACAGTTATCCAAACTAAGGGACTGGTTACCCCCAGTCCATTGTGTGTTTTATGTCATACTCCACTGTTTGTTTGTTTTTTATTTTATTTTACCCGTGTTTCTTTTTTATTGCTTCTCATTCTTTTTCTGTCCCTGTGCTCTTAAGACGTGCCTTCTATACCTTCACTCACGCCGTGCCCGTCGGGGTTCTCCAAAGAGTGCCATTCCTCCATAGTTGTCCATGGCATAGCTCAAGGTTATCTCATATAATGTTTGGGGTCTCTGTTCTTCACACAAAAGAAGCAAGCTATGGTGGGAGCTAAAGGGGCTGAAAGCCCAGGTAGTTTTCTTGCAGGAGACGCCACCCAGTCAGTACCTAAGCTACCCCATCACTTAGTTAACCAATGGTTTCTTAGTACGTCCCCAGTGGCTAAGTCCAAGGGCACAGCTATAGCAATCCATAGATCCTGCCCCTTTCAACCCAGGGGGGAGTCAGATAGACCCTCAGGGCCACTATGTGTTCATGAAGGGGACACTCCATGGGAGGAAATATACGTTTTCTTCTATATATGCCCCCAACTCAGGCCAGCTTACCTTCATAGATGCAGTGTTGGAAAAATTGGGGGAATTCCGGGAGGGCTCCTTGATATTAGGTGGTGACTTTAATGTCAGTCCTGATCCTTCCTCCTGGACACGTCATAGTCGACCGACTCATTCCCATGCCTTCATTAAACACTTACGTTAAACCCTCCAGAACCACCTTCTAGTGGATAGTTGTAGAATTCTCCACCCTTCTGGATGAGACTTTAGCTATTACTCAAAGGTCCACGATACATATACTCGTATCGACCTCTTATGTGTCGACCACTTTATCCTCGCGTCACTGCAGTTGGCATCTATTGAGAACATTACCATCTCGGACAATGCTTCGATTGCTGTTATCCTTAACCTGACGGAAGGTACTCGCAGGTCCTGGCAGCTGAATGAGAACTTACTGGATGACACTGCAGTAGTCTCGGGTCACAGAAGTCCTCACCCACTATTTTAAAGAAAACCCATTCGACAGCCTTAGTGGGGGAATAGTCTGAGGAAGTCACAAAACTGTAGCAAGAAGGCCCGCCAGGTGGACTTTCTGAAGGTCCTTAGTGCCCTCCAAGAGCCGGAGGTCCGGGATAGGAGTCATGAAGACCCTGAGGCACTAAACAAACTAACGGAACTTAGAGGGCTTTTTGCTCGCCTACTGGACCGCCAGATCAGAAAACACCACCGTTACCTGTCTCACAAATTTTATGAACACGGGAACAAGTGTGGTTGGATGCTGGCTAGGGCGCAGGGCCATATCTACAAGCTCCGCTCCCCTGGTGGAGATACGATTACTCACTCCTTCAAAATGGCATTGGTGTTCTGTGACTACTATGCTGATCTTTACAACCTGGGCCCGCAACTAGCTCCTGATGCCGAGGCAGCTAAGTTGTCTAATATATATACCTATTTGACCTCAGCAGGCCTCCCTCCTTTTTAGTAATGATCAGCGAATCCACACTGGACGAACGCTGAAAAAGCATTTGATCGTGTGAATTGGGCCTACCTTAAGGCGTTCTTAGAGACCCTCTGGGTGGGACCGAACATGTTGATCTGGATAATGGCTTTGTATTCGACACCTAGTACTAAGGTTAAGGTAAATTGGTCTTTTCTCATCTGGATTCCCCATCAGGAATAGCATGAAGCAGGAGTGTCCCCTCTTGCTCCTGGCTCTCGAGCCACTTCTATGCACTGCAGGCGATCCTGGATATTTCCGGCCTGACGGTGGGTAACACTGAACACAAGCTTTAAGCTTACGCTGATGTACACTTCCACCTCACCTCACCTCACCCCCCTTGTCTCGTTGCCTAACCTGATGCGGGAACTTTTTGGAATGCTCTCCAATTTTAAAATCAACTACTCGAAATCAGAGATTTTACCCATCCAACTACCCTCCTTGTTAGCAGGTAGCCTACAAGCTGCTTTCCCCGGGCTAAAACTTTTTTGAAGTACTTGGGCATACAGCTCATGACTGACTTTGACACCCTATATGTTAATAATTATCCTATTATCCGGGACTTTGTCATGGATATGCAGTAATGTTTGTCTGTCAGCTTACCTTCCTCTACATGTGTCACCTTAGAGGCCAGACACTCTCACCTGGCTGCTTTAATAATCTCTCCTCCAAGCATGGCTCCACCCCAGGCCCTATCGGAGAACTCTATATTAACCTGTGCACTGCAAGTCTGCCTTGCTGATCAACGTTGTTTGTTAAGCATTGTGTGTTTGGGTTCCTGCTTGCCTTGTGCTATGTCGGTCTCTGTGTTACCGATCTTGGCTTGTTCTTGACTGTCCCTGTCTGCTTGTGACCTTGACCTTTGGCTTGTCCTTTGTTTATCCTTGTCTGCTTGTCGCCCTGACCTTGGCCTGTCCTCTCACTATCTCTTGTATCCTGAGCTGGGGGGCCGCGACCTGGATCCAGTTGCAGCTCAGTCCATCCTCACCACTAGAGGCTCTGGTGAACACCTGCTGGATCTTAGACTCCGCGCCCTGGGGAATCTTGGGCTCTAGCTCCCTGTGGGATCCCTGTTTGTGCTCCAGTGCACCTGCCTTCCTTAACCACCCAGTGTTCCATCTGCAGCAGTCAGCCATAGGGTTCACTACCTTAACAGTGCACTCCTGACCCCAATGGTGTGCATCTGTCACCTGGCTTCAAGTGACCTGACAGACTTGGCTTCCTGGACTAACATAGCCTTTACAGGGATAGGGCGGGTGAATATTATAAAGATGATAAATATCCTCCCAAGGATACTCCCCTTTTTTTTTTTTTTATGCAAATGGTACCGATATCCCTACCCAAGGGCTTCTTCACCCACCTTAACAGTATGCTGACTGGGTTTGTGTGGAATGGACAGAGAACTACGTATTTCTCTGCAGCTGTTGAAGCGTGGCGGGCAGAAATCTGTTTTATGCACGTGGTTGGCCCGGGAGCACAGGGGATTATCAGAGGGCACTTCCCCTTTGACGACTCATGCTCTTCAAGTTTTGGATCGTATCAACCAAATATTGGCTCTGGTTCCCCCTGTGTCCCCACATGGTGGATTCCTTTGGTTCCCCCCTGGGGAACAGATTTCTTTTTTTGGATCATGGATGGATGATGTTAATGCCAGTTGTGGTAAATTTATGGAGAATGGAAAGCTATTAGCCCTTGAAGCTCTACAGGCCCAGAGGGGTGGCTTCCCTATGGACTTCTTGGGATACCGACAGCTTCATTATTTTTTTTGCACAACACGGCCGCACAGTTAGGGATGCATCCTCGCTTACTCCCTCTGAGTGCCTCTTTGTGGCTGATGAACCTATGCCCCATATGATATTGAAACTATATCAACTGCTGGGTTCTGCCATTTCCAAACCCAAGCCTTTATTTGTCCGGGCATGGGAACGGGGCCTGGGACTCGCTTTCTCTGAAACTCCACTGGCTCACTTATATCAGCTTACTCATTCCAGCTCCCTTAATTCCAAAATGCAGGAAACAAATGATAAGATTCTTTCTTTTTCGTACATCACGGGACACAGAGCGACTTAGTCATTACTAATGGGTTATATAGTTTACCTTCAGGTGCTGGCACTGGCAACTTCCAAACCGGAAGTACCCTCCCCTATATAAGCCCCTCCCATCCGGGAGCACCTCAGTTTTTTGCCAGTGTCTAAGGTGTTGGCCAAAGAGTAACATGTGTTTTCACTGGGCTTGCGTACAGGTTCTTTTGGGCCTTAGTAAGCTGTTCCGGATCCCACCAAAAAAGCTTCATAGCTAAACGGTCGGTACCCGGGCCTTGCAGCAGAAGAGCAAGGTTTTGCCTGTAATGCCTCTCTTAGGAGGGCTGGACCCTGGGATCCAGAGCTCTGGTCATACCCACGACCAAGATGTTGTCTGTGCAGGGTGCTATACAGGTCCAGGGGAGTGGAATCCTTGGGAACCCGGTCCCTGAAGGTTTAATTACAATGCCTGCCGTGATAGGTGAAGTTTGGGCTTCTGTGGACCAAAGAGTCCTGCGGCGGGGAACAGGTAAGTGGGGGCCCCCAGGAACTTGGTTCTATTGGGGGACCCCCAAGCCTAATTTGTCTTTCTGTCTGTTACCTAACGGTATTCCCGCTAATATCTGTGTATGCCTGTAACTACTGAAAATGTAAAATTTTAATAGTAGTCAAGAAAAAAAAAAAAAAAGGACCGCGGTACCTGTGTTAAACCACTAGAGGCCGCTGTGGTCCATTTTTCTTGTCATGTGGATCTTTGGTTTTCTCAAGTCAAAAGATCCAGGCAGTTAGTAAGTTTCTCTGTGGGAATCCACTTCCTCTGCCCTGTTGCTGCGCTCATCCACCGCACAGGCCCTCCGGCAAAAAGGGCCCTGGCTCCTAGTCCCTGTTTGATTTTCGAAAAGGGCGCCAATGGCGCGCGCGTGGGCGCGTGCACGCGCCTCCTATGAAAAAAAAAGGGGCGGGGCGGGTGGATGACGCTCGATGCGCGCCACGGCGCTTCTGCGCATGTGCAGGCGTCCCAGCTTGTATAAAGACACAGTACAAGTGTCAGCTGGATGCAAACAGAGCTAGCAACAAACAGTGGCACACAGAGGCGGTTGATGCAGGCATCCCCATAGAAAGGCACTTTAGTGGACACCAGCTGGTATATAGCAGCAACTGTGTTAGACTATTACCAGAAAAATTGGTGTATGACGACGGGAATACCTCAGCTTTGTGCTTATAGGATATGTCGTCCAGACGCTCTGGAAATAGATCTTCCAAGAAGCGAAAGGGGTCTCCGTCGGGCTCTGAGGATTTTGGGCATGCTGTACTGCGCCAATCTCCCCTGAAATTTCAGAGGTCAGTAGCCGTAGGAACCCCGCAGGAGTACCTGGTACTGCGGCTGTCCCCAGTCCACCTGCTCCTGTATATATAACAGAGGAGGTTTTATCCTCAACTCTGGGAGGATTGGAAGAGAGATTAACAGCATTGATCGCTGCTTCCCTGTCACAGGAAAAGCGCATCCGATCTCCGTCTCCTCCTGCAGGGTGCCTGTTAGTGGAGGAACAGTCCCAGAGATCGACCTACCTGAAGGGGATCAGGATGAGGTTGATTCAGTTATGGAGGAATCAACAGTGGAAGAACCTTTCTCAGCATCTCAGGCTGAAAGATTATGGGTTCAGTCTCTGACTAACATGGTCCGAGCAGCATTTTAAATGCCTCTGGCGGAACCATCAACCACTACTGTCTCCTCGCTGGGGTCGCTGAAAGCTCCCCAGACTGTCTGTTCCTTCCCAATCCACCCTTTATTGGAAGGGTTTATTTACCAGGATTGGGAGCATCCTGTAAAATATTTTCTCCCCCCAAGAGATTTCCAGTGATCTATCCCATGGAGGATAAGTTCATTAAAAAAAAAAAAAAATGGAGGGTCCCTACAGTGGACACAGCCATCTCTTGTGTAAATAAATCACTGACATGTCCAGTAGATAATGTTCCAATGTTCAAGGACCCAATAGATAAAAAATTGGAGTCTTTACTAAAATCTGCTTTCTCTACAGCAAGCATGGTGACACAACCTGCAGTAGCAGCGATTGGAGTCTGCCAAGCAATGAAAGATCAGTTGAAACAAGTCTTAAGGGACTTACCAGATCAGCAGGCTCTTGCCCTAGCTGACCTACCTAGAGCCTTGTGTTGCGGTGGACGCCATAAAGGATACAATCCAACAGGCATCCCGCTTTACGCTGTCTGTAGACATATGCGTAGGCTTCTATGGCTCAAAAACTGGTCTGCTGAAGCTCCCTGTAAGAAATTGCTGATTAGCTTCCCATTTCATGGAGAACGCTTATCTGGAGATGATCTGGACAAATATATCCAGAAAACTTCTGCCGGTAAAAGTACAATCTTGCCGGTTAAGAACAAGGGTAGAAGTCCTTCTTTTAAGAGGCCTACTTCTCCAGTCCCTGGCACATCGGCTGTGAAACAGTTCCGACGGCCTCCGCGGTCAAATCCAGGGGGCAGAAATCAGGGACAATCACAAGGTAACAAGAAACCCTGGGCCAAGAGAGGTACAAAACCTCCCCCCAAGTCATGAAGGGTTGCCCCCACTCAATCGGGTGAGGGGAAGACTTCAGTTGTTCACAGAGACCTGGCGGGACACCATCAGAGATGGGTGATCTCCGCAGTAAGTCTGGGATACAGGCTGGAGTTAAAAGACATTCCTCCTGCCCATTTTATAAGGTCAAACGTGCCAAGCGATCCCCAGAAGAGTGGATCCCTCCTTCTGGCACTAGAGCAACTATTCCCCCAAGGGTAATCATGAAGGTTCCCTTGGAAGAAAACGGGTTTGGGTTTTACTCGAACCTTGTCACAGTCCCCAAACCAAATGGGGACATGAGGCCCATATTAAATATAAAAGGGCTAAACAAGTTCCTACATATCAGGACTTTTTCGGATGGAGTCGATCCGATCGGTGGCCACCGCCCTACAAGGGCAGGAATGGTTAGCCTCGATCGACATAAGGGATGCTTATTTGCATATTCCCATCTGTCCGGCCCACCAGAAATTTCTACGCTTTGCAGTAGAAGGGCGCCATTTTCAGTTCAGAGCTTTACCTTTCGGTCTGGCCACAGCACCACGAGCGTTCACAAAAATTCTGGCCCTACGATTGGCCAAACTAGGAACACAAGGTGTAAGGATAATGGCATATCTAGACGACTTGTTGCTGATAGACCACTCAGTGAAAAAAACTAGAAGTGGTCGTTCACAAGATAATCAAGTATCTGGAATCTCACGGTTGCATTATCAACCGAGACAAGTCAGCCCTAAAACCAGTCAAAAGCCTGGAATACTTGGGGGCTAAGACTGGATTCAAATCAGAGAAAGATTTTCTTACCTCCAGAGAAGGTGTCGTCTTTGAAAGATTTGACCCACTTAGTGGGTACAAAAAAGAAAAACCATCCATACGCCTGTGTATAAGGCTGCTGGGAAAAATGGTGGCTTCATTCGAAGCAGTACCCTACGGTCAGTTCCATTCAAGGAACTTGCAGAGGGCCATACTGTCAGCCTGGAACAAAAAAGTTCAGGCTTTAGACTTACCAATGTCCCTGTCCCCTTCCGTTCGCAAGAGCCTCCATTGGTGGTTGGTGCCAGAATCTGGAAAAAGGGAAACCCTTCAGTCCGGTTTCTTGGAAGGTGGTCACTACAGATGCCAGCCTCATAGGCTGGGGGGGCAGTACTGGAGCAATGGTCTCTCTAGGGCAAGTGGTCAGAAGCAGAGAAGGCCCTGCCCACCAATCTCTTAGAGATACGAGCAGCCCGGTATGCCCTAGTAGCATGGACATCCAAACTCCAAGGGCCACCTGTCAGAATTCAATCAGACAATGCCACAGCAGTGGCATATATCAATCACCAGGGTGGCACCAGGAGTCGTGCAGCCCAGAGGGAAGCGAATTGCATCCTGGAATGGGCAGAAAGGTATGTCACAGCCATATCCGTGGTTTTCATCCCA
Source organism: Rana muscosa (assembly GCA_029206835.1). Classification (NCBI taxonomy): domain Eukaryota; kingdom Metazoa; phylum Chordata; class Amphibia; order Anura; family Ranidae; genus Rana; species Rana muscosa. Next base: position 635,013,605 of record CM055116.1, read on the forward strand.
GGAGTGGAAAATTGGAGAGCGGACTTTTTAAGTCGCCAGCAATTATGCCCGGAGAATGGTCTCTTCACCCCGAGGTTTTCCAGGCAATATGCCAGCGGTGGGGAACACCGGATGTAGATCTGCTAGCATCCAGATTCAACGCAAAGGTGGACAGATTTGTGTCTCGCACAAAGGATCCCCTAGCTTGCGGTTCGGATGCCCTAGTGTTCCCTTGGGATCAGTTCAAGCTGATATATGCATTCCCACCGCGATTAATCCGCAGAATCAGGGTAGAAAATAAACCAGTGATTCTGGTGGCTCCAGCGTGGCCCCGAAGGGCATGGTACGCGGAGATTGTAAAAATGTCAGTGGGAAGTCCTTGGACCCTCCCACATCGTCCGGACCTGCTTTCGCAAGGACTGATATACTACCCTTCCTTACCAGCCCTAGGTTGACGGCCTGGCTATTGAAGCCCACATTCTAAAAAAGAGAGGGCTCTCTAATCCTGTGGTATCTACCATGATCAATGCCAGGAAGCCGGTATCCAGGCAGATCTATTATAGGATCTAGAAGGCGTACATCACGTGGTGTGAGGCCAGGAAATGGCATCCACGTAAGTACGTAATGGGTAGGATTCTGGACTTCCTACAGTGGGCTGTACATAGGAAGCTGGCCTTGAGTACTATCAAGGGTCAGACGGCCTTGTCAATATTTTTTTCAAAGGCCCTTGGCTTTGCATTCATTAGTCAAAGCTTTCATACAAGGAGTGAGGCGTATTAGCCCTCCGGTTAGTATTCCCATATGTCCATGGGACTTAAACCTGGTTCTGTCGGTTCTACAGAAACAACCATTTGAACCATTGTGGCACATTTCCTTGGTTCTTTTCACCAGGAAATTGATTTTCTTAGTAGCCATTTGTTCGGCTAAAAGAGTATCGGAATTAGCCGCCTTGTCCTGTAAGGAGCCATATCTGGTTATCCATAAGGACAGAGTAGTATTACGTCCTCATCCAGCCTTCTTCCTAAGGTGGTATCGAGGTTCCATTTGAACCAAGATGTGGTTCTTCCTTCCTTTTTCCCCAAACCTAGTTCGGTAGAGGAAAAGTTATTGCATTCTTTGGATGTAGTAAGAGCAGTTAAAGCTTATCTTAAAGCCACTGCTCAGATTCGTAGAACGGATACTTTGTTTGTTCTGCCGGAAGGCCCCAGAAAGGGTCAGGCAGCATCAAAAATCTACTTTAGCAAAGTGGATTCGACAGGTCATAATACAAGCCTATGGCTTGAAAAGGAGACCGCCTCCGTTCAAAGTTAGGGCGCACTCCACAAGAGCAGTTGGAACTTCATGGGCAGTGCATCACCAAGCCTCCCTGGCTCAAGTCTGTAAGGCCACAACATGGTCCTTAGTACACACGTTTACTAGATTCTACCAGGTAGACGTCAGGAGGATGTCGCCTTTGGGCGCAGTGTGTTGCAGGCCGCAAAAGAGCCTCATGCCTGATGGCGCCCAGCTTATGTATAGTGTATCCCTCCCCTCATTGGGCATTGCTTTGGGACGTCCCATTAGTAATGACTAAGTCGCTCTGTGTCCCGTGATGTAAGAAAAAGGGATTTTTATAACAGCTTACCTGTAAAATCCTTTTCTTGGAGTACATCACGGGACACAGAGCTCCCACCCCTCTTTTTGGGACACTTATTGCTTTGCTACAAAACTGAGGTGCTCCCGGATGGGAGGGGCTTATATAGGGGAGTGTACTTCCGGTTTGGAAGTTGCCAGTGCCAGCACCTGAAGGTAAACTATATAACCCATTAGTAATGACTAAGTCGCTCTGTGTCCCGTGATGTACTCCAAGAAAAGGATTTTACAGTTAAGCTGTTATAAAAATCCCTTTATCACGCTGGTATAGAGTGCCTGCTGATTTTAGCACATATTTACCCTTCCACCCCTGACGTATGCTGGCGAGGCTGTGGCCACAAAGGCACGCTGGTACACCTGGTGGGAATGCCCAGTGAAAGAACCTTTCTGGAAAGAGGTTAAAGCCCAGATATGATATTCTTGGCATAGACATTCCCCTATCCCCGCTGCATTTCCTCTTACATGTCCCTCCTCAACTGATCAGTCAATATAAGGAAAGCGCATTGCCTCACCTTTTGAATGCGGCTAGGCCCTTGCTACCAATCTACTGGAAACGGACACAAGTGCCCAGTAAAGAGGAGTGGATACGAGGGGTAAATAAGATAAGCGATGCAGAGAACTGGTTTGCAACATGTAGGGAGGGAACGCTTCTCCAGCATCTGGGCAGTGTGTTTAGATCGGGTCCCAGACCCGGATGGGTTTTTTTTCTAGCCTAGATATGGCTCTATTGGAGTTGGCTGAGCCCTCTCTGTGGATGAGAGAGAGAGATCCCCCCCCCAAACAGTAAGTGGGAGTGACGCTCCCCTCTGGCACCTTTTCATGCTAACAATTTATTGGCAGATCGATGGGCACTGGTGCGAGTGATTGGATTGACTGACAAATAACCTCGGTACATACCTGCTACCCCTCCCCCCCCCCATTTCTGTTCTCCTTTCTTTTTTTTTTTTTTTTTTATGTCCTTTCCCTTTTTTTGTTTTTCTTCTTATATTGTTTTTTTTTTTTTTTATTTCTTTCATATTTTCCCTTCTTATTGTTGTTAGGACTATATACAGTATACTGTCTGACCTAATGTTTTGTAATGGTAGGAAGGGTCACCTCGTCCGGGGTGGATCCTACTTCCTTGTTTCAACATTTTTTAATGCCTGACCGTGTGGTCCTGGTGCTGGCGGGGAGGAAAGATGGAGATAATTTGTCCCCCCTTTCTTGGCAACAGAACCTGCGGGTCCACGTTATTATTTCCCAGTAGTGTTTAGAGTTGTTTTCGAGGGGCAGGATTAGACCTTAATACCTTCATGTTTGATAGTTTGAAATTTTATAGGTTGTCACTTGTGCCTTTACAGATATCATTGCCTCCCATGCAGAGAAAATGCTGCCACATATAGTGGAGCTCTGTATGTCTGTATATACTATATGTAACTCTAAGATTTTTTTTCCTTACAACATGAATGTTTGAGCTAGGTTACTTTGTTTTGTCTACTATAAATAAAGAGAAAAAAAAAAAGGCTCAGAAGTGAAGCTGTCCTATGATGGAGAAGTCAGAGCTGTCAGCGGGGATGGTGGATGCAGGCGCCCAGAATCCCAGCCAGACCCAGGTAGAAGTTCAGAGGTACCTCTTATCTTTACACTCTGGGTATCGTTTTGGTATGTTTTATTACCTTCCTATAGGAAGCTTGCGGCTGACTGTTTGAGAAAAGTGTTTTGTCTTTTTCAGTTCAGAAGGAATGGTGGAGTTCTATGTGGCTGGGTCAACCCCCCCCCCCCCCCCTTTTCCCTCTATTGAGTGTGCGCTGGTCCTTACCCCTAGTAAGGTGTTTTTTTTACTGTTGTGTCTTTTAGAAAGCCACTGACAAATCAGAAAGTGGTCCTTCAGCAAGAAAGTGCCCTTCTTGCAAGAACCCACTAAGAGTTCTGGGCCAAATCACTTTGCAGGTCTTGCATTGCAGGACTTGTGAAAGTAGAGTCCACGGAAGAGTGCAAAGAGCTCTTCTCTGTAAGAAGGGAACTTGCAGAGATTTTAGAGACAGTGCGTTCCATTTTGAAAAAGCAGGGACAGGGGTCCGCTCAGAGCCAGAGCTCCTATTCCAATCCTCTGCCCTCCTACTTCAAAACAAATTGAAAGTGAGTCAGAGGATGAGAGAGATAATATCCCCCCTCAACATGGGATTCAGAGGAGGAGGAGACCAATCCTCTCGCTACAAACTTTCATCGTAGGAAGTAGAACACCTAATAAAAGCAGTCTATATACCCCCCTGGATATTCAGGAGGAAAAGACTCAATTATCGTTACACAATAAAATGTATCAATGACCTGAGGGGACTAAACTACGTTTTTCCGGTCCATAAAGTTCTGACAGACAGTGAAAAATGAGTGTAAGGGCCCAGAGAAGGGACAATTTTTCTCCCGGTCTCTAAAAAGGAGATTTCCTTTTGAAGGGGACGAGTTGTTCATCAAGATTAAAAAAAAATAATTGATGCGGCCTTCTCCCAGGTCTCGAGGCATACCGATTTGGCCCTTGAGGACGCAATGGACAAAAGGACAGATTCCCTCCTAAGGAAGACCTGGGATTCCTCCCTGTCCAATCTGAAGCCGGCCATGGCATCTATGGTAGTGGCGAGGAACCTTGAATGCTGTGTGGAACAGCTGAAGGGGCATGTGGAGGCAGGCACCTCCAGGAAAGATTTCCTAGAATCCTTCCTTACGCTTCTAAAGGTGCTTAAGTACATCGCTGATGCCTCAGCAGAGTCCATCAGGGTGTCGGCAAAATCCTCTGCCCTGATCAATTCGGCCAGATGGACCTTGTGACTCAAAACTTGGTCTGGGGACTCAGCTTCGAAGGTGAAACTCTGTGTAATCCCCTTTACAGGGGACCTTCTCTTTTGGGCCAGATTTAGAAACCGTACTAGATAGAACAGTGGACAAAAAGGTCTTTCCGCAGAAGAAAAAAGGAATCCACCAAGGAAGAATTTTCGTTCTTTTCAACAGACCCAAAAAGAGTAGAGCCAAAAGAGGCCTTGGAATTCCCAGAGAGGTAGAAGCAAGAGGGGAGTGCTTTTTCAGACCCCCAGGACCAGTTGCAAAAAAGCAATGAGGATTGCCTTCCGGTGGGCGGAAGGCTTCAGCAACAGCGAGTCTTTTTATATTGAACATCATAAGACATGCCCCCTACTTTATGTAGGGGACTTTAATGCTGTCCTAGACCCGGTAATAGACCGATTGGGGGGTGGGGGCAGATCTTTCCCCTCCTTCCTGGACTGGATCCAGGTTCATGGCCTTACAGAACTCTGGCGGTGGAAACATCCAGATGTGCGCCAATTTTCCTGCCATTCGGACTCTTTCCACACCATGTCCAGGTTGGATATGGCATTTGCTCCGGCCGAGACTCTTCCTGTTGTCTCGGCTGTCTCATATCTACCTAGAGGGGTATGCGCCTCTCTGTGGACATCCTTCTCCTCCCAGGTTCTGGGCCAGCTATCTGGCGCCCGAATTCCTACTGGCTAGAGGACAAGATAGTGCAGGGAGAGTGTCGGAAAGGTATTGCTGGCTATTGGAGGGATAACCTAGGTAAGGTGAACCCTTTCACTGAATGGGAGGCATTTAAGACAACTTTGAGGGGCACCTTTTATGTCCATCACTGGAGTCTTGCGGAAAAACAATCGGATGCTTACTGAGGAGCTTGAGTCTGCTATGGTGCGTGCAGAGTCTGCTTATGCCTCCAACCCTGCCTCTGATACAAAGGAGGCATGGTTGCAGAGCCGTAGGGAGTATGAACTCCGCTTGTTAGACCTCACGCAGAAACGCATGCTGCATGCTACTCAGAAATCGTTTGAACATGGTAATAAGGCTGGTCGTCTCTTGGCATATTTAACTAGACCTGACCATTCTCCCATATCCATCCCACGTATTGTCACGTCCCAGGGCCTTATCAGTGATAGACCGGAGGATATCTTAGACAAATTTTTTTTGTTTTTTATAAAGACTTGTATACGTCTAGGGCTAACTATGATGACTCTCAACTGACTGACTATTTAGACGACGTATCGCTCCCCTCCTTGACGTCTGAGGGGCGCGAGGCGTTAGATGCACCTATCTCGACTGAGGAGATTGCTGCAGCCATTTCACAAATGCCCGCACATAAGACCCCTGGTCTGGATGGTTTCCCAACCGAATGGTATAAACAGTCTTAAAGATTTTTTGTGCCCCTATCTGTTGCGGACCTATAATGCAGCCTTGGAAGCTGGCGTCCTCCCTCCAACTAAGCATGAGGCCTTCATAGTACTTTTTACTGAAACCCTGTATAGATCCTCTTAAATGTGAATCCTATCGTCCGATTTCCCTTATCAATGTGGATGTTAAAATCCTGGCCAAAATATTAGCTAACCGTCTGAACTCTGTGGTGGAGTCTCTGGTCCATAGTGACCAAGGTGGTTTTATTCCAGGTAGATCTACCAGAATAAATATCCGCAGGTTGTTCCACAACCTGCAGTATCCCCACGATTGTCCCCCTACCCATGCTATTGTTTCGCTAGACACTTGTAAAGCATTCGACAGTGTTGAATGGCCCTACCTCTAGTGAATCACTCCAGGCCCTGTTAAGAGAGATTAATACATTTTGGAGACTTCTGGTTTTCGGGTGAATTGGGAGAAGTCGAGCCTCCTCAGATTCACCCTGATTCCAAGTTACAGGTGGTGTCTTCCTTGTCTTCCTATATTGCTAATAATTTAGAACCTTTGTTGGCCCGCCTTCAAGAACAGACAAAGTTGTGGATGGACCTGCCTCTAGACCTCATGGGGAGGGCTAATGTCCTTAAAATGATTTATCTACCTAGATTCCTCTATATCCTTGCTAACTCCCCATGCAAAATACCTAAATCCTATCTATAAACGTATAGACTCGCTATGTACTACTTTCTTGTGGAAGGGAGGCTCCCCTAAAGTGGCCCTTGAAACGTTGAAGCTGCCAGCACATCTGGCAGGGTTGGCGTTTCCTAACTTTCATTTATATTACTTAGCATCTCAGTTGGTGCATATCCATGACTGGTTGTGCCCAGTCCCAGCTAACGCTTGTACCTCCACGGGAGGGAGTCATTGTATCTTCCATGGAAACCTTACATAATGTTATTTATAGGGGACGGGCTCCTGACCGCCCTGGTACCTCAGTCATAGCCAATACACTTTTAGTCTTTCGTTATATAGTTAAGAAGGTCTCCACACATACTTGGCTGAAATTTCCCAACAACCCCCTGTGGTTTAACACCAATTTACAAGAATTGTACTCTATCTCGGATCCCAATCGTTGGTATTCAAAGGGGGTTAAATATTTATGCCACCTGTATAATGCCCAAGGCTTTAAAACTTTTTCTCTCAGTTGAGTTTAGACTTTGACCTGCCGAGGTCCTACCTGTTTTACTATTACCAACTTAGGCATGCTATCCAAGCCCAGTTCGGCTCTCTGGATGATCCTACAGATCTGCCCCCTCTAGAAAAGCTGCTCAGACAACCAGACCCCAGTAAGTTGATTTCTAGATAATACACTGCCCTGATGACTGAGATTAACCCTAGGTTTCGAAAGACCCAGGTGAAATGCACTTCCCTAGATATTTCACTGGACGATGAGGACTGGTCAGAGTTTAGGGATACATTTAAAACCTCTGTCATTGCCTCCCGAGACCGAATTATACCGATTTAAAGTATTCCATCAGACTCGCCTTACCCCGGCTGGACTATATAAAATGGGACTCCTGCCCTCGGCTAGCTGTTTTCGTGGCTGCGGCCAGGAAGCTGACTTCCTCCATTGTTTTTGGTTGTGCCCGATAGTTCGAGATTTCTGGGAGGAAGTGGGTGCCTTTTGTCTCCTCAGCGTTAGGCCTCCCAAACATTATTAATCCCAAGAACTGCCTTCTCTGCATTTTTGGGGACTTGCATATTTCCACCCATGCCAAGAGACTGCTACGCATACTCTATTTTTATGTTAAGAAAGCCATCCTATTATCCTGGAAGGGAGCACAGTCCTCTCTGAAGTCCCTTTGGCTGAAACTTGTAGACGATGCTATCCCGCTTTATAAACTCACTTTTGAGCTCCGGAAGCGGAATAAAACGTTTCATAAGATCTGGGGTAAATGGCTGGCTAGCCCGTTGACTCTCTCACAATGCAGATAATTTATCCTCGTCGGACACTACTAGGCCGTGCCCTGAAGATTTCAAGTGTTTGAGTTTTTATTTTCTCTTGTTGATCTGCCTCAGAGACGATATGCCTGCTCTTTTTTCTCCTTTTGTGCCTTGTGTTCAAATACTGCACTTAAAATTTTTATTTTTGTATACTCCTTTTGTATTTGTGCAAATTGATGTATAGGTAATACCTGAGTGTGCCCAGATTGTCTGGGGCTACTGTGTTTTTTTTTCTTTCTCTGTTTGTCTTGAAACTCAATTAAAATATCTTAAAAAAAAAAAAAAAAAAAAAAAAAAAAGAAAAGAACATTATAAGACAGGGTTACGACCTAGAGTTCTCTCAGACTCCCCCACATAGTTTCTATAGAACAAATCTCCAAAAAGGTCAGAAAAAAGCCCTGGCTATGACGTCCCTTCTGAGGGAACTGATGCAACAGGGGGTCATCATCCAGGTCCCCAAGGAGCAGGAGGGAGAAGGATTCTACTCTCCATAAATTTCTGGTCAAGAAACCTTCGGGAAACTTCCACCTGATCTTAAATTTGAAAACACTGAACAAATCAATAAGATGCTAGAGATTCAGGATGGACACCATCTTTTCAGTGAGAAAGCTGCTTATCCCCAACTGCTTTATGGCTTAAGGAACGTGTATCTGCACATCCCAATTGCGGAATCATCTCAAAGATTCTTGCGTCTGGCAGTCAACCTGGGAGGGGAGTTTTCTCATCTCCAATTCTGGGCCCTACCCTTTGGCTTTTCCTCCTTGCCCAGGGTGTTTACAAAAGTTCTGGCAGAGGCCTTGGAGCCCCTGAGGTTGAAAGGGATTGCCATAGTACCCTACCTCGACAACTTGCTAATCTTTGCGGAATCCAAGGTGAAAGTAGCAACCAACCTGCAAATAACCCAGAAGCACCTGAACAGTTTGGGTTGGCTGCTGAACCTTCAGAAATAGAATCCGATACTTGCCCAGCGAGTAAGATTTCTAGGGTACAAAATAGATTTGACAGTACAAAGGATCTTTCTTCCAATAGAGAAAGTTCAGCTAGCCTTAAAATCTGTTCAGTCCAACATGGAAGTATCTGTATGAGGGGTTATTTACAGCAGCAGTGCAGTGGGCTAGACTTCATGCTCGCCGATTTCAATGGTATATACTTCAAAACTGGTCCCATCAAGAGTCGCTAGAGAAAAAGATCTAGTTGGGGGCAAGAGCGAAAAGGTCCCTATGGTGGTGGGGGGATCAGAGGAACCTTGCAAGGGGTCTTCCCTGGACCGTTCCAATATCCAAGCTTTTGCGTGGGGATGGGGGGAATGGTCCAAAGCAGAGGCCAGGAGATCTAACTGGAGGGTCCTGGAGTCTCCTAGTCTTCCGGCTGTCCTTAGAAGGTCATCATGTACAAGTGCTGTCAGACAACATGACAGATGTGCTCTACCTGACAAAACAGAGGAACAAGGAGCAGGGCACTTATTTGAGTTGGCGCATCAGATCCTATCTTGGGCAGAACCCAATCTAGTGTCACTAGTGGCAATTAACCTGAAAGGTACCCAGAACTTCCTAGCACACTTCCTCAGCAGAAACAAAGTAAGGGAGTCCGAATGTTTGTTGAACCAGGAAATATTTTGTTGGGAGCTATCTCAGGTAGATTTATTTTGTGAACCAAGAGAACGCAAAGACGCCTGCCTTCTATTTACTCCAAAGAAGATCAAGCGCTAGGGTTGGATGCTTTAGCCAACAAATTGGACCCCCCCTCCCCTCCCCTCCCCTTCCCTATCCTTTGCTTTTCCCCCGTTCCAGTTGATTCCGTGGGTACTAGTGAAATTCAGAATAGACTCTACAGATCTGATTCTCATCGCACCCTACTGGCCAAAAAGGCCTTGGTTCTCAGAACTATTGAGCCCATCATTGAAGCCCCCCTGGAGACTATCAGTCAGGTAGGAACTTCTGAGTTAGGGTTATCTCCATCATCCAGACCCGGCATACATCAATCTGATGGCTTGGTTTCTGAGGAGGACCTGCTAAGACGCAGAAGCTTGTCTGATACTCGTCAACACCCTTCTGTCAAGTCGAAAGAAGGTGACCAGGTCAATTTATTATAAAGTGTTATAACTCCTGGTGTTCCAACAAAGCTTTTGAGTTCAATAGTTTAATTTCTGTGCTAGAATTTCTCCACGAGGGTATGGAAAAAGGCCTGGCAGCAAGCACCCTCAAGGTGTAAGTGGTAGCATTATTATTTTTTTCTGGAGAAAACTTTATCCAGGGTGCCGTTAATAATTCTTTTTTTTTCAAAGCCATGGCCAGAATTAGGCCAGTACCTTTTGAAAACTTTCCCGAGTTGGGATTTGTCTTTGGTTCTACAGGGCTTCACGAAGGCGCCTTTTGAACCGTTAGAGGAGGCCTCCTTGAAGCTACTTATGTTAGACGATTCTCCTAGTGGCTGTTACCTCAGCCGTAGGATCAGTGAGATACAGGCCCTAACAAACGCTGAGCCCTTTTTTAGATGCCTCCCAGGCAGGATAGTTCTGAAAAAAGATCCAGGTTTTTTTCCCAAAGGTGCCCTCCATGTTCCACTGCATGCAGAAGATTGTGCTACCAACGTTTTTGTGCTGCGCCCTCAGGCCCAAGAGAAGAGGCTTTTCACACATTGGACGTCAGGAGGTGCCTCTTGAAATACCTAGAATCAACAAAAGATCTCAGAAAAGCTTCTTCCTTGTTTGTCTTGTACTTGGGGATGCATAAAGGGCAAAGAGCATCCAAGGATACCTTGGGAAGATGGCTCAATCAGGCTATCAAAGAAGCCTACTTTGCGGTAGGGAGAGAACCTCCAGAGGGGATATTATCACACTCCACACGGGCAGTGGCAGCTTCCTGGGTAGAGAGAGCTGGGGCATCGCCAGAACAGATCTGTAAGGCAGCCACATGGTCCAGCTTGTCTACGTTCATAAGGCACTACAGGTTGGATCTTCTGTCGGCCTCAGATCAGTCATTTGGCAGAAAGGTCCTACAAGTTGTAGTCCCGCCCTGAAGTAAGTTCTGGGTTATCATTTTCATGGTGCTGTCCTGAAAAGCGAAAGGAGAAAAACCTTAGACTTACCGGTAACAATATTTCTATGAGCCTTTCAGGACAGCAGCTACTTCCCGCCCGGTTACATTTGGTATAGGGATATATAATCTCGAGTGCTCCGATGTTTTGCTTATATCTTTCAGCATGTCAGAGTAATTCTTGAGTACGACTGACGACATGGTGGAAGCGGCTGCTTTTAAAGGGGCGTCGTCACAGCAGTGTTTTCTGTGAAGAGGTGGAGCTACGCTCTCTCTCCATGGTGCTGTCCTGAAAGGCTCATAGAAACCAAGTTACCGGTAAGTCTAACTAATGTGTGTTGTTTTTTTTCCTATCTTTAGGACTGGCTATTGCCCAACGTCTTAAACCTTTTGGTGTAAAAAAGTTTTTATACACAGGACGTCAGCCCCGACCTGAATGTGCTGCAGAGGTTAATGCTGAATATGGTAATATTAATGACCTCTACATTTCTACTTCCTCTAAAGACAAAGGACATGTTAATAGTTAACGTATTAATAATCAAATGTGTTCTCTCTTCTCTTTGATTTAGTATCTTGTGAAAAGCTTACAGTGGATTCAGATTTTGTTATAGTGTCCTGCTCTTTAACCCCTGAGACTGAAGGCCTATGTAACAAGGATTTCTTTCAAAGAATGAAGAAAACGTCAGTTTTCATTAACATCAGTAGGTAGGTCAATTGTAATACATTCAGCTTGTTCCTCGGCTCACCTGTTAAGACAATAAAGGACAAGTTTGCTCTTATGTGAAACACAGCAACTGCTGCCCTCCGCAACGGTAAAATAAAGTGTTTTAAATGACTGTAAAATGCAGCTTCCCTCACAGTGACCTTGCCCTATCGAGCAGAACCTTCTCCCTGTAACTGCACACGATCAGCATGAACCTGGGACATACTCAAAGGCTACAGATATGCAATAGCTATAGGAAATAATGGCAGCCTGATCTTTCTTTTGGTGCCTGCTCGGAAGGACTACAATTATTTTCATTGGCCATTGCATGTCTTTAGCCACATGCATACAATGTGAGTTTTTACCATATATCTGCATTTTAAAGTAATCTAGGGTGCATGATGTGGCCGAGGTGGTTGGTTGCTGGGTTTCGTATTGGCTCTGCAAGTTGTTGAAGACAAAAGATCATATTGTTGTTGCAACATAGATCAGTAATCCAGTTAGATGTAAAAGACATCCATGGATGCAGTTATATATGCGTTTAATAAATAAAAAAATAAATTTTTGCAACTATTCTAAGTACCAGAACTTTACTTGATATTGGCCTCTTGCTATCTCCTGTATAGGCATAACCAGGCAATTGGGTGTTTTGCATGCAAATTTGTTGACCGGGACAGGTTTCCAGCAGGAGAGAGCCGAGGGGTTAGAGAGTAGTGTTGGGCTAATGGTTCGGGGTCGAGCAAAAGTTCGGACAGAATATCGCCTGTTTACCCATTCGGCGAACACCCGAATTTGCAGGGCACTCCCTGCCAAGCGCCCCACAATGCCCTGCGTGCTACACAGTGCATTCTAGGGCCCTAATTGGATGAAGCCTTGCACTTGACCGCTGGTCAGGTGCAAGGCTTTGTCAATTAGGGCACAGAGCACTGTCAGAGCCCTGATTGGACAAAGTGATGATGTCTTTGACCAATCACGGCTCAGTGCTCATAGCTCCACTCCACACTAAAAGGTTCCTTCCCATAGGAACCTTTTGCAGTGTTGTTGGAGTGGAGATAGAGTAGGACTCAGTTTGCTACTAGTGAGTTAGTATGTTCACTTATTGTGACTGAGTGTATAGTGTAGTGTCATTGAAGTGTGTTAGTGTAGTGCGGTGTTTAACATCAGTCCTCAATTTAAAGCACACCACTTTTCAATAAAGGGCATCCAATCACACATTTCTCATTTTCTATTCAATTTGGGTGATAAGCCCCCCATGTCTGGGAGGCTAACAAGGAGAGTCAGATGTTCCCAGGCCAGCAGCATATGTGTCCACGGGCAAAGGTGGACGTGGTCTGTCCTCAAGCAGGGCACATTTGTCTCTGTGTAGTGATGTTGCCCGTGCTATCCAGCCACAGCATGCAGAGGAGGTGGTGGACTGGCTTACTAAACCATCCTCATCCTCCATCACCCAAGCTGAGACTAGTGCGCAGTCCACCGTGGCTGCCAAAGTGGCTTATTCTTCCTCTTTGTCCACAGCTACTCCTGCCATAGCCCCAGCATCATGAATGGAGGAGTCCCCTGAATTATTTGAACACAGTGTTAGCCACTTGCTCCTTGACGATGCACAGACATTACTTGATTCTGATGTTGGTTCTGAGGTTGAGGAAGGGAGTAACACGAGCCTACAGAGAGGGAAGAAAACTGATAAGCAATAAATTGCCATGTTCCCCCAGCCGCAGCTTATTGCCAAGTTGGCTCCAGTGATGATGAGGATGGAGGGGATGATGATGAGGTCAGTGACTTAATCTAAAAAAAAAATTGTTAATCTTGGCCTGAGTGTACTAATAATCTGGCTTCTTCACATAAGGCTTGCTCACTGTGGTGCAAAAATTTGATTTCTCTTACCATCCATGGACTGACACGGTGTCTCTTTAAACTTTACACGTGGGTTATGTCCCTGCTTGCAGGAGAAGACCTAGGCAGAATGTGAAATGTTATACATACATTCTAAAAGCCAGAGCTGAACAGCCCCACCCAGGGGGCCGTCCCTCCGGACATAACCCTCCCATTACAGTCAGCAGACTTCAGTTTTTTTCTGCCTAGCAGAAGGAGAAGACGTGGCTCTCTCAGGAGCCAGTCTCCTGACCTATTTTTATTCCTTTTCTGGAATTCTTTTTTATTTTTGAGAATTTTCTATCAACTGTCGGCTGGGCAACAGGTTGGGTACAAGATATCTTCGTAGTCTTCCCTGTCCGACCATCGAGCGTGCTGATCCGCGCCTTGTGTGCGTGAGACTCAGTTCACGACAGGCCCCATGACTCCAGGGGTGGCCGGGTTTGCTTTCATGCTCCCACGGTCCTCTCAAGACTGAACAGTTCCTGACTGACTGTATCTTTCGCGGTGGACCGGGCCGACAGCTACTCAGTACTGCACTGTGATAGTCCTGTCAGAAACACACCAGTGGGTCCCTCAGGGGATGGGTAAGTAGTCTCTCCTGCCTGCAGGTGAGTACAAAAGGCTGTGTGTTTCTCTGTGGGGGATTTTCCCTGTCTCCCCCTGTATTTCATTGTCACTCTCTGTCACCATTGCTGGTGCTGTGCTGTGTGGGGTGCCTGGGGGTCACACTGTTCTTGGAGGGGCTAATGCTGCTCTGCAGATATGCTTGGGGCCTTTTTTTGTGTGTTTTGGGGCCTGAGCGCCGAGTGGCGCTGTGTGTGTGCTGTTTTTTCACTTTTGCTGAGTCATGGCGGCCATCTTGCCGCGGATCGCCTCTGTGAAGTGCGGAGGCCATTTTCTTGTAGCCCGTGCGCTCTTCAGCACTAGTTTTGGCCTCTAGCGCTGCTGTAACAGCGCGAATCTCCTCACAATCTCCTCACAGCTCACCAGCGCTGACACAGCGCGGTACAGACAGCGGAACTGAGCGGTCCCTGGTCCGGTTTGGTGAGTCCCCTGGGCGCCCCCTCCTCAGTCAGCACAGCCTGTGGGTGGACTTTTTATCTGAGGAGTCTCAGAGGGGGGCAATATGGAGTCTCTGTCACCAGCTTCCCCTAAATGTCAGTGGACAACAGGCAGTGCTTCAGCACCTGCGGTCCCTAGGGACCAGTTGTGGGCAGTCCTGGAATAATTTCTGACCAGGATGGGAGCTGTGTGCAAGCGCAAGGGAGCAAAAAAGCGCCCTCTCCCCACTTTACTTCATGAGGGCAGTGCGCTGATTCAGATATGGGCCTAGCCACTACCGCTCAGGACCCTAGTTCTGAATGTATTGGATGGTTTTGAACAGGACATTCCTTATGAGGAAAACTCCAGTTCTGAGTCAGTAAATGACAGGGCGCTTGTTAGTGTACTCATGACTGCGGTGAGGGACACTCTCAAGCTAAAATGCTGCGGATGCAGAACCTCAGGCGGATACAGTCTCCTTTGGTTCTTTTAAGGCCAGGCCTTCTAAAGAGGTTTTTCCATATGTACTTTCTTTGACCAGTTCATTGATAAGGTCTGGGAAAAGCCGCAGAAGAATTTTTTTATGGTCCCGCGGCGTTTGTCTATCAGATACCCCTTGAAGATGCCCTACTTAAAAAGTGGGCTTCTCCCCCAGGGTCGACCCTCCAGTCGCCCGGTTGAACAAGGCCATCACTCTCCCGATGGAGAGGACTCCTGCATTTGAGGACCCCACTGACAGGAGGTCAGAAGTGGTGAGCAGAGCCATGTTTGCCTTGTTGGGATCTGCCCTACGGCCTGTGGTAGCGGCGACCCTTGTGTCTTAAACACTTACAGGTTGGGCAAAAATGTTGCACCTAGCTGTACAGGAGCATAATCTTCCTCCAGACACAGTTGCTTTGGCCCACCAACTGGTTCAGGGCCTGGTTTATGTGTGCGACGCCACGTTGGACGCGACCCCTTTAATATCCAGGGCCTCTGTCTCGGCGGTGGTATTGCGTCGTCTTATCTGGTTGAAGTGCTGGTCTGCTGACCTAGCCTTAGGAAGCTCCTGACGGATCTACCATTTAAAGGTGGTAGACCTTTCGGTGCTGCTCTGGATGACATTGTCATGGATGTCATGGGAGGTAAAAGCACTCTTCTTCCTTAGACTAGCAAGGGTGAGGAGGCCCGCCGCAAACAGGGGCCTTCCTTTCCAGCAAAAGGGTGTTTTTTCGTCAGTCAGAGTCCACGGGTAGGCCCTCTCAGACTGACGGCAGTGCGGCTGGTGGGCACAAGTGCCCCTGGGTGCGTAAGCCGAACATGCGGCTCCCAAGCCCGCCTCCGCGTGAAGTCTTGCCTCCGCCCGACTCTGGGGTGGGGGGACGACTTCGCAGGTCACGAATCGGTGGTCCTCCCGAATCTCCGACTGGTGGGTGTGCGAGGAGGTCACCTCAGGATACAGGATAGTATTCCGATCCTGGCCCCCAGACAGATTCTTTCCCTCAAATCTTCCTCTCCTTCCTACCTGTCGGGCAGCCCTCTTGGGGGCTGTACAGGATTTGATCAGGTCCGGAGTGATTGTGCCGGTTCCGTCACAGGAGAGTTTTCAGGGATTCTACTCGAATCTGTTTGTCGTCCCAAAAATAGGACGTGGTTCGACCTATCCTGGACCTCAAGGCCCTGAATGTCTTCGAGAAGGTGCAGAAATTCCGCATGGAATCTATTCGCACGGTGATCGCTACACTCCACCAAAGGGATTTTCTTCTGGCGTCCTTGGACTTCAAGGACGCCTACTTGCATGTTCCGATCTGCGCAAGTCACCAGAAGTTTCTGCGCTTTGCGATCAGCGAAGTCCACTATCGATTGTGGCTCTTCCTTTCGGCCTAGCCTCGGCACCAAGGGTGTTCACCAAGGTGCTTGCTCCGGTTCTAGCCTTCTGTTACAGCGAGGTATTGCTGTCGTGGGCTATCTGGACGATCTTCTGCTAAGAGCAGAAAGTGGATCAGACTTAGAGGAAAGGTGACTATCGTCAATTAGACCCTCAGGGACTCGGGTGGTTCCTGAACATTCAGGAGTCAGTCCTGGTCCCGACTCAGTGTCTGGAGTATCTAGTTCTGATTCTGGACTCCTTGGAGGCAAAGGTATCCTACCTCTGGAGAAGTTGCTGACACTTCAGTCTGCGGTGCGGGTGCTGACATCCCAAAAATGGTTGTCAATCCGTTTTTTGCATGAGAGTCCCGAGACTCGTGGTGGCCTCCTTCGCGGCCGTTCCGTATGCCCAATCACACACCAGGGCATTGCAGAAGGAGATCTTGTCCACCTGGGACAAATCCCCGTTGTCCTTGGATCTTCAGATCCAGGTGATTCACCTGGTCAGGGCGCCCCTGACATGGTGGTTGAGATCCTCGGCTCTTCGGTCCGGAAAGTCGTTCCCCTCCCATCCAATGGACGGCACTCATGATGGACACCAGCCTGACGGGCTGGGGTGGAGTCTGGGGAATCCTGTCGGCTCAGGCCTTGGACTCCGGACGAGCCCGTTTACCAATCACTGTTCTGGTAATACGGGCCATCGGACTGTGTCTCTCCTCAGGTCAGAGAGAGTACGGGGTCGCTCCATCAGGAGCCAGTCGGACACCGCCACGGCGGTGGCGTATGTAAACCATCAAGGGGGAACTCGGAGCTCAGCTGCGGCTTCCGAGGTAGTCCGTATCTTGAAGTGGGCCGGAAGAAACGTGCCGGCTCTGTAGGCCATTTTACATTCTGGGCATAGACAATGGGCAGGCGGACTATCTGAGTCGCCAATCGCCAGACACCGGACCAAGAAGAGTGGTCCTTGCATATTTCAACTCCTTTACCGTAGGTGGGGCACGCCGGATGTGGACCTGATGGCCTCTCGACTCAATCGCAAGGGTCGAGGTTGTGGCCAGATCCAGGGATCCTTGGGCGATGCCTCGGATGCGTTGGTGGCCCCATAGGGTCCTTATCGCCTGATATAAACTCCAGCGATCCTAATTGTTCCGGATTGGCCTCAGCATCACTGGTATGCTGATCTGGTACGTCTCGTCGCGGACGTTCCCTGGCGGTTGCCGATGAGGGAGGACCTTCAGTCTCAAGGTCCTATGTTTCATCCGGCTTACAGTCTCTGGCTTTAACGGCAGGGCTGTTAAAAGCCAGGTGCTGAGGGACCGAGGTCTCTCGGACTCGGTCATTTTGACCATGTTAAGGACACGGAAGTCTTCCTCCAGGCAGATCTATCACGTACCTGGAAAGCTTATATCGCCATGTGCGAAGCGCTGGACTGGCGTCCTCGGACGTATTCCGTCCCCAGAATCCTGCGTCCTCTGCAGTGTGGAGTGACCCAAAAGCTTGCTTTGAGTACCATCAAGGATCAGATTTCGGCCTTGGCCGTCTTCTTTCAGCGACCTCTAGCGGGTCATTTACTTGGTTAGCACCTTGTGTTGGGGGTTCGCCATGTGCTCCCTCCTGTCAAGCCTCCTCTCCCACCGTGGGATCTGAATTTGGTGCTCTCGGTCCTCCAGGAACCTCCTTTTGGGAATATCCGGGATATTCCCCTCTTGTCTTGTCTCAGAAGGTGGCCTTTTTAGTGGCAATCACTTCTGTTTGACGAGTGTCTGAGTTGGCGGCTTTGTCCTGCAAGTCGCCATATTTGGTCATCCATAAGGATAAGGCGGTGTTGCATCCGTGACCTTCCTTTTTTGCCAAAGGTGGTGTCGACCTTTCACCTACATGAGGACATTGCCCTCCCGTCCTTGTGTCCTCACCCATCGCATCCCAGAGAGTTTGCGCTGCACATATTGGAGGTGGTACGAGCCTTACGGGTGTACCTGTCTGCTACTGCTTCTATTCGGAAGTCCGACTCACTGTTTGTGACTGTCTCTGGTCCATAACAGGGCCAAGCGGTTTCGTCTGCCATCATTTTTAGGGGAATCAGACAAACCGTCATTCAAGCCTATGCTCTCAAAGGGCGGGCGCCTCCCTTTCCGGTTACGGCGCATTCCACCAGGACAATTGGTGCTTCCTGGGTTTCCCGACATCAAGCGTCGGTTGCACAAGTGTGCAAGGTGGCGACCTGGTCGTCTGTTCATGCCTTTTAAGTTTTATAAGGTTAATGTGGCTGCATCTTCGGATGCTTCCTTTGGCCGCAGGGTGCTGCAGGCCGCTGTTTAAAGTTGCGACTCCTCCGTTGAGGAGCTCTGCCTTATTGGAGTGAAGTTTTGGTTTTTCCATTTATACTGCTCCCATCCCTCTTGACACTGCTTTGGGACATCCCACGTGTAAAGTTTAAAGAGACACCGTGTCAGTCCATGGATGGTAAGAGAAAATAGGATTTTTTGTACTCACCGTAAAATCCTTTTCTCTGACATCCATGGACTGACACGGCACCCACCCTTCCTTTTAAGTTTGTACTGCTTTGTTACGAACTGAAGTCTGCTGACTGTAGTGGGAGGGTTATGTCCGGAGGGACAGCCCCCTGGGTGGGGCTGTTCAGCTCTGGCTTTTAGAATGTATGTATAACATTTCACATTCTGCCTAGGTCTTCTCCTGCAAGCAGGGATATAACCCACGTGTAAAGTTTAAAGAGACACCGTGTCAGTCCATGGATGTCAGAGAAAAGGATTTTAAGGTGAGTACAAAAAATCCTATTATTTCCACCCAAAGGCTGCCAAAGAGACACCAGAATGTATCCAAAAAATCTCTAATCTTGTTCCGAGTGCACTAAATTGTGGCTTCATCATACAGACTGGCTCCCCAAGCTGTTGTTTACAAAATAAAGAAAGCTTGCAGGGAAAATCCAATTTAAATGTCTTTTTTTCTTTTCTTTACATATGTCAGTTTTGCTTCAGCAGTACAGATGGGGTGGGCCATAGCTTTGACCATAGGAGCTAGCCACCACTTGCGTAATACAGCATAGTGGGCTTTGAGCCTGCTGGTTCCCTAATAGGGTAAATGCTGTACATGTACTTACAGATATCTGCTATGGCATTTTCATTGCAATTCTGTAAAATAACTGTGACCACAGTTAAGTGTTTGAGGAAAAGCCTGTTGCCATGATGGTAGTATACAGTATATTCATGCAAGCCAGTATCTCAGGTTGTTGAAAGACATGGCAAAGAGCATGACATTAATCAATGGTTGAGGTTTTGGAAGCAGTGCCAGTCTTAAAATAGCACCAGCAGGCATGAAATATGCGGCAGCTGCCTTCAGCTTCCCTGTCCCGCTTTAAATGTGTAGATTTATTTTACATTTAAGAATGTGTGCCAAATTACAACTATAAAAATGTAATGACAGTTTGCGAATTTGCTTGAGTTTACAGATTACATAGAGTTCTAAATGTATATGCTAACCTGTTTATTTTCAGAGGCTCTGCAGTGAACCAGGAAGACTTGTACCAGGCACTAGTCAGTGGACAGATTGCAGCTGCTGGATTAGATGTTACTACTCCTGAACCCCTGCCAACAACTCACCCATTGCTGAGTCTGAAGAATTGCGGTACTGTTTTAAACCCTTTACTAATTATTTTAAAGAGATTCATATATTGAATTGTCACTCTGAAAATGTAAAAAAAAAAAAATTATAATCCTGTCTTATTTTAAATGTGCTAATAGTGAATAACTTTTTTAATTCTCAAACAATCTGTGAAGAATTATATCAGATAAAATTAGGCAAATCCTCAAAATGCTAATTTTAAATATATCCATGTAGATCTCTCTGATGCGCAGAGAACTGCGCAACTCAGGAATACAGATGGTCTTGATTAATAAACTATGCTTCTGCCTGAATACTGTATTGTTTAGGCAAAATGAAAACAAATTAAATTGTTCCTAATTTGCAGATTAATTTCCTAATCCCTCAAAAAAAAAAATCTGTCGCCAGACCATTAATTTCAACAAAATTATTTCCATAAGCTTATGTCATGTATTTTATGCATGCCATTTACATATCCATTTCCAGACTAGGCCTTTTTCTGACACTCAGTATTTTTTGCTACAAAAATTACTTTAAACCCCCAAACATATTAATATATATTGTACATACATACAGTTAGGGCCATATATATTTGGACACAGGCACAATTTTAGTTTTTTTCAGGTCTTTACCAAAACATATGCATGCTATAGTTATATAATGGATATAGGCTAAAAGTGCACACTTTTTTAATTTGAGTATGTACATCCAAATCGGACGAAGGGTTTAGGAATTACAGCTCTTAAGAATAGCCATCCCCCCTTTTTTTCAAGGGGTCAAAAGTAATTGGACAATTAAATCAAAAGCTGTTTCATTGCCAGGTGTGGGCTACTCCTTTTGTTATTTCTTCATCAATTAAGCAGGTATAAGGTCTGGAGTTAATTCTAAGTGTGGTATTTGCATTTGAAATCTATTGCGCTGAACCTACATCATGTGTTCAAAGGAGCTGTCCATGAAAGTAAAGGCCATTGTAAGGCTTCAAAACAAAACAAATCCATCGGAGAAATAGCAGCAACATTAGGAGTGGCCAAATCAACAGTTTGGTACATTCTGAGGAAAGAAGAACGCACTGGTGAGCTCAGCAACATAAAAAGGCATGGACATCCATGGAAGACAACAGTGGTGGATAATCGCAGAATCCTCTATGGTAAAGAAAAACCCATTCCCAACATTCAGACAAGTGAAGGACACTCTCCAGGAGGTGGGCGTATCATTGTCAAAGTCTACAATCAATAGAAGACTTCACGAGAGAAAATACAGAGGGTTCACCACAAGGTGCAAACCATTCATAAACCTGACGAAAGGCCAGATTAGACTTTGCCCAAAAAAAAAACAGAAAAGGCCAGACCAGTTCTGGAAAAGCATTTTTTAGATGGATGACACTAAGAATAATCTGTGGAGAAGAAAAATTGGGCTAATTGAAAAGTCCGATGGTAAGTTGAACACAGTCCTGCGCAAACCTACAATTGTTATTGCAACACCCGGTGAATGGATCGTAGGCAAGTGCACCACCACCAAATAACCTGCTTACCAGATAGTAAGCAGATGGCTTAAACCCAGCCCAGGCCTTTGTCCTAATGGGTATTCACGGAGATCCTATATGAATGGCGATGACTTCCACGTCCCAATATGCACAGACTCCTGAGCCCCACAGACTCTGTGTGTTTGTGTAACAATCAATCCAAAAAACAAAAAAGGAAGATCCTAGCGTGACACCGTCTCACTTAGATGTTTAGTAGGTACATATGCCTTTAAGGCAATAATATGTACCGACTAAACATCTATGTGAGACGTGTCACGCTATGATCTTCCTTTTTTGCTTTATGGATTGATTGTTACAAAAACACACAGTCTGTGCATTTTGGGACGTGGAAGTCATCGCCATTCATATAGGATCTTCGTGAATACCCATTAGGACAAAGGCCTGGGCTGGGTTTTAGCCATCTGCTTACTTGGCTTACTATTTGGTAAGCAGGTTATTTATTTGGTGGTGGTGCACCTGCCTATGATCCATTCACTGGGTGTTGCAATAACAATTGTACGTTTGTGCAGGACTGTGTTCAACTTACCATCGGACTTTTCAATTAGCGCAATTTTTCTTCTTCTTTTACTTTTGTGTTTATATCCCACATTGCTGCTCCTGGACTGGTCCACCCATCCATTTTTTTGCCCATCAGCGCAGTTTTTCTCCCTTTTTTATAAGAATAATCTGTACCAGAATGACAGGAAGAAAAAAGTGTGGAGAAGGCTTGGAACAGCTTAAGATCCAAAGCGCATAACCTCATCTGTAAAACATGATGGAGGTAGTGTGATGGCATGGGCATGCATGACTTCATGTGGCACTGGGTCATTGGTGCTTATTGATGATGTGACAGACAGAAGCAGCCGGATGAATTCTGCAGTGTTTAGAGATATACTGTCAGCCCAAATTCCGCCAAATGCAGCAAAGTTGATTGGACAGCGCTTCACAGTACAGATGGACAATGATCCAAAACCTACTGCAAGAGCAACCCAGGAGCCTTTGAAGTAAAATAAGTGGAATATTCTGCAATGGCCGAGTCGATCACCTGATCTCAACCCAATTGAACATGCATTTCCCTTGCTGAAGACAAAACTAAAGGCAGAAAGACCCACAAAGAACAACTGAAGACAGCTGCAGTTAGAGCCTGGCAAAGCATCAGAAAGGAGAAAACCCAGTCTTTGGTAATGTCCATGGGTTCCAATCTTCAGGCAGTCATTGCCAGTAAAGGATTCTCAACAAAATAATAAAAATGAAAATTTTATTTATGATTATATTAATTTGTCCAATTACATTTGAGCCCCTGAAAATGGGGGGGACTGTGTATAAAAATGGTTGCAGTTCCTAAAATTTGTACTTTATATTTATGTTGAACCCCTTGAATTAAAGCCGATAGTCTGCACTTCAACTTCATTTGGATTGTTTGTTTATTTCATTTTAATTTTAGTCTAGTGGCATTACAGAGCCAAATGTATGAAAATTGTGCCCGTGCCCAAATCTCTATGGACTGTGTGTGTGTGTGTGTGTGTATATGTGTATGTGTATATATATATATATATATATATATAATGTGTGTGTGTGTGTATATATATATATATATATATTGTGGCAGAGCGAGGCTCTGTCCCAATGAAAGTGGGGTTAAAGTGGACACAGAGGCTGCATATCGACTGAGTGTAGAGCTACAGAGTGTAAATTTTAAAACAGAGAAAACTGCTCTGGCAGTTTTCTCTGATTTTGCTATTTCTGCATGGGGCTCTGTGGCTTGGAGATCCTTCAGAGTCTTGGGTGGGATGGGATCTCCAACCCTGTGTCCGGGTCTTGTGGACAACCAGCATGGTGTGTGCTCAGGTGCACACAACCAATATAATGAGGGGCTGGTGAGAGCAGAGTGTGGAGGATGGTGGAGAGTGAGCAGCTTGCTAACTGCTGTGTGAAGACAGACCTATGTTTGGAGAGCGGTCTGCCCTGTGGGAGACTGAAGCCCAGGGACTGGGAAAGGCTGGCCAGCCTTGAGAGTCGGGGAGACTGAGGAAGCCAGTAAGGCCAGGGGGCTGGAAAGAATTGTGAAATCTGTTGAAAGCAAGCAGAGGAAGGCTCTGTATGTTTGTTTTTTTTTTTCCTTTTTTTTTGGACTGCTAAATTAAGTTAAACCCCTGCGTGGGAATCTTGAATGGACCTTTTTGATTTTGTTTTTTCTGCTTTAATAAACGTGGGCTACCAGGCCCTTAACTAGAACGCCTGTCTGATATGGACTCACTGCATAAAAATGCATCTATCCACTTGAGCTAAAACACCCCAATATCACTATATATATATATATATATATATATATATATATATATATATATATATATATATATATTACTTGGCAAACAGGTGGAAGAAGGTGCTCTGGTCAGATAAAACCAGAATTGAACTTTCTGGCCTAAAACGCTATATGTGGCAGAAAACTAACACTGCACATCACCCTGAACACACCATCCCCACCATGAAACGTGGTGGCAGCATCATGTTGTGGGGATGCTTTTCTTTAGCAGGGACAGGGAAACTGGTCAGAGTTGATGGGAAGATGGATAGAGCCAAATACAGGGCAATCTTAGAAGAAAACCTGTTAGTCTGCAAAAGATTTGAGCCCGGGCCGGAGGTTCCCATCCAGCAGGACAACGGCCCTAAACATACAGCCAGAGCTACAATGGAATGGTTTAGATTAAAGCATATTCACATGTTTGAATGGCCCAGTCAATGTCCAGACCTAAATCCAATTGAGAATCTGGCAAGACTTTAAAAATTGCTGTTCACAGATGCTCTCCATCCAATCTGACAGAGCTTGAGCTATTTTGCAAAGAAGAATGGGCAAAAATGTCACTCTAGATGTGCAAAGCTGGTAGAGACATACCCAAAACGACTTGCAACTGTAATTGTAGCGAAAGGTGGTACTACAAAGTATTGACTCGGGGGGGGGGGGGGGGGGAATACAAATGCATGCCACACTTTTCAGATATTTATTTGTAAAGTTTTGAAAACCATTTATCATTTTCTTTCCACTTCACAATTATGTGCCACTCTGTGTTGGTCCATCACATAAAATCCCACTAAAATACATTTACATTTTTGGTTGCAACGTGACAAAATGTGGAAAATTTCAAGTGTATGAATACTTTCCCTAGTGTGTATGTGTGTGTATATATGTATGTGTGTATATATATATATATATATATATATATATATATATATATATATTTACACACACACCTCACATTTTGTAAATATTTTATTATATCTTTTCATGTGACAACACTGAAGAAATTACACATTGCTACAATGTAAAGCAGTGGGTGTACAGATTGTATAACCGTGTAAAAACTAAGCTGTCCCCTCAAAATAACTCAACACACAGCCATTGATGTCTAAACCTCTGGCAACAAAAAGGAGTACACCCCTACGTGAAAAAGTCCAAATCGGGCACGAAGTGTCAATATTTTGTGCGATCACCATTATTTTCCAGCACTGTCATAACCCTCTTGGGCATGGAGTTCACCAGAGCTTCACAGGTTGCTGCTGGAGTCCTCTTCCACTCCTCCATGAGGACGTCACAGAGCTGGTGGATGTTGGAGACCTTGCGCTCCTCCACCTTCCGTTTTGAGGATGCCCCACAGATGCTCAATAGGGTTTAGGTCCGGAGACATGCTTGGCCAGTCCATCACCTTTTACCCTCAGCTTCTTTAGCAAGGCAGTGGTCATCTTGGAGGTGTGTTTGGGGTCGTTATGTTGGAATACTGCCCTGCGGTCCAGTCTCCGAGGGGAGAGGATCATGCTCTGCTTCGGTATGTCACAGTACATGTTGGCATTCATGGTTCCCTCAAACTGTAGCTCCCAGTGCCGGCAGCACTCATGCAGCCGCAGACCATGACACTCCCACCACCATGCTTGACTGAAGGCAAGACACACTTGTGCTTGCACTCCTCACCTGGTTGCCACCACACACGCTTGACACCATCTGAACCAAATAAGTTTATATTGATCTCGTTGGACCACAGGACATAGTTCCAGTATTCCATGTCCCTAGTCTGCTTGTCTTTGGCAAACTGCGGGCTTTCTTGTGCATCATCTTTAGAAGAGGCTTCCTTCTGGGACGACAGCCTTGCAGACCAATTTGATGCAATGTGTGGCGTATGGTCTAAGCACTGACAGGCTGACCCCCCCCCCCCCCACCCCTTCAACGTCTGCAGAAATGCTGGCAGCGCTGATGCATCCATTTCCCAAAGACAACCTCTGGATATGACGCTGAGCATGTGCACTCAACTCCTTTGGTTGACCATGGCGAGGCCTGTTCTGAGTGGAACCTGTCCTGTTAAACCTCCGTATGGTCTTGGCGACCATGCTGCAGCTCAGTTTCAGGGTCTTGGCAAACCTCTTCTAGCCTAGGCCATCTTTATGTAGAGCAATAATTCTTTTTTTTTTCAGATCCCCAGAGAGTTCTTTGCCATGAGGTGCCATGTTGAACTTCCAGTGATCAGTATGTGAGGGTGAGAGCGATGACACCAAATTTAACACCCCTGCTCCCCATTCACACCTGAGACCTTGTAACACTAATGAGTCACGTGACCCTGGGGAGAGCAAATGCCCAATTGGGACATTTGCACTTCGGGGTGTACTCACTTTTGTTGCCAGCGGTTTATACATTAATGGCTTTATGTTGAGTTATTTTGAGGGGACAGCAAATTGACACTGTTATACAAGCTGTACACTCACTACTTTACATTGTAGCAAAGTGTAATTTCTTCAGTGCTGTCACATGAAAAGATATAATATAGTTACAAAAATGTGAGGGTGTGTGTGTGTGTGTGTGTGTGTGTGTAAAAAAGTATTTAGTCAGCCACCAATTGTGCATATTCTCCCACTTAAAAAGATGAGAGAGGCCTGTAATTGTCGTCATAGGTATACCTCAACTATGAGAGACAAAATGTGGAAACAAATCCAGACAATCACATTGTCTGTCTGATTTTGAAAGAATTTTTTTTTTGCAAATTATGGTGGAAAATAAGTATTTGGTCAATATCAAAAGTTCATCTCAATACTTTGTTATATATCCTTTGCTAGGTCAAACGTTTTCTGTAAGTCTTCACAAGGTTGTCACACACTGTTGCTGGTATGTTGGCCCATTCCTCCATGCAGATCTCCTCTAGAGCAGTGATGTTTTGGGGCTGTCGCTGGGCAATACGGACTTTCAACTCCCTCCAAAGGTTTTCTATGAGGTTGAGATCTGGAGACTGGCTAGGCCACTCCAGGACCTTGAAATGCTTCTTACGAAGTAACTCCTTTGTTGCCCGGGTGGTGTGTTTGGGATCATTGTCATGCTGAAAGACCCAGCCACGTTTCATCTTCAATGCTCTTGATGATGGGAGGAGGTTTGCACTCAAAATCTCACGACACATGGCCCCATTCATTCTTTCATGTACACGGATCAGTCGTCCTGTTCCCTTTGCAGAGAAACAGCCCCAAAGCATGATGTTGCCACCTCCATGCTTCACAGTAGGTATGGTGTTCTTTGGTTGCAAACTCAGCATTCTCTCTCCTCCAAACACGACGAGTTGTGTTTCTACCAAACAGTTCTACTTTGATTTCATCTGACCATATGACATTCTCCCAATCCTCTTCTGGATCATCCAAATGCTCTCTAGCAAACCTCAGACGGGCCCGGACATGTACTGGCTTAAGCAGGGGGACACGTCTGGCACTGCAGGATCTTAGTCCCTGGCGGCGTAGTGTGTTACTGATGGTAGCATTTGTTACGTTGGTCCCAGCTCTCTGTAGGTCACTCACTAGGTCCCCCGTGTGGTTCTGGGATTTTTGCTCACCGTTCTTGTGAGTATTTTGATCCCATGGGCTGAGATCTTCTGTGGAGCCCCAGATCGAGGGAGATTATCAGTGGTCTTGTATGTCTCCCATTTTCTAATTATTGCTCCCACAGTTGATTTCTTCACACTAAGCTGCTTGCCTATTGCAGATTCAGTCTTCCCAGCCTGGTGCAGGTCTACAATTTTGTTTCTGGTGTCCTTCAAAAGCTCTTTGGTCTTCGCCATAGTGGAGTTTGGAGTGTGACTGTTTGAGGTTGTGGACAGGTGTCTTTTATACTGATAACAAGTTCAAACAGGTGCCATTAATACAGGTAATGAGTGGAGGACAGAGGAGCCTCTTAAAGAAGAAGATACAAGTCCCTGAGAGCCAATAATCATGCTTGTTTGTAGGTGTCCAAATACTTATTTTCCACCATAATTTGCAAAAAAAATTATTTCCAAATCAGACAATGTGATTGTCTGGATTTGTTTCCACATTTTGTCTCTCATAGTTGAGGTATACCTATGATGACAATTACAGGCCTCTCTCGTCTTTTTAAGTGGGAGAACTTGTACAATTGGTGGCTGACTAAATACTTTTTTGCCCCACTGTGTATATATGTGTGTGTGTGTGTGTGTGTGTGTGTGTGTGTGTATATATATATATATATATATATGTATATATATATATATATATGTATATGTGTGTGTGTGTATATATGTATATATATATATATATATATATATAATATATACTGTATATATACTGTGTATGTGTGTGTGTGTGTGTATATATATATATATATATATATATAGCTGTTACTGATTAAAATTTTCGTGTTCGATTAATCGATTTTTATTTTTTAATCGACTAATTTCGATTAATTATAACGCACATAGATATCCAACTACTTTTAGCTGATCTCCTTGCAGGCCGATTCCCAGTGCAGCTACCAACCACTGGAAAAATCGATAGCAGGATACAAAAAACACACAAAGGCAGCGCTCGATGGGAATAGCATTAAAACTTTTATAGTCTTCAAGTAGGTAACAAAATAAATATTGCACTGGAGATAAAATCGATGTAGCTACATAAACTGTAAAAATGGTGCGCGTAATACCAAACGGTAGCAAAAGCAGTCATAAAAACATGTAGCCAAGTATGATACTGGTATAAAAATGTGTACGATACCACTGCTGAATCCAGATGAGAAGGGGCTAACATCAGTCCGTCGGCATGTAGATGTCCCATGAAGGGAACTATCACAACTCCCCAGTGGATGGCTGTAAAATCCCAGGTTGATAGAGGGAAGTGTAACAGCCCTTGCGTGTGGCAGATAATAAGGTCCCGTCGGCATGCAGATATGAAGGCACAGCAAAAGAGCCCTTCAGATGGACACGGCAAGCCCAAAGAATTTTGATCGATCAAAGAAATTAATCGATTAATCGAGGAATTAATAGTTAATTTCCACAGCCCTAATATATATATAATATATATATATATATATATATATATATATATATATATATATATATATAATTAATACACATATATATATATATATATATATATATATATATATATATATATATATAATATATATAAATAATACACACATGCAATCTCTAGCAGAGGCCCTAAAGAATAAAGGTGAGTTTAACAAAAAAAACAATTCTGTCGCATGGTATATGCGTAGCAGTTTTTCGATCGCAAATTTTTTGTAAAAGAAACACTTTCATGAATTTTAATGCATGCAAACTCTACATAATAATCAATGTTTTGGTAAAATATAAAAGATGTTACGCCGAGTAAATAGATATTTAAGATGTGTATATATATATGTTGCTGTTTGCAAGTGGTTTACCGGGATTATGACTGAAGACATCAGCCATAATCCCAGTATTGATTTTTTTAATTTATTTTTTTGAGCCGGCGGATGACTTTCTCTTAAAAGCATTCCAAGTGGCTCATGAGCTGCTGGAACGCTTTCAGAAGGGGCAGGAGGGAATTCCCCTCCCACTGCTGTCTCTCGGGCTTACCATTTTCTCCGGCTTGCCGGAGAAATTATCCGTTGCTGCAGCCGGCTGGTCACAGAGGCGATAAAAAAAATCAGATTATCTTTGACCGCCTCTATGGCCTTGCAGGACCAGAGCGACGTCATAACGTTGTGTCTGGTTCAGGGTGGAAGTAAACCATTGTGTATTATTTTTTTTAGCTTTTGCTTTTAAAGGTAAAGTGATTTGAGGGCTTTTTGATCTCTCCATAAAGAGGATCTGTAACCCTCATTTATTTTACAAGGGATATTTACATTCCTTTTTAATAGGAATAAAAGTGATCCAAAAAATAAAATAAAATTTAAAGGGACAGTGTAATTGTTAGACAATTTTCGTAACTTTGGTAACTTATTGTTTTTCCACATGAGACTTGCATGCAAAAAAAACGGACGATAATTTTCCCAATATTCTTATTGTGTGTACGAGGCTTAATGACTCCCTACCGGATAAGGCTGCCAACTCAGACTTTCCTTGCAAAGGTGATGAGTGTAAAATAAGATCCCAAGTGTGGAAAATGGGGTTCTCATATGCCCCCAAAGTTTGACTGTGCCTGCTATAATTCACTCAAAAATTAAATTCTGTGTTTAATAGATTTACCTATAAAGGTAGGGCAGGGGAATTGGTGTAAAATAAGATTTAAAGGGCCATTTTTACTGTTTCTCTTATGCGTGCCAGGGTTACATGTACAGTTCAGCAAAAGATTAAAGTGTCACTAAACCCAGGACCTTGCATTCACTATATCTGGTCTCTCACAGTACACAGAACATGGAAATGCAATTATATAAACTGCTAAATTACCTTTTTTTTTAATCAGCAGTTAGCGCAAACTTGTGACTTCTATGAGTGTCTGATAAAAGCTTGTAGGAGTTTTCATTTTCCCATGATTGTCCAATGAGAATGCAGGACCCTTGGCCCTCTAGCTGGACAGTGCTAATTGGCCCTGTGCTGATCACATGCACTCTACCAAGAAAAAAATGCATATGCAGCCTGTCCCCTGGCTCTGTTAATATCCGATTATTTTTTGGAGACAGTGGAAGGAGGAGATGATGAGAGAAGACAGGATCAAACTGCCTTTTTACACAATGCAGAGGATTAACCCCTTAGGTTTCACAGTGAGTATAACAAACATGCTTTTCTGCATATACAGACTGATTTTACTGTTGTGGGTTTAGTAACACTTTTTAAGAGGAGGTAAATTTAGCTACATACAAAACACTTGCACGTTTATGCGTGTAGTCTGTAAATTAATGGTTTTGTGTACAAGGTTAACCATCTGAAAATGTATTACTTTCTTTGTTATATAATTCATTCAGTGTTTCTGTTCCTGCAGTTATCTTACCACACATTGGAAGTGCCACATATAGTACAAGGAATACCATGTCTGTGCTGGCAGTAAATAATCTCCTGAGAGGCTTGGCTGGGCAGGAGATTCCAAGTGAACTTAAGCTCTGAAGACGTGAGCTGGATACGAACACCATGCCTGTACTTTGTGCTGGATAATTCATAGTTATATTGTTTGGTTAACCCATTGTTTTGTAGTTCTGAATAATAAAAACACAAAACTACAGTTGTCTGAACAAATTGATGTATACACAATAAGTGCAGTAAAAAGGAAAACATACATTTTAATCTGAAACATAGACAGACACCACCTGCTACCCCCCAATACTTCACTTGTGGCCTGTGTCACTGCGGGTTCAATAACACTACTGGCACTTTAGTGTGATTAGGTTTAACAGACGTTTGAGAAAATCCTCCACCTTTTTGTACATCTTTCAACTTTTGATTAAAATATGTATTCGCTATCATAATAAGTCATAGAACCTCCATATACTGTAGATATGCATCTTGCATAGTCATTACTGTTTTCAGTGGACTGTGTACCCTGTCTGAACATGCCAGCTTGATCACAATTGTGTGTACATGTGATGATATCTCCTATTTTTTTTTTTTTTTTTTAAATATATATTTTTTTATTAAAAAAATATATCTCCTTTTCTAAGGTTGCAGTAGCCTGTAAACAAAGTAAAATGCACAGTAATTGTTCTGGGTAAACTTATACCAGACAAAACTGCACAACTATAATGCAGTAAATATAAAATTTTACTTAAATAGGTGTAAACCACAGCTGAATGACATTCCATTTGTTAAGGTATGTATGGAACAACAAAAAAAACTTTTTTCATACTATGTTGCTTCTGCTTGGCTCTAGCAGCCACTTCCCCTCTACAGCTATACAGTTACAATACAATTCAGTACAAGCGGGTTTAAAATCCCCTGCTCGCTAGAGTTTATAATCTAAAAGGCAATTAATGAGGGATGAGCTGATGGAGAAAGTAAAAGTTAAATTTTTCAATGAAGGGCTTTTAAGGCTTTCCTGAAAAGATGAGTTATCAGGGACCAACTAAAAGTATACAGAATAGGAGTTAGCCAGACAGATTGGGGGTAGGAGGTTCAAGAAAGGAAGAGGCTCTGGAGAAATCCTGGAGTTGTGCATGGGAAAGGAGGGAGACAAGGGAGCTGTAGAGCAGGAGGTCTTAGGAGGAGCAGAGAACACCACTTTGGCTAACAGTGGGACATGCCATGTAATGTATGCTAAAATGGCCATATGTTGGCTCCTATGATGACACAGGAGCACAATTGGGAGACATTGTTTTCATCCTATAGAAAATGGAATTAAAAAACCTTATTTGAACTAAACCTTCAAACTGCATAGAATATATAACGTTCAAAATGTGGATGAGAAACTATAATGAGATAAACGTTAATCCTGAAAATTCCTACCACATCCCAAATTTGTAGACAAAAAAGAGAGGAGGCCCCGGGGGATAGTATGGGTAGGAAATGGATTCAGGATAACACAAAGGAGTAATATAAAAGTATATTTAATGTTAGAAAAAGAGTTTTGGCTAAAAACAGTCATAGAATATAGAACAAAACAGCTGCTCAAGGGCGCATTGTATAATATGCTGATACAAATCAGAAACAAAAATTATTACATACGACCAACCGTACATGTTTCAGAAAAACATAAAGACACATGTTGCTTATGATGAGTACATTCCTTCTGCAGGGGTTTGAATCGAGCTTGCTGATGTGTTTCTATAGATGAAAGGGTGTAACAGTAAATAACAAAATCGAGTAATACTTGTTATCCCCAACCAAAGAAAAAGAGAAAGAAAGAAGGAAAGAGAAAAACTGAAGAGGAGAGAAAAAAAAAAATGAGCAAGAGAAAAATAAAAAAGAGGGAGGAGACAAACAAGAGGAAAAGAGGGATGGGGAAAAAGAGAAGGGAGGAAAGGAGAAGGAAGAAGAGAAGAAAGAAGAGAAAGAGGGGAGAAAAGGAGAGAAAGACAAAGAAAAGCAACACAACCATATATGTTATAACAATATTTTCCAAAGTACTCACAAGTTTTATATTCTTTGCAGATATGCGGTACACAGCGTTAGTGCAGATAGATGGTGTCACGGATCCGGACAAGGAAAGACCAAAAAAGGTTGCTTACAGTGTGCCTAGCGCGGGGGAATGCAGAATATGCATTCACATGTCTCCCGGTGACACGGTTAAGCTCTTGGGGGTATTAGAATGCTGATTTCCCTTACAGCGCTGTGAGATACCTCTCACAGGAGCTGTATTAGTAGCTGAGAATGACACAGATCCACAGGTCAACGGTGGCAATGTCAGGGCTCACGAGAGCAAGTCACAAACGCTGGCTGGAGGATCTGTTTAAGCAAAAATAAATTAAAATAAAGAATTTTACAGTTTCAGAGCATATAGTAATCGTCTGAAATTGCTAGAGGTTTTACCTAAAAGGTATCCATAGGAAAGAGCAGGAGTGACATTGTCTTACCTCGTTGAAAAGTTTGTTTGAAATGGATACCGGATACCATGAAGAGAAAACACTTGGCTGTGCAGCACCTGTGAGCTGCAACTGCCTAGGTTAAATACCTGTCAGACTGGGAGGGATTTAGATTTCCTGACCAATCCAAAAAACTGGCGTCTCGGCCACAGTCTGGCTGACCTTAAAATCCAATATACCTGTAAATGGTCCATTATCCAACAGGTGTTCCGTAGATGCAGCAACAAGTTACCATCCGCGTCAGTGCTGACACTCCCCGGCCTGATGCAATGCGCGGTGACGTCAGACATCGACAGAGGCCGCCGACACATTGAGGGAGCGCGGCCATTGTGTTGGTGGATGGAAAGAGCCAACATGCATGCGGCGGAAGACCAAAGGAACCGCCGCATGTAAAAGCCGCGATCCACACAAAACAGCCTCCAGCTGAATAGGCATGGAGGCTTACCTTTGCCGGGGAGATCCGACATACCATCGCCGCCTGGGATCATGGCATCCACAGCCATAATACAATGTAAAGGGAAAAGAAAGAAAAATCATGCATGGGAAAGAAACTGAATCTTCACCGTGTAAAATATCCGTTCTAGGATCACCATCCAAATGCATCACAGTTGTGTTCTAGAGAACAAAAAGGAATATATGTATACATAAGTTATGTTGCTACAGTTTCTGGTTTGTGAGCAAAGGTCATCAGATTAGTAAAAGAAAATAATTAAGATAGACTTAATTATAATGAGCAATGACAGGCATGGTAACTTAAACCCTGGGTAAGAAAGTGGATTAATTGTACATATAATATAATAATGATGATTAGCTATAAATACCGTATTTATCGGTGTATAACACGCACTTTTTTCCCCTTAAAATTAGGGGAAATCGTGGGTGCGTGTTATACACCGATCCCCTCGCTGAAACGAGCGAGAGGAGCCGAGATACACGAAGCCGAAGTACACTCGGCTTTACACGGCTCCTCTCGCAGTCCCGCCTATCTCTGACTGCGCCGCTGACATACAGAAAGCCGAGTGTATTTCAGCTAGTCTCGGCTCCTCTCGCAGTCCCGCCCCTGACTGTGAGCAGAGCCGAGTCTTGCCGAAGTACACTCGGCTTTCTGTATGTAAGCGGCGCAGTCACTGGAGGTGGGTGTGACTGCGAGAGGAGCCGAGTCTAGCCGAAGTACACTCGGCCCCGCTCGCTCCTCTCCACACAGAAATCGGCGCCAATTTTAAAAATCGCCGAAACTGGCAAGGCTGCAAAGGCACTGGGCAAGGCTGCAGATGGACACTGGGCAAGGCTGCAGATGGACACTGGGCAAGGCTGCAATGATGGACAAGGCTGCATTTAAATTAAGTTTTTTTTCCTTTGAATTTCGTTTCTAAAAGTTTTTTTCCTTAAAATTCCCTCCTAAACTTGGGGTGCGTGTTATACGCCGGCGCGTGTTATACGCCGATAAATACGGTATATATACACAGGGCTATGAATGAGTCAATATTTACATAAGTATTTACACATTTGTAGGAATTCGACCAAAGATAACATAGAGGGCATGGATGAGAGGGAGGGGGGGGAATTGGGGTGGGGGTGTGGAAGAAGGGGAAAGGGAAGGAAAAAGGGGGGGGGGAAAGGAAAGGGGGAGGGAGGATGAAACCAGGGGTTTTCCTTATTGGTCTTTGTCAAAGCCTCCAGTCGAAAACCCAGGCAAAAATGGTCTAAGATTGAATGCCTCATTGAGGCCTGGCGGTTGAGTGGCATTGAGGTTTGATATCCACCGAAGCTCCTGCTGGAGAAGATTTTTGTTCAAATCTCCCCCCCTGGTGCCTGGGTGGATAAGGTCCAAAACTAATACAGATATTTTGGGGCATATACCAGCATGTGTCTGTGCAACATGTCTGCCCAATGGTAGATCTGGGTTTGCAGTTTGCATAGCCTTCACATGGCGATACAGTCTCTGCCAGAGTTTCTGTACAGTTTTACCTATGTAGAAGCAGTTGCAACTGCAAAGAAGTAAATATTCTACATTAGTTGTTTGACAGTTGGAATAGTGTCTTGCAGAGAAATGTGCACCATTGGGTAGGTAAATGTCTTTCCTGGTATCCATGTATCTACAATATGAGCATGATCCACATGGGAAGGTTCCTATTTTACATGGATCACCTCTATTGGAACCCCTGTACTCGCTTTGAACCAACAGGTCGCCGACAGAGGTGGCTCGTCTGTAGGCGACAATTGGGTTGGGGGGGTACAAAGGGTCCTATCGCAGGATCTGACGTTAGCAGGTGCCAGTGCTTTTTACAGATTTGTAAGATCTGGTTATGGTCATTGGAAAAGGTAGTACTTATTCTGGAATTTTCACCAGATTTTGTAACTTTTTTCTGAGCAAGTAGCTCGTGTCTATTCCTGGTATCTGCTCGTTGAAATGCTTTTTTCAAACATCTGTGGCTGTAGCCACGTTCGAGTAGGCGTTTTTTCAGACTTTTTGCTTCATGCAAAAAGTCTAGATGGTTTGAGCAGTTCCGTCTGATCCGTAGATATTGCCCATATGGGATAGAGTTGACAAGAGGCCTAGGGTGAAAACTGGATGAATGTAAGATCGTATTCCCAGACGTGGGTTTTCTAAATAATTTACAAGACAGGAGATTATTTTCATTTTTGAAAATTTCTACATCCAGAAATGTAATTTTAGATGGATCAGAACTCATAGTAAATTTCAAATTAAATTAATTTACATTTAATGCAGACAGGCATTCATCCAAAAGGGACTGGGGACCATTCCAAACGACGAAGATGTCATCTATGTACCTGTGGCAAAGGTACATAGAGAGACCCTCATCATTGAAGATAGCATCTTCCCACTCCCCCAGGTAGAGATTGGCGTAGCCAGGGGCACAACAGGTGCCCATGGCTACGCCCTGTACCTGGAGGAATAGACGGCCATCGAAAGAGAAAGAAAGTGTTGTGGTTCAGGATGAAATCCAAACTCAAAAGGACAAATTCGTTGAAAGAATTTTCATGACGGCTTATTCGTGATAGTACCCTACGAATTCAAGCCAATCCCTTGGTATGTAGTATAGAACTGTACAAGGCCTCCACATCAATGGTGGCCAAAATACAGTTTTTAGATACCTCCACATCCTCAATGATCTGTAAAAGATGTATTGTGTCACGGATGTGTTCATCTATCAATTTTGAAAGATTCTCCGTGATAGAGCCGTTGCCTGAAAGAATTGGTCTGCCTGGGGGGTCTAGTGTGTTCTTGTGTATTTTTGGCAAAGAATAAAAAGTTGCCAAACGTGGATAAGGAATGCGGATAAAGTCCCAAGTCTGTTTGGAAATTATTTTTGATTACTATATGCTCTGAAACTGTAAAATTCTTTATTTAAATTTATTTTTGCTTAAACAGATCCTCCAGCCAGCGTTTGTGACTTGCTCTCGTGAGCCCTGACATTGCCGCCGTTGACCTGTGGATCTGTGTCATTCTCAGCTACTAATACAGCTTCTGTGAGAGGTATCTCACAGCCCTGTAAGGGAAATCAGCATTCTAATACCCCCTAGAGCTTAACCGTGTCACCGAGAGACAAGTGAATGCATATTCTGCATTCCCCCGCGCTAGACACACTGTAAGCAACCTTTTTTGGTCTTTCCTTGTCCGGATCCGTGACACCATCTATCTGCACTAACGCTGTGTACCGCATATCTGCAAAGAATATAAAACTTGTGAGTACTTTGGAAAATATTGTTATAACATATATGGTTGTGTTGCTTTTCTTTGTCTTTCTCTCCTTTTCTCCCCTCTTTCTCTTCTTTCTTCTCTTCTTCCTTCTCCTTTCCTCCCTTCTCTTTTTCCCATCCCTCTTTTCCTCTTGTTCGTCTCCTCCCTCTTTTTTTTCTTTTTCTCTTTCTTTTTGTTTTGCTATTTTTTTTTTCTCTCCTCTTTAGTTTTTTTCTCCTTTCTTCTTTCTCCTTTTCTTTGGTTGGGGATAACAAGTATTACTCGATTTTGTTATTTACTGTTGCACCCTTTCATCTATAGAAACACATCAGCAAACTCGATTCAAACCCCTGAAGAAGGAATGTACTCATCATAAGGAACATGTGTCTTTATGTTTTTCTGAAACATGTAGGGTTGGTCGTATGTAATAATTTTTGTTTCTGATTTGTATCAGCATATTATACAATGCGCCCCTGAGCAGCTGTTTTGTTCTATAATCTATGACTGTTTTTAGCCAAAACTCTTTTTCTAACATTGAATATACTTTTTATTACTCCTTTGTGTTATCCTGAATCCATTTCCTACCCATACTATCCCCCGGGGCCTCCTCTCTTTTTTGTCCAGAATATATAACGTTACTCACTAGACTGTAATAAATTCACATTTATTTTTTTTATCAAAAAGTGGATATATTCCAAGTTGTATAATGCATTAAATGGTACCAAACCCACATCATACACACCTAAAAACATGCATCCACCTCTCACTACATGTACATACTCAATAGTTACATAGTTAGTCAGGTTGAAAAAGGACAAAGTCCATCCAGTTCAACCATAAAAAAAAAAAAAAAAATATTATCGTACAATCGCATATACCCAATTCTATACCCACAGTTGATCCAGAGGAAGGCAAAAAACCACAGCAGAGCATGATCCAATTTTCTACAGCAGGGGAAAAAATTCCTTCCTGATCCCCCGAGAGGCAATCGGATTTACCCTGGATCAACTTTACCTATAAATGTTAGTACTCCGTTATATTATGTACATTTAGGAAAGTATCCAGGCCTTTCTTAAAGCAATCTACTGAGCTGGCCAGAACCACCTCTGGAGGGAGTCTGTTCCACATTTTCACAGCTCTTACTGTGAAGAAACCTTTCCTTATTTGGAGATGAAATCTTTTTTCCTCTACACGTAAAGAGTGCCCCCTTGTCTTTTGTGTTGACCGTAAAGTGAATCACTCAACACCAAGTTCACTATATGGACCCCTTATATATTTGTACATGTTACTCATATCCCCCTTATTCTCCTTCTCAAGAGTGAATAAATTCAGTTCCTCTAATCTTTCCTCATAGCTGAGCTCCTCCATGCCTCTTATCAGTTCGGTTGCCCTTCTCTGGACTTTCTCCAGTTCCCCGATATCCTTTTTGAGAACTGGTGCCCAAAACTGAACTGCATATTCCAGATGAGGTCTTACTAATGATTTGAACAGGGGCAAAATTATACCTCTCTCTGGAGTCCATACCTCTCAATACAAGAAAGGACTTTGCTCACTTTGGAAACCGCAGCTTGGCATTGCATGCCATTATCGAGCTTATCTACCAAAACCCCCAGATCCTTCTCCACTACAGATCCCCCCCCCAGTTGTACTCCCCCCTAGTATGTATGATGCATTCATATTCTTGGCCCCCAAGTGCATAACTTTACATTTATCAACATTAAACCTCATCTGCCACATAGTCGCCCAATTAGACAGAGCATTGAGTTTGGTTTGTAAATTGGCGACATCCCGTAAGGACGTTATGCCACTGCATAGCTTAGTGTCCTCTGCAAAGACAGAAATGTTACTTTTGATCCCAGACCCAATATCATTTATAAAGATATTAAAAAGTAAGGGTCCCAGCACTGAACCTTGGGGTACACCACTGATAACCTTAGACCATTCAGAGTAAGAATCATTAACCACGACACTGAATTCTGTCTTTTAGCCAGTTTTCTATCCATTTACAAACTGATATTTCCAATCCTGTAGACTTTACCTTGCACATGATCCGTGTGTACGAAACTGCATCGAACGCTTTTGCAAAATCCAAGTATAGCACGTCCACCGTCACCCCCTCTGTCCAAGGTCTTACTTACCTCTTCATAAAAAGAAATCAGGTTTGTCTGACAACTTCTGTCTTTCATGAATCCATGCTGTCTGTTGCTTAAATAGTTTTTTTCCAGCAAGAACTCATCTATATGGTCTTTTTTTTTAATCTCTCCAGTATCTTCCAAACTATAGAAGTTAAACTAACAGGTCTATACTTGTTAAAGACTTTGGTCCCTTATTAAATATAGGCACCACATTGGCCCTGCGCCAATCCAGTGGTACTATTTCTGTCATTAATGAGTCCCTAAAAATTAGATACCATGGCTTTGAAATTACAGAGCTCAATTCTTTTAGGATCCGTGGGTGTATGCCATCTGGTCCAGGTGCTTTATCCACCTTTTATTCTGTTTAAATATTTCTGGACCATATCACTTTTGAGCCATTGTGGATTTTGGGCTGTGTCACTACCGCCCCCATCATGGACATGAGCTCCCCCATGTTCCTTTGTATACACAGAGCTGAAGAGAGTATTTAATAAATTAGCCTTC
Organism: Rana muscosa; assembly: GCA_029206835.1. Taxonomy (NCBI): domain Eukaryota; kingdom Metazoa; phylum Chordata; class Amphibia; order Anura; family Ranidae; genus Rana; species Rana muscosa. Next base: position 635,053,117 of record CM055116.1, read on the forward strand.
TCTTTGTCCCCAGTCACCCACTCTAGATTATTTTGTAAAGGGCCTACATGCTCAGACCTGACCTTTTTACTATTAATATATCTGAAGATTTTTTTGGGGTTTGTCCTACTATCTTTTGCAATCTGTCCGTTTTGAATTTTTGCATCCTTGATTTCCTTTTTACATATCCTGTTCTATTCTTTGTAACATTTAAATGACACTAGTGTTCCTTCATTTTTATATTTTTTAAAAGCTCTTTTCTTATTGTTTATATCTTTTTTAACTTTAACCGTGAGCCACATAGGTTTTATTTTTAGCCTTTTAAACTTATTGCCCATGGGAATATACTTTGCAGTGAGGTCCCAAACAGTCTTTTTGAAGAATTCCCATTTCTGTTCTGTTTTATCAATGCCAATATTCCCTCCCAGTCTAAGTCCTGGAGAGCAGCCCTCATCCTTGGAAAATTAGCTTTCTTAAAATTATGTGTTTTTATCTTTCCTGTATGTATTTCTTGCTTACAGCTAACATCAAATGAAATCATGTTATGGTCACTGCTACCCAGGTGTTCCTTTATCTGAACATTAGTAATACGCTTTGCATGGTTTGAGATTACCAGGTCCAACAGAGCATCATTCCTAGTTGGGGCCTCAATAAACTGGACCATAAAATTGTCCTGCAATAAGTTTATACATTTTTGCCCTTTAACTGTCTGTCAGAGAACGTACTTTGCCGGGCGTGTTGGTGGTCGCTTTGGTGTGCGTTCGCGCGCGCCGATGCGCGCTGATGTTGGGCATGTTCCTGTCCGCGCTGGTGCACTTCCCAGACTGCGGGCGCACGCGCCTGTGCGCGATGGTGTGCCTGTGCGCGCATTGCGCGCACGTGTGCGCCATTGCGCACGCTGATGCGCCATTGCGCGCGCCGATGCATGCCGGTTTGCCCATTTAAACTCCTGGAACACTTCAGACCGGTGCTGTCTGATCTACAGTCCCCTGTGTATCCTGCTCCTGTTAATTGCCTGAAACCTGATCTTCTGACCACCCGGCTTGTTACTGGACTTTTCCTGCTATCCGCCTGCACCCGACCTCAGCCTGTCTTTGACCCTGAACCTGCCTACCCCGCTGTACCATACTGCCTGAACGTTGCCGAACCCTGCTTGTCTTGACCACTCTCTCTGCACCTGCCCAGCTGCGCTGCTCTACACACCTGCCTGCCTGCAGCCAGCCTGGCTCAGCTACTCTCCTGAACCCAGGATCCGGAGCTGCCTTCCAGTAACCACTCTCAGGCTCTCTTACCCTTCCGCACTCCCGTGCCTCCTGTCTGCACTACCAGGGGCCCGCGAGTCGGATCCGTACGGGGGACCTTCCTCTGCTCTAACGGACTCGCTGATCAGGTACGTACAACCCTGACAGTATCAGACAGCCATGTCCGAGTCCGAGCAGGGAAGGGATCCCATGGAGGAATTGTGCAGACACCTGAATGGGCTGACGCAAGCCGTGAAAGACCTCCAAGCCGGCTATACCAGATTGGAGGAGAGAGTACAAGTCCTGTCCACACCTGCCAGCTCTCAAGGCGCCACATCCACGGGATACTCAGCTACACCTTCTGTCGTCATGCTTCCTCCGGAACCCAGGGTCCCTACACCCGAGAAGTTTGCGGGCGACCGCAGCAAATATCGTGCGTTCCGCAACGCCTGCAAACTTTTCTTCGCCTTGCAACCCCACACCTTTTTCTCTGGAGGTAACCAAGGTGGGCTTCGTCATCTCCCTGCTGACCGACGAGCCGCAGGCCTGGGCTCACCGCCTCCTAGAGCAGAAGGATGCCTCCTTGGAGACCCTTGCCACGTTCTTTGCCTCTATGTCCCAACTTTACGAGGATCCGCAACAAGCTGCTACCGCAGAATCCGTTCTTCACTCTCTCCTGCAAGGCCGCAGAGCGGCCGAGGACTATGCGGCAGAGTTCAAACGATGGAGTTCCGACACGGAATGGAATGACGCTGCTTTGCGCTATCAATTCCGGATGGGCTTGTCGGATCAGCTCAAGGACGAGCTAGCACGTGTCGGAGTTCCCCAAACCCTGGACAAGCTAATAGATCTGTCAATTCAGATCGACCGGCGCCTGAGAGAGCGCCGCTCCGAGATGACCTCCAGTCAATTCCGACCCACCTGGTTGCTTCCCAAGGTTTCAAACCCAGTCCGTCTGGCACCACCGGCTTCCCCGTCGCCGGCCTTAGATGACCCGGAACCCATGCAACTGGGCCTACTTCGCCCTTCTCTCTCTCCCGAAGAACGCCAGCACAGGCGTAGCAACAATCTGTGCATGTACTGTGGTGAACCAGGACACTACGTAAGATCCTGCCCGGCCAAGATGCGTAAGTGCCTGCCTGTTTCTTCTACTTGTGCCTCTTTGTTGCCTAACCCAACTTCTCACTTTGCTCTCTCCATTTCTTTACAGCCCCCCGGAAGGACTTCCGCAATCCTAGTATCCGCCATAATTGATTCGGGGGCATGCAGCTGCTTTATCGATTTGACATTTGCTGCCAGTCATCACATTCCCCTGCAGCCGAAATCCCGGGGACTTGCAGTACACCTCGCTGATGGTTCCATTATTAAATCCGGCCCTGTCACTCAGGAAACCGTTCCCTTGTTGGCCTCCTTGGCAACCCACCATCAGGAGTTCCTAAGTCTGGATGCCATCTCCTCTCCGCTATTCCCCGTCATTTTGGGGATGCCCTGGCTGCAAGCCCATAACCCCAATATTGACTGGACTACAGGGAGGGTCAAAACCCTTCCTCCTCACAGACCATATGATTGCCCTATAGAACTTTTGCCTGGGACTGAAGTACCTTTTTGGGAGGATCTTCCCGTTGACCGAGCAGGAATTGGGCACCCTGAAGGTCTACATCGATGACAACCTAAAAAAAGGGGTTCATCCGCCCGTCCACCTCGCCTGCAGGTGCGGGCATCTTTTTTGTTGAAAAAAAGGACCATTCCCTACGCCCCTGTATTGATTATCGGGAGTTGAACAAAATTACCATTAAAAACCGTTATCCATTACCTCTCGTGCCGGAACTTTTCCAGAGGCTGGGAACGGCGGTCATATTCACCAAGCTTGACCTCCGAGGGGCGTACAACCTGATCCGCATTCGAGAGGGGGACGAGTGGAAAACGGCCTTCCGCACGCGATTCGGGCACTAAGAGTACCTAGTTATGCCGTTCGGACTGTGTAATGCTCCGGCTACCTTCCAACATTTTGTCAACGACATTTTCCGTGATTACCTGGACTTGTACGTCATAGTATACCTGGACGATATCTTGATATTCTCCTCCTCAGTAGACGACCATCGCAGGCCTGTCCGGAATGTCCTTGTTCGGCTCAGACAACATGGACTTTACGCTAAACCGGAGAAATGTGAGTTAGAGCGGCAAAGCATCCAGTTTCTCGGGTTGATCATTTCGATTGAGGGCATTAAAATGGACCCTCAGAAGGTGTCGGCTATCCTGGACTGGCCTGCTCCCACAGATAAAAAAGGGGTCCAGCGCTTCATCGGATTTTCCAACTTTTACCGGAAGTTCATCAGAAGTTTCTCTGCAATTGTCGCCCCTCTTACTGAATTAACCAAACAAGGAAACCGATTCTATTGGTCCCCTAGAGCCCAAGCTGCCTTTGACAAACTGAAGGAATTATTTGTCTCTGCCTCCATCCTGAAGCACCCTGACCCTGCATTACCCTTCGTCCTGGAAGTGGACGCTTCCGAAAATGCTGTGGGGGCTGTGCTATCCCAGCGTCAGGGGGCCAAAGCCTTATGCCCCATACACACGATCGTTTTTCATGCCGTTAAAAATGCCATTTTTTAAAATGGCCATTAAAAATGATCGTGTGTAGGCTCCAGAGCATTTTTAACGACGTGAAAAACGGCCATTAAAAATTCCGGACATGCTCTCTTTTTTCACGTCGTTTTTCATGTCGTTTTTTTTAACGACGTGAAAAACGATAGTGTGTATGCTTTCACGACGTGAAAAAAAACGCGCATGCTCAGAATCAAGTATGAGACGGGAGCGCTCGTTCTGGTAAAACTAGCGTTCGTAATGGAGATAGCACATTCATTACACAGTAACGGACTGAAAAGCGCGAATCGTCGCTCAACAAACTTTACTAACATGAAGGGTGGCGCCATTCGAACGGAACTTCCCCTTTATAGTGCCGTCGTACGTGTTGAACGTCACTGCGCTTTGCTTGATCGTTTTTTTTAATGATAGTGTGTACGCAAGGCAGGCTTGAGAGGAAACATGAAAAAAAACGAGGAGAAAAACGTCGGTTTAAAAAATGACATTAAAAACGATCGTGTGTACGGGGCATTACTCTTTCCAGTGGCCTTCTTCTCGCGCAAGCTTTCCACTGCGGAACGGAACTACAACGTGGGAGATCGGGAACTCCTGGCTATCAAGGCCGCGTTAGAAGAGTGGCGTTACCTGCTCGAGGGGGCTGCACACCCCATTTTGGCCTACACGGACCACAAGAACCTTGAGTACCTGAGAACAGCTAAGAGGTTGAAACCAAGGCAGGCAAGGTGGGCACTTTTTTTCTCAAGGTTTCTGTTCCACATCACCTACAGGCCTGGCTCAAAAAACATTAAACCGGACGCACTGTCCCGAATGTTCAGCATTCCTGAAGAGAACTTACCTGTTGACACCATCCTCCCTGCCGGGAACTTCCTGCTGCTTCAAGAAGACCTCATGTCCCGTATTAAGCTGGCGTCTGCTGGCTTGACCTCTCTTCCGGAGAACTGTGTCAGGGCACAAGATGGTCTGATCAGGCACGAGGGCAAAATTCTGGTCCCAGAGGGTCTTCGGATAGCTGTTCTGGAACTTTGCCATGACCACAAGTTGGCCGGACATTTCGGTACCTTGAAAACGGCCGAGCTAATCAAGCGCACGTTCTGGTGGCCGCAGCTGGGTAGCGACTGCAAAAGCTACGTGGACTCATGCAACACCTGCTCCCGGAACAATAATAGCCGGATGAGGGCCTGGGGTCTATTAAAACCTTTACCTGTCCCTGAAAGACCCTGGAAGATGGTGTCGATGGACTTCATAGTGGAGCTCCCTCTGTCCGAAGGATTCTCCATGGTCTTTGTTGTCGTCGACAGGCTGTCCAAAATGGCAAATTTTTTGCCCATGAAAGGCACACCTTCCGCCATGGAGACGGCGAAGGTTTTTATCAGGGAGATAGTGAGGCTCCATGGAGTCCCGGCAAGTATTGTCTCGGACCGAGGTGTCCAGTTCACCTCCAGATTTTGGAAGGCTCTTTGTGGTTCTCTGGAAATTGAGTTGGCATTCTCTTCGGCTTATCACCCTCAGACGAATGGTCAAACAGAGAGAACCAACCAAACCTTAGAACAGTACCTTCGTTGCTTTTCCTCCTTTTCCCAGGATGATTGGGTCTCTCTACTTCCCATCGCTGAATTTGCTTACAATAACTCCCTGCACTCTGCCACTAAGCAAACCCCATTCTTCCTTACCAGAGATTCCGATTTAATTCCATCTCAACAGGAATTTGTGTTGGATCTTTTGAAATATGCCATGACCCATAATTATTTCTGGTTCGGTGGAACCCATTAACTCCAGAATAGGGGGGTTGCAATGGGCGCTAAATTTGCGCCCAGTATGGCCAATTTGTTCATGGCCAAATGGGAGGAGGATGTCGTCTATGCCAACAGGAGACCAGAGTTAGTCTTCTGGGGCAGGTATATAGACGACATCCTCCTCCTGTGGAATGGCGACATGACGTCACTCACCACCTTTATGCAATACCTCAACAACAACTCATTAGGAATTGTATTGCAGTTTGAAACAAGTTCGGAGGTAGTCCATTTTCTGGATCTTAACATTCAGGTCAAGAATGGTGCTTTCAATTTATCGACATTTTTCAAAACCACTGACCGTAATGGTTATATTGGTCAGGGGAGCTGCCATCACCCCTCTTGGTTGAAATCAGTGCCAAAAAGCCAATTTCTTCGGTTAAGACGAAATTGTACTTTGAAAGATGATTTCTTTCTACAGGCCAAAGTACTTAGAGAGAAGTTTGTGGAGAAGGGTTATGCCCTAAATGACCTTAATACCATCATTAGGGAGGTAGGTAGTTTGGATCGTACTTCTGTTCTTCAGAAGAGAGAGAGAAGGCGTCCATTGGCGAGATGAACTATAATTTCGCCATGGTTACCACCTTCTCACATCAACACTATGAGATCAAAAAAAAATTAAAAAAACATTGGGGTGTCCTAAAAAATGATAAAATTTTGGGGCCATTTTTACCTGATAGACCACAGGTGGTCTTCAGAGGAGTTCCCCCTCTGAGGCTTCAACTGGCCCCCAATGTTTTGGATGCTCCCAACAGAGTATAATTTTTTCAAAAAACCAAAGGTTATCACCCCTGTCGGAATTGTAACATGTGTGCCATTAATAAAGAAAAAAGTAGGAAAATCTGTCAGTTCAGTTCCCACGCCACGGGCAGAGTTTATAACATCAATACTTTCATTACGTGCACTTCTTTAAATGTCGTTTATCTCTTAATTTGCCCTTGTGGTCTTCAGTATGTAGGCCGTACGACACGCGCCATGCACGTTCGCGTGAACGAACATATAACCAACATCAGGAAAGGTTTTCCCAAGCACACTGTGTCCCGCCATTATCTGGAACATCATAAAAAAAACCCTAAGGGCACTATATTTTTGGCCATCGATCGCTTTACTCCACACTGGAGGGGTAGTTCATCTAAGCGGGAAATTTCAAAATTAGAAACTCGCTGGATTTACGATCTCAAAAGTTACACCCCTTTTGGCATGAATGTCGACTGGGATGTGAACTGCTTTATTAATAACAGCTGAGATTTCCTCTGGAGGTTGTGGGGGTGTTATTCTCATTTTTTCTCTAGTCTAAAAAATATTTTTATAATATCTGTATATGTATTTAGACTCAGTAGAGGAGTTTTTTTTGCCTTCTCCAATGTCTGCAGTTTGTTTTATACATACATACAAGATTTTTTATGCGTAATGTTTTCTGTCAACCTGATGTATGATAAGGATTCATTAGTTATATAAATACAATGCAATTAGGGTGAGCCTCCCTCCTTCTCAGCTCTTCCCTTGGTGCATGTGTAAATTTTTTTTAAATATACAAGTTTAATTGCTTGTATTTTTTATTATAATTTTAGTGATATTTAGGTGCTATTGTATAGGATCAAATCTAACATGTAATTATGTTGAGCTGTTCCTTGTTTATACTATATTTTGGATTATCATCTGTTTTTATATTTATTATTTTTTGTCGTTTTTTATTTATCACAGTGACAATTTATGGGCTGTCCCCTGATCTGGGGTCTTCCTTAGACCGGAAGTTTCCGTCCTGGGGATGGATGCTGCATTGCAGGGATTGGGTTTGCTTCTCAATTTTGCCCTCTCTTTGTTGGTTTGGGGCCCGCCCATGTGAAGTTGTCATTTGGTGGTTTTTATTTACTGACTGTGTTTATTCACGTCAGTGGAGCAGCTGTTGTTGTGCTCTTTTGATCCGCCCATGTGTCACATTGTACAATGTGGCCAATCACGGGAGTGATGCTGCGTTGGTTGTGCTCTCTGTTCCTCTTTTGGGAGGGACGGATATGCCTGTGGTTTAGCTTCCTGTTAGGTGAATCGCACGGCTGTTTGCGCACGCGCGGTATCAGGTTTTTTTCGCCGTTATTTACTTCCGGATTAAGATTTTTCTGGTTTGTCTTCCTGTTAGCATGAACCGCACGGCCGTCTGCGCATGCGCGGTCGCGGCTGATACGTAGGTGTTCTTTTCCGGTTTTGTAGTATGGCAGCGGTTTACGTGCGGAGCCCTGGCGTTCTACTAGGTGTCAACACGGAACAGCTGAACATTTTATCACACCATCCTATCACAGGTTGGTGTGAGTTACGACCTCTTGTATTTATATGGGTGTGCTTGTGTCGGAGGCCACGCCTCTGATGATATCCAATCAGATGAAACATGTCAGGCTGGCCGATACAAGCACACTGAGAACCGCGGATACATATGTTTTTTATGCCTTTGATGATGGTCCTTGTTGTAAGTAGAATGCAATAAATACCTTTGTCCTTTTACTCAATGGGCTTCACTATGTTAGTTTATTCTTTTATTTGGTAAACTACTCCTTGCTGAGGATTATATATCATCCCCACTTCCAACTGTGGTCTGGATGTCGCATTGGATATAGATGTGATCCTTCTGGCTGGGAAACTGGTGTCTACACATTGAACTTCTGCAAATATACTTACATCGCTTATGTATGTTTGCCTTCCGGTAAGCATTCTGTGAGCACATTTGGGTGGTGTGCCTTCATTTCAGCACACTGAAAGTTTTGGTGGTGGTCTTTTATCAGTTTCACGGTCATCTTGTTTTCTGATTTGCTGAACCAGGACTGTTCTTTTTCATATTGTCATTCAATTTCACCAAGCGCTGCACTTTGGACTTTATATTATCACGTTTGCTTTATCAACAGACTGTGCCAGCTGCTGTAATCATATTACTTAATTTATTTCTATTTATTTTTTGTTAGCGCAGATATTTGTTCACTTATTACTAAACCCCATTCTTTGCCAGCTATGGTTTCCATCCTTCCTTTTTACCCAGTACCATACCCGAATGCACCATCCCTGCAGTTTCCGAAACAATGGACTTCTTCATTTCCAATAACAAACTTCTACAGGAGACCATATCCAAGACCCAGGAGTACAACAAGAGGATGTTTGATAGGAAAAGGAGAGGGGAACTCATTCTGGAGCCTGGCAACCAGGTGTGGTTATCCACAATCAACCTAAAGATGGCCTGTCCGTCAAGGAAGTTGGGCCCTAAGTTCATGGGACCTTTCTCGGTAAAGAGGAGAATCAACAATGTGGCATATGAGCTCGACTTACCCAACACCCTGAAGGTCCACCCAGTCTTTCATGTGACACTATTAAAGTCGGTTGTCCCTAACCCCTTTGCTGGCCGTAACACTGGCCCACCGGAACCTGTTTTGATTGACAACGAGGAGGAATTTGTGGTGGAGGCAATCCTGGACTGTAGGAAAAGACACAACCAGATTCAATATCTAATTAAGTGGAGGGGTTATGGCCCAGAAGATAATTCCTGGGAACCCGAAAGCGGCATACATGCGGAGGAACTCATGCAAGCTTTCAGAAGGTCTCATGCCGCGAAGATCGCTCAATTGGGCATCCGGAGGCTGCCCTTAAGGGGGGGCACTGTCAGAGAACGTACCTTGCCGGGCGTGTTGGTGGTCGCTTTGGTGTGCGTTCGCGCGCGCCGATGCCCGCTGATGTTGGGCATGTTCCTGTCCGCGCTGGTGCACTTCCCAGACTGCGGACATGCGCGCCGGTGTGCCTGTGCGCGCGGGTGCATGTGCGAGCATTGCGTGTGTGCGCGCCATTGCGCACGCTGATGCGCCATTGCGCGCACCGATGCATGCCTTCTCTTTGTCCCCAGTCACCCACTCTAGATTATTTTGTAAAGGGCCTACATGCTCAGACCTGACCTTTTTACTATTAATATATCTGAAGATTTTTTTGGGGTTTGTCCTACTATCTTTTGCAATCTGTCGTTCGTTTTTGAATTTTTGCTTCCTTGATTTCCTTTTTACATATCCTGTTCTATTCTTTGTAACATTTAAATGACACTAGTGTTCCTTCATTTTTATATTTTTTAAAAGCTCTTTTCTTATTGTTTATAGCTTTTTTAACTTTAACCGTGAGCCACATAGGTTCTATTTTTAGCCTTTTAAACTTATTGCCCATGGGAATATACTTTGCAGTGAGGTCCCAAACAGTCTTTTTGAAGAATTCCCATTTCTGTTCTGTTTTATCGATGCCAATATTCCCTCCCAGTCTAAGTCCTGGAGAGCAGCCCTCATCCTTGGAAAATTTGTTTTCTTAAAATTATGTGTTTTTATCTTTCCTGTATGTATTTCTTGCTTACAGCTAACATCAAATGAAATCATGTTATGGTCACTGCTACCCAGGTGTTCCTTTATCTGAACATTAGTAATACGCTTTGCATGGTTTGAGATTACCAGGTCCAACAGAGCATCATTCCTAGTTGGGGCCTCAATAAACTGGACCATAAAATTGTCCTGCAATAGGTTTATACATTTTTGCCCTTGAACTGTCTGTCAGAGAGCGTACCTTGCCGGGCGTGTTGGTGGTCGCTTTGGTGTGCGTTCGCGCGCGCCGATGCGCGCTGATGTTGGGCATGTTCCTGTCCGCGCTGGTGTACTTCCCTGACTGCGGGCGTGCGCGCCTGTGTGCGCGATGGTGTGCCTGTGCGCGCGGGGGCATGTGCGTGCCATTGCGCACACTCATGCGCCGATGCGCCATTGCGCGCCGATGCATGCCGGTTTGCCCATTTAAACTCCTGGAACACTTCAGACCGGTGCTGTCTGATCTACAGTCCCCTGTGTATCCTGCTCCTGTTAATTGCCTGAAACCTGATCTTCTGACCACCCGGCTTGTTACTGGACTTTTCCTGCTATCCGCCTGCACCCGACCTCAGCCTGTCTTTGACCCTGAACCTGCCTACCTCGCTGTACCATACTGCCTGAACTTTGCCGAACCCTGCTTGTCTTGACCACTCTCTCTGCACCTGCCCAGCTGCGCTGCTCTACACACCTGCCTACCTGCCTGCAGCCAGCCTGGCTCAGCTACTCTCCTGAACCCAGGATCCGGAGCTGCCTTCCAGTAACCACTCTCAGGCTCTCTTACCCTTCCGCACTCCCGTGCCTCCTGTCTGCACTACCAGGGGCCCGCGAGTCGGATCCGTACGGGGGACCTTCCTCTGCTGTAACGGACTCGCTAATCAGGTACGTACAACCCTGACACTGTCCCAGCAGTGCCATTACTCCAGTCAATTTCTGGGTAGTTAAAATCCCCCATTATTATCACCGTCCCAGCCCTTGCAGCCCTTTCCATCTGTGCAAGGAGCTGAGTCTCCACCTCCTCATTAACATTGGGTGGTCTATAACAAACTCCAATCATTAACTTTGAACTACGCACATCTATATGCAGTTCCACCCATAATGCTTCAGCCTTATCACACTCTCCATCAACCAGGTCCTCTTTCACGCTTACTTTGAGATCACATCTCATATAGAGACAGACCCCGCCACCTTTCCTTTTTACCCCGTCTCTCTGAAAGAGTGCATAGCCAGGAATATTAATAGCCCAGTCCTGTGAGGATTGAAGCCAAGTTTCAGCAATACCGATTACATCATGGCTCTCCTCATGCACCAGAGCTTCCAACTCACCTATTTTGCTTGGCAGACTTCTGGCATTGGTGAACAAACACTTTAATGTTTTACATTTTTCTCTGGTGTTTTTCATATAATTTTTAGTAGTACAAATGGCACTATAGTTTCCAATGGCTGTTTGCAACATGGGAACTTTCTTGTCACCTGCCCTAACCCTCCCCCCATCTATCCCCATTCCACTCTCCATTAATGTCTGACCCCTAACTGACCTGTGTGCCCGATGTAATTCTAGTTCACACTCCCTCTCAATCCTAGTTTAAATACTCCTCCAGCCTTCCCATAAACCTCTCCCCCAGCACAGCAGACCCCCTTCCATTCAAGTGCAAACCGTCTTTAGCATATAGGTTGCACCCCAATGAAAAGTCAGCTCAGTGCTCTAGAAACCCAAATCCCTCCTCCCTACACCAGGTCTTTAGCCGTGCATTCAGCTCTCTAATCTCCCCCTGCCTTTCCTGTGTTGCACATGGCACAGGCAATATTTCAGAGAATATCACCTTGGAGGTCCTTGCCTTCATCTTGCAGCCTAGTTTTTTTAATTGATTCTTAAGGAGCCTCCACCTTCCATGTATACTGTCATTGGTTCCAATGTGGACCAAGACAGCTGGGTCATGCCCAGCCCCTCCCAGTAATTTATCCACCCGGTCCACCACATGCCGAACCCTGGCACCAGGGAAACCGCAAACCATTCGGTTGAGGCGATCCTGGCGACAAATTATTCTATCAGTCCTTCTGATTTATAGAATCCCCTATAACCACCAACTGTCTAGGCCTACCTGCACTCCCCTCACCACCTCTACTAGATGGGTTGCTCTCCCGGCTGTTAGGGGTAGCAGTGACATCTAGAGCTGCCACCTCCACATCTTCACCCAACTTGGAAAAAAAATTTGATGCACAAATACAGGACTGGCCTTCCTTTTCTGCAAGCCCCTTCCACTCCCTCTAACTACATTAACCCATCTTCCTATCTGATATTCCTGACTTGCCCCTCCACCCTCCACATCAGCCCTACTGACCACCTGCTCATCGAGCAGAGGACCCCTTTCAATGTTGTCCTTTCTGCCCAGTGTTGCAACTTGCTCCTCCAGATCTCTAATGCAAGCTTTCAGAAGGGCAACCTGCTCTGTCACAGCGGTATCCATCCTGGAGCTGTTGCACCAATTTTGCATACATGTGCCACCATCAGCAGGGAGCCAGTTCCTAGGGGAGTTTGTACAGACACTTATATACTCACCTGTGAACAATTAACCTCTCCCTTTAATTAGCAGAAAGAAAAAAAAAAGCGGTTTAAAAAGTGTCAGAGAAAGGGGGGGGGGGGGGAGTATTTTTAAAACTGATAAACGTATCAAAGGACAAAAAATAAAAATAAAAAAATCAACACTTGCAAGCAGAAGCAGTTAAAAGCAAAACTCCTGGTTTTTAACTCTCCACTTTAGTTCAAAATTCCACTTATGTTCACAAAATCCACATGCAAGCCACCATCAGCAGGGAAGCCAGCCCCTAACAAGTAACATTATATGTTGATTTAGTAGACAAAAAATTAATAGTTCAAAAAACCTAAAATGATAATGGTGATCTCATGCGTGGTGAATAAATGGAACTACAGGGACAAAGAGTTCAATATTTTGTGAGGCAAAAGAAAAACAAGCCAGTAGCCATTCAATGGTGATATCCTTTGTGAAAGATAATGGTATCATAAGTATCAATACTCCAAGGTGCCAAGTACAAGAACAAATTATTACCATTCTGGGAGGTTTCACAATATGAGTCATTCAGAGATCCATGTCTCTCCATTTTTTCTTGTACCTGGTCCCTTACCATCATCTTTCACAAAGGATATTGCCATGAATGACTACTGGCTTTTTTTTTCTTTTGCCTCACAAAATATTGGACTCTCGGGCGTTTTTAATGTCATTTAAAAAAACAAAGTTTTTCTCAATGTGATTTTTCGTGTTTCCTCTCAAGCCTTCCTTGCCTACACACTATCGTGGAAAAAAAATGCTTGAGCAAAGCGCGGTGACGTACAGCACTATAAAGGGGAAGTTCTATTCGGATGGCGCCACCCTTTGGGCTGCTTTTGCTGATCCTCGTATTAGTAAAGTTTGAGAGCCGATTCGCGCTTTTCAGTCTCATGCTCTTCAGTCCGTTACAGCGTGATGAATGTGCTATCTCCATTACGAACGTTAGTTTTACCAGAAGGAGCGCTCCCGTCTCATACTTGATTCTGAGCATGCGCATTTTTTTCCCCTTGTAAAAGCATACACACTACCGTTTTTCACGACGTTAAAAAGAACGACATGAAAAAATAGAGAAGGTTCTAATTTTTTTTAGCCCATTTTTCACGTCGTTAAAAATGCTCTGGAGGGGGGGCGCATGCGCGGCTCGTGAAGATGGTGGACGTGTAGGACCAGAGCTCTGGCCTCATCCCGTCCCTAAACAACTCCCGCTCCGCTACATCCGCGCCAATCGCCCCGGGAGCAGTCTCAATAGCTCCGGGAACTACTCAGCCATCGAGTGATCCCATTTATGGGTAAGATCGGAGATCAGCGACGCTTCTACAAGACGACCGCGCCGCAGGCCGCACCCCATCTTTCCCTCATGGATCGCTTCGCGTATAGGCCTCAATCCCCGGCCTCGGGTAATATGACGACCGCGGAGGAAATTCCGGACGCAACTCCATTGGGTGAGCTTTCTCCTACCCTGCCCGTGCAGCAACATCCGCAGATCTCATCGCAGCCTCCGATGACAGCCCTGGTGACTGTGGAAGTACTAGATCTCCGGCTCCAGGCCCTGCTCCAAGGCCTCACGGACAACATTACTAAGGCGGTAAGCAAACTAGCCCACGAGCTCAGAGGGGAGATAGATCACCTAGGGGAACGTACAAACACCCTAGAGACTAAGTTTGATGATATGATCAATTATGTTCATGTCATAGAAGACGAGAATGCTTCCCTGAAAAATACAGTGGCGCAGTTACAATTGCAACAAGAAGATCTCGAGAACAGGGAAAGGAGACAGAACCTGAGAATACGTGGGGTCCCAGAAGCAATTACTGACAAAGACATCCGTTCATATTTGCTGGCCCTATTCATCCATCTAGCCCCTGACATACCAGATATAGACTGGAGGCTTGACAGGGCACACAGGTCTCTGGCTCCAAACCCCCCCCCCCAAGGAGCGAACCCTAGAGATATAATAGTGCGCTTCCATTTTTATGAAAGTAAAGAAGCTCTGACCGTAGCCACCCGCAACAGATCAAGAATTGATTTTAAGGGAGCGAAGATTCAGCTGTTTAGTGATTTGTCCCCCATCACTCTGGCTAAACGCCGTGCTTTGAAACCTGTCACAGCTCATCTACAAAATCACCAGGTTCCCTATCGCTGGGGTTTCCCATTCCGTCTCACTGTTACTATGGATGGCTCACAACACTCTCTGAGAGATTTGCAGGAATGTGACCCTTTCATCAGAAGCCTGGGTCTTCCCCCTATTCCTGAAGAGAATTTGCTACCGCAATCGACACTATCCAGACCCCTTTCCACCCCCGGAAAGATATGGACCCCTGCACGCCGGAGACCCCGCAATACTACTTTCACCCCCCAGAGAGCTCCTTCACTGAAAGGTCCATTCTGATCTTACCCACGCTGAAATGTAATTGTATATTCTCTTGAAAAGAGATTTCGATCCATACCTGGATTGTCCTTTCCTGTCATCACTTCCATATTTTCAGTTTTTTTTTTTTACTACTACCTGCGGCCTAAGGCTTGAACGTTTGATTGCGTCTTCTTCCACTAAGTTGACAGTCCCTGTACTGTCCTGCGATGACGAACTCCCGTTTAGTTCCCTTTAATGCTGACAATGATGTCTGAGGGGGATTGGGGCTGGTGGGATGGTCCCTGCGGGCTGCCGTGCCCTCACCTACTTTTCATGATCCTTGACTGTGATCATAACCCCCAGGGGGACTTTCCCCCTTCGGGCACTATGCCTTTTATGGTTCTTTTTTTTTTGTTGTTGCTGGTTTTTTGTTTTCTTTTTTCTGTGCTTCCATTTTCTCCTGGTCCAATTTTTACATGGACACCACGTGAGCTCTATATTTTTTGTCCATTTTTTTTTGGACTCTAACTACCTCCTTCACTGTTGTTGGATCTTATCTGTACTGTTTAAATTTAACTGTTTATGTTCCTGGTATTATCTAACTGTCTATAGGTCCATTTTTGACCTATCCAAGAAACACAGATGTGTTTCCACCTCATTTCATTTTTTTCTAAAATACGAAAGTACTGACCCAGATTCTAGTACCACTGCATCATGGTTAGTGCTCTCGACATGGTATTTAACGATGACATATGCCTTCCTGTTCATACCTCTGAATGGCCATAAATGTATTATCTTACAATGTTAAGGGCCTGGGCTCCATTTCCAAACGCTGGATGGCATTGAAGGAGTTTAGATCTTCAGATGCGGATGTGGTCATGGTCCAGGAGACCCATTTTAAGGCTGATGGCTCATTTAAATTCGCATCTAAGCACTTCCCCACTACTTTTGTGGCCTCTGACCCCTCTGGTAAAGCAGGGGTGGCCATCCTGTTTAGGAAGACTTCGGCCATTCGGGTCAAGTCTTCATTTTTGGATCCACATGGTCGTTTTATTCTCCTGGACTGTGACCACATGAACACATCCTTCACACTTGCAAACATATATGCTCCCAACTCGAAACAGATTGGGTTCCTTGAAGTTTTTTTTGAGAAGCTCCAGACTTTCTCCCAGCCCTTCATGATAATAGGTGGAGACTTTAATTTGTGTATGTCCCCAACCAAAGATAGGCTCTCCCTGCTTAAACATCCACCCTCGACACGGGTACAAAAATCCTCTACGGCATTTCGTAGATTACTTAGAACCCACAAGTTGCTAGACTCTTGGAGAGTGAAACATCCGATAGCTAAGCAATTCACTTTTTTCTCACCTCCACACAGGTTATACACGAGATTAGATCATTTCTTTATTTCACCACCGTTGGTGACACATCTGGTAGACTCTAATATTCACCCGATCACATGGTCTGATCATGCACCTATTACCCTAAATCTCATACTGTCCACACCCACACCTAGGACCTGCCACTGGCGTCTTAACTAATCTCTCCTGAGTATCCCCGAAGCCCACTCACACCTGGAACGCAGCCTGATCGAATTTTTCCAAATCAATGCTGGTTCAGTTTCAAAGACCTCCACCCTTTGGGAGGCTCACAAGGCGGTCTTCAGGGGTGAATGTATAGCCTCTGGATCCCGCCTTAAGAGGGATCGTGCTCTACAGCGCTCGACCCTCTTAGCCGACCTGGTGAGGGCTGAAAAAGACCTTCTTGTACATCCCACAGTGGGGAACCTTCGTAAAGTGGTATCTTTGAGAAACCGTATCAAATCTTTGGATAAGAGTGCAACCTCTAAATCAATGCTTTGGTCAAAGCAAAAATATTATGAGTTTGCTAATAAACCCCACAGTATCCTGGTCAATCGCCTAAAACCTCGTCCCAATAATTCCATACCGGATTTTATAATTCAGCCAGACGGGAAACCTACTTACTGCCCTAGAACCATGACCAGGGTCTTTGAGTCATATTATAGGAAACTTTATAATTGTATCTCCTCAGAATCTGGATCCCAGTTCGCCCATGAGAAATATGATTCCTTTGTAGAATCCTTAAATTTACCTAAATTATCCCAGGCAGACCGTGAAGGACTTAATTCACCTATCACAGCTGAAGAGATCTCCCAGATAATTAAGCACCTCCCAACACACAAAGCCCCAGGCCCAGATGGTCTCCCTTACTCCTACTACAAGAAGTTTCTCCCAATTTTACTCCCCCATATGCTGACCCTTTTTGAATCTCTGATGGCCGGAACAGTCCCCCACCCCCAATTTCTTCATGCCTACATTACGGTTATCCCGAAGCCGGGTAAGGACCCCTCTCTACCAGATAACTATCGCCCAATAGCCCTTTTAAATTCCGATTATAAAATATTCACTAAGGTATTGGCAAATAGGTTATCCCTTCTCCTCCCTACTTTAATACACAAGGATCAGGTGGGATTTGTTCCTTCTAGACATGCTGGGGATAATACCAGACGAACTATAGATCTCATTGACCTGTTAACCAAGACTGGTAAGCCAGCTCTGATATTGAGCTTAGATGCTCAAAAAGCATTCGATCGTTTAAATTGGTCCTTCATGTTTGCTACTCTGTCAACATATGGTTTTTCGGGTCCATTTATCCAAGCCCTTACTGCATTATACTCTACCCCCACTTCCCAGGTCCAGCTGTCTTCTTCTGTCTCTTCGCCATTCCCCCTTAGTAATGGGACTAGACAGGGTTGCCCCTTATCCCCTTTATTGTTTATCCTTAGCCTGGAACCTTTAGCTACTGCCATCAGACTCCATCCCGATATAGGGGGGGGGGTGGCGTTGAGACACAGGGAGTACAAGCTGTCCCTCTTTGCAGATGATATTCTGTTAACCATCACACACCTACACATATCTTTACCCTCTCTCCACAAACTCCTTGACCTATTTGGCAACCTCTCGGGTTTTAAAGTAAATCCATCCAAAACAGAAGCCTTGCCAATAAATATCCCACCTGATACACTTACTCACCTACAAAACACCTTTAGATACCGTTGGTGCACTCAATCCCTTAAATACTTAGGTATACACATATCTCCCTCCTACTCTACCTTATACCAGGTGAATTTCCCCTCATTGTTCTCAGAAATACATAGATTATTAAAGTCCTGGACAAAACTACCCCTGTCTCTGCTTGGGAGGATAAACGTTCTCAAAATGTCCATACTCCCTAAATTGCTATATTTCTTTGAGACTCTCCCCATCCCGATCCCGATGACGCAGCTGAAAACCATTCATAGATATTTTCTCAATTTTATTTGGAATGATGCCTCCCACAGGATAGCTAGCACAGTCCTTTTGGCTCCACGCTCTCGTGGCGGTCTGGGAGCTCCAGATGTCATAAAGTACTATTATGCCACTCATCTGAGAGCTGTAACCTCATGGACATCTAGAAAAGCTCCGAATAGGTGGTCGGAGATTGAGATGGGAATTACTGTCCCTGCTCACCCATGCTCTGGCCTTCCTCTGATAAATATACTCCTCAACTGCGCAAAATATGTTTGAACCCTATGCTTTTTACCCTCTCCATTTGGAAGAGGTGTTCCAGTAGGTATTCCCTGTCTTCTCCATGCCCCCCCCTTACAAATGTGCTTTTTAATCCAGACATTCCTGATAGCCTCTCATATGAATCTATGCTGCCATGGACCCAGGCGGGTATTTTTCAAATCCGCCATCTTGTACACCCGGTAACACGTAAGCTTCTCTCGTTTTCTGATATACAGTCCAAACACCAAGTCCCGAAATCCCTTTTTTTCTCATTTCTCCAAATCAGACATTTTTTTTGCTTCCAAGGCCCCCAACCTGACATTGGAACCCCCCACTGCATTTGAAAGGCTGTGTTCCCAGGGACCGTATGAGCCACATCAAATATCTACTATTTACCGAATCATACACTCAGCCCCCCCGCTCACCGGACAGCTACATTCATATATGAAAAAATGGTCCGACGTTTTGGCCAGGCCTATATCACTATTAGATTGGGGGAAAATATGGGTCGCGGCATCTAAGGTCTCCAGATGTGTGGCCCACAAAGAAACCACTTATAAGATACTTATGTTTTGGTATAGGACCCCAGAGTTCCTTGCAGCCCGGAAGCTGACCCCCCACAGCCAGTGTTGGAGGTGTGGTTCCGAAACAGGCACGCATATCCACATTTTTTGGGAATGTTCGATATTAATCCCCTTTTGGACGCAAGTCCATGTTTGTCTGGAAAAGGTTCTTGGGGTCTCTGTCCCTTTCCAACCCCTGCATATGTTATTAGGTCTTCCCCTCCCGAGATTGCCCAAATGTCATCATAAGTTGATGGCCTTTCTCTTGTTAGCTGCCAAGCGAGTTATCCCCCAACGTTGGCGAGATACTGCACCTCCCACGTTTGCACACTTTCTAGTAGCTGTGGCTGACATTAGGAGGATGGAACGCCTCACCGCTGTGGTCGCTGACAGCCTCCCCAAGTTCGAATGCATTTGGGACAGCTGGGACTCCTCGACATACAGTGCTGATCCGGATCCAAACCCTTGCTGATTCCAGGATATTATTCCTGGGTTCCCTATGATTATACGACAGGGAAGGTTTTATACCTTCCCTCTGACCCGTCCCATGTTTGTTCACTTTCAACAAATATACCTATGATTCACTAGTCACATTAGACCTCCGATTCGCTACTTGTGCCTTTGGAGTATGTTCTGATTGTACCACTTCCTGTCCTATACCTGGAGATGTATATCCAAGATCTTTGTTGCATTGTTTTTTTATGCCTTTTTATGTTTACCATGTCTGATTGTATGCTGGAGTCTGGATTACAGGCTTATTTTGTATACTTTGAAAAACTATAAATAAACAATTAAAAAAAAAAAATGCTCTGGAGCCTACACACGATCGTTTTTAATGACCAATTTAAAAAAGGCATTTTTCACGCCATGAAAAACGGTCGTGTGTACGCGGCATTTGTCTCCGTAGTTCCATTTATGCACCACGCATGAGATCACCATTATTTTAGATTTTTTGGATTATTTTACTTTGCCTAAATCAATATATAATGTTACCTGTTAGGGGCTTATTGAGTATGTATATGTAGTGAGAGAGGTGAATGCATGTTTTTAGGTGTGTATGATGTGGGTTTGGTACCATTTTAATGCATTATACAATTTGCATATATTAACCACTTGACCACTGGGCACTTAAACCCCCTTAATAACCAGACCAATTTTCAGCTTTCGGTGCTCTCACATTTTGAATGACAATTACTCAGTCATACAACACTGTACCCATATGAAATTTTTGTCCTTTTTTTCACACAAATAGAGCTTTCTTTTGGTGGTATTTAATCACTGTTGGGTTTTTTATTTTTTGCGCTATAAGAGAAAAAAGACTGAAAATTTTGTAAAAAAATGATTTTTTTTTCGTTTCTGTTATAAAATTTTGCAAATTACTATTTTTTCTTCATAAATTTTGGCCAAAATTTATACTGCTACATATCTTTGGTAAAAATAAGTACAAATTGGTGGATATTATTTGGTCTTTGTGAAAGTTAGAGTCCACAAGCTATGGTGCCAATATCTGAAAATTGATCACACCTGAAGTACTGACGGGCGATCTCAATTCTTGAGACCCTAACATGCCAGAAAAGTACAAATACCCCCCAAATGACCCCTTTTTGGAAAGAAGACATTCCAAGGTATTCAGAAAGAGGCATTGTGAGTTTTTTGAAGTTGTCATTTTTTCCCACAATTCTTTGCAAAATCAAGATTTTTTTTTTCTCTTTTTTTTTTTTCACAAAATTGTCATATTAGCAGGTTATTTCTCACACACAGCATATGCATTCCACAAATTACACCCCAAAACACATTCTGCTATTCCTCACGAGCATGGCGATACCACATGTGTGAGACTTTTACACAGCGTGGCCACATACAGAGGCCCAACATGCAGGGAGCACCTTCAGGCGTTCTGGAGCACCAAGGCCAATTCTGACATTTCTCTCCTACATGTAAAAATCATCATTTATTTGCTAGAAAATTACATAGAACCCCAAAACATTATATATGTTTTTTTAGCAAAGACCTTAGAGAATATAATGGTGGTTGTTGCAACTTTTTATCTCGCACGATATTTGCGCAGCAATTTTTTTAACGCGTTTTTTACGGAAAAAAAATGTTTTGTGCTTAAAAAAAAAAAAAAAAACAGTAAAGTTAGTCCAATGTTTTTGCATAATGTGAAAGATGAAGTTACGCCGAGTAAATAGATACCTAACATGTCGCCCTTAAAAATTGCACACACTCGTGGAATGGCGCCAAACTTCGCTACTTAAAAAATCCCCATAGGCGACGCTTTAAATATTTTTACTGGTTACATGTTTTGAGTTACAGAGGAGGTCTAGGGCCAAAATGATTGCTCTCGCTCTAACGTTCGCAGAGATACCTCACATGTGTGGTTTGAAAACCGTTTTCATATGTGGGCGGGACTTACGTATGCGTTCGCTTCTGTATGCGAGCTCACGGGGACAGGGGCGCTTTAAAAAAAAAAAAAAATTTTATTCTTCATTTTACTTTATTTATTTTAGTTTGACATGTTTTTCCGCCCTAAACATTTTTTTGATCACTTTTATACCTATTACAAGGAACGTAAACATCCCTTGTAATAGGAATATGGCATGACAGGTCCTCTTTACAGTGAGATATGGGGGGGGGGGGGTGTCAATAAGACCCCACATCTCACCTCTAGGCTGGGAAGCCTGAAAAAAAAAAAAAAAAAAAAACAACAATCCTGGCTTTGATCGTAGCGGTGAGTCGGTAGAAGCACCGGAGGGCGGCGGGGGGGGGGGACATCCCCTCTCGCCTCCCGCCTCCCGTAAGAATGATCAAGCGGCGGAACAGCCGCTATGATTGTTCTTATGGTGTAGGGAATCGCCGGCTGAAAAAGCTAATATCTGAATGATGCCTGTAGCTGCTCCCATCATTCAGATATCCCCGCACAAAGTCAAGGACGTCATATGACGGCCGGAGGGCGGGAAGTGGTTATTGCGGAGTATTGCCGGGCATTGCGGAGTATTGCCGGGCATTGCGGAGTATTGCCGGGCATTGCGGAGTATTGCGGACTATGGCAGGGTATTGCACGGGTATTGCACAGGGTATTGTGGAGGGTATTGCACAGGGTATTGTGGCGGGTATTGCAGAGTATTGTGGCGGGTATTGCAGAGTATTGTGGCGGGTATTGCAGAGTATTGTGGCGGGTATTGCAGAGTATTGTGCAGGGTATTGCAGAGTATTGTGCAGGGTATTGCAGAGTATTGTGCAGGGTATTGCAGAGTATTGCGCAGGGTATTGCAGAGTATTGCACCAGGGTATTGCAGAGTATTGCACCAGGGTATTGCAGAGTATTGCACCAGGGTATTGCAGAGTATTGCACCAGGGTATTGCAGAGTATTGGCAGGGTGTATTGCAGAGTATTGGCAGGGTATAGCACAGGGATGGCTGAGCAGGGATGGATGGATGGATGGATCTGTGACTGCAATTGTCACAGATCCAGCCCACAGTGCTGCTGCTGCCATCCGCTCCCTCCCCCTCCCCTCTCACACTGTACCGATCGGTACAGAGAGGGGAGGGAGGAACCGGCGTCATCAAATGACGCCGGTCTGTTTACAAGTGATTGCTCCGTCATTTGACGGAGCGATCACGTGGTAAACGGCCGCTATCAGCGGCGATTTACCGCGATTCGTGATCCGCCGGGTCCTCTGGACCCGGCGGTCACGGAGTTTCCCGTGTGCGCGCCCCAGGGGGCGCGCGGGAGCGCGATTCTGGGAGGACGTTATATAACGTCCTCCCAGAGTTAAGCAACCACCTTGTCGACGTTATTTGTCGGCAGGTGGTTGTTAAGTGGTTAATTTTTGGTTAAATTTCTTGATTAATAAAATGTGAATTTATTAGTCTATTGAGTAACGTTATATATTCTATGCAGTTCTTTGGTGGTTGAGTTCAAATCCAGGTTTTTTAACTCGGTTTTTGTAGTTGTGTATGCACTGATACACTCCAACCGCTTAGAGCTATTTATCTTTATTTTTATTTTTTTATTATAATCTGGGTTAATCTTGGAGTGCCTATTCTAGTATTTGTCATAGCAGGAAGTGTCTGAACAATAACCTTTTATGGCAGGATCACCAGGTAGTCTATTAAAACCTTCACAGTGGCCAAGTGGTTAGCAGTAGTGCCATTGGTATGTATTGCAACCACGGCACTACCTGCACAGAGTTTGCATGTTCTCCATGTGCCTCCGTGGGTTTCCTCCCAAACTCCAAAGATATGCTGGTAGGTTAAGTGGCTCCTGTCTAAATTGGCTGTAGTATGAATATGAGCTGGGGACCCTAGATTGTAAGCTCCTTGAGGGCAGGGTCTGATTTGAATGTACAGTGTATTTATGTAAAGCACTGCGTAAAATTGACGGCGCTATTAAAGTACCTAAAATAAATAGAATACTTTCAAAAGTAATTTTCAATCTTTTTAACATGTAAAACCTTATGAGATTTAAATGTTTAATCTGTTATTAGAAATAACAAAAAAAACATTCTTTTATAGCTGGGCTTTCTAATTATTTATATTAACCACTTCAGCCCCAGAAGGATTTGGCCCCCTTAACCGCTTGCCGACCAGCTGCCAATGATATACGACGGCATGATCCCGCGAACTGCCGTAGCTGTACGTCGGTCCCTTTTTAAGCAGGATAGTGGGGGTGCCGATGCTCGTGACCTGGGGCCACGATGACCTGGGGCCACGAGCGGTCACGGGCACGAGAGGCAGAACAGGGACGTGTGTGTGTGTGTGTGTGTAAACACACACATCCCAGTGTGAATAGAGGAGAGATTGTGAGTTCCTATGAGCAGGGAACCACGATCTCTCATCTCCTATAGTCAGTCCCATCCCCCGCAGTTAAAACACACACATAGGGAACACAGTTAACCCCTTGATCGCCCCCTAGTGCTAACCCCTTCTCTGCCAGTTACATTTACACAGTAATCCATGCATTTTTTTAGCACTAATCACTGTATAAATGCCAATGGTCCCAAAAATTTGTCAAGTGTCCGATATGTCTGCCATAATTTCGCAGTCCCAATAAAAATCGCAGATCGCCGCCATTACTAGTAAAAAAAAAAAATTATAATAAAAATGCCATAAATCTATCCCCTATTTTGTAGACGCTATAACTTTTGCGCAAACCAACCAATATACACTTTTTGCAAATATTTTTTTTTTTTTTATTCCCAAAAATATGTAGAATACATATTGGCCTAAACTGAGGGAAAAATTAGCTTTTTTAAAAAAAAATTGGGGTATTTATTACAGCAAAAAGTACAAAATATTGTGTTTTTTTTTTCACATTTTTTTTTCCGTTTATAGCGCAAAAAATAAAAACCGCAGAGATGATCAAATACCACCAAAAGAAAGCTCTATTAGTGGGAAAAGGACGTACATTTTGTTTAGGTACAGCATTGCACGACCGCCTAATTGTCAGTTAAAGTGACGCAGTGCCGTATCGCAAAAAATGGCCTGGTAATTGAGCAGCCAATCCTTCCGGGGCTGAAGTGGTAATGACAGGCCATTTTTTGCGATACGGCACTACGTCGTTTTAACTGACAATTGCGTGGTCGTGCGACATTGTACCCAAACAAAATTGATGTCCTTTTTCCCACAAATAGCTTTCTTTTAGTGATAATTGATTACCTTTGCAGTTTTTATTTTTGCATTTTAAACAGCGACAATTTTGAAAAAAAAAACATTTTTGTACTTTTTGCTATAATACATATCCAAAGAAAAAAATGTATCCATCAGTTTAGGCCGATCTATATTCTTCTACAAACTATGGGATAGATTTAGGGACTTTTATTTATTTTTTTTGTTTTTACTAGTATTGGCGAAGATCTGCGATTTTTAGCGGGATTGCGGCGGACAAATCTGACCCCAAATGACACTTTTTGGGAACCAGTGACATTATTACATTGATCAGTGCATTTTTATAGCACTGATCAATGTAAAAATGACACTGGCAGGCAAGGGGTTAACTGTTCCCTAGGTGTGTTCTGACTGTAGGGGGGGTGGGCTGGCAGGGACATGACAGAGATCCCTCTTCCCGATCACTGGAAACATTGAATCTGTCATGTCTCCTTGTTTACAAAGGCAGATCCCCCATTCTGCCTCTGTCCTAGGTCATTGCCGGTGAACATCGAGTCCGCCTGACCCGCGGGCACGAGCCACGGTACAGCTACGGCGATTTGCGCAGGAGAGCCGGCCTGCCACTGTATTAAACAATACAGAATTCATTGAGAGCTAAGGAGTTTTACTGGGCTAGGAACACCCATACGTGGGAACTATTAACTCGCCACTCAAATTCCTGAGATGTGAAAAGAAGGCGAATGATTCAAGTTGCCAACAACAAAGAAAAACGAAAATATGAACATTTTAGTTTAGCTCATTGCATAAAAATAGGGTTAATAATATAACTTAAAGTGGATGTAATCCCGATTCATGAAATTTGAGCTGGGCACATATATCTGCAATGTCTTCTTATCTCTCTCCAAAGCACTATGTCCCGTGTCTGGCTCTTGCTCCGCAATTTCTTTAATCAGCCTGATAAGGTTTTGCATCCACATTAAATTACAAAATCTTCAGGTTTTACTCAAATTAGTTTAATGCAAAAATGCATACACCCCACAACAAAAACTACTACATCTATTATTTTGTATGACCTTCATGATTTGTAAGGACAGCACTGAGTCTTCTAGGCATGGAATGAACAAGTTGGCAACATATTGCAACATAAGTAATTAGGGGGGGGGGGGACTAGTGATTTGGGACTATGCCATGTAAATACAATGATGCTATGAAATTTATTATAAAAGCTTCAGATATATTTGTATCGGTGCCACACCCCATTGAGACGTGGACACCGGCGCTGGTTATCTCTGTAAATTCTCCGTATGTATTATTATGAATGATTATTGTCAGTAAACGTGTACTTGCAATGAATTCTACTGGATCGTTTATTCCAAAGAACGTGATCTTAACACTATCTTTTTCCATCCTTCAAGAATGACCTCTTGTAGAGGCTGGATGGAAAGTGATGCTCAACTTGTTTCTTCAGAGTTTCCCATAGGTGTTCGATTGGGTTCAGATCAGGAGACATACTTGGCCACTGAATCACTTTCACCCTGTTCTTCAGAAATGCAATAGTGGTCTTAGATGTGTGTTTTGGATCATTGTCATGTTGGAAAAGTGCATGATGACCAAGGGCACGGAGTGATGGTAGCATCTTCTCTTTCAATATAGAGCAGTACATCTGTGAATTCATGATACAATTAATGAAATGCAGCTCCCCGACACCAGCAGCACTCATGAAGCCCCACAATAGAACACTGCCACCACCATTCACTGTAGGCACAATGCATGTTTTTCTTTGTACTCCCCACCTTTAAGACGCCATACAGTTTTGAAGCCATCAGTTGCAAAAACATTTAGCTTGGGCTCATCACTCCAGAGTACAGAGTCCCAGTAATTGTCTTCTTTTTCCGCATAGGCCCTGGCAAATTCTAGGTGAGCTTTTTTGTGCATGGGATTTAGGAGAGGCTTCCTGTGTGGACCACACCCATGCACACCATTCCTCTGCAGTGTACACTGTATTGTGTCATAGGAAACAATCCCAGTTTGGCTTTCTAATTCTTTAGCTAACTGCAGTGAACTTGCATAGCAATTTTCTTCAACCCATCTCATCAGAAGATGCTCCTGTTAAGGTGTTGTTTTCTGTGGATAGCTTGGACGTCTCTGAGAAGTAAAGATTTGCTGATCTTCCTCTAGCCTTCACCTTTTTTGTGCAAAGAATTTGTTTTCTTTCTCAGGCCTTGTGACATTTCTCTTCCATGTGGTGCCATTGCTGACAGCATGAAATGGGAAGGTGTTTTCTTGGTTAACCACTTCAGCCCCAGAGGATTTGGCTGCCCAAAGACCGGGCCATTTTTTGCGATTCGGAACAGAAAATTGCGCGGTCGTGCGACGTTGCACCCAAACAAAATTGACGTCCTTTTTTCCCCCCACAAATAAAACTTTCTTTTGGTGTAATTTGATCACCTCTGCGGTTTTTATTTTTCGCGCTATAAACAAAAAAAGTGAAATTTTTTTAAAAAAATGCAATATTTTTTACTTTTTGCTATAATAACTATCCCCGAGCGGCGTGGTTTTGACATGCAGCAGTGAGGACGTGTGTCTCTGGAGCTCCGGCGCTGACATCTAATTTAAAGCACTTGTTCACCTTCTCGCTAGAGCTATCCACTTGAAAACGATGGGCAAGAGGACAGGCAAGCCCCTACCTAAAAGAGGCACCTCTGCGGGCTCCATAAAACGGTTTCTAGCCGCGGAACCAGAGGACCTGGTGGACTCGGATGGCTTAGGCCGCTCTTCATGTTGAGCGAGCTCCACCTCCCGTCACAGGCCGGAACCCAGACATCACTCTCTGGCTTCGTCTGCCAGATCGGAAGGTGAGGGCAGCGCATCCAGACACTCTGAGGTCGCGACACCGGTGAGCGGACTCCCTACCAAAACTGAGCTGGCATCCATGCTGTTGGGCCCCGAGCGTGCCATTAAGAAGGAGCTAACCGCTGTGCGCTCGGATCTCTCCCAGGTACTGGAGCGGGTGGAGGAGACCGAGCAGCGCCTTGATCGCCATGCGGTCGCCATTAGAAACCTGCAAGCATCCACTCGCAGCCTCACTATTGCTCACAGGATGGCCCTATACAAAACTGAGGACCAAGAGAACGTAACAGATGGAACAACATCCATATCAGAGGCCTGAGGCAACTGGAGATGAGGACCTCCTCCCCTCCATCCGGGGCATCTTCAACGGGCTGCTAGGCCTAGCGGCAGATAATCCCCTTAAAATAGACTGTGTCCACAGAACCCTTCGCCCTCACAACCTCTCTTTGGACACTGCAGCGTCTTTGGACACTGCAGGGTCCACTATGATGAGGAAAAGGAGCTCATCATGAAGAAGGCCAGAGATGGCGCCTCATTGGACTTTGATGGGGTGACCCTATCTTTTTTCCCGGACCTGAACAGGGAGACCTTGGAGCGTCGCAGGGCCCTGCGACCCCTGACAGAGAAACTGAGAGCTGCCTCCATTAACTATCGGTGGGGTTTCCCTGCGGCCTTGATTGCAAACAGAGATGGCAAAACGGCGATACTCAGGTTCCCAGAAGACCTAGAGAAGTTCTGCATGGACGTTAACATCTCCCCACCGGAGCTTCCTGGCTGGCAAGATGCCATCCCGCCTCCTCCCAACAACTCTGAACCGAGATGGCACAAAGTGGACCGCAAACATCGCTCCTCCGCTTCTGCCGCGTCTCCCCTGCTGGGGTAGAGCACTCAGGCCTGAAGGCTGCGGCCTCTGTTTTTTTCCTCCCGGTTGTGCCGGAAGTCCCCTGACCGCAAGTATATGACTGTGCTTGGTGTACTGTTATACCTTTCAGCCTACAGAATGGTATTTGTGCTTTATCCTGACTGTTCCTGCTAATACTTGCTGACTGACAGACGGCACTGCCCCGTGTTACATGTTGCCTGTTTTATGTTTCAGGCTTTATGCCTTTGGTTATAAGTTAAGTGCTATTATTCATGTGTGCATCCCTGATTGTATGACGCCGGAGCATCGAGACGGCGCTTACACCGATTTTGGTGTTCGCGGTCTGATGCCCGAGATTCTTTGTCCCCGCACCGTGTGTCCTCGTGCTCCTGTCCATTTCTGGGCCATGGGCGTTGGGACCCATGTGTGCCCTTTCTATGCACCGCAGTTCTCTGCCCATCCCCTAATGTGGTCTGTGACTTGCTTACTGCATGATGTTAAATGTTTCTCTTTTTTCCATATCTTTTCTGCTTCTCTTTTGTCTCTTCCTATCCTCCCCCCCCTTTTTCTGTTCCCTGCCTCAGGTTCACCTCCACTGGTTTGTGCTGTACGTGGGTTCCCCCTGCTGATCCCCATGGCTACGGTAAACTTACTATATTTTAATGTGAGGGGCCTCCATGCCCCAGATAAGAGACACAACTTGTACAGGGAGCTGGGTCGTCTGCGAGGGGACATTGTTTTCCTGCAGGAGACCCATCTCACCCACACTACCTCAGTAAAATTATTCTCCCCACAGTATCATAGTCTATTGGATGTGCATAAACCTAAAGGTGTGGCCATTGGGTTCCGCAGGGGCTCCGGATTTACACTGGAATCCATGTAAAGCGACCCACTGGGGCGTTTTCTGTTCTTGAGAGGTAGCCTGGGCAGCATGCCATGCACTTTAGCCACCTTATATGCCCCCAATCAAGACCAGGCAGGCTTTGTAGCGTCCACCCTCGCGAAGCTGAGAGATTTTGCCCACGGATGCTTTCTCCTCGCGGGAGATTTTAATACCCCACTGGAACCTGTTTTTGACACATCACATAAATGTTTGTCATTCATACGCAAACTCCTGTTTGACTCCCAGCTAATAGATGTGTGGAGGATTATGCATCCACGGACAAGAGACTATACCCATTACTCCCATGTACACCACTCCTACTCTAGGATCGATTTTTTTTTCTTCATTGACCACCATCAACTCTCTCTGACAGTAGATGCTGACATTGGGTCTTCTCCCATTTCTGACCATGCCCCGATCTTGTTTAAAATCAAAATTCCGTCATTACCCCATAAGGCCACAAATTGAAAGCTAAATGAGGATCTCTTAGCTGAGAAAATTGATAAAACAAATGTTAGGGGAGGCCCTGTCCCTTTATTTTAAAGAAAACACAAATCCCGACCTCTCACAGGGTGTTCTGTGGGAGGTGCACAAGGCCCATATTCGGGGTAAGCTCATAGAAAAAAAGGGAAAGGACACACCAACAATCTGTACTCATTTGCAAAATTGGGGTACTAGAACAACAACATAAAGCTAGGCAGTCCCAAGCGGTATTTCACACTCTGACCCTGAAAAGGGAAGAGCTGAAAGCCCTCTTTCATGTGGAGCAGAAACCGCAATCTCGTCTAGTGTCCCAACGTTTCCATGAATGGGGTAATAAGCCGGGTCGGCTTTTGGCCCGCTCATTGCAACAGAAAAGAAATGCTTCCTTCATAGCTAAAATTAAGACAGCGTCTTCTGCTTTAGTTTATGACACGCCAGCTATAGATAAATAATTTCATTCGTTTTACCAACATTTATATCACGTTCAACACACTACAGCGAATCGGGACACTAGGTCCAAGCTTATTCAGGATTACTTGGCTCAGGCCAACTTACCTACGCTTCCATCAGATACCCTTGCTACTCTGAAAGTGGAGTTCACCACCTCAGAGATGAGCGTTGCCCTAAAAACCATGGCCAAGGGCAAGGTGCCTGGCCCTGATGGTAGCGTACTACCGCTCTTTTGCAGACGTCCTGCTACCACGCTTGACCTGCTACGCCAGCGCAATCTCTGCTGGTGGTGCCCTCCGACCTGAGACTCTCCACGCACACTGTAATACCCAAACCTGGCAAGGATCCCAGCACTTGTGGGAATTCCCGCCCCATTTCGTTGTTGAATATTGACGCTAAACTATATGCCAAAGTTATAGCTAACAGGTTCCTCCCCCTGATCCCGCAGTCTGTCTCCAGAGACCAAACAGGATTTATCCCGGGCAGGGAGGCACGTGCTAACTCCCTCCGCACCCTGTCCTTGATGGCGTATGCGCGTGGATCTTCCCAGCCCACCCTTCTGCTCTCAACGGACGCGGAAAAGGCATTTGATAGGGTGGACTGGGAGTATCTCATGGCAACGCTGTCTCATCTGGGTATTAGGGAGTCCTTCCTACGCCAAATTTCAGCCCTTTATAACTTCCCCATAGCCCAATTGCGTATCAATGGCACCCTAAGTGATTCCTTCACGCTATACAATGGCACTCATCAGCGCTGCCCTCTTTCGCCTATATTATTTGCCTGATCACTGGAGCCATTTTTATCGACAGTCAGGCACAACCCATGCATTCATGGGATTACCGTGGGAGGCTCAGAACACAAATACGCCTACATACTTGGAGAGGGTCCGGACCTGTAAGATAGAGGTAATAACAATCTCAGACCATGCTCCGGTAATTTTGACTCTTTCTCCAGTTTGTCCAGGCCACTTGGAAAGGATCTGGCGATTAAATGAGTCCTAACTGGACGATAAAAGGATAGTGGAGGCATTACGTCTTAAACTTGGAGCATACTTTGAGATGAATACAATGGAAGAAGTGTCTGAGCAAGCAATGTGGGAAGCATATAAGAGGTGAATTGATAATGTATGGGGTCAAGAGCTAAAAGAGAGAAGCAAAAGGAGATAACAAATCTACTGGAAGAGATCAATGAAGTAAAAATTAAACATAAGAGAAACTTGAACCCAGTAGATGCTAATATATTAGAGACCCTGAGAAGCAAGCTTTCACAATGTATAGACAATAGGTTTAAAAATAAACATAGATACTATGCAAACCGATTTTACGAACAGGGTAACAAATGTGGTGGGTTACTAGCCAGACAACTTAAAAAGCAGCAGGACTCGAGACACGTCCATGACTTGATAGTACGAAAGAAAAAAATAGTGGAGACCCAAAGCGATTGCAGCAGAATTTCATAAATTTTATGAGGCCCTATATAACATACAAGAACCAGTAGGAATCGCCACAGATGAGCAGCGAATGACTGAAATTAGAGACTATATTAAAGACTCTGATTTGACTCTGCTGCCATCTCTAGCGATTGAAGAATTAGAACGACCAATTACGATTGAGGAACTGGACAGGGCAATAAATACTCTGTCATTGGGCAAAAGCCCGGGACCTGATGGTTTCACAAACATATATTATAGGAAATTCATGGCAGAACTGGGACCCCCATTATATAGATATTTCAACACAATCAATGCTTCTAACTCTCTGCCACCTGAAACCCTACTAGCATATATTACAGTGCTCCCCAAAGCAGGGAAGGACCCCCAACATTGCGCCAATTACAGACCCATCTCACTACTTAATTCAGACACCAAGCTGCTAGCCAAAATTCTGGCTCTTCGACTACAAGATCACATAGTAAGGCTAGTTCACCCTGACCAAACGGGCTTTATGTAGGGCCGGGAGGCTAGAGACAACACGATACGTGCTCTTCATATCCTTCATTGGATGGAACACGGCCCGAATAAAGCCTCTAGAGTGGTACTATCTATGGATGCCGAAAAGGCTTTTGACATGATGGAAGTGCTGATGGGGATGGGGGAGCGTATGATGGGTTGGGTATCGGCATTGTATGTGAACCCAAGGGCCAGAGTGAAAGTAAATGGGACAATGTCGAACTATTTCCAAATACGGAATGGTACGAGACAAGGGTGTCCATTATCTCCATTGTTGTTTGCCATAATGTTAGAACCCTTTTTGTGTAAAATCAGGAGAAATACAGGAATAACAAGGTTGTGTGTAGGACCAGTGGAACATAAGGTGTCAGCATACGCCGACAATTTTTTTTTTTTTTTTTTTTTTTAAGACTCACCACAGAATTCAATACCGGCTTTGATGGCCGAGTATGGAAGGTTATCAAATTTCAAAATAAATTTTGAGAAATCAGTGCTTTTAATTAGCCATGTTCCTCCGGTAATGGCAGAAACTCTGCAGAGCATGTACCCCTTTGTCTGGAATAAAAAATACCTGGGGACGCATATCACGCCCGATCCTGGGCTACTGTACGATCTGAATTACAGCTCCCTATTGAAAGGGATAGTAAGAGATCTGCAGAAATGGAAGGGTCTGGTTCTAACATGAGTTGGGAGAGTGAGTGCTATTAAAATGAGTATACTGCCCAGAATAATTATTTTCAACATACGATCCCCATATCACTTCCAACACCATTGTATTTCCTGTTCCATGGGACTACAAGGTCTATTAAATCATATAGGAACAGTATCGCCCCACATCTATTGAATGCAGCCAAATTACTAATTCCCAGGTTATGGAAACAGACTCGAGGTCCCACCCTGTTGGAATGGAAGAAAGAGGTTAATTTAATTAAGGAGGCTGAGAAATGGATATATGTAGTTAAGGATAAACAGGACAATTTTAATGAAATATGGACAGGATGGGAATATTATTCCTCTGAGTTGGGATAGGTAAGAGGAAGGAAAAAAAAAAAAAGTGATACGAGATAAAACGGATGTATAGAGTGGAATGTACGCAGGTCCCCCTGACTAAGACGTGTTGAGGCCCTTGGGAAGGGAAGGCTGGGATCTTTTTTTTTCTGCCTCTCTATTTTTTTCTCCTCCCTTTCCTTACCCCCCCCTGTACCCATCCTTTTTTGAGGGGGCGTGTGTGAGTGGGCGATAGGAGTAATATAAGGTCTATATCACGAGTTAATAGAAGGGGCAAGATGGCTCTAGAAGCCTCGTAAGGCACATTAATCCCCTTCCTTTGGGTTTTTTCTTGTCACTAATAATTAAAGAATATTTGGTGGGGTAGGTTTGTAGCCCCTTAATTTCATATGGGTGAGCGTGTG
This sequence comes from Rana muscosa, assembly GCA_029206835.1. Taxonomy (NCBI): domain Eukaryota; kingdom Metazoa; phylum Chordata; class Amphibia; order Anura; family Ranidae; genus Rana; species Rana muscosa. The sequence continues at coordinate 635,086,642 of CM055116.1, forward strand.
ATGAAATAAATATGGTTTATATCACGTGTCAACAGAAGGGGGAAGATGGTTTGGGAAACCTCGTAAGGTTTATTAATCCCCCCCCCCCTTCCTTTTTTTTGTTGTTTCTTAATTTTTATCACATTGGTTGGGAAGGTTTATTTAATAGTGGGGGTAGGTGGGTGACAGGAGTCAGAGGAGAGGAGGGAGAATGTATTTATTTATTTTTGGGACAGGGGGGGATATTAGATTTCAATGTGATATTAATGTATAATGTTATGTGATGTTAATTATGTATATGTGTTAAATAAAATAAAAAACTTTTATTAAAAAAAAAAGTCGGACCTGCAGAAATGGTCTCAAATTGCCCATTCCTGGTTGGGGAGAATTAGGCCCCTTTCACACTGAGGCACTTTGCAGGCGCTATTGCGCTAAAAATAGCGCCTGCAATGTGCCCCAAAAAAGCCGCTCAATTGTATCCAATGTGAAAGCCCGAGGGCTTTCACACTGGAGCGTTGCGCTTGCAGGAGGGTCAAAAAACTCCTGCAAGCCGCATCTTTGAGGCGCAATAGGAGCGGTAAAAATACTGCTCCTATAGCGCCCCTACCCATTGAAATCAATGGGGTAGCGCCTCCAAAACGCCGCAGAGGCGTTATTGCGGGCGTTTTTAACCCATTTTCGGCCGCTAGCGGGGGTTAAAATCCCCCTGCTAGCGCCCGCAAATCGCGGCAAAAAATACGGTATAGCGGAGCTAAAAATAGCGCCGCTATACCGCCAGCGCCTCAGTGTGAAAGTAGCCTTAGACTGGCCATAAACCTATAGATTATCTGCAGATTTTCTATGGTCAGATGGAAAAAGTGGGAGATTCCTCCATCCACACAGTTAATATACATGGAGAAATCTGTTGCACTTTTTCCATCTAACCATAGAAAATCTGCAGATAATCTATAGGTGTATGGCCAGCTTTAGTGTTGTGAAGATGAATGTTCTGCACAGGCTGCTGTTTTTGCTACAGATGATCCCATATAGAATCCCTGCAGGTTTCTATACGATAGCAAGATCACTAATTGGTAATTATGTGTGGAACAGAAGGCACACCAGACTCGCCAGGACCCGCCTCACTAGACCCAAAAAGGGAAGGAGGCTTAGCCCCCTACCTGATCTTAAGAGGTATTTCATGGCAATTGTGCTAAATAGAATCTCTGATTGGAAATATCACAAAGACTCTAAGCTTTGGGTGAGCCTGGAAATTGAGCTCAGTGGGACGGATCTTTTCCCACAAATTTGGATCCCTAAGAAATACAGAATCCTCAACTACCTCACCGCTTACACGCTCTACCCTCATGGTATGGGACTCGCTATGTAAGGCACATGGCTGGGCACATAACTCGCCCCTACTGCCATTAACTGGACACAACTTCTTTCCACCTAGGAACATAGACCCCAAAATCCACGTTTGGAAACTTGGATCTATATCTCTACTACATCAAGTGCCTACCCCTTCGGGCATTGTGCCCCTGTCCACACTAATGCCTAGTTCTACAGCGACGCCCATGGACCACTGGCGTTACCGTCAACTTACAGCTTTTGTTCGCTTGCTTCCAAAGCCTTTGCGGACCATCTCAGAATTGACACCTGTAGAATCCGCTTTTGCAGAAGACCAACCAGTGGAGAAGCCTATCTCGTACTTTTATCAAGCCTTGCAAACGTTCGCTTCCACGGGAGACCCCTCCTTCCTCAATAACTAGGAGAAGGATCTCCACAAAGAGCTCTCAGAAGTCCAACGATCTACTATTCTCTTAAAGGAGAAGTATGGGATGGGTTAAATAACTAGTACATATCACATTAGTCACATATCAGCTAGTCTTTTTTTCCTACCTCTTTTAATTTTTACCGCATGTGCACATGAACTTTCCTTCAGCTGGCAAAAACGGTTTTCAGTTTGAAAAGTTCTCAGGGCATGTAAACATCTCAACCAACACACCCCCTGCCTCTGTCCCCCCTCCCCTAAGAGACGTGGCTGTGCTGTAGATTCTCATACACAGCACTATTGGTGACTTCTCTCATCTTAGTCACTGAAGGGCTGTTATCTCTGCTGGATTCCTCTAAAGAACGGAACAGGCTGAAGAGGAGGGAGGGGGGAGCAGCTACGCTCTGTGAAGTCCCAGGAACGAGCAGAGGGAGGAGAGCCGACATCAATCAAGCAAAATTACAGGAAAGGGGGTGGATCCAGACTTCATATCCAGGCCATTGTTGGGATGATGCTGTATGAAAGTCTGTAGAACCTCCCATGGGTATTTAGCTCGATTTTAACAGAATGGGGGCACTTTTGAGAGGGTTTATAGATATCAGCAGCTCACATAGAATAGATGTAAACAAAAAAAAAAAGAAACCCATACTTCTCTTTTAATGACTCATACCTCCTCCATGGCTTCCAAAACTGCAGAAGTGAATTACAATCTGTTGACGAGATGGCATTACACCCCAGTGGTGCTCCACAAACAATCGCCTGTGTTGGCGGGGATGCGGCGAGCGAGCAACACATGCTCACGTTTGGTGGTACTGCCCACTTATTCTCCCATACTCAGGGACTATTCTACACTGTGCCAAAGAGATCCAGGGTTTTGAAATTCCCAATGACCCATGGGTGGTGTTACTTTATTGTACAGGCAAACCAGTGGGAACATAAGAAATCTATAACACCTCACCTGCTTAACACAGCAAAAGCACTTATTCCCCGTTACTGGAAACAATCGACCATACCTACGTTGCGCCAATGGCTAATGGAAGTTGACCATATGTACTATATGGAAGACCTTACGCACTCACTTAGAAACAAGTCTGATTTGGCAAAGAAAATATGGTCCTGCTGGTTTGCCTTCAAATAAGTTCCGCGTAATCGGATGTATATGTCTCAGCCTAAGTAATGTGATATGTGTTATGGGAGAGACTGGACCAAGGCAGATTCCCCCTCGTCCCCCCCTTCTTTTTTCTACCTATTCTTTTTCTCAATGTTTTATGATGTGTCCAAAGGACATTACGGAGAGAATACTGACGCCTCCGCTCTGTGCTGCTTTCTAAGATTACTATTGTGTGACTAGCTGGTAGGATCCAATTGTCCCATTTTGCTTAAGTCTCTCTGTTCTGTGTATTTTGTATGTTCTATTTTTCAATAAAAACGAATTAAAACAATAACTATCCCCAAAAAATCCATAAAAAAAAAAAAATGTTTCCTCGGTTTAGGCCGATATATATTCTTCTACATATTTTTGGTAAAAGAAAAAAAAAAAAAAATCGCAATAAGCGTATACTGATTGGTTTGCACATTTTTATTTATTTTTTTTAAATAAAAATTACTGTGTAAATGAAACTGGGAAGGGGTTAACAACGAGGGGGCGAGGAAGGGGTTAATTGTGTCCTAAGGAGTGATTCTAACTGTGGGGGCTGGGCCACCAGTGACACGACATTGTTTACTGCTCCCGATGACAGGGAGCAGTAGATTAGTGTCCTGTCACAAGGCAGAACAGGGAAATGCCTTGTTTACACAGGCAACCCCCCCTGTTCTGCAGCTCCGTGACACGATCGCAGAACACCGGCGGACATCGAGTCCCCGGGGCCCGCGGGCACGGAGCTCGTGGCAGGGGCGCAAAATTCAAAGCAGCGTACAGGTACTGTTCGCAGCTGTGCCATTCTGCCGATGTATAAGTGTGTGAGCCGGTCAGCAAGCGGTTAAATAACGCTCTTTTATAAACAACTGTCTGTTGCACATCTGTTTATTGAATAATTAGACTCACCTGTAGTTGATATCTTGTTAATTAGGATTTTGTTGTCTAAAATTTAGCTTTGCTCCTAAGACTTTCATTGGAGTGTATTCTTTTTTGCAACATGCTCCTGACTGAATTTTTTAGGAAAAATACTTTTTTGTATGTGCAAATTAACAAATCTTGGTTGCACTCAATGGCCCGCATTTGGAGGAGTATTTTGTAGTATAGTGGCCCATACAAAATGTTGATTTTGAAAGGAAAGCAAAAGGTTTTTCTGACAAATCTGTTTATGCTGAGCACTGTACATCTATAAAGAATGCATACATAAAACATATAGTCCATATACACAACAAATCTTTATCCATCATCCAAAATAAACAATCCGCATATATAAAGATCTTGATCTACCACCTACATGTATTAAGGAAAAAGAAAACACTGCCAAACGTGCAACCACCTATAAAAAAGCAGCTCACCCTCTTATCTGACTGTGTTTTTACAATAATCCAGTTTAACCTCCCTGGCGGTATGATTATGTGAGATTTTTGATGCTGAAAGCAGTTCATTGTTTCGCATGGAATTTTGGTGTTTTATATTGTAGGTCTGTAATTCTTAGGAATAACTCACTTAAATCTGTCCAAACAAGAGTCTAGTAGACATCCCGGGTATGATGAAGTTTGAAACACAAAATCATAAATTACTATAAATATTTATCAAAAATAATAAAAAATCTATTCAATAATGTAATTAACTCAAAAACACTGAAATTTGCTCAGTTGCAGAATTGTCACTGTCGTCAGTTTCAGTGTCTGATGAAGAATTTCCCCACAAATCACTATCGCTCAATTCTGTGATTCTAATTTATTATTGCGTTTTTTTAGCTGGTCTAAAACTGCTTTTGACGTAAAGGGACACTTTTTGGTTGCTATGGACATTCTCCAGTTTACAGGCAGAAAGAACAGTATTTATAATATAAAACTACACGCAGGGCACTGAACCAACCACTAGGGACAAAAGGGAGGTGAAATAATTTGAGACAGTAATGTAATCTGTAAGATTACAGTGTACTGTATTTTGCACTTTTTGAATTTCCCGCCGGGCTCCGTCCACGTGCATCGCAGGGAACGGAGCCCTGCATACAGTACATCAGGCAGAAGACACAGCCGCCGCACACAGCGGGGAGACACTGCAAGATCCAGGGGACAAGTTAAGTAACTTTCCCTGGATACTGCGATGCAGCCCGGCAGTGTGGCTCGGGGTTACCGCTCTTGGTATGGAAAATTCACCCGGGCCACACTCGGGATTACCGCTAAGACGGTTAAGAGACTCGTTCCACCCTTAACTGAAACCCTCCTCATCCAAGTGGATATCCATCATATATATACCCAAGGGAATAAAACAAACTCACACTAGTGAAAGTTTTGTTTAAAAGGTTTATTAGAGGATGAAAAAACACATGCACTCACATGATCTGAGAAGCACTTATCAGAGACACTTCCGAGTACATGAACGTCAACAGGCATACAACGAGATAGATCCCTCCATGTGCATAGACATAGTGACATCACTAAGACCCGCCCAACCCACTCCTGAAAATAGTGACTAAACACACAGGTGTTTGGCAGGTATTAATGATGTCATCAGGTCTGTGGACATTGAAGGACCTATTGTGTTGTATGCCTGTTGGCATTCTTGTACAAAAAAGTGTCTGCTAAGTGCTTCTCTGCACTGAGATCATGGGAGTGCATGTTTTTTATCCTTTGATATACCTATAAGTGCTACTTTCACTGTTGTGAGTTTGCTTTATTCCCTTAGGCTGGCTTCACACAAGCAGTTTAATCAGGTCCGCCTGACAGTTTTTCAGGCGAACCTGATCAGACCAGCTTATTGTTCTCTATGGAGCCGTGGAGGTCAGCAGACTTGCATCCGCAGACACTCGATCCGATCTGCCAAAAACAGACAGATGTCCGATGGATCGGATGGAAATGGACTGCCTATCTGTTTCCATCCGACTGCCCCCCCCCCCCCGTGGGGCTGTCATCCGCCTGCTCAGTGGAGAGATCCTCTGGTGTGCATGACGGAGACCGTCCCGTGTGAAAGGGTCCTTAGTTAGGTGTATGCAGGATTTCTAACTGGGAGGTTTGATGATTGGGAGACAGTGGCTCAAGATTTGTCCTGTTGAGTTCCCCCACAGCAAGCAGCTTGCTATGGGGGGCACCCAAGCCCAGTCACAGCTTACGATGTCCATTCAGACATGGAGCTGCTGCCCGGCATCGCCCCCTCTCTCTCCCGATTGGCTGGCTGACTAACAGCAGCGGGAGACAATGGCGCACACAGCTCATGTGTCTCAGCCAATCAGGAGGGAGAGTCAGACACTCATGGACAGTGATGGGGCCCAGGTAAGTATTAGGGGGCTGCTGCATGTCTAATATTTTCATTTATATTAGATATATGGGGAGAAAAAGGCAGCAGCTTTATTATTATTATTTTTTTAGTGGGTGCAGTTTAATTTTTCTCAATAGATTTACTACCAATGTTTGGCAGCCCTGGAACCAGATCATCAGAATTCCCAAGAGAGATAAGAACAATGTAAATGTAGATCTTTTATTGGCAAGATTAAATTTTTTAAATTGAAAAGCTTGTACAGTTTTCAATAATTTACTCAAAAGGAAGGGAACCATACTTACCAAAAATGGATAAAAATGCATTTGTTGCATTAATGTTTACACAATTGTACAGAAATGTCTGGTTAAAACCTTGCGTGTTAGTAATGTTTTTTCATTTTACATAAACATACATAAACAAATGAAGTACTTGCACCTCAAAACAGAGAGAGGTTAAATATTTTGATGAAGATAGGTTTCCCCTCCAAGACCATACAGTTTTGTTTTTCAAAAAGTCATTTGCCTGTTTATTCACAATACACTGGATCATTCTACTTCATTAAGTACAAGGTAATGTTGCTACGTCACACATGATGATAACTGATCTTGTCGAGGAGGCGATTAAGTTAGAGCAACGTCGAGGGAAGATTGCTGTTTTGCCACCTAAGGCAAGTAGTTTTGGAATGTTTATATAAGTGACTGGATTGGCTAAACCGCTTTCCACATTTCAGACAGGCATAAGGTTTTTCACCTGTGTGAACCCGGATGTGCTTTTTACAGTCTGTCAAAGTCAAGAAAGTCTTGCAGCATATTTTACAGGCATATTTACGGGCACCCTCCACCACCAACACATTATGCTCAGAGAGAGCTTTCTTACATTTCGAAAGGACATCTGCAGATGCCCTTGTCAACTGTGGTGGACCTTGCTGAGAAGCATTCCCATTGTCATAATTGGAGTTTCCCCCATTCATCATCATTTGGGAACTGGAGGCGTTATCCTGTAGCTGAGCGCTTCGTACAGACGTAACAATTGGCATTTTGGGGGCAATACGCCGATAATTTGGAAAGTTAAAAGCACGACCCCTTGCACTTCCCATGATAGACCTGGACATAGAGTGAAGCCCTAATCCAGATCTTGGGTAGTCCATTCCAAACGGGTCATTTCCACGGTAATTGGAGGACTGAACACAAGGAATACCCATATGGTCCTGCATGGGACGAGCAAAATGAGAATCTGGCCCATCACTGAAAGGATTATCCAAGTGAGACATAACATTGGAAGAATGACCACTGGGACCCATTTCTGGACTGACAAGGTAGGACACTTCTCCATCCATTCTACAGTCACTGGTTGTATTTGGAATGTTATCATCACAGTTTTGATTTAGGCTGAGGTTGCTGTTTCTGTTCTTGTTTAAAAAATTAGAAATGCTAAAAGAGGATTTGTGCTCTAAGTTGGGAGTCACATCTAAAATGTGAATATCTCCAACCCTGTCTGTACTAGACTGGGGATCAGAAAAACTGCGATCACTGCTTTCTGGGCTCAGTTCAATTTTTTCTGCACCTGCAGTACCTTCAACCTCAACTGGCTCACTTCCTTCTGCTTGTGATGTGACATCACTCACCTCATCTTGAGGTTCAGGAGAGCTCAGTGGCTCAGATTTTACAATGACTCTCATGTGATCTTTTTCATCCACTGTAAGATCATGAGTCTCTGAAGCATAAACTGTTTTCTCACAAGCAGATTCCTGACTGTAACTTGTTTCAATTCGAGTTGTCTGAGTTGCCATTGAGATAATGTTTTCTCCACTGTTGTCAGACTGGCTTGGCACTTGTGTGTCTTCTTGGTTGCCATATGACTGATCAAACATAAGTGTGCTATCCTCTTGGTTGTCTGGGGCAGAATCAGCTTTCATAGCGTCCGTAATTTTAAGGGAATCAGGGGAAAAATATTCTTCACGAGAATTACCCATGGACTGTACACTTTCATTGGTAACATCGGTAATGAGACACTCATCAATAGAGGCCCTCATGCGCTGCCTAGCCCTTTCTTCAGAAGACTGCTTTCTTTTGTGCAGTCGTCTTATAGGAAATGCGGCCCTTTGCTCCACTATGCTATTTCTTACAGAGGAACCCATTGAAGTCTGTTGCTGCTGGGCCTGTTCTTCATTGCTCTGACTTGAATTCAAAGCCGAACTCACAATGCTTAATCCCAGCTGCTGAAGCATGAAAGACCTTTGCATTCGTGCGCTTTGCTCCTGAACGCGGTCATTGGAGGAAGACACAGGCAATGTCCTTGTAGTCAGATAGTGCTTACACGCTTTCACAACAGAATTTAAATGGAGGTGAGATGCTGCCAGTAGCACATCCATCACATTGCTTTCTCCAAGCATAAGAGTGGATGTATACATCATGTCAATAAGAGCAGCAAAGGCTTCAGATGTAACCACTTCACTGTCCAGCTGGATCATGTTCATGCTCTGGTCACTCTCTGCTACAGTAAAGAGAGCTCGGAAATGAGTACTGCATGCTGCTAGTACAGAGCGGTGAGCTTTAAAATGCCGACTCCCGACAACTATGACACAGTCACAGAGCTGGCCTTGGAGGCGCTGGTAATTTAACTGTTGAAAGGTCTGCTCAAAGTGTCCAGGGAAATCCATGTTCCTAGGAAAGATAAAAAAAAAGGAAAACCAAAAGTACAGTAAATATAGACAGTCTGAGCACAATAGAAAGGTTTATGCATGTCATTTAAAATATGATAATATGCTTTTTACAATCCGGAAAACCTTGAAAGCTCAGTTAAACTATTAACAAGATCACCAAAATGAATGATAAATACATGGCTACACTGGAAGGAGAGTTGTTTAGGCATAAAAATTCAAACTACCAATGATACCAATATCTGAAGCGCGCGCGCGCACACACACACTAACTATACAAAAGGCCTTAACTTCAGTTTTGTTGAAGAACAAAGCACACTCAACAGTCCAACGCAAGATCCCAAGTGGCCAATAGATTCGCTTGCATTGGACCATTAAATTATATGAGCAGATTTTAGGGTGTTGCCAAATATTTTGAATGTGAAGCTCTACTAAAATCAAAATATGGCCAAGTTACACAGCCCAGGGTTCAGGAAATACATTTCTGCTGCTCTCCTACTGATCCTGTATATAGTTTATTGCGTTTGACCTTGTTCAGAAAGTAATAATACAGATAGATATCAGGCAGCGTAAACTTTAAACCGTCATTAAACACCCCCCCCCATCAATAAAATGGTGTATTACATGCCGTTTATACTCACACAGTCACTGAGATTATTATTTTTTTGCAGAATACAGAAAACTAAACACTGGTTGCTCGTGCTGCTCTCTATCTCCACCTTCTGTCCAAGTCCCCATTGCAGAACAGTGTTGGCAGCTCTACACATGTCCAGTTTTCTGTGTATTTTCTACCCTGAGCATTTCCCCCCCCCCCCCCATCACATCTGAGCAGCCCATGTGACTAGGAGTCATACTTGTAGGTGTATAAACAGTGGTATGGCTACTTTCACCCTGGGGCGTTGGGAGCGTCCGGTGTATACACCGCTCCTACAGCACCTCAAAGAACTTTGTCAAAGGACTTTTTTGGGCATCCTGCCAGCGCACCGCACCAGTGTGAAAGCACCCAGGCTTTCACACTGGAGAGGGGAGGCTCTTTACTTTACAAGCGCTATAGCGCCTCAGTGTGAAAGCAGCTTTAATGACAGCCCACTAACAAGTTAAACACAATGGGGGGGGGCACGGGCTGGCTGTCACCACCTCCAGAAATCCCTCACACCATGTCATTGCCATAATTTATTTATTTATTTTTATATACACACACACACACACACACACACACACACACACACACACACACACACACACACACACAGTTTTCAAAAAGTTTATTGATATTACTCTGTATTCCAAAGGCTGTTTTTTTGACCATGTGAGAAGCAGCAGAGGACTAGAAGCTCCTCCTTATGTTTTCCTGCACACAGGCTGCTTTTTTTATTAAAATAATTACAGTACCATCATCCACATACAGAAAGAGCCCGGAGCAGTGGGTGGACAAGAGGAGCAGATGGAGGGGGCGTGGCTTTCTACTGACTATGGAAGATCCTGGCATGCTGCGCTCTAGCAGAGCATGTCTGTATCTTTAAACGGAAGGACACAAGATGTAAACGGACCACAGTAGCATGGACTGGCAGCCATGCCTAATATGGTCAGTTTACTCCAAGGAGGATGGGGGCACAGGCAGGATCAACCATGTAAAAAAAAAAACAAAAAAACAAAAAACAAAAAAAAAAAAAAAACAGGACATTGGCAGGCAGAAAATTTGGAGAAACATAAAGAAGCATGTGTAAACCGATCAGTCATCAGGTCCGGGCCAATGATTTATGGTCTGGACCTGCTGATCGGTTCTGACCAATGAACAAACTTCCTATGCCTGTGTAATGTAAACATAGGCACAGGAAGTGATGCAATCTCCCCTCCTGGTGCCCTTTCAGTTCCAGCGTGCAGGGAGAAAGCATCTCACTGCGAGTACACCAACACTACAGTAACACCATTACGCGTAGGCAAACATCTCACCCCCTGATGCCGCCGCCCCCCCAGTTAACCCGTTCACTCCCTATCACAGTGTCACCAAGTGCAGTGTTCATATTTTTTTTACTGATCACTGTATTGGTGTCCCTTGTGACGCTAAACAGCACTTGGGCAGTTAATGGTAGGCCCAGATAGGTTTAGGGCACCCCCCATATATTCCCTAATAAAGGTTTAACCCCTTAATTACCCCCAGTTAACCCTTTCACTCCCTGTCAGTGTCATTAATATAGTGTAGTATTTTTTTTCCTGATCACTGTATTAGTGTCACGGGTGACGCTAGTTAGTGCCAGGCTCAGTTAGCAACAATACCAGGCAGCGTCAGATTAACCCTTTGATTGCCAGTAACACTAACACACTATATACACCTCCATTACTAGTATATTGTCTGAACGGATCAATATCTTTAAACTGATCAGAACTATACTAGCGTCCCCATTAATATAGTGTTCCCAAAAATGCAGCGTTAGCAGGATCAGCCCGACACTTGCGTTTAGCCCCCTCCGCCCATCCCATTGCAGTAATTGAAGATCACGGTCACTTCTAAAACACAGCATTTAGCAGAGTCAGGCCTGATCCCTGCTAGTGCTAGCAGTTAATTTTTTTGTAACGATTCAAACAAACAGTCATCTGACAACCAGGTGATTTTTTTTACCTGTGAGTCACACTCGTTACCTATAAATCTATTGGCCAAAATGTCAAACCAAAAGATACACTAGTAAAGAGGCCTACAGGATGAGGAGCACGACAGATGAGAGCCGGGAGTCCTCACTGTCATATTCAGGCTCAGGATTTAAACCTGTAGAGAGCGGCACCCTGACAGATAGCAGGGACCACTACTTCGTCGTCAGAGCCAAGGTCAGGCATACCCCGACCCTGTTCTTCTGTTGCTGAGGTGCACCAACCGCATGATACTCATATGCAGCAGAGTGTCAGTACTAGTGCTGCTCAACCATCTGGTGAACTGGCGAGCACCAGCAGCCTAGTACACTCTGGTCATAGACAAACCAGCACTGCAGTATCACTTGGTAATGTGGCGGGTCCCATAAGTGCAGTGGTTAGCACAAGTAGTGACCCACAGCTACCAAGAATTACAATGAAGGCCTGTAGAGCCCATAGTGCCCTTCCTGATGCGCTTGCAAATCCTGATTGGCAGCCCATAGGATTCTGCAGTGCCTGTACTTCCTCTATTCACCAGCCAACCCAGAATTCAGGTGAAAACAGCAGGATTTAAACGGCCCTTGAATTTGAGCGGTTTAAAACAGCTCAAATTCAAGGGCAGTTTAAATCCTGCTGTTTTCACCTGAATTCTGGGTTGGCTGGTGAATAGGGGAAGAAGATCCGTATGAATCTATTGTGGACCAAAGCAATTTATACACTGGTTAATTTATCGCCCAAAACCCAAATTCAACCCTTGCCAGACAATTTGGCTGGAAACCTATAATGGTTCCCGAATTTAGGACCTTTCTGGGCCTATCCCTTAACATGGGCATTACTAAAAAGAGTGAGTTGGTCATATTGGTCCACTGACCCAATTCACCATTTGCCCGTGTTCTCTGCTACCATGGCCATGGCTAGATACGAGCAGATATTGTGGTTCATGCATTTTAATGACAATGAAATCTGTCATCTTCAGGGTGACCCTGAACATGATCAGCTCCATAAAATTCGGCCCCTCAAACTAAATCAACAAAAAATTTGCAGCCTTGTTCATCACCGATCAAGATGTCTGCATCGAGTCCCCGATTAAATTTTCTGGCCGTCTTGTTTTCAAACAGTTTCTCCCCAGCAAGCGTGCCAGATATGGGGTCAAGATGTAGAAGCTCTGTGACAGGGCCACACGCTATATATGGAGTTTTCTGGTTTACAAGGGAAAAGATAGCAGCTTGGAGCCCCCCCCCCCAATTGCCCAGACTACTTGGGGAGCAGCAGCAAGATTGTTTGGGACTTCTTCGAAAAGGGGTACCATTTATACATGGGCAATTTTTATTCAAGTGCGACACTTTTTAGACACCTATCAATCAGGAATTGGCGCATGTGGCACCGCGCCAATGGCTTGTAAATGCCCAACTTAGTTAGTTAGAGGGAGAGAGAGGTCCAAAGAGATACTTGCAGTGAGATGGAAAGACAAAAACTGAACTTTTTTTTCTGTCCTCCATTCACCCAGATACAGCAGTCCAAATTACTACAGCGACTGGTGTTGAGAAGCCCCTCTGTGTCCATGACTACAACTTCAAAATAGGAGGGGTGGACTTCAACGACCAGATGATAGTTGCTCGGAAGGCCAGACGCTGGTATAAAAAAAAAAAAAAGTGTCCGTATACTTATTTCAATTGGCTCTGTATAATGCTTATGTGCTATGCAAAGTGTCCGGAAGAACTGGATCCTTCCTAAAATTCCAGGAAGAGGTCATCACAGTCCATCTGTATCCAGGAGGTGCTGTGGCCCATATTCCCAATCCAGATGCAGTGAGCCGGCTGCATGAAAAGCATTTTCTGGATGTCTTTCCTTGTACCCCTAACCAACTATCGCCCCAAGAAAGATGCCGTGTCTGTAGCAAGCGCAAAAATAGGCGTGACATATATATATAAAAAAGGCATTGTTCATTTATTGTTCTATTTTACTGCATTTTATGCTATACTGTAATTTAGTTTTATTGTTACTATGTTCTATTGTGTTTGCTTTGCAGGTATGTCCTACAGTTTTACTTAACTGTGATTTATTGTTAATCTTTGTTTGCTTTGCAGGTACGCCATTCAGCTGCAGCACCGATTTACATATCATGAGAGCAAACCCTGTTGCTGTCAAAATAAATAAATCTGTGACTCCAGCACTGTAGGAGGTGATTTCACCACCACAGTTAAAAAAAAGAGCATACAGTATTTCACAAAAGTGAGTATACCCCTCACATTTTTGGAAATATTTTATTATATGTTTTCATGCGACAACACTGAAGAAATTACACTTTGCTACAATGTAAAGTAGTGAGTGTACAGCTTATATAACAGTGTAAATTGCTGTCCCCTCAAAATAACACAACACACAGCCAATAATGTCTAAACCGCTGGCAACAAAAGTGAGTACACCCCTAAGTGAAAATGTCCAAATTGGCCAAAAGTGTCAATATTCTGTGTGGCCACCATTATTTTCCAGCACTGCCTTAACCCTCTTGGATAGGGATGAGCTTTGAGTTAGAGTCGAACTCATGTGCGACTCGAACATTGCCTGTTCGCCCGTTAACCGAACAATTTGGGGTGTTCGCAACAAATTCAAAAAGTCTATGGGAGAAATCTAAAGTGATAATTTTAAAGGCTTATATGCAAGTTATTGTCAAAAAAAGTGTTTGGGGACCCGGGTCCTGCCCCAGGGGACATGTATCAATGCAAAAAAAAGTTTTAAAAACTGCCGTTTTTTCAGGAGCAGTGATTTTAAATAATGCTTAAAGTGAAACAATAAAAGTGAAATATTCCTTTAAATTTCGTACCTAGGGTGTGTGTATAGTAAGCATGTAAAGTCGCGCTCGTTTCCCGTGCTTAGAACTGTCCCTGCACAAAGTGTCATTTCTGAAGGAAAAAAAGTAATTTAAAACTCACTCGCGGCTATAATGAATTGTCGGCTCCCGGCAATACATAGAAAAGTCATGGATATATAAAAAAAAAAAAAAAATAAATAAAAAAAATTAAGCGCGTGGAGGACCCCCCAAATTCAATTACCAGGCCCTTCAGGTCTGGTATGGATAGTAAGGGGAATCCTGGCGCAAATTAAAAAAAATAATAATATGCGTGGAGTTCCCCCAAATATCCATACCAGGCCCTTGGGGTCTGGTATGGATTTTAAGGGGAACTCCACCCCAAATAATAAAAAAAAAGTGTGGAGTTCCCCCAAAAATCCATACCAGACCCTTTATCCGAGCACGCAACCTGGCCGCAGGAAAAGACAGAGTGCCCCACCTCCTGAACCATACCAGGCCACATGCCCTCAACATGGGGAGGATGTCCCCATGTTGATGGGGACAAGGGCCTCATCCCCACAACCCTTGCCCGGTGGTTGTGGGGGTCTGCGGGCAGGGGGCTTAACGGAATCTGGAAGACCCCCTTTAACAAAGGGGACCCCCAGATCCCGCCCCCCCTATGTGAATTAGTAAGGGGTACATTATACCCCTACCATTTCACGAAGAAAGTGAAAACACACACACCTTGGAAAAGTCCTTTTTTTTTTTTTTTTAAATAAAAACACTCCAGCGATGAAATCCAGTGTCACGCGGCAATCCGATGTGCAGCACGAACAGAGCCTGAGCAGACCTTCCTCCGCAGTGTATTAAATGAATAGACCCGCCCCTTCTAAAGTTCCCTATCAGGTCCGCTCAGCCAATGACGGAAGTGTAAGGCTAAGCGAAACATATGCGGAACGTGAGAAGGGGCGGGTCTATTCATTACACTGCTGAGGCAGTTCCCCATCAGGTCCGCTCAGCCAATGACGTAGACGGGGTCTGACATACGAGGGGGCGGACCTGATGGGGAACTTCCTCCACAGTGTAATAAATGAAAAGACCCGCCCCTTCTCACGTTCCGCATCTGGTCCGCTTAGCCTTACACCAATTATGTAGACTGGCTTAGCGGACCTGATGGGGAACTTTAGAAGGGGCGGGTCTATTCATTTAATACACTGCAGAGGAAGTTCCCCATCAGGTCCGCTCAGGCTCAGCCAATGACGTTTCGTGTGGACAGCGCTGGACATCGGATCGCCGTGGGACATTGGATTTCATCGCTGGAATGCTTTTTTTTTTTATTAAGGACTTTTCCAAGGTGTCTGTTTTTTTTACATTTTTTTTTTTTTTTACACTTTTTGTGAATCCAATAAGCCCCCTGCCCGCAGACCCCCACAACCACTGGGCAAGGGTTGAGGGCATGTGGCCTGGTACGGTTCAGGAGGGGGGGGGGCGCTCTCTCGTCCCCCCCCTCTTTTCCTGCGGTCTGCCAGGTTGTGTGCTCGGATAAGGGTCTGGTATGGATTTTTGGGAGAACTCCACGCCATTTTTTTTTTATTTGGGGTGGAGTTCCCCTCAAAATCCATACCAGACCTGAAGGGCCTGGTATGGATATTTGGGGGGAACCCCACGCATTTTTTTTTAAATTTGCGGCAGGGTTCCCCTTAATATCCATACCAGACCTGAAGGACCTGGTAATTGAATTTGGGGGGACCCCCACGTTTTTTTTTTTTAATCAATGACTTTTCTATGTATTGCCGGGAGCCGACATGCATACTATACACACACCCTAGGTATGAAATTTAAAGGAATATTTCACTATTGTTTCACTTTAAGCATTATTAAAATCACTGCTCCCGAAAAAACTGCAGTTTTTAAAACTTTTTTTTGCATTGATACATGTCCCCTGGGGCAGGACCCGGGTCCCCAAACACTTTTTAGGACAATAACTTGCATATTAGCCTTTATAATTAGCACTTTTGATTTTGAACGTTCGAGTCCATTGTATTTAATAGGGTTCTAAAGTTCACGCGAACATTCTGGCTGTTCGCACGTTCTGGTGTGAACCGAACAGGGCGGGTGTTCGGCTCATCCCTACTCTTGGACATTTTCACCAGAGCTTCACTGAAAAATCAAAAACATATGCAGGGATGCGAGCGATGTCATAAAACATCTTTCTAGCCCCTCCCTTGAGACTCATGCACAACTATTTGGGTTGTTGAAATTCCCAGAGTAACCCATTTTCACATTCAGGAATTGGGCACATAAGCAAGTACAAAAATACAAAATATATGTAGGCTACAGATTTGTGTTGCATATGAGCTTTCCTTTTGTTGCTTGATCATTTAAATCACCCAGTAGCTACTTGAATCTGTTGAATCAGCTGCATAGTGCACATCCAGCATAGCAACTCATGAATTGTAGGCAGAACCATTTATTTTTATTAGAACACCTGGTTCCTGGTCTCTTCTGCTATACATGCACTTCCTTGCCAATATCACAACAAAGCAAGACAGGTTTCCTGTGTACTTCAAAACATTTATGTTTCCACACTGTAAACACTTTAAAAACCATGCTTCCTCAAATTCCTAGACAAGTAACCGTCATTCGTTGGCTTTGCTAAGCTTACGGTTTAGCAAATTACACCAATAAATGCATTAGCCACTGAGACACTCACTAGACAGGAAGTTGGAGGATGTTGCTAGGGCTTAGCCGCAAAATCACGGTGGACCAAAGATGCTTTTCTGGCTTAAAAAATAAATAAAATGACATTCACTTGTGGTGTCTGTTTTCAAGCAGGACTTTTATAAATTTAAAATTACTGATACATACTTATATGAGCTAGACATAAATGGAACAGCAAAGTATAAAATGACCACTTACTTCTATGCTGATAAATATACCGTATATATTCGAGTATAAGCCGACCTGAATATAAGCCGAGGCACCTAATTTTACCACAAAAAAAAAACTGGGAAAACGTATTGACTCGAGTATAAGCCTAGGGTGTCCATGTGCATGCCTTACTGTGCCTCACTGTGTCCATGTGCATGCCTCACTGTGCCCATGACTAGACTGACGTTTAACATGGGAGTCTATGGGAGGGGTGCCCGGCTTTGAAAGTCGGTGCTCCCCGGCCGTAGGTCCCCCCAGACAACAAACTTTGCACGCTTATAGAGTAGAAATTGTGCTATATGTGTGCCATGTTCCGGGTCCAGGGGACCTACGACCGGCACCGGGTCCCCAAAGTCACCGGAGAAATGACCGTTTAACATGGGAGTCTATGGAAGGGGTGCCCAGGTTTGAAAAAAATCGGTACTCCCCGGTCGTAAGTCCCCCGGACAACAAACTTTGCACACTTGTAGAGGAAGAGGGGGGCTACATGTGTGCCAAGTTTGGGGTCCAGAGGACCTACGGCCGGCACCGGGTCACCAAAGTCCGGGAGATCAGGCGCAAAAAGGTGACGAGTATAAGCCGAGGGGGGCATTTTCAGCACCAAAAAATGTGCTGACAAACTCGGCTTATACTCGTGTATATACGGTATGTAAAAGCCTTGTTGTTATCTATTTGATGTTGGTCCACATTTGCCCCCTCCACTGTTGTCCTTTTGATGATGGCCCACAGTGGATGTTGGCCTGCTTTCAGGGTGTCGACACTTGCCCAAAGGGCTTTAGAATTATTCTTCCATGACTACACAGGGATCTGGTTATGGGTCCAGTAAATATCTGGACGTTCTAATAAAAAATAAACAGCCCTCTCTCCATCAGATGTATTTAAAGTACTCAGATTAAAGGCTATTTCTCAGCAGTCAAAGGCAGGGATCTGATGTCACACACTGCACAGCTAGAGCTTTAGGCTCTTCCACCTGGGTTGGACTCTGCCAGAAGTCTCCTTGCTCAGCAGGAGCTCTATTCGCTGATCCCTTAAGCAGGCAGATCGCTGAGTTTGTTCAACTTATGGGCGGTCGGATGTAAACGGACCGCCTGCCCGTTTACGCTGACTGCCATCTGATCAGCAAGACCAGGGGTCTCCAAACTATGGCCCTCCAGTTGTTCAGGAACTACAATTCCCATCGTGCCTAGTCATGTCAGAGATTTACAATGCCTCACGGGACGTGTTGTTCCGCAACAGCCCTGGAGGGCTGTGGTTTGGAGATCCCTGTGCTAGACGGAAGGGGAATGGATCGGATTGGATGTAGATGAGTGTAAAACGTACACGTCTGTTTACACTAGGGCCGAAACAACTAATCGATTAATTTCATAATCGATTAGTTATCGATTACAATTTTCATAATCGATCGGCCAGTAACATAATGGGGTTAAAAAAAATTAAAAAAAAATAGTCCTTTATAGTACAAAAAGAGCAAATCGCTACTGTAAAAAATGAACCGCTTACAGTAGTGATTTGCTTCTTTTTGTACTAATTTTAGTTGAATTAACCCCATTATGTTGCTAAACATCTCAGGCCTGGGTCACTCCTCTGTTTTTTGGTGCTTTTTGCAGAAACACACTACAGGTTATTTACATGGATTCCTATGGGACACGTTCACATCCATGATTTTTTCACCTTCTGCGTATTTGGAAAGGGCAAGGACTTTTTTTTTTAAACGCAAAACGGTGCTATTTTGGTTCAATATACTTCAATGGAGAAGCATGTAATAATGTGTTTTTGCAGCAATTTGTGTTTTGCAATCTGCCCAACAACAAATTGGCCAAAAAAAAAAAAAAAAAAGTGATTTGCATTTTTACAAGGTTATTAACCGATTAATCGAAACAATAATCGGCCAACTAATCGATTATGAAAACAATCGTTAGTTGCAGCCCTAGTTTACACCCACTGCTCCATAGAAGAGAATGGAGGGTTTGATCAGGTCTGCCTGAAAAAACGGACGGGTATATGCAATCGATCCGCTAATGTTAAAGGGGCCCTAGTCTGATCTGAGTGGAGGGAATCGTGACACTCCCTCTATGCATAATTATATGGAAACATAAAAAAATAAAATAAAAAAAATAGGATTTTTGTACTCACCGTAAAATCCTTTTCTCTGAGTTCATGGACGGACACAGCCTTAATCTTGACAAAGTGGGTATTAGCCTTCCTTTAGGAGTGACTAGGCAGAAAGTGTTAACAACTTCAAAGCTGAACAGCCCCGCCCAGGGGACAGTCCTACTAACTATATCCCCTCAGCCTGCACCAAGCAGATCAGTTCGTCAAAAAGCAGTACAAACTTAAAAAAAGAGGGGTGGGTGCCGTGTCCGTCCATGAACTCAGAGAAAAGAATTTTACGGTGAGTACAAAAATCCTATTTTCTCTTTCGTTCATGGACGGACACAGCCTTAATCTTGACAAAGTGGGACGTCCGAAAGCAGTGCCAAAAACGAGGGGTGGGAACAGCATTAAAACAACTTCACCCCAAAACAAAAACAGAGCTCCTCAATGGAGGAGTTGCAACTCTAAACAGCCGCCTGCGATACCTTGCGGCCGAAGAAGCATCCGAAGATGCACACACATCAACTTGTAAAGTTAGTGAAAGTGTGAACGGACGACCAGGTCGCCGCCTTACACAGCTGGGAAACAGACGCTTGATGCTCTCAGAGCTCGGACAGCGTCCAGAAATACGTCGTCTCCTAGGATTCGACGGATGAGGACACAAGGATGTCTTCCTTGAGGTGGAAGGTCGAAATGACCTAGGAAGAAAAGAAGGCTGCAGACGCAGCACCACCTATCCTTGTGGAAGATCAGATAGGGAGCCTTGACAAGGCTGCCAGCTCAGAAACCCGTCTTAACTGACGTAACAGCCACCAAAAGGACCACTTTCTGAGAAAGTGTCGACAAGGGAATCTCCCTGATGTCAAACGGTGGT
The DNA here is from genome assembly GCA_029206835.1 of Rana muscosa. NCBI lineage: Eukaryota > Metazoa > Chordata > Amphibia > Anura > Ranidae > Rana > Rana muscosa. The sequence goes on from CM055116.1 coordinate 635,106,744, forward strand.
TTCTGAAGCACCGAGAGACCATGCCGTTATCCAAGAGGCACCTATTGCCCTGGTTGAATGCGCCCTGACAGGGAGGCGCCCGACCCTTTATGGCGTAAGCCTGAATCACGATCTGTCGGATCCACCTTGAGATGGTGGCCGACGAGACTGCTGGGCCCTTCTTGGGACCAGCCACCGAAACAAACAGTGAGTCTGAACTCCGGAATGGAGCAGTAACAGACAAGTATACTCTTAGAGCTTGGACAACGTCCAAGGAATGCAAAGTCATCTTAGGATTCGACGGATGAGAACACAAGGATGGCAGTACCATGTCTTCCTTGAGATGAAAGGTCAAAACGACCTTAGGAAGAAAAGAAGGCTTAGGACGCAGCACCACCTTATCCTTGTGGAAGGTCCTCTCGTAGCGGTAGACGCCAAGAGACGTCTGCCTCAATAGCCATGCTGTTAAGGCAATTGCCTGTAAGCAAGATGGCGTATGGGGCCTTGCGACAGCAGGTCCTCTCGTAGCGGTAGACACCAAGGGATGTCTGCTATACAAGCCTCCACGGAGGTAGTGGAGGGCGGACTGGAGGGGCCGCATGCCGAACCCCCTGTACAAACGTTCTCACTAGAGAGCGAGTCACCAGGGGTCGTTGGAAAAAAAAAAAAAGACAGCCAGGGCAGATATTTGCCCCGAATTGTACTTGGCAAAGTTTTTGGTCCGCCCCACGCTGTAAGAACAGCAGGACTCTGGAACCAAATAAGTACGCGGATGCCACCTCATTTCCTCACAAGTGAATATGTAGGTCATCGATGGTAAATCTTCCTAGAGGACGATTTCCGAGCACTCCTATGGTAAGAACTCGGAGTCTGACAGACCCGGTCTCTTAGCACCTGGCTTTCAATAGCCATGCCGTTGAAGCCAGTGACTGTAAAACAGGATGGCGTATGGGACCTTGCAACAGCGGGTTATTTCTTAGCGGTAGACGCCAACTATCAGACGCACTAGATCGGCGTACCAAGGACGCCAAGGCCAATCCAGAGTAATTGGGATTCTTGGAATTCTCTCTGCACCCAGTCTGCGAAGCAGATAAAAAGGAAGAAACTTAGGAGGGAAGGCATAGATTAGCCAGTACTGACTCCATGGTGCCACTAACGCATCTGTCGCGTCTGCCCACGAGTCTCTTGACCTGGCCACCAACCTCAATACCTTCTGATTGAGTCGAGAAGCCAGGAAATCTACGTCTGGCGTGAGTTGAGATTTTTGTTCCTCCTTAATGGTTGACATACGCCACCGCCGTGGCGTTGTCCGACTGGATCCTGACTGGACGCCTCTGTAGCCTCTGAGACCATGTGGGAATTCCGGGACGTTGATCGACAAGTGGGATTTCTCCGGAGTCCAGCGACCCTGGTTGACTGAACCCCCTAGTCTCCCCCAACCGGTAAGGTTGGCGTCCGTCGTGATTACCATCCAGTGAAAAGGGAAGGAACGATTTCCCGGACAGAAGTGACGGTGATGTCAGCCACCAAACTAGGGAGGTCCTGACTAGGTGGCTCACCCGGATTTGACAATCCAGGAATGATGGGCACTTGTCCCATCTGGACAGACTTTCCTTCTGTAACACTCGCGTGTGAATTGCGCATATGGTACCGCCTCAAAGGAGGCTACCATGAGGCCCAGGACTCGCCTGTAAAATCGGCGTGACGACCATCCTGGGGATGAAAACTGCCGCAGCCTGAAGGGACTGCAACTTTCCCATAGGGAAAAAACGTTTGCCTCTGAGGAGTCCAGATTCAACACCAGCTATACTAGGAGTTGAGTCGGTACCATACTGACTTCTGAGTGTTCAGCACCCAAGCCAAGTATCGGAGGGTCTAACGGGTTAAAGACACGCTCACCTCTAACTCTGAGGTTGAGTGGCCCTCAGAAGAATCTCGTCCAAGTAGCCAACGATAGCGATGCCACGCTGTCTTGGCCAGACTCAGGGCGAGCACCCTGGTGAACACCCTCCGTGCTGATGCCAGGCCAATGGGGACGCCACCCTCTGGTAGTGGTCTTCCCCGGCCGCAAAGCGTAGCCATCTCTGATGCTTGGTGCATCTGGGGACCTGCAAGTATGCATCCTTGCCAAGTATGCCAGAAATCCCCCGGATGGAGGGCAGCGACAACAGAGCGAACCAACTCCCTCTGGAATCTTGGTACCTCCTCAGCTAGGCAGAAAAAAACTGATCTGCTGGGTGCAGGCTGAGGGGATATAGTCAGTAGGACCACCCCCTGGGCAGGGCAGTTCAGCTTTGAAGTTGTTAACACTTTCTGCCTAGTCACTCCTAAAAGAAGGCTAATACCCGCTTTGTCAAGATTAAGGCTGTGTCCGTCCATGAACGAAAGAGAAACTGAGGCTGTCAGTCACCTGCTTTGTGCTGGGGAAGGGCCAACACCTGGGATTCTCTTGTGTTAGCTTAGGGGTGGGCAAACATCAGACTTGCAATGCTTCATTGGTAGTTCCACAACAGCTGAAGGGTCGCTTATAAGTGACTAAACGCAGATATAAGGGAAGAGAGATCAAGTGACAATTGTTGCTTTGGATTGAGGCAAGTACACACTATAGAATGATATACTTCTCTCACGTTTCTCATGTTAGAGGTGTACAACCACTGTAAAAAAAAAAAATCTTTACTGATAAAATACATTATCTACAATACATAATCATTTTACTACTGTTGCTGAACTTTACTTTTGAAAATGCTGGTTGTTATGCTGATCCAAAGGATTTAATACTTTAAAGCAGAGTTCCACCTAAAAGTGGAACTTCCGCTCATTTTTCTCCTCCCCCCTCCAGTGCTACATTTGAAATCTTTTGGGGGGGGGGGGGGGGGGAGCGTATACCCATCTGACAGGTACCCTGTCCCCACTTCCGGGAGACCGGGCAGTGGCACATTACATCAGCAGCTCAGTTCCCTCCTCTGCTGGGCCAGTAGGAGAGCACAGCGGTGCCTTGCGCATAGGCAATAGGGACTCAGCGTGAAGCCGTAATGCTGCACTAATCAGGTTCCTTTACCGGCAATGGCGGTGGCAGCACCTGACAGCTGATGGAAACATTAACTGTGGTGCCGACATCACTGGACTCCAGGACAGGCAAGTATCCAATAATAAAAATCAGCAGCTGCAGTATTTGTAGCTGCTGGCTTTTAATTTTTTTGCAGGGGTGGGTCGGACCTCTGCTTTAAGTCCTTGCCCTGAATCAAGTATGTAGACCAGGAAATCTGCCTTTATTCAGAAGAAAAAAATAAAAATTTCAGTAAAGTTTTAGGCTCTGTTCACACTACTGCAATTTCAGATGCAATTTGAGTCACACAGAATCACAAGACAATGGAAATCACATTTTCTTCAATAGTGCCTGTTCACATCAACGCAGCTCAGCATAGTGCGGTTTTGGAAAAGGTTCCTGTACTACTTTGGTGCGAATCTTGCACGATTTTAACCCCACAGAGTATGCAAACTAGGGGGTCAACCGATTATTGGAGTGGCTGATTATCAGGGGCAGATCTTAAAATTTTTCAAATGAAACGTACCGATATTGCTTCAAGTTGTTTTGACTACTTTCAGTGCAGAGACCCCAGATCCCTCCATAAAGAGTACCTGTCATTGCCCATTACCGTCAAAGATGTTACATTCCTTGTGACAGCATTATTTAAAAGTGATAAAAATAAAATAAAAAAAAGGACAATGTAAAAATAAAAAAAACGTTAAAATGTACAAAATATCGGCACCTGATATCGGCTATAGGCCGGGAAAAAAAAAAAAAAGTATCATATCGGCCATGAAAAAACGATATCGGTCGACCCCTAATGCAAACCACATCAAAGTAGCATTCAAGTTTCACTACATAATCACACTGAAAATCAGATCAAATTTTTTTTGCAGCAGTGTGAACCTAGCCTTAAACTTTTTTGTTTCCCTAAGACCGCTACGGGAAATAGTGCTTTGAAGAGAGATAAGAAAAAAACTGCAGATATACGTGCCCAGCTCAAATTTTATGAAAATCGGGTTTACAGTCACTTTCAAGTGGTTTTAAACCCTTATACACCACTTTTACCTACAGGTAAGCCTATAATAAGGCTTACCTGTAGGTACTGTGAATATCTCCCAAACTTGCACCGTTTAGGAGATATTCACTGTATCAGCATGTTCTGACGTCATCGGCACATGCGCACTGAAGAAACGGCTCGCCCGTGTCGTTTCTTCAGCTGATGTGCCGTTACCGGCGGCTCCCGTGGGGGAGTGACGTCATCGCGGCTCCGGCCAATTAGCTTTAACATCTCTTTAAAAAGTTTGTTTAGGCCAGTGATGCGACTGCTGCATGCACTGTAATATATTGTTGTGGCTGTAGCTACAAATGGTGCTGTTTTACAGCAGCAGTACAAGCCACTTCCCTGGCGCAGGGAGCCTATAGCTATAGTTTCTGGCAGTAATCACATGCCAAAAATCCAACAGGTTGGTTGTACTTAAGTCAATCGATGGATCAACTTGGGTACAATCAGGCTGCCCATACATGGCTCGGTAGTCTGTAACCGGACGACTTTCGATCCATGTATGGCTGGCTTTAGTGCTTCTCCACCATTAAGAAGAGGTCTTGTATTTCTATCCATGAATGAATACAAGGCTTCTTCTGATTGGCTGAGGTGGAAATCATGCTGTCATCTGCCCCCTCTCTACCTCAGTCAGGTGAAACCTTGTACTTCTTGATAAAAATAAAAGGCTTCTCCTGAATGGCAGAAAAGTCTGACTCTCTTTATAACTAGGAGCAGAAGGGAAGTTGTCTGTATGCTGCTAGAAATACAGCGCCACTTACTCTAAGTAGCTAATGTCATTACAATCCATTACAGCACACCCAGCAAGGATTTGAATGGGTCCATTGCCAGCAATGGGGTGCGACTTGTCATGCAATTTTGAACTGTAAAATGGCATAACAAGCGGTTGAAAGGGTTAAAAGCGATCGTGATGCGGCGCTGCCGAAGCGCTTTGCAGGTGTTTCCGCAGCGCTGCCCCTTCATTTCAATGGGCAGGGCATTTGGGTAGCGGTGTATACAAAGATGCTGCTTGCAGGACTTTTTTCCCGTCCTGCAAGCGCACCGCCCCAGTGTGAAAGCACTTGGGCTTTCACCTTGTGGGAGGCATGAGAGGTGCTTTTCGGGTGCCATTCTAGCGCTAAAATGCCTGAAAAGCGCCCCAGTGTGAAAGGGGTCTAAAAACATCATTGGTGTCATGCTAATGAATTTTCCACGTAGCATTGGTCCTGGAACTATGCAGGCAACATGTGGGAGCTCAAAAAAAAAAAAAAAACCCCTAACAACCTCTGGAGGAACCCTAGTTGAGAATGGCTGTTCTACACATAAATATTGATAATTCACCGTTAACAACAAAAAAACCTTGAGGGCACATTTACTGTTACATGGAACACAGGTGTTGTGGTTCATCATAATCAAGTTAGTTCGCACCTCAGCACATTTTGAAAAATACATGTCCATGCCTTTTAGTGCACTGGGAAGCCCTTTGAGGTGAATGCATCAGAACGCTTTCATGTGCTAGTAACAGGTATTAACAAGTCTTGGCCAATGTCTGTTAGCCCTATACACTCCAAATTCTGAATTCAACAGTACATTGGAAATGCACCCGTCTTACGCTATTAAAAAAAAAAGCATCTCTATGCACACACATAGATCTAAATGGGCCCATAAAAAAAACAATTGGGGTCAATGGTAAAAATGCCTCTTGCATTGGCGTCAATAAAGCAACCTTTGCAGTGATGGTCACAGTGCCACCCTCACAGACAGCTTAAAAAAAAAAAAAACACACACACACACACACACACACAGCTGGCTTCTGTGCCAACTGATACTGGAACGATGCAGCCACCATCAAATAGAAAGTCAATCCATCACAGTTCAAGGAACCCCTAGCAACCCCTGGTTTAGAATGTCTCGTCTACACAATATTCATACACTCACCCCCCCCCCCCCCGTTGGTGTTTTTTTTTTTGGAGGGCCCATTTTAGGGCTGCAACTAACGATTATTTTCCTAAATCGATTCGATGGCCGATTGTTTCGATTAATGGGATAACCTTAAAAAAAAAAAAAAAAAAGTGTGGTGTATAATTTAGTTAATATGTAAAGTTAAAATAAAAAGGCAATTTATTCTTAAATATCTATCTGCAGTGGTTAATATAAATAGGCAACTATATTTTTTTTTTTTTTTTTTTTTTTTTTTTTTTAAAACTAGACTGTTTTGGTGACTCTTGTCATAGGCAGGTGGCTTGATAAAAGCTACCTGCGCCTGCTGTCACTTATGCTGGCCATCCAAAAAAATAAATAAAATAAATTTAGTTTTAGGAATATTTGTTCAATTTTCTAATTATAAGTGGGTCAAAGCGACGTTTGTTTTCCACCACAGTGACGGGAAAATTTGAAGAACAGAATAGAAAACTTTTCGTTCAGTTTTAAAATATTCTTGTCCAAAAATCGATCCATGTGGCTAGCATAAGGCTGGGTTAAAGTGGTTGTAAACCCACTTTTTAAACAAAGACCTACAGGTAAGCCTAGATTAAGGCTTACCTGTAGGTGCATGAAATATCTCCTAAACCTACACGGTTAAGGAGATATTTGTATGTAAATGCGGCGACGCTAACGTCACCCCATTCACAAATTCGGCTAGGTCGCAACATTCGACGACGTAGCCGAATTCGACAGCTCAGGCGCGCATGCGCGGAGTCACGTCTTCGCCGCTCCGGCCAATCACAGCGCCGGAGCAGCGCTGTGATTGGCTGCAGCGGCGATACCCGGAAGTAACATTCCGGCTATCGCCGCAGCGATGGATGCGGCTAGAGGAGGGACACGGACGACTTCGGGGGCCCCGATCGAAGGTAAGTGGTACATAATGAGCTAGTATGCTAGTCATACTAGCTCATTATAGCTTTGTCTTGCAGGTAAGTAAAAAATAAAAAAAATTGTATACGTGGTTTACAACCACTTTCACACCTATGCAGTTTGCTTTTGATCTGTTTCTGCAGTGCATATTTTCACATTTGATTTTGCTGTGATTTGCATTTTTTTATGCCTTTTTTTGGGGCCAATTTGTTGTTAGGCAGATTTAAAAAATGCAAATCGTGGCAAACGCGCACAACGTGCTTTTCTGCAGCCTCTCCATTGAACCCAAAAAAGTAGTTTTTCCATTGAAAAAAGTCCCTGACCTTTCCAAATACGCAGCAACTGAAAAAAAAAAGCATAGATAACATGTCCCATAGGAAACCATGTTTAATGAACTGTAGTGCATTTCTGCAAAAAGCACCAAAAAAACATGTAGGTGTGACCCAGGCCTAAGGCCGGGTTCACACTGGGGCGACAAACGCTCCGACATTGGGAGCTCATGTCGCATGATGTGTGAAAATCAATGTTTCCCTATGGGAGCCGTCTTAACTGGTCCGACACATGTCGGTCCGACTTTGAAAATGCTCCCTGTACTACTTTGGACCGACTTTGATCCGACTTCAGCCCATTGACTATCATTGAAGTCGGACCGCAGTCTTGCATGATCCGACGTTGGCATGCGACTTGTGCTCTGCTGCTCTTGAGGGGGAACTCCAGGCCAAATTTTAAATAAAAAACCGGCATGGGTTCCCCCTTCAGGAGCATACCAGGCCCTTGGGTCTGGTCTGGATTTGAGGGGAACCCCAACGCCGAAAAAACCAGCTTGTTTTAATATTGATGATTTTGGCATACAGCTCATGAAAACCCAAAAATCCTATCTCAAAAAATTAGCATATCATGAAAAGGTTCTCTAAACGAGCTATTAACCTAATCATCTGAATCAACTAATTAACTCTAAACACCTGCAAAAGATTCCTGAGGCTTTTAAAAACTCCCAGCCTGGTTCATTACTCAAAACCGCAATCATGGGTAAGACTGCCGACCTGACTGCTGTCCAGAAGGCCATCATTGACACCCTCAAGCAAGAGGGTAAGACACAGAAAGAAATTTCTGAACGAATAGGCTGTTCCCAGAGTGCTGTATCAAGGCACCTCAGTGGGAAGTCTGTGGGAAATCTGTGGGAAGGAAAAAGTGTGGCAGAAAACACTGCACAACGAGAAGAGGTGACCGGACCCTGAAGAAGATTGTGGAGAAGGACCGATTCCAGACCTTGGAGGACCTGCGGAAGCAGTGGACTGAGTCTGGAGTAGAAACATCCAGAGCCACCGTGAACAGGCGTGTGCAGAAAATGGGCTACAGGTGCCGCATTCCCCAGGTCAAGCCACTTTTAAACCAGAAACAGCAGCAGAAGCGCCTGACCTGGGCTACAGAGAAGCAGCACTGGACTGTTGCTCAGTGGTCCAAAGTACTTTTTTCGGATGAAAGCAAATTTTGCATGTCATTCGGAAATCAAGGTGCCAGAGTCTGGAGGAAGACTGGGGAGAGGGAAATGCCAAAATGCCTGAAGTCCAGTGTCAAGTACCCACAGTCAGTGATGGTCTGGGGTGCCATGTCAGCTGCTGGTGTTGGTCCACTGTGTTTTATCAAGGGCAGGGTCAATGCAGCTAGCTATCAGGAGATTTTGGAGCACTTCATGCTTCCATCTGCTGAAAAGCTTTATGGAGATGAAGATTTCATTTTTCAGCACGACCTGGCACCTGCTCACAGTGCCAAAACCACTGGTAAATGGTTTACTGACCATGGTATTACTGTGCTCAATTGGCCTGCCAACTCTCCTGACCTGAACCCCATAGAGAATCTGTGGGATATTGGGAAGAGAAAGTTGAGAGACGCAAGACCCAACACTCTGGATGAGCTTAAGGCCGCTATCGAAGCATCCTGGGCCTCCATAACACCTCAGCAGTGCCACAGGCTGGTTGCCTCCATGCCACCCCGCATTGAAGCAGTCATTTCTGCAAAAGGATTCCTGACCAAGTATTGAGTGCATAACTGAACATAATTATTTAAAGGTTGACTTTTTTTGTATTAAAAACACTTTTCTTTTATTGGTCGGATGAAATATGCTAATTTTTTTTAGATAGGATTTTGGGGTTTTCATGAGCTGTATGCCAAAATCATCAATATTAAAACAAGAAAAGGCTTGAACTACTTCAGTTGTGTGTAATGAATCTAAAATATATGAAAGTCTAATGTTTATCAGTACATTACAGAAAATGAACTTTATCACAATATGCTAATTTTTTGAGAAGGACGTGTGTGTGTGTATATATATATATATATATATATATATATATAGCACAATACTGGTAGAAGTTTACTTTAAATGTAATTGTATTGCCTTATATTACCTCTATCAGTCTCCACCTTCTCTGGGTTCAGATGCTGATCTTCCCTGCACAGTCTTTAACCACTTCAACTCCGGAAGGTTTTACCCACTTCCTGACCAGGCCATTTTAGCGATATGGAACAGAGTCGCTTTAACTGACAATTGCGCGGTCGTGCGACGATTTACCCAAATAAAATTGATTTCCTTTTTTCCCACAAATAGAGCTTTCTTTTGGTGGTATTTGATTGCCTCTGCGCTTATTTTTTGCACTATAAACAAAAAAAAAAAAGACCGACAATTTTAAATAAACAATATTTCTTACTTTCTGCTATAAAACATTCCCAATAAAAATAAATCGAATTTCTTCATAAATTTAGGCCAATGTGTATTCTGCTACATATTTTTGGTAAAAAAAAAAAAAATCCCAATAAGCGAATATTGATTGTTTTACGCAAAAGTTATAGCGTCTACAAAGTAGGGGATAGATTTAGGGACTTTTTATTTTTACTAGTATTGGCAGCGATTTTTAGCGTGAGTGCGACATTGCGGCGGACAAATCTGACAGTGAGTGACACCAATACAGTGATCAGAGCTATAAAAATGCACGGATTACTGTATAAATGACACTGGCAGGGAAGGGGGTTAACAAATCAAAGGGTTAACTGTTTCCTAGGGAGATGCTTACTATCTGTGTGGGGCAGTGTCACACTGAAGGAAAAGAGATCCGTGATTCAACTTGGCTGAATCACAAGATCTCTCTTTCCCTTCTTGACAGAAACCACGTGCACGAAATCACGTACCTGTACGTGATTTTGCGCAGTTGGGCTGTTCTGCCGCAGTATATATGCAATGGGTGGTCCGGAACTGGTCAAAGTAATTTTTTTTTGTTTTTTTAAACAAACATGTTATACTTACCTGCTCTGTGTAATGATTTTGCACAGTGCAGCCCTGATTCTCCTCTTCTACGGTCCCCCACCGGCACTTCTGGCTCCTCCTGCCTTCAGAGTGCCCCAATAGCAAGCTGCAAAGTATAGTATAGAGTGCCCCTATAACTAGCTGCAAAATGTTATATAGAGTGCCCCTATATCAAGGTAAAAAAAAAAAATGCCTTTAGAACCACTCACTTCCTGCCCAGGACTATATGTCCCATGGGGCATTGCTCCTCACACATTCACAAGTTCTCAGGCACTTACTGACATGTATGGATGGTGTACTGAGCTATATGTGTGCTGCACTGGATTTCCTGATATGTAAACAAATAATGCATTCTATATGCAGGCCATCTAATCAGCTGACCGATTATGAAAATAGTGGTCAACTATTTTCATAAAATCAATTAGTTGCTTCGGCCCTAGCCCATTTACACTGTTGGATTTGAACACACGTAGTCAGACATGCTAAAAGGCTTGTGGTTTGTCATAACAGTATTTGTTTGCATTTCAGTGTGTTTTGAAAAAAATACACCACTGTGCCTTTTAGTGCATAGGCCTTTGGAGGTCAGTGTATCAAAAGGCTTTGATACATTGCTAAGGCCTCGTTCACATGGGACGTAATGAAGCGGAAACCTGTTTTTACCCACACGGGAATGTACAGGTGTTCCATGCATCCTCATGCAGGCAGTGAAAATATTTTGTCAGCACACCACATATCTCAGACAGACAGAGTCTATACTTTTTTTTTTTTTTTTTACTGAAGGGGGATCGCAATAGTTAGGAAGATCACATCACAAGGAAGTGCAACGTTTGAGCTGCGTAGGACCCCTTTGTCAGGCATGAGATCACAAAGGGGTCCTGTCCGAAATGTTGCACTTCCTTGCTGTAATGTAATCTTTATTCAATTAAAGTGGTTGTAAACGCTTTACAACCGCTTTAACCTACAGGTAAGCCTAGATTTAAGGCTTACCTGTAGGACTCATGGATATGCAATTAGCGGACCTCCAGCTGTTGCAGAACTACAAATCCCATGAGGCATAGCAAGACTGACAACCACAAACATGACACCCAGAGGCAGAGGCATGATGGGATTTGTAGTTTTGCAACAGCTGGAGGGCCGCTATTAGCATATCCCTACTGTAGGTGCTTGAAATATCTCCCAGACCTGCACAGTCTAGGAGATATTTGCAAATCGCCGTACAGCGATTTCTCATGCGCCGGAGTTAGAAAGGGCACGCTGTGCCGTTTCTATCTCGGGTCATGCGGTTAAAGGCGGCTCCCGCGCGCATGCGCGGGAGTGACGTCTAGCGACTCCGGGCAGTCACAGAGCCGGAGATCGCGGCCCCAGAAGGAAGACGGGTGAAGAATGGCCGCTACTAGCGAGTTAGACAGGGACATTGCGGGCTTCTCCTGCAGGTAAGTGTCACATAATAGGCTACTATGCGATGCATAGTAGCCCATTATGCTTTACCTTTACAGGGAAACAAAGAGGAAGTAACACCCATCAGGGTTTACTTCCTCTTTAAAAGAGAAAAAATAAATAAAAAAATATTTGACTTTAAAAGATCCAAAACATGCTGGCAAATATTTATGCTATTCTGTGCATGTTCCCAGCTGGTTGTTGCTGCAGCACCCATTGCTTCAAGAGCCCTTTCCAGGAACATGGGCATACTGACAATCCCCATGCAGGCAGTCCTGTAAAAATGTTACTAAACCCAGGACCCTGCATTCACTAGGTGTGTCTCTCTCTCTCTCAACCTTTTCTCATCAGCAGTATATGGCAGTCTTGTGACTATCAGTGTCTAGCCAAGCACTGGTTAAAGCTTGTAGGAGGAGTTTTCTGACTGTCCTATGAAACTGCAACACCCCTGTGTCTGGAAAAGTGCTGATGGGCTCTGTGCTGGTTACATGCATCCTCCCAAAAAAAATAAACCAAGCTTTGTAGCAATACACACAAAACTGAGTATGTGCAGCCTGACTCCATAGACTCTGTTATCAGTACATTATTAGGGTAAAGTGGAAGGAGGAGAGGATCAGAGAGACAGGATCAAACAGCCTTTTTACACAATGTAGAGGATTAACCCACAGTGAGTATAACAAGCATGCTTTACTGCATATACAGACTGATTTTACTGTTGTGGGTTTAGGAACCCTTTAATGACAATTGGGATGCAGCAGCGACACAGCTCCAGCTCCCAATCTGACATCTGTGTGGGTCTATGGCCCTGAACGTACACCATCTGACATGAGCAGAACTACCTGTGCATCCCAGAGGAGGGTAAATACAGCCCTCCACATTACTATGCACCCCTTGTGAATGAAGCCCAACAGGTATTAACAAGGCAGGTCTGTTAACCCAATCAAATTAAAAACATTGGAAATGTTGACACAAAGCATCTACAAAGAAACGCAACATTTCCATAAATGGATCCTTAATGCTGTTAAGAGCATCAAAGGCTGTGGGAGTATTCTGCACAGGGATAGGCATCACTTAGAACAGGGGTGAGCAAAGTGCAGCCCTCCAGCTATTGTGGAACTACATGTCCCATGATGCATTGCAAGGTTAATAGCCACAAGCTTGACTCGCAGAGGCATGATGGGACTTGTAGTTCTGCAACAGCTTATCCACCCCCTAACCTAGAGCCAGGGGTACCACTGCTACATGTGTAGGAAAACTTCCATCTAGAATGCTTCCATAGGGGGGACATTGTATGCCATCCATCCAGGATGACACGTGACCCTCTCCCACCACACACAGGCCTCTTGTAATGAGATGAGGCGATACCCAAGCTCTCCATTCTGCTCAGGGCCTTCCCAGTGACAAGATACCTCAGACATAAACAGACATGCACTACATACATGTACATAGGTGTACTGGAAACACACGGGAGCAGGGGGGAGCTGTCACTCGGCCTCTTCTCCCCTCACCTGGCCCCCAGGCCTCGGTCACACAGCGGCCTCTTTGTGTCTGACGGCTCCCCCGGGGTGCTGGTGCTCTTGGCCTCCTCCTCCGGCTACCGGACGTGACGAGCAGACCGGGGGGAGGATGAGGAGACAGCAGACAGAGGGGGCGGGGAGGAGTGAACACTGGCAGACGGCTGTCACCTCCTCTCACAGTCCCCGCGCTGACTGCCAGCGCTGGAGACACGCCGCGCTACGATTGGCCATCCTCCCCCTTTGGCTCTGTCTGTGATTGGCCGCTTTCTGTGGCTGCCTGCGGTCGTATTTATGTGGCGTGTTATTTGTGCCAGTGAGACGATAACAAATCGTGTCTGCGAATAACACACACACGGCCCTCCATTCACTTCCCATAAATGTCTTACTCCGCCCAAGTTCTAGTCGCGTGCCCGCGCCGCAATGACACGCGCACGAGCTTCCCCATTCAATGGAAGGGATTGTGAGTAAACCGAGAGGCATGCCCCGCCTCTTTGTCTTCTGCTCGCCCCGCCCACTCCTGTCACCTAGGCTATTTGTACATGCTGCAGAGCAGAACAGAGCTCTTCATCCGAGTCTGCAGGCAGGGTATTGATCTACACTGCAGAGGAGAAGGAGAGCTGCTGGAGATTCTTATCTAGCGGGGGCCATCGCTGCTCAAATGCTTCATCTAGAACAAAGGAACTTTTATTCACCAGGATAAGGATATAGCATTTCCCTTTCATTGCAATTGTAAGCTTATGTGAAATCCACACATTTCTGCAATCAATAAATAAATACAGGTACATGGACCATTAGAAGACAAGGGATATTCCCAATTTGAGATGAGTTTAGGTGTCCTCTAATCTCATCTCTATCCAACATCAAAGTCATTGAGTATGTGTCATAAGGGCAGTGACATCATCAGCACCCCACCCCTTTGTTTAGCAGTGGCAGCTGGTGCTAAACCTTTTTTTTTGGGGGGGGGGGGGGGAGAAGCAGCAAACAAACCCCCCAGGTCCGCACTCACCCCTCCACGGTCTTCCTCAGCTTCTCCAGGCCAACCTGATCCGCCTCCTGTCCCGATTGGCCAGAAGGAGAAGTAGGAAGACAATAGCAAATATTGATTCGCTAGTGTCACAAGTGCAGGGGTGCAGTGCTTTGTGCCCCGAGCCCAAACTTTTTCAAGCCAATTACAGCCTCAGGCTCTAATCATGTGGCTTGAAAAAAAAAAAACTCATAGAAACCTATGAGTCCGGCGCCCCACATCTATGCCATCATGCAAAGCGTATGGACCGGCTGCTCCTGGCTATAAGGTGGTAAATGACCCGTCTCACAACATTGATATTCAAAAAGGGGTGAGTCCGGAGGAGGCCTGAACCTACTCCCCATTCTCCCAACCTATACACTGCAAGTGTATGCCAAGCCACCCTGCTCTGTAAAACCTAGCTAGTGATGAGCGTACAAAGGCCATTGCCCTCACCTATAACTGGCCTTTGCAGCAAGGAGCACATGGAAAGGCGACGCATGTTAAACAATACCAAAGAAAATTCCCAGCTCAACTTACTGACCAGTCTGCAACCAACCAAATTAGCCTGTTTAACATTATTTGTTAAAAACTGGTTTAGTTTGCACACATTAGCAAATACATGCGTAAGCTGCAAATACATGCGTAAGCTGCAGAGCCACTTCACGGCACCCTGTATTATCTGCAGTCCTAACTCTAAACTTTGAGAGCCTCCATTGTTAATGCACATGCATTAAAAGGAATAGGCAGAGCGCAGGTGAGCTTGGAGGGAGCCCATCCCTCCTTAACGGCACAGGGGCGCACTGGGCACCCTGCATATAGCACAATGGCAGCAAAGATGTACAGTGTGTCTCCTCATCAGTATTAGAACAGTACAAACAAATGGCCACTGCCCCACCTCTTAATGGCCTTTGCAGCAAGGAGCACATGGAAAGGCGATGAATGTCAAACAAAACCAAAGAAAATAGTATGCTTTAAAAATACATGCGTAAGCTACAGAGCCACTTCACCCCAGTATTATCTTCAGTCCTGGTATGCTGGGGTCCAGTGTGCCCCTGGACCTTTAAGGGGGGGTGGGCTCCCTCCAGGCTCATCTGCCCTCTCCCTATCCATTAGAATGCATGTGCTTCCACTGTGGAGGCTCTCAAAAATTAACGAGCGTTTCGCAATACGAGCACTGTTTTTTTAAACTCGGTTTGCGAGTGTTGTCTCGCAAAACGAGCAGGATTCAAGCCACAGCGTTGTGCAGTACCACGTTTGGCCTGAGGTGGGGGGGGGGCGCTGGAGCCGATGCTCAGAAAAAACTCAGAAATACTCCCAAAACATTCCAGGGTTTTCCGAGTTCAGCCGAGCTGTCCCCGGGCCTTTTCGAGTGTTTCCGAGGCTCTCCGGCGCGCCCCCACCTCTGGCCACATGCGGTATTGCATGCCACTGAAGTCAGTGCGGAACAAATTATTTTAGTTTCCATTGACTTCTATGGGGAAACTCGCTTTGATATGCAAATGCTTTGGATTACGAGCATTCTCTTGGAACGGATTATGCTCGTAATCCAAGGTTCCACTGTATAGAGTTAGGACTGCTGATAATACTGGGGTGCTGTGAAGTGGCTCTGCAGCTTACACATGTATTTGCAAATGTGTACAGATGGGCACAGATAGGCTGCACTGATGAGGCGGCACTAATAAGCTGAACTGATGGGCACTGATGAGGAGGCACAGATGAGGTTGCACTGATAAGGCGGTACTGATGGGCACTGATAGGCGGTACTGATGGAAACTGATATGCTGTACTGATGGGGCTGCACTGATTATCAGGGCACTGATGATCAGTACCCTGATTATCAGTGTAAACGCGTGCTGACACAGGATTGTCGGTTATCGGCTTTTCTTTCCTCACACCGTGAAAGCTCTGAGGAAAGGAATTGTCGATAACCAGCATTTGCTTACATGGGATCAGTTGTGATTGGACACAGCTGATCACATGGTAAAGGGACGCTGTGATTGGCCCTTTACCTCGATCTGCGATCAGTTTGTTAAAGGACACAGCGATTACAGAGCCCACCCGATGCGTACCCCGGGGGCACACAGGGGGGCAGGGTTCTTGGAGGATGTCAATAGAAGCCCTCCCAGAACTGGACAACTGTGATGAAGCCATCTATAGCACAGTCAGCAAGTGGTTAATCCAATGAGCTGCGGGATGGGTCATTCCCACTCATGTAAACAAAGAGTCAAGCCTTGTACACACGACCGAGAATCTCGTCAGGAAAAAACTCATCGTTCTTCCTGACGAGATTCTTGGACAAGAATCTTTTCCCGGCCGAGTGTACACACGTACCTTTCAAAAGAACCGCCGTTCTTTTGAATGGCACGAACGCGGTGACGTCATCGACTACGACGAGCGTGCGCTCATCACATTCAATGCCGTCGCCGCCAACTTGCTACACCCTACCTATGCCTAGGAAGCTACCGCGCATGCGTCAAAGTCATTTCGAGCATGCACGGGTTTCCACGGCGACAGGTAAGTGTACACACACTCGGGTTTCTCGTCGGGATTCTCGTCGGCCTGTTTTTCATGGAAAAAGGTGTTATGGTTATATAAGACTAAAATTGAATTATTTCGCCTCAACACCAAACCATTTGTCTGTCGAGTATTACAATGCAGCTCACCATCCAAATAACATCATTCCTACACTAAAGCATGGAGGTGGTAATATCCTGTTATGTGGATGTCTCTCAGCACCAGGGACTGGAGCATTTTTCCGGATAGAAGGATAATAAGATGGGGAAAAATACTATCAAATTCTTGAGGAAAATCTGCTGCCCTCTGCCAGAAAGTTGTCATTGGGAAGAAGGTTTACCTTCCAACATGACAATGACCCAAAGCACGCAGCAAAATTGACCACACAGTGGTTTAAGGAGAAAAAGGTGAATGACCTAGTCAGAGCCCAGACTTAAACCCCATTGAAAATCTGTGGAATGACTTGAAGACTGCAGTCCATAAATGGTCACCATCATATTTAACTGAACTTGAGCAGTTCTGCAAAGAAGAGTGGGGAAATATTGAAAAGTCTAGATGTGCAAAGTTAGTAAAGACATATCAAAACAGACTGACACAAGGGGGTGATCCTTTTCCCAACTCAGTGATTCTGTGTTTGTATCACTTGCACATTGAAAGCTGACAGTCAGGTTTACAAAAGTACACACACTTCTGGCTGGTACAGTGTTAAAAAACACATGTGTGCAGCCAGCACGGTTAAAAATCTGAATCCCAGCATGGGATTTTACTGCCCCTCCCATCCTGGCGCCCTAATGCAGCTGCCTAAGCAGCCTTATGCTGGTACTGGCATTGGTTGCAGGAGACAGGGCTGCTGATAGAAATCACGGGGCCCCATACAGCCTACCTGACAGAGCCCACCCCCCCTCCTCCGAAAATATAAAATTATATTTCCAAAACATCTTTCAAGACAGCACCCGAGAGATCATGGCTCCTCCTCCCACAGGAAACACCTCATAAATTAAGTCTTTAATAGGAGGTCTCCACGTTGCTTCCATCAGTTTTTTGTGTTTCCTCCAGCCGGTGGAACACCTCTGGTGGGAGCCATGATCTCTCAGGGCTGTCCTGGGAGACAAAAGGTTCTCATCTGTTAGGTCTTTTTTTCTTTAGAAGAGTGATCGTCCCACTTGCCTCCTTGCTGGATGGTCCTGTGGGCTCCCTCTCTCTCTTCCGTGCTCGGGGAGAGACTGTACAGCCCGGGAGGGCTGCCTCCTTTTTTGCTCAGAGAGGCAGTTTTGCTGTATTCCTGCTGGCCGCCCGCGATGCTAGGAATGGCGGCGGGGAGTTTAGCAGACGCCAGTGCTCTGGTGGCCGAGGAGAGCCTCGGCCGTGTCCTGTATGGGAAGAGGCAGCACTTCCGGGTCGGCGTACGCGTCATTTCCAGCCACAAAGAGCAGAGGGGGAGGGCAGGGTCACCTGGTGCCTTAAGTTCCAGTTCCAGGTCAGCGCGGCAGCGTTTTCGAATCTGGAACCGGCGTTTCTTTACCAAGCGTCCGCAGTGCAGCTATGGAGAGCGATGCAGCGGATAAGGGGGCAAGCCAAGGCACCAGCAAGGCTAAGGTAAGGGACTATGTCCTCTTTTTACTCTGGGCCGTTTTCTCCTATGGGGGGGGTTACTCACCCTCCCCCCCCCCTTTCCCCCCACCCCCCATCTCCCTGGTGGTGCAGTGGCTAGTAGTTTAACCACTTAAGCCCCGGACCATTTGGTAGCTAGAGGACCAGAGGTGAATTCAGAATTTTGCACTGCGCTGCTTTAACTGTAAATTGTGCGGACATGCAATGTTGTACCCAAACGAAATTTGCGTCCTTTTCTTCCCACAAATAGAGCTTTCTTTTAATGGTATTTGATTGCCTCTGCGATTTTTATTTTTTGCGATATAAACGGAAAAAGACCGAAAATTTTGAAAAAAAATGATATTTTCTACTTTTTGTTATAAGAAAAATCGAATAAACTCAATTTTAGTCATACATTTAGGCCAAAATGTATTCAGCCACATGTCTTTAGTAAAAAAAATGTCAATAAGCGTATATTTATCGGTTTGCGCAAAAGTTATAGCGTTTACAAACTAGGGTACATTTTCTGGAATTTACACAGCTTTTAATTTATGACTGCCTATCTCATTTCTTGAGGTGCTAAAATGACAGGGCAGTACAAAACCCCCCCAAATGACCCCATTTTAGAAAGTAGACACCCCAAGGAAATTGCTGAGAGGTATGTTGAGCCCATTGAATATTTTTTTTTTTTTGTCCCAAGTGATTGAATAATGACAAAAAATAAAAATAAAAAAAAAAATTACAAAAAGTTGTCACTAAATTATATATTGCTCACACATGCCATGGTTATATGTGGAATTGCACCCCAAAATACATTCTGCTGCTTCTCCTGAGTACGGGGATACCACATGTGTGGGACTTTTTAGGAGCCTAGCCACGTACGGGACCCCGGAAACCAAGCACCGCCTTCAGGATTTCTAAGGGCGCAAATTTTTGATTTCACTCCTCACTACCTATCACAGTTTTGAAGGCCATAAAATGCCAAAATAGCACAAAACCCCCCCCAAATGACCCCATTTTAGAAAGTAGACACCCCAAGGAAATTGCTGAGAGGCCTGTTGAGCCCATTGAATATTTTTTTTTTGTCCCAAGTGATTGAATAATGACAAAAAAAAAAAAAAATTACAAAAAGTTGTCACTAAATGATATATTGCTCACACATGCCATGGTTATATGTGGACTTGCACCCCAAAATACATTCTGCTGCTTCTCCTGAGTATGGGGATACCACATGTGTGGGACTTTTTAGGAGCCTAGCCACGTACGGGACCCCGGAAACCAAGCACCGCCTCCAGGATTTCTAAGGGCGCAAATTTTTGATTTCACTCCTCACTACCTATCACAGTTTTGAAGGCCATAAAATGCCAAAATAGCACAAAACCCCCCCAAATGACTCCATTTTGGAAAGTAGACACCCCAAGCTGTTTGCTGAGAGGCATGGTGAGTATTTTACAGCTCTCATTTGTTTTTGAAAATGAAGAAAGAACATTTAAATTTTTTTTTTCTTTTTTTTTTCAATTTTCAAAACTTTGTGACAAAAAGCGAGATCTGCAAAATACTCACAATACCTCTCAGCAAATAGCTTGGGGTGTCTACTTTCCAAAATGGGGTCATTTGGGGGGGTTTTGTGCCATCTGGGCATTCCATGGCCTCCGAAACTGTGATAGGCAGTGAGAAGTGAAATCAAAAATTTACACCCTTAGAAAGCCTGAAGGCGGTGCTTGGTTTTTGGGGTCCCGTACGCGGCTAGGCTCCCAAAAAGTCTGACACATGTGGTATCCCCGTACTCAGGAGAAGCAACAGAATGTATTTTGGGGTGTAATTCCACATATGCCCATGGCATGTTTGAGCAATATATCATTTAGTGACAACTTTGTGCAAAAAAAAAAAAAAAAAAATATTTTTTCCGCAACTTGTGTCAACATATAAAATATTCCATGGACTCGACATGCCTCTCAGTATATAGCTTGGGGTGTCTACTTTCCAAAATGGGGTCATTTGGGGGGGTTTTGAACTGTTCTGGCATTTTATACACAACATTAGGAAGCTTACATCCACTCTTCTAACCACTTGAAGACAAAGCCCTTTTTGACACTTTTTGTTTACATGAAAACATATTTTTTTTGCAAGAAAATTATGTTGAACCCCCAAACATTATATATATTTTTAAAGCAAAGGCCCTACAGAATAAAATGGTGGGTGTTGCATTTTTTTTTTCTACACAGTATTTGCGCAGCGATTTTTCAAACGCATTTTTTGGGGAAAAAATACACTTTTTTTAATTTTAATGCACTAAAACACACTATATTGCCCAAATGTTTGATGAAATAAAAAAGATGATCTTAGGCCGAGTACATAGATACCAAACACGACATGCTTTAAAATTTCGCACAAACGCGCATTGGCGACAAACTACATACATTTTTAAAAGCCTTTAAAAGCATTTACAGGTTACCCCGTTAGATTCACAGAGGAGGTCTACTGCTAAAATTACTGCCCTCGATCTGACCTTCGCGGTGATACCTCACATGCATGGTGCAATTGCTGTTTACATATGACGCCAGACCGACGCTTGCGTTCGCCATTGGGCAAGAGCAGGACAGGGGTGCTTTTTTTTTTTTTTTTTTTTTTTTATTATTAATTTTGCTTTTTTATTTTATTTTTAAACTGTTGCTTCCATATTTATTTATTTTTATCACTTTTATTGTTATCTCAGGGAATGTAAATATCCCCTATGATAGCAATAGGTAATGACAGGTACTCTTTTTTGAAAAAACTGGGGTCTATTGGACCCTAGATCTTTCCTCTGCCCTCAAAGCATCTGACCACACCAAGATCGGTGTGATAAAATGCTTTCCCAATTTCCCAATGGCGCTTTTTATATCCGGGGGGGGGACATTCCCTCCCACTGCTTGTAAAAGCAGTCCAGAGGCTAATTAGCCACTAGGATTGCTTTTACATGAAAGCCGGCCGCTGGCTGAAAAGAATGATACCAAGATGATACCTAAACCCGCAGGCATCATTCTGGTATAAACATTCAAAGTCCAGCAACATACCAGTACGTTGCTGGTCCTTGTTGGACATGTATTGTAATCTTTTTTTTCATGCAGCCTGTTGGCTGAACGAAAAAAAAAGATTGATCGGTGGGTATGCCCACCATTAGAATACCGCCCTTCATCCACCCACTTCTAATGATGGGCAGACATCGATCAGAAAAATGATTGCTTAGTGACAGTGGTGATAGGGGGTGAAAGGGTTATCTGGGGGGTGATCAGGGGGTTAAACCTTTATTAGGGGGGGTTAGGGGGCTACACTGGACCTAAGACTAAACTTTGGTGACACTTTTACAGTCACAAATGTCACTGATTGCAGTGATCACAAAATAAATGGTCACTGCAATCAGTGACACTGTGACTGGGGGCTGGGGGGGGGCTGGGGGGTGATCTGGGGGTGTCTGGGGGGGCGATTTATGTGCCTATGTGTCCTGGTGTCAGTGTAGTGTTGTGTGTACTAACCTGGCATCTTCTCCTGTACGGCGCTCGGTATATGTGAGCGCCCCAGGAGAGATGACATCACTTCCTCCTTCCTGGCAGGCAGGGGAAGCTCTCTCATTCGCCGGGAGCGATCGAGAGGGGGTGGCCGGAATCGAACGGCCGTCCCCTCATGCCGGATCGCTCCCGAAGGTAAAACGACCGCTCACTGTAAAGAAGGGGGGTCCGATCGGACCCCCCAACTATACAAAGGCAATCACGTATATATACGTGATTGTGCCTGTCGGTGCCATTCTGCCGACGTATATTTACAGTGGGCGGTCGTTAAGTGGTTAAGCATGTCTGCCTAGTAACTGGGGACCTTTTAAAAGGTGGTGGTGGTGCTGGTTTGCGGGGCACAAGGAAGTGAGAAATGTTTTTTTCCTAAGTGCACCTGGGTGTATTGGTTTGTGCTGTGTAACAAGTTTCTTAGCGTGGTCCCTTGTCTTTACTCTTCTGTTTGTTCAGGCCAAAGATTCTGCCCAACCAGTCAAGAGAAGGTGCCCTGTCTGCAAGGAGAAGTTAAGTGAGGCTTGGACCAAGTCGCTTTGTGCAGATTGCACCGCAAATGTAGTCAGGGAGGAGTCTCCATCCTTTTGTGGCGATTTAGTATCTACTATTAAGGATGAACTCCGTGCCACCTTTCAAGCCTTTAGGTCAAACCTAAGAGAAGAACCAGGTCTCTCAAGGGAACCCAGGGCTCCGCTGCCTTCTTCAGAACCCCAAGGTGGCTCTCAAATATTTTCGGAGGTCCGATATCTCAGAACATTTTCCAAGAATCTGCTTCCCTTGCTCCAGAGGGAACAGACTCTGAGGAGGAAGAAAATGAAGCAGAGGCCGCTTCTAAATACAAAATGTCGGTAGAAGAGGTTGGAGGACTTTTAAAAGTAATCAATGCGACTTTGGGGATAGAAGAGGAAAAGAAGGAGCTCTCCCTACATGACCACATGTATGCAGGTTTGGGAGATTCAAAAGGCCGTGTTTTTCCAGTCCATTCAATAATCACGGATATGATCAAAAAAGAGTGTTTGGAACCTGAGAAAAAGCCATTTTTTTCCCGGTCTCATTGGAAAAGATTTCCGTTTGAGGACATTCCGGATTCTATCTGGAGCAAGGTTCCAAAACTGGATTCTGCTTTTTCACAGGTCTCAAAGTCAACTGACCTTGCCTTTGAGGACATGGGCATGTTAAAGGAGCCCATGGATAAAAGGATGGACCTGCTTCTTAAAAGGGCCTGGCAATCAGTGATGAATAATCTAAAACCAGCACGGGCAACAACATGTGTTGCTAGGAATTTAGAACACTGGATTAACCAGATGAAGGCCCATGTTACGGCAGATTTGACAAACTCTGCTAGGAGGGCTTTGTGGCTAAAAACTTGGCATGGGGATGCTGCCTCTAAGAACAGACTGTGTAGCATTCCCTTTGCTGGGGATTTGCCATTTGGTTCAGAGCTAGAGTCCATTCTTGACCGTACAGCTGACAAAAAGAAGTAGTTTCCAGTCAAGAAAAACAGGTGCAGACCTGTAAGCCTTTAATCCATCCGCAAAAAGGACAGCAGAAAGGTAAAACGCAAAACAAGAGGAAGCCATGGTCTTCCCAGAAGCCAAAAGGTAGGAGTGGAGTGCTCTTCAATCCTCCTGCGACCTCCGGAAAGCCGCAATGACCCTCCACCCCAAGTAGGGGGAAGACTCCAGGAGTTCCTTCCCCAGTGGAGAGACATTACTTCAAATCAGTTTATTGTAAGCATTCTCTCCCAGGGATACGTGATAGAATTCATGGAAGAACCTCCGAAAAGATTCCTGGTGACAAACGTCCCAAGGGATCCGACCAAGGCTCTCGCCATGAAGTCCCTAATCCAGGAACTGATATCCCAGAGAGTCATTGTTCTGGTTCCAACAAAGGAGTTCTTCCAGGGTTTCTATTCACATGTTTTCCTGGTTCAGAAACCTTCAGGGAAGTACCGCCTCATCCTAAATCTAAAAATGCTGAATCTGTCAGTGGAATACAGAAGATTTTGGATGGATTCCATTTTCTCAGTAAAAAGCCCCCTGAGTCAGGGGTGCTTCATGGCATCAATAGATTTACAGGACGCCTGCCTCCACATTCCTATTGCCACCAGGTCCCAGAGATATCTGAAGTTAGCATTGAGAGAAGGGAAGAAGGTGGTACACCTGCAATTCAGGGCTCTCCCATTCGGCCTGTCATCATCTCCAAGGGTGTTCACGAAGGTAATGGCTGAAGCTCTGGCACCCCTACGTCTAGAGGGAATTTTAGTGATTCCTTATCTAGACGACCTGGGTTTCCGTATCAACTCTTTGGAGCAAAAGATTTTTCTCCCAGAAGAAAAACAGAAAAAGTTGATAGAAGTGGTGTCACTGTTACAATCCAGTCAGCTTCTGTCCATCAGGAGGATCATGTCAGCGCTAGGAACCTTGACCTCTTTCATACCGGCAGTTCAGTGGGCAAAGCTCCATTTTAGACTGCTGCAAAGTATTCTGTTAAAAATCTGATATCGCCAGCAAAATCCACTGGATTCACTAGTGAAGATTCCCACCAAAGTAAAAAGGTGTCCTTGGTGGTGGAAGAACCAGACAAGATTTTCAGCAGGCCTGTTATGGTCCTTTCCAACCCAGGTAAGGCTAACAACCGATGCCAGCTCCTGGGGTTGGGGGGCTCACATGAGTGGTCGATGGGCTCAGGGATCGTGGTCCAAAAGAGAAGCACTGAGATCCTCAAAGTGGAGGGAACTAAAGAGGGAAGTGAGTGTACTATGGCAATCAATGTTCCCTCAGGAAACCATGGGTGCTGGCAATGCACGAGACAAGCAAAAAGAAAATTGATGATATGGACAGCCACACTCCAAAAAACCCTTGACGGTTGCCTTTATTGTAAAAACGGATAGGTGCACTACAAATCACAGCAAAACAGGAATGAAAACTGACGCGTTTCGCACTATAGTCTAAAGCTTACTCATAGCTATGAGTAAGCACTAGACTATAGTGCGAAACGCGTCAGCTGTCATTCCTGTTTTGCTGTGATTTGGAGGGAACTAAAGGCGATAGAAATGGCCTTACTGACCTTTGCAGAAGAAATCCAAGGACAACATACACAAATCCTGTCAGACAATGCCACGGCGGTGGCTTACATAAACCGACAGGGGGGCACCAGAAGCAGAGTTCTTCAAGGCCTAGCAGGAAGCATTCTAAGCTGGGCAGAGCTCCATACTCAATCCTTGTCCTCGGTCCACCTAAAAGGGACTCTAAACAGGATGGTGGACTTCCTCAGCAGGAACCAGGTGTACGAAGCGGAGTGGCAATTGAATCCAGATGTCTTCAATCTGATAGTGAAGAAATGGGGACAGCCAAGAGTGGATCTCTTTGCGACTCAAGAAAATACACAAATATCCCGCGTCTTCTCCCTGAACAGGAACGAGTCATCACTGGTGGTAGATGCTCTGGCGCACAGTTGGAATTTTCACCTCTGCTACGCCTTCCCTCCATTTCAGCTTATCCCGCAGGTCATAACAAAAATCCGGAAAGAGGATACGACAGTAATCCTCGTCACTCCCTTTTGGCCCAAAAGGCCTTGGTTTTCGTCTCTTCTACAGATGCAGATCAAACCATACTGGCACCTTCAGTTGAGACAAGACCTACTGTTACAAGGTCCCCTGCTTCACCAAGAAGTAAAAAAGCTAAAATTCACAGCTTGGCTTCTGAGGAGAAAAGGCTTCTCGGATAGGTTGGTCGCTAGCCTCCTATTTAGCAGAAAGAATGTTACCTGAGCAATATATTACAAAGTCTGGAAAGTCTTTAACTCCTGGTGCACAGCATCTGGCAGATCATTAAAACAGATTTCTTCTATCTTAGAATTCCTGCAAAAAGGAGCAGACAAGGGCCTAGCGGTCAGTACCCTCAAAGTCCAGGTTGCCGCACTGGGGGGTATTTTTGGAAAAATCTATTTCATCAGAACCTATAGTAATCAGATTCTTTAACCACTTCAATACCATGCACTTATACAGCTTCCTGCCCAAGCCAATTTTGAGCTTTCAGCGCTGTCACAATTTGAATGACAATTGCGCGGTCATGCAACACTGTACCCAAACAATTTTTTTATCATTTTGTTCCCACAAATAGAGCTTTCTTTCGGTGGTATTTGATCGCCTCTGCGTTTTTTATTTTTTTCATAACAAATAAAAAAGAGTGAAAATTTTGAAAAAAAATAAGTTTTTCTTTGTTTCTGTTTATTTTTTTTGTAAATAAGTACCCTTTCTACTTCAATGACGGGCACTGATAAGGCGGCACTAACGGGCACTGATAAGGCGACACTGATGGGCACCGATGAGGTGGCACCGATGATGGGCACTGATGATGGGCACTGATGGGCACTGATAGGTGGCACTGATGGGCACTGATAGGTGGCACTGATGGGCACTGATAGGCGGCACTGACGGGCACTCATAGGCGGCACTGATGGGCACTTATGGGTGGCACTGATAGGTGGCACGGACGGGCACTGATAGGCGGGCACTTATGGGTGGCACTAATGGACACTGGTAGGTGGCACTGATGACTGGTGGCTGGCATTGCTGGGCATCATGCATTTTTTTGTGCCATGATGGTGCCAATCAGTGCCCATTTGTGGGCACTGATTGGCATATATTTTTTCTCTCTTTGTGCATGTGGATGGCCATGGGGGACTTACCTGGCCATCCACATGCTTGGGGTTCCCTGGTGGTCCTGGGGGCTTCCCTGGTGGTCCAGTGTGGGTATCCGAGGGGGGGCTGCGCTGATAAACAATCAGCGCGAACCCCCCCTGTCAGGAGAGCCGCCGATCGGCTCTCCTCTACTCGCGTCTGTCAGACGCGAGTGAGGAAGAGCCGATCAACGGCTCTTCCTGTTTACATTGTGATCAGCCGTGATTGGACACGGCTGATCACGTGGTAAAAAGCCTCCGCCGGAGGCTTTTTACCGAGATCAGTGTAGCGGTGGGTCAGACTGACCCACCGCTCCACCGATCGCCGCGATGCGCGCCCCCCCGGGCGCGCGGCGGCTGTTATCCCGCAGGACGTCATATGACGTCCAGTGTGGATAACTGAACCACTTCCCGGACGTCAATCTGCTATTGACGGGGCGGGAAGTGGTTAAAGCCCTCACTCGGTCTAGACCGATAGTGATCAAAAACTGTCCGTCATGGGACTTATCAGTTGTTCTACAGGCCCTGACCAGGGAACCTTTCGAACCACTTAACTTATCCTCCCTGAAATTAATTACTTTGAAAAAAAATTTCTAGTGGCTATTACAACAGCTCGAAGAATCAGTGAGCTGCAAGCTTTATCAATCAGGGAGCCATTTTTTTCAATTTTTTCAGACAGAATTGTTCTGAAGACGGATCCTAATTTTCTACCGAAGGTTGCTTCAGTCCAAAATAGAACTCAGGAGATAATACTTCCTACGTTTTGTTCTAATCCATCGGGTAAGAAGGAAGAAGACTTCTATACCCTGGATGTTAAAATAGCAGTCTTAAGTTACCTGGAAGCTACTAAAGACTTTAGACATTCAGACGCATTATTAATTTTATTTGCTGGTAATAAAAAAGGAAGACAAGCCTCCAGAGGAACCATTGCCAGATGGTGGAGAATGGCTATCTCAGACGCCTATTCCCTTACAGGCCAGGAGAGTCCAGTAAGTATCAGGGCTCATTCTACTAGAGCTTCGGCGGTGAGTTGGGCAGAAAAAGCTGGTGCCACCCCCGAACAAATCTGTAAGGCAGCTACATGGACAAGTCTGACGACCTTTGCCCGTCATTATAGATTAGATCTCATGACGGCTGGGAACCAGGCTTTCGGAAGGAAAGTCTTACAGGCTGTTGTCCCACCCTAAATGGGGTAAGTCTCGATTATCCTCTCGGGTGCTGTCCTGAAAGACGTTTTGGAAAAATGCAAGTTAGACTTACAAATGCAAGTAGGACAGCAGTAACCCGCCCTTTTTTTATGCTGTTGCTGTAATACTATGAAATAACTGTCGCTTATGTGTTGCAGCCGGGGCTGGAGGTTCTCTACAAACAACTGATGGAAGAAACGTGGAGGCCTCCTATTAAAAACTTAATTGATGAGGTGTTTCCTGTAGGAGGAGGAGCCATGATCTCTCTGGTGCTGTCCTGAAAGCCTATTGGAAAACAAGTTACTGGTAAGTCTAACTTGCATTTTTTTACTAAAATGCAATGCCCGCAATGCTATGCTTTGCAGCCATTGCAGAAATTATACCCCTGTCGAACAAGATTTTCCAGACAGCAGGGAGAAGGGGGCACAGATCCTAGAACCGATCCTCCTGCAGTGCAGCCGGAGAAAGTAAAGTAGAAGCTGACAGCACTGCACAAGAGTCACAAGTGTCAGCAATAAGGCAGTACTGCTGGCCCTCCTGCTTAGCAGGTGCCAAGGCCCCCCTTTTGAACTGACGAGGCCCAGGCCCAGTACAGGAGGGCTGGCTGTACTGTCTTATACAGGCAGGAGAGCTACAGGTTCGGATTTGAGGTAAAAAGCCAAGGGGGTGAATACTTTTGCAAGACACTGTTTATATACAGTATGTGATTCTGCACTCCCGTCTAGGGGGCGCACGCGTGTGCTGCTGGCACTCCTCTTCTGCTGTGATTAGTTTTAACAGAAGCTGATCAGTGGGTGCCAGCCAATGGATGTCCAGCGGCACCTGCTGATCGACAGGAAGAGAGGCTGGACAGAGCTCTGACTATGTAAACAAGGCAGAGCTCCGTTCTGGCAGCGGGGTTGTGATGATTTTAGGGAAAGAAAATCCATCACATCCCTCAATAAAAGCACCTCACAAAGTACACAAATACACTGGCTAGGCACACATTTAACACTTTGATCGCCCTAGATGTTTAACCCTTTCCTAGACAGTGCCATTAGTATAGTGACTGTGTAAAGTTTTTAGCACTGATCACTGTATTAGTGTCACTGGTTCCCAGAAAATGTCAAAAGTGTCAGTTAGTGTCCGATTGTCTGCAGCAATATAACAGTCCCTCTATAAGTCGCTGGTCGCCACCATTACTAGTATAAAAAAAAAATCCTGTATATATCCCATAGTTTGTAACTTTTGCGCAAATCAATCAATCTACGCTTATTGGGATTTGTTTTATGTAGCAGAATACATATTGGCCTAAATTTATGAAGAAATTCGATTTTTAAATTTTTTATATTGGATATGTCTTTTAGCAGAAGGTAAAAAATATTGTTTTGTTTTTTTAAATTGTCAGTCTTTTTTCGTGTATACCGCAAAACGCAGTGGTGATCAAATACCACCAAAAGAAAGCTCTATTCGTGGGGAAGAAATGGCCTACATTTTTTTCGGGTACAATCTTGCATGACGGCGCAATTGTCAGTTAAAATAATGCAGTGCCGTATGGCAAAAAATGGCATGGTCATGAAGGGGGTAAATCTTCCAGAGGTCAAGTGGTTAAAAATGCCAAATAAATGCCACATAAACACGTTGGTATTGGAAAAAAATGATATTACCTTCTACTGCTGTACACTTTATCAAGCACACGGTGGCGCTGTGTGATATTCCTCGGATAAGAGAATGCATCTTGCTGGTAACTCGTGTGCCGTTGGTTGTTTGTTGGTCTCCTCCCCCAGCTTCCTAGGAAGTGCCGAGTACTGAGCTTGTGTACACATGGCTGCTAAAGCAGTGTGGGAGTACAGGGGGGACCCGGAGCAGGCAGCATTACTCGGTAAGAAATAACAATATACAAAGCAGTCTTAGTGGAGGCAGGCAATGCTGCTGCTCACTTACATATTACCTGGTGCAGCACCAGCACCAGGGACAACACTGCAATTTATACTGGTTACAATGTGACGTGAAGGCAGCATGGACTACCTCCACAGGACCTGTTTACATGGTCCCTACATAGTGTAATAACTTGATGTCTGCATTCTTTTATCAGCTTGTCATAACCTAATGTGGGGCTGCCCATGGACACAGATTCTAAGTATAACATGTTTGTTATTTAAAAAAAATAAAAAATAATTGACTTTAACCACCTCGCGCCCGCCGTACGACTATGTACGGCCGCAAGGTGTTTCTTAAATGCCGGGAGGCCGTCTTTTTACGGCCTCTGGCGGCCGCGATGTCCGACAGGTACCCGCGATCGGCCAGTACAGAGACAAGGACATGGATCTGTGTGTGTAAACACACAGATCCATGTCCTGTCAGGGAGAGAGGAGACCGATGCTGTGTCCCTTGTACATAGTGACACAGATCGGTCGCCTCCCCCAGTCAGTCCCCCTCCCCCCACAGTAGCAATCACACATTAGGGAACATATTAACCCCTTCCTCGCCCCCTAGTGTTAACCCCTTCCCTGCTAGTAACAGTTATACAGTAATCAGTGCATATTTATAGCACTGTTCGCTGTATAAATGTGAATGGTCCCAAAATAGTGTCCGCCATAATGTCGCAGTCACGAAAAAAATCGCTGATCGCCGCCATTACTAGTAAAAAAAAAAAATTATAAAAATGCCATAAAACTACCCCCTATTTTGTAAACGCTATAACTTTTGCGCAAACCAATCAATGAACGCCGATTGTGATTTTTTTATTTTTTACCAAAAATATGTAGAATACATATCGGCCTAAACTTAGGAAAAAAATTGGGATATTTATTATTAGGGTTGTCCCGATACCGATACTAGTATCGGTATCGGTACCGATACAGAGCATTTGCCCGAGTACTTGTACTCGGGCAAATGCTCCCGATGCTTCACCCGATACCTGGACAGTCAGCGGTGATCAGTGCGTGGGAGATCACCGCTGTATAGATTTAAAAGTCTCTCCGCCTCTCCCCCCCCTTTAAGCTGCTGTAGTGAAATCAGCGGTGATCGGTGCTTGTAACTCACACACGATCACCGCTGACTGTCCCCGCATCCTCCTCCAGCCCCCCTCCGTTCTGCGGTCTCGTGTCCCCTCCATTCTGATGTCTCCCTCCGTCCGTGACCCCCTCCACTCTGGTGTCTCCCTCCGTCCGTGACCCCCTCCACTCTGGTGTCTCCCTCCACTCTGGTGTCTCCCTCCGTCCGTGACCCCCTCCACTCTGGTGTCTCCCTCCGTCCGTGTCCGTGTACTGTGCAAGGCGGCGACCTGGTCGTCCGTTCATGCCTTTTCAATATTCTATAAGGTTGATGTGGCTGCATCTTCGGATGCTTCCTTCGACCGCAAAGTGTTGCAGGCCGCTGATTAATGTTGCAACTCCTCCGTTGAGGAGCTCTGCTGGTTTGGAGTGAAGTTTTGGTTGTTCCTTTACTATTTGCTCCCACCCTTTTCTTCTACTGCTTTGGAATGTCCCACACGTAAACGGTATGAGAGCTGTGTCAGTCCATGGACGATGAGAGAAAATAGGATTTTTGTACTCGCCGTGAAATCCGTTTCTCTGACGTCCATGGCACCCACCCTTCTTTTCAAGGTTTGTACTGCTTTGTTACGAACTGAGGTCTGCTGACTGCAGTGGGGGGGGTTATGTCCGGAGGGTCCGCCCCCCCTGGGCGGGGCTGTTCAGCTCTGGTTTTGTTCTAGAATGTTTCTAACATTCTGCCTAGGTCTTCTCCTGCAAGCAGGGACATATACCCACACGTAAACAGTATGAGAGCTGTGTGTCCTTGGACGTCAGAGAAACAGATTTTACGGTGAGTACAAAAATCCTATTTTTTTTGGGGGGGGGGGGGGGGGGGGTTAGTAGTCTTCAAGTCTAAATTTTTTTTTTTTTTTACATTTTAAAAACACAGAAAAGGCAGCAAAAGGGTAATGGCACACGTTCAGGGAAGCAATATAATTAAAATAGGGTAGCAGTATCAATGCACACTAGAGCTAAAGTAGTCCATATTGAATTTAAACTTACGGGAAACCTACTTGAAAGTTATCTTTTTTATTTCTTGTTATTTAAATCTCTGGTTTCTTATCCATCTCTTTTTTTTTTTTTTTTCTCCAGTTCAGTTTGCCAATGGAACTATTCAGACGCCCAAGGATGTACGTTTCACTTTATATAGGAATGAAGATGACAAAACCCCAGAAACAAAAAGGCAAAGAATTTTGGTATGATGGTGTGTGAACATTTAACAAATGTAGCTTTTTTTTTTTTTACAAGAAGAACAAATGCAGCATTTTTAAAGTTAATCTATGCTTTGCCCATGCACTGCTGAGAGAGGGAGGAAAGAAGTCATGCAGCAGCCCAAGAAAATTGCAGGGGAGAGAAAAGAAGGTTGTAACCTGCCTTGTTACCCTGCATAGCAAATCACAGGTCACTTTAAAGTGACCTGAAAAAACAAAACAAAAAAAAACACCCTGCAAGATAAAGGCATAATGAGCTAGTATGCATAGCATACTAGCTCATTATGAATTGCTTACCCGAGAACAAAGCCCCGGCAGCCGTCCTCGTCCCCCCCCCCTCCGGCCAGCGACATCTATCCAGGAGGTTACTTCCAGGTATCGCGGCTCCTGTGCTGTGATTGGCCGGAGCCGCGATGACATCACTCCCGCGCATGTCCGCGTGAGCCGCCGAGAACGGCACAGTACAACTGAAACAACGGCACGTACGTGCCATTGCTTCAGTTGGCTTAAGTGCGCATGTGCCGCATGACGTCGGCACATGCAAATACAGGGATATCTCCTAAACCGTGCAGGTTTAGGAGATATCTAGTGCAGCTACAGGTAAGCCTAATTATAGGCTTGCCTGTAGTTTAAAGTGGTTTTAAAGGGTTTACAACCACTTTAAGGCAGGGGTGTCCAAACTTTTTTCAAAGAGGGCCAGATTTGATAAAGTGAACATGCGTGAGGGCCGACCATTTTGCCTGACTTTCTTTAAACCATTAAAATGAAATGCAAATGAACGAATACACTGCCCAACAAGAATTCTCTTGCCTTTGTGGCTGTGTGTTATTTGGATATACCATATTTATCGGCGTATAACACGCACCTTGACTTTAAGAGGAAAGCTTCAGATTTTTTTATTTTTTTTAAATAAAGAACTGTGAAGCAAAATAAGGGTCAGTGCCCATAAATGCAGCCTCAACAATGTCACGAATGCAGCCTCACCATTGCCATCGCAGCCTGATCCATGCCCATCTGCAGCCTCAGAGGGGGGTGGGACGAGCGCCAACAGATTACATACAGGAGAATCTCCTTTTTCTCACCTCGTCTTTCAGGACAGCACCTGGAGAGAGCGCAGCTCCACCCCTTTTCCCAGGAAACACTGCAGTCAGTTTTCTTTAAAGACCGGACACTTCCACCATGGCCTCAGTTGTAGTGTTTCCTCCGCCATGGTGGAAGCGCTGCGGGGAACCAGGGGTAATGCTGCGCTCTCTCCAGGTGGAGACAGTATGGGGCATACCTGTTAGTTTTTTTCTTTTGTTCCAGGCCAGCCCAGCACCCCCCCTTACGTGAGGTGGATGCTGCGGTACCTTCTCCCCTTCATACCCGGCGAGGGTTCAGGCTGCGGGAGGGCCCGCTCTCATCAGACCGGCACTGGGGGCATGGAAGGAGGGATGGCGTGCTCCTCAGGAGACGAGCAGCGTCTCTTTCGTTTGTATCCCCATGTTTTCCGGGTCCCGGATGGCGAGCGCGTCATTCCGGCCGGGGGCGGGACTTCCCGTGGTGCGACGCGGCTTCCGGGAAAATCAAAAAAGGAGCTGTCGGACGCCACTTCAACCTCGCAATGGAAGAGGAACAAGCGGCAGTGGTGGGAACAGGAGCCACTCACACCAGCCAGACCCAGGTAAGCAGGGACAGAGGTCCCTGTATATATACTTTATGGGGTCTTGTATATTCTTTCCCTCCTTTTCTCCCCTGGGGGGAAAGCAAAGGAGCCTGTGCCACTCTCCCTAGAGATTGTTACTAGAGAGTTGGTTTTTTTGTTGTTATGGTGGCTCAGGGGGTGAGTCACTAGGTAAGCTGTGCTTATAAATGTAAGGGCTAAAGTGTTAGTTCCTTCCTCTTTTATTTTCCAGCTGATTTAGAAGGTTTTGGTTACTATTATGTTTTAAAAATGTTTTAAATATAGTATGGTGTTGGTGTATTTCAGCTTAAAGCCAAAGACAAAACCAAACACTCCTCTCCTCTTCCCAAGAGGAGATGTCCGTCTTGCAAAGACACGCTTAGGGAAACATGGCCTAAAGCGCTATGCAAGACATGTATTGCAGAGCTGTTAAAAGAGGAAACTGCCTCAGCTGCAGCTGCTGCTCAACCAGGGGAGCTATTAAGCTCCTTCCGAAAGGAACTAGCGGACACTTTTCAGTCATTCCGCTCCTTTTTGGATAGACGTCCGGCGGCCCAGCCAAACAGGAAAGGCAGTTCACCATCCTGTTCTCATCCTAGTACTCCTGCACCCAGAGGGGTCAGCGACTCGGAGGATGAGGAGATAAATGTTGCCACAGGTTCGGATGAAGAAGAGGAAGAAGAAAGGGAAATTTCTTCTTCCCGCTATAGGTTATCCCTGGAGGAAGTAGACGATCTATTAAAAACAATACACACAACGCTTAATATCGAAGAGGATAAGACGCAATTATCCTTACACGATAAGATGTTTCAAGGCATGGGAGAAGTAAAGCAACGGGTGTTCCCAGTGCACAAATACATCTCCGAGACAGTAAAGAGAGAATGGAAGGACCCAGAGAGGGCACCTTTCTTTTCCAGATCCCTCAAGAGAAGATTCCCCATTGAGGATGATAGTCAGCAGGTTTGGAATAAAAAACCAAGGCTTGACGCAGCCTTTTCGCAGGTTTGAAGGAATACAGACTTGGCCTTCGAGGACATGGGCACCCTAAAAGATGCCATGGACAAGAGGGCAGACTCCCTACTAAAAAAGGCATGGGATTCGACTCTAGCCAACTTTAAGCCAGCAATGGCATCAACCGTGGTAGCGAGAAACTTAGAACACTGGTTGGAGCAATTAAAAACTCACATTGAGGCGGGAACTTCTCGTAAGGATCTACTTGACACGCTGCCTATACTTCAAAAGGCGGTAGGGTACATGGCTGATGCCTCTGCTGAATCTATCAAAATGTCAGCTAGATCAGCAGCCTTGGTCAACTCAGCCCGCAGAGCCTTATGGGTTAAGACCTGGTCAGGGGATATAGCCTCAAAGGCGAAGTTATGTGGTTTGCCTTTTGACGGTGACTTAGTTTTTGGCCCTGATTTGGAAGCCGTACTTAATAGAACGGCTGATAAAAAGAAGGCCTTCCCAATAAAGAAGAAAGTGGTTCCTCAGGGTAAAACTAATTTTCGTGCTTTTCGGCAAACCGAGGTTAAAAAAGACACGGGCTATAAAAGACCTTGGAGGTCCCAGAGAGGGAGAGGAAAGTCAGGGGTACTATTCCGCCCTCCTGGCCAAACCACAAACACCCAGTGACAGTCCGCCAACGGTGGGAGGAAGGTTACAGGCCTTTCTTCCACAATGGAAGACAGCGACGTCCAGTCCATTTGTCCTCAAAATAATATCAGAGGGCTACAGGCTGGAATTCTCGCAACCCCCTCCAAACCGTTTTTATGTAACCCGGACTCCTCGAGACCTGGAGAAGTCTATAGGGATGTCATCCTTACTGGAAGAACTCATCCAGCAAGAGGTAATTATAGCTGTTCCCCCCGAAGAGGAAGGGATAGGGTGCTATTCACACATCTTCCTAGTGAAGAAGACGTCAGGAAAATTCCGGTTGATCTTGAACCTGAAGATACTAAACAGGTCCATCAGATACAAAAGATTCAAGATGGACACAATTTTCTCAGTGAAACATCTCCTGACGCCAGGTTGTTTTATGGCATCCATAGACCTGAGGGATGCGTACCTACACGTTCCTATAGCGCCAATATCACAGAAGTATCTGCGATTAGCGGTAAAGACGGGAGACTCGATCTCACACCTGCAGTTCAGAGCCCTCCCTTTCGGACTGTCATCCTCACCAAGGATATTTACAAAGGTCATAGCAGAGGCTCTAGCACCCCTCAGATTAAAGGGGATATCAATAGTGCCATATCTGGACGACCTCCTGATATTTGCCAAGACAAGGGAGTTATTGGCGAAAGATCTAAAAGAGACGAAAAGACATCTCGAGAGTCTTGGATGGATCATAAACCAAGAAAAATCAAAAATGATCCCTTCCCAGACGATAACATTTCTTGGATATACAATAAATTCCATACAGGAAAGACTTTTTCTCCCAGAGGAAAAAATAGAGAAACTCCAGAGGGCAGTAAAGGGGACTCAAACAAATCTGCCGATGACAATCAGAGCAGCCATGTCAGTCCTAGGCCTACTCACCGCCTCAATACCAGCGGTACAATGGGCACGTCTGCATGCGAGAGACCTCCAGCAGACAATTCTCAGGAATTGGTCCTACGGAGAGTCGCTGGAAAAATTGATAAAAATACCCCCTCAAGTTCAGAGAAAGCTGTGGTGGTGGAGGAAGCAAGCAAATTTAGACAAAGGCCTGCTTTGGACTTTCCCTGTAGAACACAGATTGACAACGGACGCAAGCTTCTGGGGGTGGGGTGCTCATCTGGATGGACAGATGGCCCAAGGAACATGGTCAAACAGAGAAGCCCGGAGATCCTCCAATTGGAGAGAATTGAGGGCCATTCTACTGGGACTATGGGCGTTCAAGAAACAAGTCCTGGGTCACCACATTCAGGTGTTATCAGACAATGCCACGGCAGTGGCTTATATAACAAGGCAGGGAGGCACGAGGAGCAGAGTGTTGCTATCCTCAGCCCTCCACATTTTGGCCTGGGCAGAATCCAATCTAGCCTCCTTGACGGCGGTACACCTAAAGGGAGATCTGAACCAAATAGCAGACTTCCTAAGCCGAGAAAGAGTACTGGAATCAGAATGGAGTCTGAATCCGGTAGTATTCCAGAAGATAACAGGAAGATGGGGAGTTCCCCAAATAGACCTGTTCGCATCCCACGCCAATGCGAAGGTGGAAACATACTTCTCCCTAAACAGGCAAGATCAAGCGGAGGGTCTAGATGCACTGGCACAACCATGGACCTTCCACTTGTGCTACGCTTTTCCCCCCTTCCAAATGATCCCATTGGTCCTCAAAAAGCTACAGAAGGAGCCTACAACATTAATCCTAGTAGCCCCATTCTGGCCCAAAAGGACTTGGTTTTCAACCATCCAGAGGATGGCGGTGGAACCCCATTGGTTTCTTCCTTTACAGAAGGACCTTTTAACACAGGGGCCCCTACAACATCCCAATATCAAGCACCTCAGACTAGCTGCTTGGCTACTGAGGAGCAAATCCTAAAAAAGAGGGGCTTGTCCAATAAACTAATTTCAACATTATTGGACAGCCGAAAAAAGGTCACCAGAGCGATCTATTTCAAAGCTTGGAAATGTTTTAATTCCTGGTGCAGAGAAAAGATCCGTTCACCAAAGGAGACTATCTCTGTATTAGAATTTCTCCATGAGGGAATGGAGAAGGGGTTGGCGATTAGCACCCTAAAGGTGCAAGTAGCCGCCTTATCGGTGTTCCTGGAGAGACAACTATCTCAGGACCCCCTTATCGTTAGATTTTTTAAGGCACTGACCAGAGTTAGGCCAGTACCCTTTAAGTTCTTCCCAAAATGGGACTTATCTCTGGTGCTACAGGGTCTGACAAAAAGACCCTTTGAACCTCCGGAGGAAGCAACGATTAAATTTTGGTCCCTGAAGGTAGCACTCTTAGTGGCAGTTACCTCAGCTAGGAGAGTGAGTGATCTACAGGCCCTGTCAATCATAGAACCTTTCCTTTCTATATTTCCAGACCGGGTAGTGCTGAGAACTGACCCGGGCTTCCTACCAAAAGTGGCAACGGTATTCCACAGGTCACAGGAAATAGTTCTCCCTTCCTTCTGTCCTACACCAGTGGGCACGAAAGAAGAAGCCTTTCACAGCTTGGATGTAAGGAGGTGCATACTGCACTATCTAAAGATAACAAGTGAATTCAGAAGATCGAATTCCCTGTTTATTTTGTTTTCTGGCCCACGTAAAGGTTATAGTGCGTCCAAAAATACCATAGGTAGGTGGCTACGAATGGCTATCGGCGAAGCCTACAGAGCTTCAGGGATAGAACCTCCCACAGGAGTAGGGGCTCATTCAACCCGGGCAGTAGCAACATCCTGGGCAGAACGAGCTGGAGCTTCGCCGGGAAGAATATGCAAGGCGGCTACGTGGACAAGCTTCTCCACTTTCACCCGCCATTACAGGTTGGATTTACTCTCTGCATCTGAGCAATCATTTGGCAGAAAGGTCCTACAGGCAGTGGTCCCACCCTAGAGTAAGTACTCTTTTATCATCTCCAGGTGCTGTCCTGAAAGACGAGGTGAGAAAACCTCAGTTAGACTTACCGGTAACGGTATTTCTACGAGTCTTTCAGGACAGCACCGATGACCCGCCCTAAAGTAATGATAAGATGTGGTGTTATTGCTATGTTCTGCTTATCTAATTTCAGCATGGCTGGAGGTACTCTTAAACAACTGAGGCCATGGTGGAAGTGTCCGGTCTTTAAAGAAAACTGACTGCAGTGTTTCCTGGGAAAAGGGGTGGAGCTGCGCTCTCTCCAGGTGCTGTCCTGAAAGACTCGTAGAAATACCGTTACCGGTAAGTCTAACTGAGGTTTTTCTCAACGGCCTCATTAATACAAAGTCCCGCCTCCTATCATAGACCGAACAGTCGTCCAATGGCAGCCCAGGAGACGGGACTTCCTATTACAGAGGCCGCTTAGTAAGCAGGAGATTCTCCTGTATGTAATCTGACGGCACTCGTTCCGCCCTCTCTGAGGCTGCTAGAAGTGAACGATAAATACGGTATATATCTTTTGTGGCCCCCCAACGAATCGGCACTTGGGGATTCGTTGGGGGCCACAAAAGATATATTCTCTCCAAATTACCAGTGGGGCCGGACTTTGGACATGCCTGCTTTTAAGGCATATTTATAGCCGACTTTTGGCCCTTTCACAATAATTTCTTTGATTAATTTGTTCTTGTACTAAAGTCTTTTGGCATAGTGGGAAAGAAAAGTCATGTTGGGTTGTTACTGCTGTCTACGCTCCTCCTTGCTTACTGCCCTGATACTGTTATCAGAAAAACTTTTAGGGAATATCTCCTGTTTTGATGTAAACGGCAATAAAAAGCCTTACAGTTCTAACTCTTCTCCGAAGTACAAGAAATGTATATATATTTTTTTCTTGCATGCCTCCTCGTTCAAGGGATTCACCATATTTCTTGTCTCTGTGACCACTAGGACAGGAAGTGAGAGATTTTCTTCCCAACAAGGATGCAGACAGCAAAAACACGGACAGAGGTTTTAATCCTCCCCACTATATTCACAGCTAAGGGAAAAAACATTTTCATTTTCAGAGTTCCACTGATTACAACTTCTATCCCAGCATTCTATGGATAATTAGGCACTGTATACTTCACTAATTAAAGGATGATTTGTTTAGTACTATAAAAAAATTCTCTGTTAAAGCCTATTGAATTAAAAGGCTTTGTTCAGGAAAAAGTCAGTGCTTTGCTGTGCAGTGCAACTTCCAAGCTGGCATGTGTCCCTGACCTAATTGTACCCATGGAAGAGAGCTTTCCCTTCTCTCTTTGTCTGGCTATCTACAGGTAATAACACACTAATTAAGTAGTATTTGTAACATGATGGGGACATGCAGTGATAGCCCATATTTTGTCACGTCTCTGAAGCTGTGCTTGATAAATATCAAGAGTTGACTGATCTTGTGTGGTGTTTTTTTTTGTTTGTTTGTTTTCTTTCTGGTTTTGTTATTTTGATTTTTCATTCTTTCCTTTTTTTTTTTCTTTTTTTTTTTTTTTTTTTAGGCAGCGGACACAGACAGACTAAGTTATGTTGGAAATAATTATTCATCTGAAACTAAGACCAGCCCCCTGTGCAAGTAAGCAAACTGTTGACATCTTTGCATCTCATTACTGGTTTCAACAAATGGTGCTATGTGATCTTAGAAACAAAGCCTAAAATGAAATGTAGGAGAAAGGGAAGTAACCACTCCAGGTGGATATGCTTTGGCAATCAGACTCCTCTCAAAGACCAAGGGTGCTGGTAATGCATATAGCAAAGAACGAAAGGATGTTTGTACAGCCGCACTCCAGAAAAATTGTTTCTTTAGTAGCCTTTATTCGTAAAAATAGGATAAAAAGCACTACAAGCCACAGCAAGGAAAAAGGGGGACACACAACTGATGCGTGTCACACTAGTACTTACTCATAGGCTGAGTAAGCACTAAGTGCTAGTTTTTCCTTGCTGTGGCTTATAGTGTTTTTTATCCTATTTTTACGAATTGCAAAAGTGTAGTTTCCATAGGTTTTGACAGAATATATTGTTATTGAGCATGTATTAATTAGTTTATTACTTTTTTTATTTTTTATTCAACAAATCCACATTTTACATTTCACCAGCCATTATGTCAATACTGGACACAGTGCTGACATTTGAGCCAGCCGATAGAACCACAGAGTGCAGTCAGTACTAAGAATTAAAGGATAAGTTCACCTTTTAACAAAAAATAATAAATGCACGTTTTTTTTGCAGGTAAAAAAAAATGTGCGTTTACTATTTTTTGTGTTGGGAGCCTGTGAAGCATTGCACCAGCAATCAGCAGATCGCTGTTACCATGCAGCACACCTGCAGACTGGTCAGTGTGTCTGTTTGTACCTTGTGTGTCTGTTTGCTCGTACCTCCTACGGGCAAGCAGATACTCACTGAAAGGAAGTATGAATGAACTACCAGCAGTGCCATGGTAGTTCATTGAGAACTACAAGCCAACAACTGCAGAGGACTGTGAATGAGTTGCGCAGCTGGGAAGGCGAAGCACCGCATGGCAACGTTATTTTCAAAGGGTGACAGCGGACGTCTGGAGAAGATGCCTGCTGCTCTCACTGGGGAGGAGGGGGATTGGCTGCAACTGCTGGAACATGTTACATGTTCCACCCTTAACACTTATTCTTTAAATGTCACATTCAAATCTGCCATCAAATTTTTTAGTGTACAAAAGCAGGAACATATTCTGGAGACAATCTTCTAAGCTTTGAATTGCTATACAAGATCAGATACAGCCAGCAGCTATTGCCTATGACTCTTAAAGGGATGAACAATGAGCACGTCCAAGAAATACAGAACAAATTTATTTTTATTTTTGTTATACAACATATTTGTAGCACGACAAATGCATTTTTAGTACCTTTAGTAAGACTGAATTTCTGCAAGTTTGCTTGGTTTGGGTATCGGGACTAGAAATAACTGGAGGTGTTGAGTATACCTCCCAAAAGGAATTCATGATGTGCCAAATGTATTAAAGTAAGTGATTTGTAAATTATCACCTTGTAAAACAGCCCACTCAGTTTGAAATAGAAATGAAAGGCAAACCATTTGTGTATAGATTTAAAAACCTCCTATATAAATATTTTTTTATGTATACATGATCACTTTCCCTCTGTTCTCTGTGATCTCAGCTGCATGAGAGCTGGTGGGAAGGAGAAGCAGCAGGACACTGAGCTTCCCAGTGAAATGCTGTGCAGGGGGGGTGTCAGGACAAGTTTGATAATTGGAGGAGAGCAGGCTGAGTTCCCAGCACAGCTAGAGAACTGACCATGGTGTTCTCTCATGCTTAGAATTGGTGCAACGGATCGGTGGTGATCCGAACGGGTCACCCTATTCGGATCGGATCACCACGCGATCCGCGGAGCGCTCCGGAGCCTCGGCCGTAGGAAAGGCAGCGGCTTCGGCCTAGCTCCGGAGCAGCGCCCATCTTTGTACACCCGGCGGAGGCCGCTGTAGTGACGTTTTGCCGCCATCTTGCTCCACCCCACACTCCTGCACAGTAATGATAGAGAAGCGGCCAAGCGGACATCTTGTTACACCCAACGGAGTTTTAGATTTCAACACAAAACGGAGCTTATCAGCTTTAATACATTATTTGGAAATCCATCGGACTGTTTACATTTTAAATTTTAAAAGCAGCAGCAAAACCTTACATGATTGCTAATGTGACGGAACACCTCTGATTTTCACATTTAACATTTAGTTAAATGTGAAAATCAGAGGTGTTCTGTCACATTAGCAACCATGTTAGGTCAGCAGGTTTGCTGCTGATTTTAAAATGTAAAGAGTCCGTTGGATTTACAAATACTGTATTTAAGCATATAAGCTCCGTTTTGTGTTGAAAATAAATTCCGGTGGGTGTAATATATATATATATATATATATATATATATATATATATATATATATTGTGAGGGGGTTAACTCGGTAGAGGGTGTGTGTGACCCCCTGGTTGGGCTCCCCACACAAAAACAGGGCCAGCAGACGGAGGTTGTGGTTTTCAAAAGGTGCGGTTTATTTCTCTATGTACAGTGACAAAAACACAGCAAAGCCAAAAAGAAACATAAACAAAATAAATCCTGGTCAGTTTGACCTCTGACTAAACATGCAGGTTTCCTAAACTAACAACTGGGATCAGCCTGGTGCTGTCCTAGTCCCTAAGTCCCTGGTTTAGTAAAAGTCCAAACAAATAGCCACACAGGCTTTGCCTCACCGCACAGGGGTTCACTCTCCCTAGACAGTCCACACAGGTCTGGTTCCAGGCATGAGCTAACATCTAATGAAGCTGGGAGTTCTTATAGAGGCCTAAATGAGCTGACAAGGTTCAGCTGGTTTCCTCATCTCTGTCTGCACGACGCCCCACACTCTCCCTAGAGGTATGAGTCATCCATGAGCCCACTAGCCTTATACAACTCTCCACCTAGTTGTATAAGTCGGCATAAAGCCTGAATCTGGGAGAAATATATCTACCCCCCTGGATGCAACCAGGTGACTTTACCTTCCTGCTGTCACATACCCCCCCCCTCTTGTTTTAACCTTGGGGTTGGAACACCAGCAATCAGGCATTCATGTACTCGAGACAAAGCATCCACATTCCCCATTTGAACGCCAGGGCGATGCTTTACTGTGAAGTTGAATTCCTGTAGGGCCAGGAACCACCTATTCACTCTTCTATTTGTCTCCTTGTTTTGAGCCATCCACTTTAACGGAGCGTGATCCGTAACCATGTCAAAGTGCCTACCTAGCAGATAGTACCGAAGGGAATCTAGAGCCCACTTCACCGCTAAACACTCCTTTTCAACCGTGGCGTAATTTACCTCATGGGACTTCAACTTCCTGCTGAGGTAAATGACTGGGTGCTCTTCCCCGTTCCAGACCTGGGACAATACTGCTCCTAACCCCACATCTGACGCATCACTTTGTACGACAAAGTCTTTAGAGAAGTCGGGTGAGTACAACAGTGGCTGGCTACATAAGGCTTGTTTCAAGAATTGGAATGCTGCCTCAGCCTCGGGGGTCCATTTAATCATGACCGACCCTTTCCCTTTCGTCAGGTTGGTTAGGGGCACAGCCTTAGAAGCAAAGTGGGGAATGAAGCGCCGATAATAACCCGCGATTCCCAGAAAGGCCCGTACCTGCTTCTTGCTGTTGGGACGTGGCCAACTCTGGATGGCCTCGACTTTGTTGAGTTGGGGTTTTATCACTCCCCTGCCAATGGTGTACCCAAGATATTTGGCCTCCTCCTGCCCAATGGTACACTTCTTGGGGTTAGCCGTAAACCCCGCTTCCCGGATAGAGTCTAGGACTGCTTGCACTTTTGGCAGATGTGAGGCCCAATCTGTGCTATGGACAATTACGTCATCCAGGTAAGCCGCAGCATACTTCCGATGGGGCCTCAGTATCTGGTCCATTTTCCGCTGGAATGTGGCCGGCGCATTCTGTAACCCGAACGGCATTCTCTTATATTGGAACGCCCCGTCTGGGGTTACAAATGCGGTTTTCTCTTTGGCCGACTTGGCCAGGGGAATTTGCCAATACCCTTTTGTGAGGTCAAGAGTCGTCATGTATCGGGCTGTTCCCAGCCGGTCGATCAACTCATCTATACGTGGCATGGGGTAGGTGTCAAATTTTGTAACTTTGTTCAACTGACGAAAATCGTTACAAAATCGCCAGCTCCCATCCGGTTTAGGCACCAACACAATGGGACTAGACCAATCACTTTGGGACTCCTCTATCACCCCTAAGTTCAGCATTTTCTGTACTTCCTCCCGTATTGCCTCCCGTCGGGCCTCTGGGATCCGATAGGGTTTTAACTTCACCCTTTCACCGGGCGGGGTAATAATATCATGCTCTACCCCAGATGTTTGTCCCGGCAGCTCAGAGAACACCTCCTTGTTGCGAAGCACAAACTCCTTAACCTCCTGTTGTTGGGGTTGTGACAAGGTGGCTGCTATTCCAACCTCCGGAATCACGCAACCAGTTTGAGCTGGTGACCAAGTTTCTGCGACTAGGGACTCTCTATCCCTCCAGGCTTTCAACAGATTAACGTGATATATCTGTTCGGGCTTTCGCCTTCCTGGTTGTCTGACCTTGTAATTCACTTCGCTCACTTTTTCCATTATCTCGTAGGGGCCTTGCCACTTGGCAAGGAATTTACTTTCAACCGTAGGGACAAGTACCAATATCCTATCCCCCGGGGAAAAGGTACGGGTCTTTGCTCCACGGTTGTACACTCTCTGCTGTGCCAACTGCGCTTGGGCCAAATGTTCCTTCACGATGGGCATTACCTGTGCAATTCGATCTTGCATCAGGGCGACATGCTCAATCACACTCCTGTGGGGAGAACTCTCACTTTCCCAAGTTTCCTTGGCAATATCCAACAGCCCTCTTGGGTGTCTCCCATACAGTAACTCAAAGGGGGAGAATCCCGTAGAGGATTGGGGCACCTCCCTAATAGCAAACATCAAATAAGGAAGTAGACAGTCCCAATCCTTTCCATCTCTATCCACCACTTTCTTCAACATTTGTTTTAGGGTTTTGTTGAATCTTTCAACCAGCCCATCGGTTTGGGGGTGATACACAGATGTACGCAATTGCGTCACTTTGAGCAATTTACACAGCTCTTTCATAACCCGGGACATAAAGGGTGTACCTTGGTCCGTAAGCAGTTCTTTACAAATACCCACCCGGCTAAA
The DNA here is from genome assembly GCA_029206835.1 of Rana muscosa. NCBI lineage: Eukaryota > Metazoa > Chordata > Amphibia > Anura > Ranidae > Rana > Rana muscosa. The sequence continues at coordinate 635,151,611 of CM055116.1, forward strand.
AACAAGAGATACCTCGGCCAAAACCATAGCCAAAGAGCTATTTCTGAGAGGGATCGCTTCTGGATAACGGGTGGCATAGTCCATTATAACCAATATGTACTGGTGCCCCCTAGCGGACTTGATTATAGGACCTACCAAATCCATTGCGATTCTCTCAAACGGGACCTCAATGATGGGTAGAGGGACCAGCGGGCTACGGAAATGTGGCATCGGGGCCGACCTCTGACACACAGGGCAGGAGGAACAATAATTTTCTATGTCCTTCATCACTCCAGGCCAATAGAATCTCTGTAATACCCTCTCTCGGGTTTTCTCTGTCCCCAGATGACCTCCAAGAATGTGCCCATGGGCCAACTCCAACACCAACTTCCTGTAAGGTTTGGGCACCACAAGCTGCTCAACGGTTTCTTCTGCCCTTTTTGCCACCCGATACAGTAGGTCCTTCTCTACGCTGAAGTATGGGTAAGTGCAGGTATTATCTGGGTTCACTAACTCGCCATCTATTTCCACTACGTTTTCCCGTGCCTTTATTAGGGCGGGGTCTTTTAACTGTTCTGTGGCAAAATTTTCCCTGTGAACCTCCAGATCAGAAAACTCCACAGACGGTAGGTTTTCGTCTGAGGAGGTGGGCTCCTCTCCAGTTTCTTGAGTCTCCCCTGCCAATACTGACAAGGGAAATTCTGGAGAGTCCTCACCACTCTCAGAGGAGTTCTGGCTATCACATTCCTGGTACATAGGGGCACCAGTGGGGGGCTCAGGATCATCCCACAGTTCCCAGAACTTCGGAAAATCCCTTCCCACAATGGCGTCATACGGTAACTGATACTAAGCCCACTGGATGAGAGAGGGTACCTTTGGGGGTCTCGAAACACACTGTAGTCACTGGATACTCTCGGGTGTCCCCATGCACACAAATAACAGCTACCTTGCTATTCCCAGAGACCTCTGTTTTAACTAACTCAGCCTTTATCAGGGTCACAAGGCTACCTGAATCCAGCAATACCACAACATTTCTACCATTAACACACATTTTGCATAAATGTTTCTCAGTTCCTCGAATGGCAGTGCATGCGACTGTCGCACACAGCGACTGACGTCTGCCCGTCAGAAAGTCACACTGCATGGGTTCCTCCACAACCGGGCAATTGGCTGCAATATGTCCCGCTTGCCGGCAGCGGTAGCAAACGATCCTTCTTGCCGCCTCTTGAGCCGCTGATTTCCCAGGCTGTTCTCGCCAAACTTGGGGTAGAGCTCCCACCCTCTCACTCTCTCCACCCTTACCCCTTGGAATCCTCTTATCCGCCCCTGGGGGTGGTCTGGTCTTAGGGTGGAAAGTCCGAGTGTCTCTGGAAGAGGCCGTCAGGTTCTCTGTAGCCAAGTATTTCTCTACACGATCCACAAGACCACCGGCCGTCTCTGGGTCTCCATGGCTTACCCACTTTTGGATGGCAGTAGGAAGAGCTCTCAAAAACCGATCCATTACAACACGTTCCACAATCTCTGGTGCGGACAAAGTCTCTGGCTGTAGCCACTTCCTGCTCAGGTGAATGAGATCATACATTTGAGACCTGGGGGGTTTTCCAAGCTGGAAAGTCCAGTTATGCACACGCTGAGCCCGGACAGCCAGGGTGACACCCAGCCTTGCCAATATTTCAGCTTTTAGCATCACATAGTCTTTTGCTTGGTCAGGCTCTAGGTCATAGTAAGCCTTCTGCGATTCACCAGTTAACAGAGGAGCCACCAGTCCAGCCCACTGCTCCTCAGGCCACTTTTCTCTTTCAGCAGTCCTTTCAAATGTGGTCAAAAATACCTCTGGATCATCCTCTCCAGTCATTTTTGTCAATAAACGACTCACCCCAAAGGACGCGGTATTAGTGGGACGGCTTTCCTCACTGGTCTGCGGACGTTGCTGCATTACTGCTTCCATTTGTTGTAGTCTCTGCTCTTGCTTCTGTAACAGGTCTATGAAGCGGGCCTCAGATTGCTGCTGGGCTTGTTGATGAGCTTGCTGCTGGGCTGCAAGGCTCCTTTGCAAACCTGCATTTGTCTGCTGTTGATTGGCATTTGCTAGAGCCAGCTGTTTCAGTATCTCCTCCATGCTGGCTTAAAAAAAACTGCCACTGGTTCTCCACCAACTGTGAGGGGGTTAACTCGGTAGCGGGTGTGTGTGACCCCCTGGTTGGGCTCCCCACACAAAAACAGGGCCAGCAGACGGAGGTTGTGGTTTTCAAAATCAAAAGGTGCGGTTTATTTCTCTATGTACAGTGACAAAAACACAGCAAAGCCAAAAAGAAACATAAACAAAATAAATCCTGGTCAGTTTGACCTCTGACTAAACATGCAGGTTTCCTAAACTAACAACTGGGATCAGCCTGGTGCTGTCCTAGTCCCTAAGTCCCTGGTTTAGTAAAAGTCCAAACAAATAGCCACACAGGCTTTGCCTCACCGCACAGGGGTTCACTCTCCCTAGACAGTCCACACAGGTCTGGTTCCAGGCATGAGCTAACATCTAATGAAGCTGGGAGTTCTTATAGAGGCCTAAATGAGCTGACAAGGTTCAGCTGGTTTCCTCATCTCTGTCTGCACGACGCCCCACACTCTCCCTAGAGGTATGAGTCATCCATGAGCCCACTAGTCTTATACAACTCTCCACCTAGTTGTATAAGTCGGCATAAAGCCTGAATCTGGGAGAAATATATCTACCCCCCTGGATGCAACCAGGTGACTTTACCTTCCTGCTGTCACAATATATATATAATTTTTTGCCGATCCGAAAATGATCCGATCCGTGAATTTTTGATCCGTTGCACCCCTAATGCTTAGTGTGGTCAGTTTTTATGAGGTAAGCTGAGGGACTGGCAGGAACACCAGGGATTTGATACAAAGGAAGTAATACAGAGAGAACAGAATAGTTTCTCATACAAGTACATGGCACAACAGGCACATATCAGAAATATGAAATATTGGGGTAACAAACGCTTTAACTTGTAGCCACCTAATGGCTTTAGTAAAAACAATTGACATGTATCTAAACCCAAGCCCTTAGACCAAATAGGTTATTGCATGTTCCTGTTTTGTCAAAACATTTAAACCTTTTTCAGTTTTTCCTGCTTTCCAATAAAACATGCTTGGAGACCAAACCAAATCCATAGACACCTTTTTATAGTGACATTTCTTTCTCAATTTAGCTACAGCACATATGTCAAACACAAGGCCTGCTGACTGAATCTGGCCCGCCAGACTTATTCGTGTAGCCCTCGCAACCAGGCATTTTTTCAGCCAGAACATGGCAGAACTCCATTGCATTCCGTTCACCACTCTCGCTTGTAAACACGGAAGCCTTCTGTTTTTACAATGACGGCTTTTCTCTCAGCGGCTCACAGATCCCTGCACTCAGTTTGGACAAGGAAGATACAGGTGCAATGTGGGATGGTGCAGCACATGGTAAGGAGCCCTGTGATCCCCATCTGTGCCCGGATGTTGAATACGATGATTTCTCTGCAAGGGGGGTACTAGGCCAGGTAGGTGAGATGCAAGGAAGCTTTTGGAGGGGGGAAGGAGAAATGAGGGATGTGGAGGGAGATTTGTGCAGAGGTGTGGGAGAGTGGTGCAAAGGTCAGAGCTGAGGAGGGGGTGGAAGAGCCTGTAAAAGAGAGCTGAACCCTGCAGACTGTGCATAGCACACCCCTAAACAATGCACTCTATATGTAGCATAGTTTTTAACCCTGCACTCTGAAAATAGTGCACGCCAGAAACATGCGCTCAGGTAGCGCACCCCTAACTGTACAAATTATCATAGATGCCCCAAGGTGATCTCATTTTTTGCCACAGTTTTTGATAATGCTGGTATTGAGGGGGTTAAAATGTGGAACTTGGTAATGGCACACTAGATGCATTAAAGGGTATCTCCACCTTTTTTTACCTGGATAAAGAAGAAAAAAAAATCCTTTCTAACAGCCTCCCCATTGCTGCTGTTCCCTGTGCTTTTGTGTCCCCTGCTTTTGTGTAACGTCATCTGCCGCCCATGGTTGCCAGCATGCAATTCTGTATACTTAAAACATCCATACATAGCCCTGGAAGGTGTGTGGAAGCACCATTTGTGCAATGATACCACATTGCACATGATACCACAGTTATGTGACAGCACTGACCAATGAGAGTTTCTGATTTCATCTCAGCAGTAGAGACTGTCATCGGTCATGCTATCACATGACCGCGTCATTGCATAGGTTTTGCTTCCAGGGCTGTGTATAGATGTTTCAAGTGTACAGAATTGCGCAACCATGGGCGGCGGATGATGGAACACAAAAGAAAAGTGCACAAGGTACAGCAGCAGTGGGGATGCTGTTGGGAAGAATTTATTTTTTCTCTTTCGTTCATGGACGGACACAGCCTCTTATTCTTGACATTAGGGTATTGGTCTTCTATCAGGAGAGGACTAGGCAGAAAAGCATATTAAGTGTTAAACATACATCAAAACTGTACAGTACCGCCCTGGGGGCAGTCCCACTAGGTACATACCCTCTCCCTGCATCATGCAGCTCAGTTTTTTTTCTGCCTAGCATAGAAGGACCTGGCTCCTGGTGGGCCCCTGGTCCTGTGGATTTTTTCTATTTTTTTTTTCCTACTTTTTGATCCTGAGATCCTACTATCAACTGCCGACTGGGTGACAGGCTGGATCCCAGATCCTTGTAGTCTCCCCAGTCTCGGCCATCGAGCGTGTGCCGACCTTAAGCTATGCGCTGGGTCGTCCACGACATGCCACCTTGCTCCAGGGGTGGCCGGTGAGCTATATGCTCCAGGGTACACATATGACCGGGCTATATGTCCGGGTCACAGTGTGCCAGGCCGACAGCCATGCCGTAACCACGCGGTTAGGTCTGTCAGGGATGCCTTTAGCTAGTCCACGCAGGACGGGTAAGTAGCAGTCCCCCTGTTCCGGCAGGGTGGCACGGCTGGGCATTCACGGGGAGGTCGATTAGGGAGTTCCCACCCTCCCTTTCCCCCTCCTTCCCATGCTCTGTGGCGCTGGGCCTGCTGTACTGACTGGGGGGGGCTCCGTGTCCTGGCTGGGGGCTGTGCAATTACCAGGGTAGAAGCGGTGTGCGGGCGCAAGGGGGGGGGTAAATAAGCCCTCTTCCCCCACCATCTTCGGAGTAGAGTTCTGATTCAGACTTGTTCCTTGCTGTGGCAGATGTCCCCTGCTCTGACCTGTCAGAGGATGCAACCCAGGACCTTCGGACTGTGCGGAACTGCGTTCTCGCTTGCTTCCCGGTCAGCGCTAGATGGCGCTTGTTGAAGCACTTATCACCGCGTGCGGGCTCCCCAATAAAATGGAGGTTACGGCGAATACATCTATTATGGTGTCGGTCCCTTCTGGGTCCCACAAGCTAGCCCGCACCACTGGGAGGTTTTCCCTACATAGCTTATTGGATAAGTTTCCAGGGCCCAGCCCTTGTTCAGGGTATGGGGGTCTGCATTATGGCCACTGTTGGCCACAATCCTGGGGTCACTGATACGTCCTTAATGGACAAGATTTGCTGCACCATGATTTGGATAGCAACTGGCTTCCCCGGTCTGCATGATAGCGGACCAGGTAGTGCATGGCATTAAGTATGTCTGCAATGCGGCCTTAGATACAGCTTCCTGGCTGTCATGTACCATCAGTATCTGCGGTGGGGCTACGCCGCATGATTTGACTGAGATGCTGGTCTGCGGACCAGACGTCCAGGAAGGCTCTGGCAGATTTGCTCTGCTGGGGTTAGGTTTTTTGGAACCTCGCTGGATGACATTATTAAAAATGTTGTTTGGGGTGAGAGCACGGTGTTCCCACAAACTCTGAAAAGGTAAGGAGCCACACCGTAGTCCAGGGCCCTCCTTTTTTCCGCTCACAAGTGTTTTTTTCCTTCCGCCAGGCCCGCAGGTAATCGTTCCCAGGCCGATAGGGCACCCGCTAAGGGACTAAAAGTAGCCCTGTTTCTCGCAAGCAAAACATGCCTGCGAGGAAATCTGCGGCGACGTGGAGGTTTTTGCCCCCGCCTGACTATGGGGTGGGGGGGTCGCCCTCGTGAGTTTGCAGCTTGGTGGACCTCCCTTCTTCCGACCAGTGGTCTGTGAAGTGGTTTCATCTGGGTACAAGATGGAGTTTTTTTTCTCTTATCCACCAAAAAACTGATTTTATTTATTTTTTTCCCTCCAACCTTCATCCTCTTCTGGTTTGCCGGGCCGCCTTGTTTGGTGCAGTGCAGGACTTGCTCATGCGCAGGGGATAGTACCTGTGACGGCGCTGGAAAGGTTTTCACAGAATCTACAATCTGTTTGTAGTCCTAGAGAAGGGAGGGGTCGGTCCGGTCCTGGATCTCAAGACCCTCAACAGCTTTGTGTTGGCACAAAGGTTCAGGATGGCAGCTTGTCACTTTGTGGTCGCTGCACTACATCCGGGGAATTTTTTTGCTGCCATCCTTGGACATCAAGGACGCATTTTTTTGCAGCCCCCATAGGCATCAGAGGTTTCTGCGGTTTGCAGTCTGGGATGAGCACTACTAGATGGTGGCTCTCCCTTTATGGCCTGGTGTTGGCACCGGGAGTTTCTTCAGGGTGCTCTTCCCGATCCTGGCCTTGCTGAGGCAGCGATGGATCGCAATCATGGGCTATTTGATCGATCTCCGTCTGAGAGCAGCTTCCGCCTCAGAATTCAGGGTGGATGTGGCGATCGCCAGTCTGACTCTTCGGGTTTTGGTTGGGTACTGAACCTCCAGAAGTCGGTATTGGTGCCGACTCCACGCCTGGAATACCTGGGTTTGATCTGGACTCCTCAAAGGCGAGAATCTTTTTCTCCCTTCGCAAGTTGCAGACTCTTCAGGCTGCGGTACAGCAGTGTGCGTCACGCTGGTGGTGGTCGCTGCGCTTTTACATGCGAGTCCTGGGTTTTCATGGTAGCCACCTTTTGAGGCGGTCCCGTGTGTTTTATTTCTACACTCGAGTCTTGCAAACGGAGATCCTGTCAACATAGGACACATCTCCATTATCCCTGGATTGTCAAATCCGGGTGAGCCGGCTAGTCAGGGATTCCCTGATCCGGTGGCTGGGGTCTCTGGCCTTTCAGTCCGGGAAGTCGTTTCCTTTTTGTTGAACGTCACAGGGTCGTTGGACACAAGAAGAACCCCGCCTGCCGATCAGGGTGCTTCTTCGGGCGTTCGGGCAGTGCCCCTCCACTTGGTTACGGAGCCTGCGGGAACGTCCAGTCAGGATCCAGTTGGACAATGCCACGGCGGTGGCATATGTCGCTCGGCTGCTGCATGCTGTTGCTCACGTCCTGCGGTGGCAGTGAAAAGATGTGCTGGCTCTATCGCCCGCTTACAGTCTGGGCGTAGAACTCTAGCAGGCGGACTCCCTGAGACGGCAATTGCTGGGCCATGGACTATGGTCTCTACACTCGGAGGTGTTTTGACTCCTCTACCGGAGATGGGGATCTCCTGGCTTCTCGACTCAATCGGAAGGTTTTGAGGTTCTGGCCAGGATCTAAGATTCCTGGGAGGACACGTCAAATGTTTGTGGTCCTGTGGGGACAGTATCGGCCATGTATGCCTTCCTCCTGAAAATACTCTTCCTCATCTGCTCACAGAGTAGAGGCCAAAGGGATTCTGAGTAGTCTACTAGCCCCAGATTGATTCCGGGGTCCCTGGTGGCGGATGTTCCTTGGCGGCTGCCAATGCGAGAGGACCTTTTATCGCAAGGTCATACATTTCATCCTGCTTGCAGTTGCTGACCGTCACGACATGGCTGTTGACAGTCGGATATGGAGTGACCGTAGCCCGTCGGTTTCGGTGCTTCCATCATGCTGAGGCCAAGGAAGTCATCTTTTCGGATGATTTACCATCGCACTTGAAGGGCCTACATCTCTAGGTGTGGAGATGGAGTGGCGTTCGCGTACATATTTGGCTTCCAGGATCCTGCTGTTTTTGACAGCGTGGAGTGGTTAAGACTTTTCGCTCCATTGAGGGGCGGATATCAGCCTTGGCTGTTTTTTGTTTGTTGACCCTTGTCGGCTCATTCACTGGTGGGTACGTTTGTCCAAGGGGTTCCACATGTGGCCCCTCCGGTTCAATCACTGCTGCCTTCATGGGATTGAATCTGGTACCCTGGGTGTTTTCAGAAAGTACATGGAGAGATTCCCCTGTTGGCACTCTCTTGGTTAGTAGCTTTCGGGTGGCTGTTACCTCTACCAGGGGGTTTTTGAGTTGGCGGCCTTGTCCTGCAAGTCTCCCTACTTACTCATCCAAAAGAATAAGGCGGTGCTGCATCCACAGCCTTTGTCTTGAACTAAAGTTTGTTTCGGCCTTTTTATCAAAATGTGGGAATGGCTGTCGCATTCCAATCGGTTGCTTGCTTTCCTTGGGCTAAGCTCTGCGGGGGTATTTGTCTGCTACGACTCCATTTCGGAGGTCAGACTCACTGTTTTTGTCAGTGACTGGTCCAAAGAAAGGCCTGGCGCTCTCGTCGGCCACCGGGTCTCAGTGGATCAGACATTGTAATTCAGGCTTATGTCCTTAAAGGACGGGCGCCTCCTTTTCCTGTCACGGCGCATTCGACCAGGGCAATAGGTGCCTCCTGGACTTCCAACATCAAGTGTCAGTCTCACAGGTGTGCAAGGCGGCGACCTGGTCGTCCATTCACGCTTTCACCAAGTTTTACAAGGTTGATCAGCATGCGTCTGCCTGCTTCGGCCACAAGGTTTTGCAGGCGGCTGTTTAAGGTTGCAACTCCTCCGTTGAGGAGCCCTGTTTGTTTGGGGTGAAGTTGGTTTGTTTGCTGTTCCCACTCCTCGTTTTTGACACTGCTTGCGGACGTCCCGAATGTCAAGAATAAGATGCTGTGTCCGTAAATGAACGAAAGAGCAAATGGGATTTTTGTACTCCCCGTAAAATCCTTTTCTCTGAGTTCATGGACGGACACAGCACCAATCCCTCCTTTTTTATATGTTTGTACTGCTTTTTGACGAACTGAGCTGCATGATGCAGGGAAAGGTGCTGTACCTAGTGGGACCGCCCCTAGGGCGGTACTGTACAGTTTTGATGTGTGTTTTTAACACTAAACATGCTTTTCTGCCTAGTCCTCTCCTGATAGAAGGCTAATACCCTAATGTCAAGAATATGCTGAGTACAAAAATCCAATTTTTTTTTTTACAGGTTCAAAGGTGGAGATCCCCTTTTTTAAATGTAGAGACCATACACAGATGGAGGAAGTGAAGGGTAATGTCTATGTAACATATATAGTGGGAGGGATAGAGATGAAGGGGTGCAAGATAAGTAAGGGGAAAAAGAGGTGGTTATACAGATCATTGCAGAGACAGTAGAGAAGTAGGGTAAAACGGTTGAGTTCCACAATCTTTATCTGCTGCTCTCCTGATTTGGAACTAGTGAATGAATAAGAATAAGGCATTTATTCATTAGTTCCTCTTTTCTCCATTAGGGAAGAGGATGGCTTTCCAGTGTAACCACTACACTGTTTTCATTTGTGATTGTTGTGGTCATAACAGATCACATGGTACATAGTCACTTCGACCAACACTGTGTCTGAACTGAGTCACAGTGTTGTGGTTTACAGCCATTAACAGATGCACTTTTCATCCAAGGGGGATTTTATAAATGGCTCTACAAATATTATCCTCTCCCACTTCAGTGTTCAAAAATGTGCTGTGGTACATACAGTGGCTATACAAAGTCTACACACAATGTTGGGTTTCTGTGATGTAAAAAAATGAGACCAAGATATAATTTCAAATTTTTTTTCCCTACCTTTTTAATGTGACCTATAAACTGTACAACTCAGTTGAAAAACAAACTGAAATCTTTCAGGGGGGGAGTAAAAATATAAAATGTGGTTGCATAAGTGTGCACACCCTCTTTTATAACTGGGGATTTAGCTATGTTCAGAATTAAAGGAGTAGTAAAGTTACATGTTTTTTCACCTTAATGCATCCTATGCATTAAGGTGAAAAAACATTCGACAATACCGCTCCCCCCCGAGCCCCCGTTTTTCTTACCTGGCCCCTCGAAAGTCCCATGCTCGTCCCCGTCTTCCTCTTCGTTTTTCTGCCTGGCCGCCGATTGGCTACACTGGATAGATTGAAAGCAGCGCAGCCATTGGCTGGCGCTGCTGTCAATCACATCCAATGACGCGGCACGCCGGGGGGCGGGGCCGAGTGATACAGTCGGCGGCTATGGCCGCCGCTGTATCACGGGAGCGTGCCCGCAATCACTCCACACCATGCGAGCTCACTCGCATTAAGGTGTGGAGTCCTTGCGGGGAGGAGCCAAGACAGCCGCCGAGGGACCCCAGAAGACCAGGATCGGGGCCACTGTGTGCAAAACGAGCTGCACAGTGGAGGTAAGTATAACATGTTTGTTATTTTTAAGCAAAAAAAAAAAAAGGTATAGTGCTCCTTTAAGCAATCGCATTCAAACTCGTGTTAAATAGAAATCAGTACACACTTGCCATCATTTAAAGTGCCTCTGGTTAACCCCAAATAAAGTTCAGCTGTTCTTAGTATGTCTTTCTTGACATTTTCTTAGTTGCATCCTACAGCAAAAGCCATGGTCTGCAGAGAGCTTTTAAAGCATCAGAGGGATCTCATTGTTAAAAGGTATCAGTCAGGAGAAGAGTACAATTTTTTTTTTTTTTCCAAGGCATTAGATATACCATGGAACACAGTGAAGACGGTCATCAAGTGGAAAAAATATGGCACAACAGTGACATTACCAAGAACTGGACATCCCTCCAAAATTGATGAAAAGACGAGAAGAAAACTAGTCAGGGAGGCTGCCATGAGGCCTACAGCAACATTAAAGGAGCTGCAGGAATATCTGGCAAGTACTGGCTGTGTGGTACATGTGACAACAATCTCCTGTATTCTTCATATGTCTGGGATATGGGGTAGAGTGGCAAGACAGAAGCCTTTTCTTTCGAAGAAAAACCATCCAAGGCCGGCTAAATTCTGCAAAAACACATCTGAAGTCTCCCAAAAGAATGTGGGAAAATGCATTATGGTCTGATGAAACCAAGGTTGAACCTTTTGGCCATAATTTTAAAAGATATGTTTGGTGCAAAAACACTGCACATCACCAAAAGAAAACCATACCCACAGTGAAGCATGGTGGTGGCAGCATCATGCTTTGGGGCGGTGTTTCTTCAGCTGGAATAGGGGCTTAAGTCTAAGTAGAGGGAAATTTTTGTCAATATTGGCACAAAACCTTCAGGCTTCTACTAGAATGCTGAACATGAAGAGGATCTTCATCTTTTAGCATGACAACGACCCAAAGCATACATCCAAATCAACAAGGGAATGGCTTCACCAGAAGAAGATTAAAGTTTTGGAATGGCCCAGACCTGAATCCGATTGAAAATCTGTGGGGTGATCTGAAGAGGACTGTGCACAGGAGATGCCCTCGCAATCTGACAGGCGGAGTGTTTTTGCAAAAAAAAGTGAGCAAATATTGCCAAGTCAAGATGTGCCATGCTGATAGACTCATACCCAAATAGACTGAGTACTGTAATAAAATCAAAAGGTACTTCAACAACTTATTAGTTTAAGGGTGTGCACACTTATGCAACCATATTTTATTTTTACTTCCCTCCACCACTTTTTTAAAATCACAGAAACCTGACATTTTAACAGGGGTGTGTAGACTTTTTATATCCACTGTAAGGGGTTAATTTCCCTCTGACCATCATAGACACTCATGCACACAACTTCTTCAGGCCTCATGATAACTGCATGCGGATAAACTCATGTTTTTGTGAGTTTGGGCTTTTTTTTTTTTTTCTTTAGCAGTCCTTACTCCCCTCTGCTATCCTATGTGTCTATGCACACATGGGAGTTTTTAGCAGTTGATCAGCAGAGGAGTTTATAGGCTGTTTTCTGAATCGCATTCAGGAGCAGTTCTTCTGACCACAAACACTTATAAATGTGCATAAACTATAGGCACTTTTAGCACTCAGGTGTTTATTTCAGGGGCCAAAATAAATAAAAATTCTGGCAAAATGAAATGAACTCTAAACTCTTTTGAAAAAATACAGCTTAGGTGAATTTATAATGCTGATTTTTCTCCTGTCAGGATAAACAGCGTTTTACAAAAAAAAACTCTTCCTGAGGCCTTAGGGCCAGGGTCTAGATTAGAAAGAATTAGATGCAGAGCCTGCTCATGGAACTCAGGAAATCTTCCTCAGTTGGTATGTTTCTCAGACTAGAGTCTGCGCAGTGTGATTACTACAAGTAACATGCAACAGCATCTTGCTTCATCTGAATGGAAAATAATTATCTGCAGAGCGCCCTATTCCTCCCTGTACACAGTGATTCCCAGGACTCAGGAATTCCTCTGCAGCTGTACAGTATAGTTGTATGTAGTTGTATTGCACTCTGGGAATATATTTTATTTCAGCGACGCCACTGATTTTCTGTGTTCCTTATTGTACTAGATGCTGATGTCTGTTGTATATTCTACAGAAGCAGTGAGCACGGAATGGAAGCTGACTAAGGCCGGGTTCACACTAGTACGACACTTGTCCTACTTTGGATCTGACTTTGCCCTGCGACTTGAAGCCGACATATGTCTGACTTTCAATGAACGGGGATCCGACTTGGATCCCCGCCAATACAAAATATTAAATAAAAAAACGGCATGGTTTCCCCCTCCGGCAGCATACCAGGCACTTCGGTCTGGTATGGATTTAAAGGGGAACCCCCTACGCCGAAAAAACTGTGTGGGGGTCCCCCCAAAATCCATACCAGACCCTTATCCGAGCACGCAGCCTGGTCGGTCAGGAAGGGGGGTGGGGACGAGCGAGCGGCCCCCCTCCTGAACCGTACCAGGCCGCATGTCCTCAACATGGGGGGTGCTTTGGGGCAGGGGGCGCCCTGCGGCCCCCCCACCCCAAAGGACCCTGTCCCCATGTTGATGAGGACAAGGGCCTCTTCCTGACAACCCTGGCCGTTGGTTGTTGGGGTCTGCTGGCAGGGGGCTTATCGGAATTCGGGAGCCCCCTTTTAATAAGGGGGCCCCCAGATCCCAACCCCCACATCGTACCCCTACCCATTCACCTGGGGGGAAGAAATGTCAAGAAAAAAAAAAAAACACTAGACAGGTTTTTAAAGTAATTTATTAGGCAGCTCCGGGGATCTTCTTCCGACTTTCCGGCCTCTTCTCCCACTCTCCGGTGCCTTCTGCCGGGCTCCGCCGCTATCTTCTGCCAGCTCTTTTGCTAGCGGTGGCCCGGTCTTCTGCGTCGTCTTCTCCCCTCTTCTCTTGTCCCGATGTTGACACAACGCTCTCTACCACTTTAATGCCGTGTGCGCGGTGCGCAATGATTTATATAGGCGTGGTCATCGTGTGTCCCCGCCTCTTATGGCATCACAGTCCCATCATGCCCTGGGACCCTGACGTCATAAGAGGCGGGGTCACCGGGTGACATCACCCGGTGACCACGCCCCATGCCTTTATAAATCATTGCGCGCACACAGCATTACAGCGGTAGAGAGCTTTGTGTCAACATCGGGACAAGAGACGAGGGGAGAAGACGATGCAGAAGACCAGGCCACCGCTGGCAGAAGATAGCGGCGGAGCCCGGCAGAAAGCACCGGAATAGCGGGAGAAGAGACCCCCGAAGTCGGAAGAAGACCCCCGGAGCTGCCTAATAAATTACTTTGAAAACTTGTCTAGTGTTTTTTTTTTTTTTCTTGACATTTTTTCCCCCCTAGGTGAGTGGGTAGAAGTACGATGTCCCCATACTCATTCACATAGGGTGGGGGGGCTGGGATCAAAGCGGTGCTTGCTCGTCCCCACCCCCTTTCTTGACTGGCCGGGCTGCATGCTCGAATAAGGGTCTGGTATGGATTTTGGGGGTACCCCACGCCGTTTTTTTTGGGCGTAGGGGGCTCCCCTTAAAATCCATACCAGGCCCTTGGGTCTCTTGGAGGGGGAACCCATGCCAGTTTTTTTTATTTTAAGATCATCAGAGCACAAGTTGCATGCCAAAGTCGGATCATGCAAGACGGCGTTCCGACTTTGATCCTACTTCAATGATAGTCAATGGGCTGAAGTAGGATCAAAGTCGGACCGAAGTAGTACAGGGAGCATTTTCAAAGTCGGATCGACATGCGTCGGTCCTGTTAAGACGGCTCCCATAGGGAAACATTGATTTTCACATGTAATGCGACATGAGCTCCCAATGTCGGAGCGTTTGTCGCACCAGTGTGAACCCGGCCCAATGGAACACACAGGGGTTGATTTAGTAAAGCTGGAGTGTGCAAAATTTGGAGCAGTTCTGAGTGGCAACTAATCCGCTTCCAGGTTTTATTGTCAAAGCTTAATTGAGCTGAAGTTAGAAGCTGATTGACTACCATGCACAGCTGCACCAAATTCTGTGTGCACAAGTTTTAGTAAATCTCCACCAGTGTCTATATTACTGTTTTCTACTGTTCTCCTTTAGGCAACTCTATGGGGTGAATTTGCTAAAACTGGAGCGTGCAAATTCTAGTGCTGCTCTCCATAAAAACCAATGAGCTTTCAGGGTTTTTTTTTTTTTTTTTGGTCAAAGCTTAACCACTTAAGCCCCGGACCAATATGCAGCTAAAGGACGAGGCCCCTTTTTGCAATTAGGTACTGCGTCACTTTGACAATTGCGCAGTCGTGCGACGTGGCTCCCAAACAAAATTGGCGTCCTTTTTTTCCCACAAATGGAGCTTTCTTTTGGTGGTATTTGATCACCTCTGTGGTTTTTATTTCTTTCTCGTACATCACGGGACACAGAGCGACATAGTCATTACTAATGGGTTATATAGATACCTTCAGGTGCTGGCACTGGCAACTTCCAAAACCGGAAGTACCCTCCCCTATATAAGCCCCTCCGATCCGAGAGCACCTCAGTTTTTTGCCAGTGTCTAAGGTGTTGGCCAAGAAGTAACATGTGTTTTTCACTGAGCTTGCGTACAGGTTCTTTTGGGCCTCAGTAAGCTATTCCGGATCCGACCAAAAAAGCTTCATAGCTAAACGGTCGGTACCCGGGCCTTGCAAGAGAAGAGCAAGGTTTTGCCTGTAATGCCTCTCTTAGGAGGGCTGGACCCTGGGATCCAGAGCTCTGGTCATACCCACGACCAAGATGTTTTCTGTGCAGGGGTGCTATACAGGTCCAGGGGAGTGGAATCCTTGGGAACCCGGTCCCTGAAGGTTTAATTACAATGCCTGCCGTGATAGGTGAAGTTTGGGCTTCTGTGGACCAAACAGAGTCCTGCGGCGAGGAAAAGGTAAGTGGGGGCCCTCGGGAACTTGGTTCTATTGAGGGACCCCCAAGCCTATTTTGTCTTTCTGCCTGTTACCTAAGGTATTCCCGCTAATATTCTGTGTATGCCTGTTACTACTGAGAAAATGTAAAAATTTTAATAGTAGGCAAGAAAAAAAAAAAATGTGTAAGACCGCGGTACCTGTGTTAGACACTAGAGGCCGCTATGGTTCTTTTTCTTGTAATGTGGATTTTTTTCTTCCAAAATCAAATCCAGGCAGTTGGTAAGTTCTCTGCTGGGAAGCTGTCTCCTCTGCCCTGTTGCTGCGCTCATCCATCCCCGGGCCCTGCGGCAGGGACCCTGGCTCCCATCTAGCTCCTTATTTTTTTCAAAAAAGGCGCACATGCCCGTGCGCGTGCACGCGCCTCTATATATAGAGGCGATCTGGAAAAAGGGGCGGAGCGGGTGGATGACGCTCGGTGTGCGCCGCGGCGCTACTGCGCATGTGCGGGCGTCCAGCGTGTTTTAAAGCACAATCATAGCTGGCTATTGAAGTGCACAGACAGAGCTAGCAACAGTATAAAGGCACACAGAGGCGGTTGATGCAGGCATCCCCTAGAAAGGCACTTTAGTAGACACCAACTGTTATATAGCAGCAATTGTGCTAGACTATTCTCAGTAAAAGTGGTGTATTACGGCTGGAATACCTCAGCTTTAGGCTTAGGAATATGCCGTCCAGAAACTCCGGAACTGAATCTTCCAGGAAGCGAAGGGGGTCTCATCGGGCTCTGAGGATCTTGGGCATGCTTCTGCTGCACCAGTCTCCCCTGAAGTTCAGAGGTAAGTGACCGTAGAGACCCCGCAGGGGTACTTGGTACTGTGGCTGTCCTCAGTTCACCTGCTCCTGTGTATGTAACAGAGGAGGTTTTTTCCTCAGCTCTGGGAGGATTAGAGAGAGATTGTCAACATTGATCGCTGCCTCCCTGTCAGGGAAAGCACGCCCGATCTCCGTCTCCTCCTTCAGAGTGCCTGTTAGCAGAGCAACAGTCCCATACAGGGATCGACCTGCCTGAAGGGGATCAGGATGAGGTTGATTCTGTTATAGAGGAATCAACAGTGGGGGAACCTTGTCTCAGCATCTCAAGCTGAAAGATTATGGGTTCAGTCTCTGACTAACATGGTCCGATCAGCATTTAAAAATGCACCTTGCGGAACCATCAACCACTACTGTATCCTCGTTGGGGTCGCTAGAAGCCCCCAGACTGTCTGTTCTTTTCCACTTCACCCTTTACTGAAAGGGCTCATTTACCAGGATTGGGAACATCCTGAGAAAATATTTATTCCCCCCAAGAGATTTCCGGTGGTCTATCCCATGGAGGATAAGTTCATCAAAAAATGGAAGGTCCCTACAGTGGACACAGCCAACTCTTGTGTGTATAAATCACTGACATGTCCAGTGGATAATGTCCAAATGTTCAAGAACCCAATAGATAAAAGATTGGAGTCCTTATGAAAGTCTGCTTCTTTCTACAGCAAGCTTGGTGACACAACCAGCAGTGGGGTCTGCTAAGCAGTGAAGGATCAGTTGAAACAGGTCTTGAGGGACTTGACAGATCAGCAGGCCCTTGCCCTAGCTGATCTACCTAGAGCCTTAGGCTTTGCGGTTGACGCCATAAAGGATTCAATCCATCAGGCCTCCCGCCTTACGCTGTCTGTAGTACATATGCGTAGGCTTCTATGGCTCAAAAACTGGTCTGCTGAAGCTCCCTGTAAAGAATGGCTGGTTAGCGTCCCATTTCATGGTGAACGCTTATTCAGGGAAGACCTGGACAAATATATCCAGAAAATTTCCAGCTGTAAAAATACACTCTTGCCGGTTAAAAACAGAGTTAGAGGTCCCTCTTTAAGAGGCCTGCTTCTCCAGTCCCTGGGGCATCGGCTGTGTAACAGTTCCGACGGCCTCCTCGGTCAATTCCCGGGGGTAAAAAACAGGGACAATCGCAGGGTAATGAGAAACCCTGGGTCA
This sequence comes from Rana muscosa, assembly GCA_029206835.1. Taxonomy (NCBI): domain Eukaryota; kingdom Metazoa; phylum Chordata; class Amphibia; order Anura; family Ranidae; genus Rana; species Rana muscosa. Next base: position 635,168,914 of record CM055116.1, read on the forward strand.
GGGGAGGTACAAAACCTCCCCCAAAGTTAAATTCATTGAAGGGTTGCCCCCACTCAGTCGGGTGGGGGGAGGACTCCAGTTGTTCGCAAGAGACCTGGCGGGACACGATCAAAACAGATAGGTGCTCTCCGCAGTATGTTTGGGATACAGATTGGAGTTAAAAGACTCTCCTCCTTCCCATTTTTGAGGTCAAACGTGCCAAGGGATCCCCGGAAGAGAGAGTCCCTCCTGTTGGCACTAGAACAACTATTGCTCCAAGGAGTAATTATGGAGGTTCCCCTGGAAGAATGGGGGTTTGGGTTTTACTCAAACCTCTTTACAGTCCCAAAGCAAACGGGGACGGGAGGCCCATATTAATTCTAAAAGGGCTAAACAAATTCCTGTATATCAGGACTTTCCGATGGAGTCGATCCGATCGGTGGCCACTGCCCTACAAGGGGAGGATTGGTTAGCCGCGATCGACATCAAAGATGCTTATTTGCACATTCCCATCTTTCCAGTCCACCAAAAATTTCTACGCTTTGCAGTAGAAGGGCGCCATTTTCAGTTCAGAGCCTTACCCTTCGGTCTGGCCACAGCACCACGAGTGTTTACAAAAATTCTGGCCCTTTATTGGCCAATCTAAGAACACAAGGTGTAATGATAATGGCATATCTAGATGGCTTGTTGCTGATAGACCACTCAGTGAAAAAACTAGACGTGGTCGTTCTCAAGACAATCAAGTATCTGGAATCTCACGGTTGGATTATCAACCGAGACAAGTCAGCCCTAAAAACCAGTCAAAAGTCTGGAATACTTGGGGCTAAGGTTGGATTCAGGCCAGAGAAAAATATTCTTGCCTCGAGGAAAGGTGTTGTCTTTGAAAGATTTGATCCACTTAGTGGGTACAAAAAAGACAGCCGTCCATACGCCTGTGCATGAGGCTGCTGGGAAAAATGGTGGCATCATTCGAAGCAGTACCCTACGGTCAATTCCATTCAAGGAATTTGCAAGGGGCCATACTGTCAGCCTGGAACAAAAAAGTTCAGGCCCTAGACTTACAATGTCCTTGTCCCCTTCCGTTCGCAAGAGCCTCCGTTGGTGGTTGGTTCCCCAGAATCTGGAAAAAGGGAAATCCTTCAGTCCGATTTCTTGGAAGGTGGTCACTACAGATGCCAGCCTTATAGGCTGGGGAGCAGTACTGGAGCAATGGTCTCTCCAGGGCAGATGGTCGGATGCAGAAAAGGCCCTGCCCATCAATCTCTTAGAGATACGAGCAGCCCGGTATGCCCTAGTAGCATGGACATCCAAACTCCAAGGGTCCCCTGTCAGAATTCAATCAGACAATGCCACAGCAGTGGCATATATCAATCATCAGGGGGGCACCAGGAGTCGTGCAGCCCAGAGGGAAGTAAATTACATCCTGAAATGGGCAGAAAGATATGTCCCAGCCATATCTGCGGTATGCATTCCAGGAGTGGAGAATTGGAAGGCGGACTTTCTAAGTCGCCAGCAATTATGCCCAGAGGAATGGTCCCTTCACCCCGAGGTTTTCTGGACAATATGTCAGCGGTTGGGAACACCGGATGTAGATCTTCTAGCATCCAGATTCAACGCAAAGGTGGACAGGTTTGTCTCTCGGACAAGGGATCCCCTAGTTTGCGGCTCAGATGCCCTAGTGTTCCCTTGGGATCAGTTCAAGCTGATATATGCATTCCCACCGCCACAATTGTTACCTCGATTACTCCGCAGAATCAGGGTAGAAAAGAAACCAGTGATTCTGGTGGCTCCAGCGTGGCCCCGAAGAGCATGGTACGCGGAGATTGTAAAATGTCAGTGGGGAGTCCTTGGACTCTCCCACGTCGTCCGGACCTGCTTTCGCAAGGACTGATATACCACCCTTCCTTACCAGCCCTAGGTTTGACGGCCTAGCTATTGAAGCCCACATTCTAAAAAAAAATGGGCTCTCTAATCCTGTGGTATCTACCATGATCAATGCCAGGAAGCCGGTATCCAGGCAGATCTACTATAGAATCTGGAAGGCGTACATCGCGTGGTGTGAGGCCAAGAAATGGCATCCACATAAGTACGTAATAGGTAGGAGTCTGGACTTCCTACAGTGGGCTGTACATAGGACGCTTGCCTTGAGTACTATCAAGGGTCAGACGGCCTTGTCAATATTTTCTCAAAGGCCCTTGGCTTTGCATTCATTAGTCAAAGCTTTCATACAAGGAGTGAGGCGTATTAGCCCTCCGGTTAGTATTCCCATATGTCCATGGGACTTAAACCTGGTTCTGTCGGTTCTACAGAAACAACCATTTGAACCATTGCGGCACATTTCCTGGGTTCTTCTCACCAGGAAATTGATTTTCTTAGTAGCCATTTGTTCGGCTAAAAGAGTATCGGAATTAGCCGCCTTATCCTGTAAGGAGCCATATCTGGTTGTCCATAAGGACAGAGTAGTATTACGTCCTCATCCAGCCTTTCTTCCTAAGGTGGTATCGAGGTTCCATTTGAACCAAGATGTGGTTCCTCCTTCCTTTTTCCCCCAAACCTAGCTCGGTAGAGGAAAAGTTATTACATTCTTTGGATGTAGTAAGAGCAGTTAAAACTTATCTAAAAGCCACTGCTCAGATTCGCAGAACGGATACTTTGTTTATTCTGCCGGAAGGCCCCAGAAAGGGTCAGGCAGCGTCAAAATCTACTTTAGCCAAGTGGATTCGACAGGTCATAATACAAGCCTATGGCTTGAGAAGGAGACCGCCTCCGTTCAAAGTAAGAGCGCACTGCACGAGAGCAGTTGGAACTTCATAGGCAGCGCATCACCAGGCCTCCCTGGCTCAAATCTGTAAGGCCGCAACATGGTCTTCAGTACACACGTTTACTAGGTTCTACCAGGTGGACGTTAGAAGTCAGGAGGATGTCGCCTTTGGGCGCAGTTTGTTGCAGGCCGCAAAAGATCCTCATGTCTGATAGCGCTCAGCTTATGTATGGTGTATCCCCCCCCTCATTGGGCATTGCTTTAGGACATCCCATTAGTAATGACTATGTCGCTCTGTGTCCCGTGATGTACGAGAAAGAAAATAGGATTTTTATAACAGCTTACCTATAAAATCCTTTTCTTGGAGTACATCACGGGACACAGAGCTCCCACCCCTCTTTAGGGACACTTATTGCTTTGCTACAAAACTGAGGTGCTCCAGGGTGGGAGGGGCTTATATAGGGGAGGGTACTTCCGGTTTTGGAAGTTGCCAGTGCCAGCACCTGAAGGTATCTATATAACCCATTAGTAATGACTATGTCGCTCTGTGTCCCGTGATGTACTCCAAGAAAAGGATTTTACAGGTAAGCTGTTATAAAAATCCTATTTTTTTGCGCTATAAACAAAAATAGAGCGACAATTTTGAAAAAAATGCAATTGCTCTAATAAATATCCCCCAAAAATATATAAAAAAACGTATTTACTCTTTCGTCCATGGACCGACAGAGCTTCTCTATTGACAAAGTGGGTATTATCCGTTAATTAGGAGTGATTAGAAAGAAAACTTGTAAAAAGTGTTGCATCGAACCTTATACAGTACCGCCCAGGGGGCGGACCCTCTGGGTATATCCCCTCAGTCTGCATCTCGCAGATCAGTTTTTTTCTGTCTAGCAAGGAGTAGGACATGGCTCCCTTCGGGCCCATTGGTCCGGGGGGAAAATATATTTTTTTGCTACATTTTTTATTTTTTTTTGTTTCCTGCGATCTTCGATCAATTGCCGACTGGGCAGGCTGGATCCTCGATCCTTGTAGTCTCCCCAGTTTTGGCCATCGAGCGTGTGCCGACCCTAGCTACGCGCTGGGTTTTCCACGACATGCCCGTCGCTCCACGGGTGGCCGGTGAGCCTACGCTCCAGGGCCTGCATCGGACCGCTCAGCTTCGGCTGACCTTATGGCCGAGTCGCAGCAGCCTGGCCGGTGAGCTTACGCTCCAAGGCTTGCATCGGACCGCCCAGCTTCAGCTGACCTTACGGCCGAGTCGCAGCAGCCTGTCTGGTGAGCGTCGCACTCCAGGGCATACATATGATTGTCCCCTTGGGTCCAATCACAGCATGCCTGGCCAACAGTCACCTTCCGTGCGCGGACGATGATCTGTTTGGAATGTCTTCCAGCATGATACATGCAGGATAGGTAAGTAAACTCCCCTGCCTCGGCTGGGTGATTTGGCTGGACATTCCTGGAGAGACCAAGTAAGTGGTTGTGGCCCCTTTCTTCCCTCTCTCCTTGCCCTTCCCTCCTCCCTGGACTTTTAGCTAAGGTTGCTGGGTGCTAGGGTGTTCCACTGGAGCGGGGCTGGCTGGAACTAACATTTAAAAAGATGTCATTTCTGCTTACCTGTGTGTGTGTGTGCTTCTTCCTCCTCCATGCTGTCGGCGGCCATTTTGCGGTGGTCCATGCTGGGTTCGGCCTCTAGTGACTGCCCAGCGGCCATCTTCCTGTGGTTTTGGCACCATTTTCTTGTAGTTCCACACCCTCTGGCCTCTATCGACTGATCGGCGGCCATGTTTGTAATGATCCACGCTGTATGTATATATTGCCGTTCGGCGGCCATCTTTTTGTGGTCTACGGCTGCTTTGGCCTTTATCTTCGGCTCGGCGGCCATTGTCTTAGAGCCCACATTATCTTCCATACAGACGTTTGGCGGACATTTTTCGAGAGTCTCCAGCCTCTAGGGTGCATTACATTGGCGCGAGAAATTCACACAGGAAGCACTGATAAAAGAAGCAGACTGACACGGCAGCGGTGGGACAGCATCACAGGCGCAGCACGGCAGCATAGCGGTACCGATCCAAGGGTGGTGAGTCCTATGGGTGACCCAGCATCTCTGCAGCACAGGTGGGTGGCCTATTGATATCTTGCCTGGAGCCCTGTGGGTGTCAGCGCGTGGTCAGCATGGCATCTGAGCCAGATGTCTTCTCCCCTGAAACACCAGATTTAGCAGCTGGTGCCCCTGAGGTGTCTATGAACGCTATGACAGCAATCCTAGAGGCGTTTGCTGCCAGGGTGGAAGCAGCACACGGGAATACAGGGGGTAGTAAACGCCCCCGTCCCCTGCAAGCTTCTGGGGATAATTCTGATGCAGAACCAGGTCCAGCTACGGCTCAGGGCCCAGATTCTGACGCATCAGAGACGGCGACTGGACAGTGAGGATGACTCCAAGTCCAGGTCAGTACGCGAGACGGCTTTGGTATCTGACCTTATTACTGCAGTGTGGGATACGCTAAAGTTGGAAAATACTGCAGAAGCAGCAGAGACTCCGGTCCACTTTGGGCTTCATAAACCTGCCCGCACTGCTAAGGTATTCCCTTGTGAGTCTTATTTTGATACTCTTATACAAGGAATGGGAGAACCCACTGAGGGTCTTTACAGCCCCAAAGAGGTTTGCGGTACGGTACCCCTTTGAGGAGAGTTTTCTGAAGAAATGGACCTCTCCCCCTATAGTGGACCCTCCGGTGTCCAGATTTGATAGAGCCACCACAATTCCAGTAGAAGGGGCTCCTGTTTTCAATGACCCTGTGGATAAGAAGGCTGAAGCACTCGCTCGCTACCTATACTCAGTGGTAGGCTCGGCAGTATGCCCGGCATTGGCGGGGGCCCTAGTGTCTCAGACACTTACTGAATGGGCAAGATTGCTACTCCAGGGGTTAAGGAGCAAGATGCTCCTCCTGATGAGATAACATTGGCCGACCAGTTGGTCCAGGGCCTTAGGTTTGTCTGCGAGTCAGACATGGATACTATTCCCCTGCTGTCAAAAGCTTTGGTTTATGCAGTAGCAATACACCGCCTGATCTGGCTAAAGGGCTGGTCTGCGGACCAGACCTCCAAGAAAGCCCTGTTGGATCTGCCTTTTAAGGGCGACAGACTTTTTGGGGCCTCCTATGGATGACATCATCTAGGATGCCACAGGAGGTAAAAGCACTTTGCTTCCTGAAACTAGCAAGGGTAGGGGCCACGCCAAGGGCCCTCCTTTACTGCACGCAAGCGTTTTTTCTTTATCGTACACCACGGGACACAGAGCTAGTCATTACATAATGGGTTAAGGGTCACCAGCGGTGATTGGACACTGGCACAACCAATGGAAGACAGTTCCCCTCCATATAACCCCTCCCATCAGGGAAGTACCTCAGTTTTTTCGCCAGTGTCGAAAGGTGTTGGACGCGTTAGGAGGTGCTAAAGGAAAGCTCTACCAAAGAGACCCTCTGGGGGTAAAAGAGCTATGCTTTCGGATCCATCCAAGACGCCTACAAATGAGCTGAATCTGGATGGGATCCGGGCCTCATCCATGAGGCGTCGCCTGTAATGTCTCTCTTCGGAGGACTGGGCTCTAAGATCCAGCACTTTCGCTATTTCGCTATAAAGTCCTGGTAAGAGTCTTGTACAAGGCCCAGGGGAGAGGTATCCTTTAAATAGGAACCCATATCCCTGAAGGTTGGCACACATAGCCCACCGTGAAGGGTGAAGTTTGGTATCTGTCTGAAATTTTTCAGCAGAAAAACCTGCGGCGTGGATAAGGTGAGATTAGAAGGTCCATAACTAGGTTGGGACCTTTTTCAAAAAGTGGATGTCTTCTTTTTTTCCACCACTGGGGGGAGTAAAGAGCTGAATATACTCACCTCACTCTGTTCAGTGTCGGCTTCGGCGAAGTACACTGCTCGTCACCTCCGCTGCTGAGCTTGCTGGGGCACCCCGATCCTCCTTTCGGTGGCCGACCAGACACCTGCAGATGCAGGTAAGTGGGAACAAGGGCTGATGAGAGTCCTCTCTCACTATGGCCACCGCCATAGCGCTAAGGGCCGCGCGCGCGCGGGAGCGCGCTTTATCGGAGGGGGGGGGGCGAAGGCGTGCGCGGGCACGTGGCGCGCGCAGGCACAGAAACGGCGCCAATTTTAAAAAAACTGTCAGTGTGAGAAGCACTGCAGCAGCAAGCAAGCTCGTTAGTTCTCTTATTCCTGGCAGAGAAACACAGCAGCTATACAGGGACGTAAGACTCCATGTGGTTGGATTGGGTACTTCCTAGAAGACATCCATGTTATGCATAGTTATGTGTTAAAAGTTGCATACTTAATGTATTTGCTAAACTGAACACGGTAGTATATGCATTTAGGTACCTTGTATTTTGTCTAAACGGTAAGCCTTCCAGGGGAAGTAATACGGACAAAAAGAGATAAGAAAGCACCACCGCCTGAGAGGAGGCTCTAACTGTGCTGACTCGGTACCTTTCTCTCCTGTGTTGCTAAATGCACCTGTTCAGGATGAGCCATTACCTCTGTCAGGTATGGCGGCTTCCCCAGTGGAGCTTGGGCCTGTATATGTCACTGAGGACACTTTATCAGCTGCCCTAAATAATCTGGAGGGAAAAAATTGCTACCTTAATCGCTAAGTCCTCTAAAAAGGAACAATAAGCGAAGCAGGTCTCTTCCAGTATTGGACCTCCCTTCAGAAGTACCTGAGGGAGGAGGATGAGGAGGAGGAGGCTACATCAGCAGAGGATGAGGAGCCAGATTTTAAGGTCACAGGTACAATGCTATAGCAGTGCATTTAAGTTAACCTCTGCGGAGGTAACGGAATTACCTGTCTCCTCCCTAGGGTCATTAAGATCCCTGCAAGGTGCATGCTCCTTCCCGGTTCATCCGTTACTACAGGATCTAATATACGCAAACTGGCAACATCCAGATAAGCGTTTCTCACCTCCAAAAAGGTTTAACATTCTTTATCCTATGGGGGAAAAATTTTTTTTTTAAGAAATGGAGCCTGCCTGCGGTAGTTGCGGCTATTTCTTGTGTAAATAAAAACCTGACATGTCCGGTGGATAATGTACAAGGGTTTAAAAGATCCTTCTGAGAGGAAGTTGAAATCCTCCTTCCTTTTGGCCGGCTCAATTACCCAACCTGCAGTAGCAGCAGTCGGTATGGGTCAGGTCATCAGCCAACAGGTAAAGCGGGGGCTGAAGGAACTGTCTTCAGAGCAGGCTAGAAATTGGGAAAAATTTGCCTAAAAGCCTTATGCTTCACAGTGGATGCCATGAGAGATTCTATCATACAGGCATCACGCCTTACACTCCAGCTGGTACAGATGCGCAGAGTACTTTGGCTTAAGCATTGGTCAGCGGAGACCCCATGCAAAAAGCTGTTGGCAAGTTCCCGTTCCATGGCGAACGCCTATTTGGGGAAGATTTAGAAAAATATATACAGAAGATCAAGTGGTAAAATGACTTTTACCTGAGAGAAAGAAAAACAAGAGATCTTGTTTTAAACGCTCTCTCCCCAGCTCCCGGGAAATCTGACTCCAACCAGTGGCGGCGGCCTGTTTTAGCCGCCCACAAAAGCCAAGGGGCAAGCTCAGAAGAACAAAAAGCCGTGGGGTGCAAGAGCTAATAAGCAAGCCCCCAAAGCCTCTCAGTGAAGGGGCGCCCCCGCTCGGCCGAGTGGGAGGAAGGCTTTGTCAGTTCTGAGCAACTTGGTGGTCAGAAATCCAGGACAATTGGGTAGTATCCACAATATCCTCAGGGTACAAACTGGAATTTCGAGAGATCCCATCTTCTCAATTCCGAGGTTCAAGACTCTCCAAGGATCCACAAAAAAGAGAATCCTTCTTCAAAGGTTTGAATCACTTAAGGGCTCAAGGGGTAGTTACAGACGTACCCCAAAAAGAGCGAGGTTCAGGTTTTTACTCAAACCTCTTTGTGATTCCAAAGCCAAATGGAGATGTCAGACCCATCCTGGATCTAAAATCCCTAAATCGGTTCCTGAACGATCGCCATTTTTCGAATGGAAACGATCCGATCCGTGGCCGCCACTTTAAGGGGCGGAAAATTCATGGCGTCCATAGATATCAAGGACGCACATTTACACATACCCATCCTCCCCGCTCACCAAAGATTCCTAAGGTTTGCGGTAGAAGATCGCCACTTTCAATTTGTGGCTCTGCCGTTTGGTGTAGCCACCGCGCCCATAGTATTCACAAAGGTGCTAGCTCCTCTGTTAGTAACCTAAGAACACGGGGCATTGCGGTAACAGCCTATCTGGACGATCTACTAGTAATAGATCAGTCAAAGGACGGATTGGGTCACGCTGTACACACTACAGTAGGATACCTGGAGCATTTAGGATGGATTATAAATTTACAAAAATCCTCTCTCCAGGCCCAAAGAAGGATAGGGTACCTGGGCATGATCATAGATACAGCCCAAAACGAGGTATACCTGCCAGAACCGAAGATACAGTCTCTGAAAGACCTGATCCACAAGGTCAAAGCAAACAAGAGGCCGTCTATTCGCCTTTGCATGAGACTATTGGGAAAGATGGTAGCCTCCTTCGAGGCGGTTCCTTACGCCCAGTTTCATTCGAGACTACTTCAAGGCAATATTTTAGCTTCCTGGAACAGGAAGAGCCAAGCTCTGGATATACCCATGCGCCTGTCCTCACAAGTACGCCACAACTTCGATTGGTGGCTAGAAGCCAGGAATTTACGGAAGGGAAAGTCCTTCCTCCCAGTGGCCTGGAAGGTGGTATCTAGGAATACCAGCCTATCGGACTGGGGTGCAGTATTCGAGGAGGCTTCTACCCAGGGAACCTGGGCCAAGACTCAGGGGATCCTGCCCATCAATGTGCTAGAGATCCGGGCGGTATATCTAGCCCTCAAAACCTGGACATACAGGTTACAGGGCTACCCAGTTCGGGTTCAATCCGACAATGCTACTGCAGTAGCTTACATCAATCACCAAGGAGGCACCCGCAGTCGGGCAGCCCAAAGAGAGGTGAACCGGATCCTGGCATGGGCAGAAGAGCATGTACCTTGCCTTTCTGCAATCTTCATCCAGGGATGGAAAATTGGCAAGTAGACTACCTGAGTCGTCAGCAGCTGCTACCAGGGAGTGGTCTCTTCACCCCGAGATCTTTCAGGCCATAGGTCTGAGATGGGGAAACCCAGATGTAGACCTGCTAGCTGCCAGGTTCAACAAGAAATTGGACAACTTTGTGTCCAGAACGAGGGATCCTCTAGCCTACGGGACAGACGCTCTAATAATACAGACGCTCTAATAACTCCATGGAATCAGTTCTCACTGATCTAGGCATTCCCTCCGATCCCTCTTCTACAAAGACTGCTTCGCAGGATCAAGGAGGAGGGAATACCAGTAATCCTAGTGGCCCCAAACTGGCCCAGGAGGCCTTGGTATGCCGAGATTGTAAAAACGGCGATAGGAAGGCCCTGGAAGTTTCCACTCCGACACGACCTGCTGTCACAGGGTCCAGTATTCCACCCTTCCTTACAAAGGCTAAAGTTGACGGCCTGGCTGCTGAGACCCACATTTTTAAAAAGAGAGGGGTCTCTGGTCCGGCTCTTTCTACGCTCATTAATGCTAGAAAGCCAGCCTCCAGACTCATCTATCAGAGAGTCTGGAGAGCATACGTTTCCTGGTGTGAATCCAGAAGTTGGAATCCTCAGAAATATGAAATAAGCAGGATTCTTGCTTTTTGCCAGTTAGGAGTGGATATGAATTTAGCCCTTAGCACCATCAAAGGGCAAATATCGGCTCTATCAGTCTTCTTTCAGAGACCATTGGCATCTCACTCCCTAGTTCGGACATTCATTAAGGGGGTACTGAGGATAAATCCTCCAGTTAGGACTCCCTTGTGTCCATGGGATTTGAATTTGGTATTGTCAGTGTTGCAAAAGCAACCTTTTGAACCTATTCGCCATATTCCTTTAATTATATTAAGTAGGAAGTTGGCTTTTCTGATTGCTATAGCTTCTGCTAGGAGAGTATCAGAGCTAGCAGCTCTTTCTTGTAAAGAGCCTTGTCTAATTTGTCACAAGGACAAAATCGTACTACGACCCCATCCGGCTTTTCTACCTAAGGTGGTGTCGGCTTTTCACTTGAATCAAGACATTGTTCTGCCTTCCTTTTTTCCAAACCCGCGGACGGCGGGGGAAAATTATTACACTCTCTAGATCTAGGGAGAGCGGTAAAGGTGTATCTGCAAGCAACCGCTCAGATACGTAAAACAGATGTTTTGTTTATTTTACCAGATGGGCCCAAGAAGGGCCAAGCGGTATCAAGATCCACCATTTCCAGGTGGATTAGACAAGTAATTATTCAAGCTTATGGTTTAAAGAACAGGACTCCTCCTTTTCCTGTTAAGGCGCACTCTACCAGGGCGATAAGTGCTTCATGGGCAGTGCACCACCAGGCTTCGATGGCGCAGATCTGTAAGGCTGCAACTTGGTCCTCAGTCCATACATTTTCCAAATTCTATCAAATAGATGTGAAAGGACATGAGGATTCCGCCTTTGGGCGAAGTGTGCTGCAGGCAGCAGTATAGGGCTTCTGGTCCGCAAGCGGCCTGTTTTGATCTGTGTCTCCCCCCCTTCATATGAGCATTGCTCTGGGACGTCCCATTATGTAATGACTAGCTCTGTGTCCCGTGGTGTACGATAAAGAAAATAGGATTTTTATAACAGCTTACCTGTAAAATCCTTTTCTTGGAGTACACCACGGGACACAGAGGTCCCACCCTTCTTATGGGAACCTTACTGCTTTGCTACAAAACTGAGGTACTTCCCTGATGGGAGGGGTTATATGGAGGGGAACTGTCTTCCATTGGTTGTGCCAGTGTCCAATCACCGCTGGTGACCCTTAACCCATTATGTAATGACTAGCTCTGTGTCCCGTGGTGTACTCCAAGAAAAGGATTTTACAGGTAAGCTGTTATAAAAATCCTATTTTTTGTCCCCCTAGGGCGACAGGGAAAAGACCCCAGGCCGACAAGGCGCCTGCCCAAGGACAAAAGCGTCCTTGGTCCCGCAGAACCAACAAGCCTGCGGACAAATCTGCGTCCGCATGAGGGTCCGCCCCCACCCAGCTCTCGGGTGGGGGGACGTCTTCGTAAATTCACGACTCAGTGGACAGCTCTAGTCTCCGACAGGTGGGTTTGCGAAGTAATCTCCTCAGGCTACAAGATAGAATTTCTCTCTTGTCCACCGGACAGATTCATCACCTCCAATCTCCAGCTACTACCGACCCGTCGGGAGGCCCTGTACGGGGCGGTCCAGGGTCTACTGGAACGCGGGGTAGTTATTCCAGTTCCAGAACAGGAACGGGGTCAGGGTTTTTACTCAAATCTGTTCATTGTGCCGAAAAAGGATGAGGTTCATCCAATCTTGGATCTCAGAGCCCTCAATTGCTTTGTGAAGGTACAAAGATTTCGGATGGAGTCGTTTCGATCTGTAGTCACGGCTCTCCATCCGGGGGACTTTCTGGCCTCCTTGGACATCAAGGACGCATACCTGCATGTCCCCATATACCCCAGACACCAGAGGTTTCTGCGATTTGCTATCTGGAAGAACCACTACCAGTTTGTGGCCCTCCCATTTGGCCTTGCCTCAGCACCCAGGACATTCACCAAGGTGCTCGTTCCGATTCTGGCACTTCTAAGACAGCGGGGTATCGCTATCATGGGCTACTTGGACGACCTTCTACTGAAGGCCCCTTCAAGCTTAGAATTAGAGGTAAGCGTGTCCATTACCTGTCAGACTCTTCGAGACTGTGGTTGGATACTAAACACGCAAAAGTCAGTATTGGTGCCCACTCAACGCCTAATATTCCTCCCTGTGGAGAAGTTGCAGACCCTCTGGGCTGCAGTATGGCAGCTGACTTCCAGGAATTGGTCGTCACTCCGTTTTTGCATGCGAGTGTTAGACCTGATGGTAGCCTCCTTCGAGGCGGTCCCATATGCTCAATACCACACGAGTGTTACAGAAAGAAGTTCTGTCCAGATGGAACAGATGTCCATCATCTCTGGAATATCAAATCTGAGTGAGCCACCTAGTCAGGAGATCCCAGGTATGGTGGCTGACAGCACCGGCTCTAATGGCCGGGAAGTCATTTCTTCCGGTTTACTGGATAGTGATCACGACGGATGCCAGCCTTACAGGTTGGGGGGGGAGTCTGGGGTGTTCAGTCAGCGCAAGGTTGCTGGACCCCAGAGGAAGCCCTCCTGCCGATCAATGTCCTGAAAATCCGGGCGATCAGGCTGTGCCTCTTAAAATGGTCTGAGGCTGCAAGGGCGTCCAGTCAGGATCCAGTCAGATAACGCCACAGCAGTGGCATATGTCAATCATCGAGGAACAAGAAGCTCAGCTGCAGCATCGGAGGTCGCTCGCATTCTGAAGTGGGCAGAGAGGAGCGTACCGGCACTGTCGGCCGTGTACATTCCGGGTGTGGTAAACTGGCAGGCGGGACTACCTGAGCCGCCAGATGCTGGACCAGGGAGAATGGTCCTTACACCCGGAGGTGTTCCAACTCCTCTGCCAAAGATGGGGCACTCCAGACGTAGATTTTCTGGCTTCCCGACTCGATCGGAAGGTATTGAGGTTTGTGGCACGGTCAAGAGACCCATGGGCAGACGCAACGGACGCGTTGGTGGCATCGTGGGGTCAGTATCGGCTAATCTATGCCTTCCCTCCCTTAAGGCTTCTTTCTCTTCTGCTCCGCAGAGTGGAGGCAGAGGGAATTCCAATGATCCTGATCGCTCCAGATTGGCCTCAGCGTCCTTGGTATGCCGATCTCTAGTACGTCTGGTAGCAGACGTCCCCTGGCGTTTACCACTACGGAAGGACCTGCTATCGCAAGGTCCCATACTCCATCCTGCTTTATGGTCACTGGCTTTAACGGCATGGCTGTTGAGAACCAGATACTGAGAGACCGGGGCCTGTCAGATTCAGTAATCTCTACTATGAGAAGTGCTCGGAAACCGCCCTTTGGAAGGTTTATCACCGCACTTGGAAGGCCTACATTTCCATGTTTGAGGAAATGAGATGGCATCCGTGTACTTATTTGGTTTCCAGAATCCTGCTGTTTTTACAGCATGGGGTGGACCAAAGGCTTGCCTTAAGTACGATTTAAGGGACAGATGTCTGCCCTGGCTCTCTTTTTTTCAGCGACCCCTGGCGACTCACTCTCTCGTGAGTACATTTGTGCAGGGGGTTCGACATGTGGCCCCTCCGCTCCGTCCCCCGCTACCTCCGTGGGACTTGAACTTGGTCCTCTCGGTGCTTCAGAAAGCACCGTTTGAGAATATTCGAGATATTCCCCTGTTGACACTTTCTCAGAAAGTGGTCTTTTTGGTGGCTGTTATGTCAGTTAGACGAGTCTCTGAGCTGGCAGCCTTGTCCTGCAAGGCTCCCTATTTGATTTTCCACAAGGATAAGGTGGTGCTGCGGCCACAGCCTTCCTTTCTTCCGAAAGTCGTTTCGGCTTTTCATCTCAATGAAGACATTGTACTTCCATCCTTGTGTCCTCATCCGTCGAATCCTAAGGAGTCTACGTTGCATTCCTTGGACGTTGTCCAAGCTTTGAGAGTATACCTATCTGCTACTTCCCTGTTCCGGAAGTCAGACTCACTGTTTGTTTCAGTGGCTGGTCCCAAGAAGGGCCAAGCAGTCTCGTCGGCCACCATCTCTAGGTGGATCCGACAGCTAGTAATCCAGGCTTACGCCTTAAAGGGTCAAGCGCCCCCCTTCCCGGTCATGGCGCATTCGACCAGGGCAATAGGTGTCTCTTGGGCTTTCCGACATCAAGCGTCTGTTTCCCAATTATGTAAAGCGGCGACTTGGTCGTCCGCTCACACTTTCACAAAATTCTACATGGTTGATGTAGGTGCCTCCTTCGGCCGCAAAGTTTTGCAGGCGGCTGTTTAGAGTTGCAACTCCTCCGTTGGAGGAGTGCTGTTTTGTGTTTGGGGTGAAGTTTATTTTTATGCTGTTGCCACCCCTCGTTTTTTCTCTGACACTGCTTTGGGACATTCCACTTTGTCAATAGAGAAGCTGTGTCGGTCCATGGACGAAAGAGTAAATAGGATTTTTTACTCACCGTAAAATCCCTTTCTCTGAGTCCATGGATCGACACAGCACCCACCCCTTCTTTTTTTAAGTTTTTTTTGTACTGCTTTTTGACGAACTGATCTGCGAGATGCAGACTGAGGGGATATACCCAGAGGGTCCGCCCCCTGGGTGGTACTGTAGAAGTCGTGATGCAACACTTTTTACAAGTTTTCTGCCTAGTCACTCCTAATTAACGGATAATACCCACTTTGTCAATAGAGAAGCTGTGTCGGTCCATGGACTCAGAGAAAAGGATTTTACGGTGAGTAAAAAATCCTATTTTTTTTCCTCAGTTTAGGTCGATACGTATTCTTCTACATATTTTTGGTAAAAAAAAAATCGCAATCGCCCTTTGATTGGTTTGTGCAAAGGTTATAGCGTTTACAAAATAGGGGGTAGTTTTATGGCATTTTTTATTAATTTTTATTTTTTTTTTAACTAGTAATGGCGGCGATCAGTGATTTTTTTCGTGACTGCGACATTATGGCGGACACATCGGACATTTTTGGGACTGTTGTCATTTCTTTATCGTACACCACGGGACACAGAGCTAGTCATTACATAATGGGTTAAGGGTCACCAGCGGTGATTGGACACTGGCACAACCAATGGAAGACAGTTCCCCTCCATATAACCCCTCCCATCAGGGAAGTACCTCAGTTTTTTCGCCAGTGTCGAAAGGTGTTGGACGCGTTAGGAGGTGCTAAAGGAAAGCTCTACCAAAGAGACCCTCTGGGGGTAAAAGAGCTATGCTTTCGGATCCATCCAAGACGCCTACAAATGAGCTGAATCTGGATGGGATCCGGGCCTCATCCATGAGGCGTCGCCTGTAATGTCTCTCTTCGGAGGACTGGGCTCTAAGATCCAGCACTTTCGCTATTTCGCTATAAAGTCCTGGTAAGAGTCTTGTACAAGGCCCAGGGGAGAGGTATCCTTTAAATAGGAACCCATATCCCTGAAGGTTGGCACACATAGCCCACCGTGAAGGGTGAAGGTTGGTATCTGTCTGAAATCTTTCAGCAGAAAAACCTGCGGCGTGGATAAGGTGAGATTAGAAGGTCCATAACTAGGTTGGGACCTTTTTCAAAAAATGGATGTCTTCTTTTTTTCCACCACTGGGGGGAGTAAAGAGCTGAATATACTCACCTCACTCTGTTCAGTGTCGGCTTCGGCGAAGTACACTGCTCGTCACCTCCGCTGCTGAGCTTGCTGGGGCACCCCGATCCTCCTTTCGGTGGCCGACCAGACACCTGCAGATGCAGGTAAGTGGGAACAAGGGCTGATGAGAGTCCTCTCTCACTATGGCCACCGCCATAGCGCTAAGGGCCGCGCGCGCGCGGGAGTGCGCTTTATCGGAGGGGGGGGCGAAGGCGTGCGCGGGCACGTGGCGCACGCAGGCACAGAAACGGCGCCAAATTTAAAAGACTGTCAGTGTGAGAAGCACTGCAGCAGCAAGCAAGCTCGTTAGTTCTCTTGTTCCTGGCAGAGAAACACAGCAGCTATACAGGGACGTAAGACTCCATGTGGTTGGATTGGGTACTTCCTAGAAGACATCCATGTTATGCATAGTTATGTGTTAAAAGTTGCATACTTAATGTATTTGCTAAACTGAACACGGTAGTATATGCATTTAGGTACCTTGTATTTTGTCTAAACAGTAAGCCTTCCAGGGGAAGTAATACGGACAAAAAGAGATAAGAAAGCACCACCGCCTGAGAGGAGGCTCTAACTGTGCTGACTCGGTACCTTTCTCTCCTGTGTTGCTAAATGCACCTGTTCAGGATGAGCCATTACCTCTGTCAGGTATGGCGGCTTCCCGAGTGAAGCCTGGGCCTGTATATGTCACTGAGGACACTTTATCAGCTGCCCTAAATAATCTGGAGGAAAAAATTGCTACCTTAATCGCTAAGTCCTCTAAAAAGGGACAATAAGCGAAGCAGGTCTCTTCCAGTATTGGACCTCCTTTCAGAAGTACCTGAGGGAGGAGGATGAGGAGGAGGAGGCTACATCAGCAGAGGATGAGGAGCCAGATTTTAAGGTCACAGGTACAATGCTATAGCAGTGCATTTAAGTTAACCTCTGCGGAGGTAACGGAATTACCTGTCTCCTCCCTAGGGTCATTAAGATCCCTGCAAGGTGCATGCTCCTTCCCGGTTCATCCGTTACTAGAGGATCTAATATACGCAAACTGGCAACATCCAGATAAGCGTTTCTCACCTCCAAAAAGGTTTAACATTCTTTATCCTATGGGGGAAATTTTTTTAAAGAAATGGAGCCTGCCTGCGGTAGTTGCGGCTATTTCTTGTGTAAATAAAAACCTGACATGTCCGGTGGATAATGTACAAGGGTTTAAAAGATCCTTCTGAGAGGAAGTTGAAATCCTCCTTCCGTTTGGCCGGCTCAATTACCCAACCTGCAGTAGCAGCAGTCGGTATGTGTCAGGTCATCAGCCAACAGGTAAAGCAGGGGCTGAAGGAACTGCCTTCAGAGCAGGCTAGAAATTGGGAAAATTTGCCTAAAGCCTTATGCTTCACAGTGGATGCCATGAGAGATTCAATCATACAGGCATCACGCCTTACACTCCAGCTGGTACAGATGCGCAGAGTACTTTGGCTTAAGCATTGGTCAGCGGAAACCCCATGCAAAAAGCTGTTGGCAAGTTCCCGTTCCATGGCGAACGCCTATTTGGGGAAGATTTAGAAAAATATATACAGAAGATATCAAGTGGTAAAACGACTTTTACCTGAGAGAAAGAAAACAAGAGATCTTGTTTTAAACGCTCTCTCTCCCCAGCTCCCGGGAAATCTGACTCCAACCAGTGGCGGCGGCCTGTTTTAGCCGCCCACAAAAGCCAAGGGGCAAGCTCAGAAGAACAAGAAGCCGTGGGGTGCAAGAGCTAATAAGCAAGCCCCCAAAGCCTCTCAGTGAAGGGGCGCCCCCGCTCGGCCGAGTGGGAGGAAGGCTTTGTCAGTTCTGAGCGACTTGGTGGTCAGAAATCCAGGACAATTGGGTAGTATCCACAATATCCTCAGGGTACAAACTGGAATTTCGAGAGATCCCACCTTCTCAATTCCGAGGTTCAAGGATCCACAAAAAAGAGAATCCTTCTTCAAAGGTTTGAATCACTTAATGGCTCAAGGGGTAGTTACAGACGTACCCCAAAAAGAGCGAGGTTCAGGTTTTTACTCAAACCTCTTTGTGATTCCAAAGCCAAATGGAGATGTCAGACCCATCCTGGATCTAAAATCCCTAAATCGGTTCCTGAACGATCGCCATTTTCGAATGGAAACGATCCGATCCGTGGCCGCCACTTTAAAGGGCGGAAAATTCATGGCGCCCATAGATATCAAGGACGCACATTTACACATACCCATCCTCCCCGCTCACCAAAGATTCCTAAGGTTTGCGGTAGAAGATCGCCACTTTCAATTTGTGGCTCTGCCGTTTGGTGTAGCCACCGCGCCCATAGTATTCACAAAGGTGCTAGCAGCTCTGTTAGCAAACCTAAGAACACGGGGCATTGCGGTAACAGCCTATCTGGACGATCTACTAGTAATAGATCAGTCAAAGGAGGGATTGGGTCTCGCTGTACACACTACAGTAGGATACCTGGAGCATTTAGGATGGATTATAAATTTACAAAAATCCTCTCTCCAGGCCCAAAGAAGGATAGTGTACCTGGGCATGATCATAGATACAGCCCAAAACGGGGTATACCTGCCAGAACCGAAGATACAGTCTCTGAAAGACCTGATCCACAAGGTCAAAGCAAACAAGAGGCCGTCTATTCGCCTTTGCATGAGACTATTGGGAAAGATGGTAGCCTCCTTCGAGGCGGTCCCTTACGCCCAGTTTCATTCGAGACTACTTCAAGGCAATATTTTAGCTTCCTGGAACAGGAAGAGCCAAGCTCTGGATATACCCATGCGCCTGTCCTCACAAGTACGCCACAGCTTCGATTGGTGGCTAGAAGCCAGGAATTTACGGAAGGGAAAGTCCTTCCTCCCAGTGGCCTGGAAGGTGGTATCTAGGGATGCCAGCCTATCGGGCTGGGGTGCAGTATTCGAGGAGGCGTCTACCCAGGGAACCTGGGCCAAGACTCAGGGGATCCTGCCCATCAATGTGCTAGAGATCCGGGCGGTATATCTAGCCCTCAAAACCTGGACATACAGGTTACAGGGCTACCCAGTTCGGGTTCAATCCGACAATGCTACTGCAGTAGCTTACATCAATCACCAAGGAGGCACCCGCAGTCGGGCAGCCCAAAGAGAGGTGAACCGGATCCTGGCATGGGCAGAAGAGCATGTACCTTGCCTTTCTGCAATCTTCATTCCAGGGATAGAAAATTGGCAAGCAGACTACCTGAGTCGTCAGCAGCTGCTACCAGGAGAGTGGTCTCTTCACCCCGAGATCCTTCAGGCCATATGTCTGAGATGGGGAAACCCAGATGTAGACCTGCTAGCTGCCAGGTTCAACAAGAAATTGGACAACTTTGTGTCCAGAACGAGAGATCCTCTAGCCTACGGGACAGACGCTCTAATAATACAGACGCTCTAATAACTCCATAGAATCAGTTCTCACTGATCTATGCATTCCCTCCGATCCCTCTTCTACAAAGACTGCTTCGCAGGATCAAGGAGGAGGGAATACCAGTAATCCTAGTGGCCCCAAACTGGCCCAGGAGGCCTTGGTACGCCGAGATTGTAAAAATGGCGATAGGAAGGCCCTGGAAGTTTCCACTTCGACACGACCTGCTGTCACAGGGTCCAGTATTCCACCCTTCCTTACAAAGGCTAAAGTTGACGGCCTGGCTGCGGAGACCCACATTTTTAAAAAAGAGAGGGGTCTCTGGTCCGGCTCTTTCTACGCTCATTAATGCTAGAAAGCCAGCCTCCAGACTCATCTATCAGAGAGTCTGGAGAACATACGTTTCCTGGTGTGAATCCAGATGTTGGAATCCTCAGAAGTATGAAATAAGTAGGATTCTTGCTTTTTGCCAGTTAGGAGTGGATATGAATTTAGCCCTTAGCACCATCAAAGGGCAAATATCGGCTCTATCAGTCTTCTTTCAGAGACCATTGGCATCTCACTCCCTAGTTCGGACATTCATTAAGGGGGTACTGAGGATAAATCCTCCAGTTAGGTCTCCCTTGTGTCCATGGGATTTGAATTTGGTATTTTCAGTGTTGCAAAAGCAACCTTTTGAACCTATTCGCCATATTCCTTTAATTATATTGAGTAGGAAGTTGGCCTTTCTGATTGCTATAGCTTCTGCTAGGAGAGTATCAGAGCTAGCAGCTCTTTCTTGTAAAGAGCCTTATCTAATTTGTCACAAGGACAAAATCGTACTACGACCCCATCCGGCTTTTCTACCTAAGGTGGTGTCGGCTTTTCACTTGAATCAAGACATTGTTCTGCCTTCCTTTTTTCCAAACCCGCGGACGGCGGGGGAAAAATTATTACACTCTCTAGATCTACTGAGAGCGGTAAAGGTGTATCTGCAAGCAACCGCTCAGATACGTAAAACAGATGTTTTGTTTATTTTACCAGATGGGCCCAAGAAGGGCCAAGCGGTATCAAAAATCCACCATTTCCAGGTGGATTAGACAAGTAATTATTCAAGCTTATGGTTTAAAGAACAGGACTCCTCCTTTTCCTGTTAAGGCGCACTCTACCAGGGCGATAGGTGCTTCATGGGCAGTGCACCACCAGGCTTCGATGGCTCAGATCTGTAAAGCTACAACTTGGTCTTCAGTCCATACATTTTCCAAATTCTATCAAATAGATGTGAAAGGACATGAGGATTCCGCCTTCGGGCGAAGTGTGCTGCAGGCAGCAGTATAGGGCTTCTGGTCCGCAAGCGGCCTGTTTTGATCTGTGTCTCCCCCCCTTCATATGAGCATTGCTCTGGGACGTCCCATTATGTAATGACTAGCTCTGTGTCCCGTGGTGTACGATAAAGAAAATAGGATTTTTATAACAGCTTACCTGTAAAATCCTTTTCTTGGAGTACACCACGGGACACAGAGGTCCCCCCCTTCTTATGGGAACCTTACTGCTTTGCTACAAAACTGAGGTACTTCCCTGATGGGAGGGGTTATATGGAGGGGAACTGTCTTCCATTGGTTGTGCCAGTGTCCAATCACCGCTGGTGACCCTTAACCCATTATGTAATGACTAGCTCTGTGTCCCGTGGTGTACTCCAAGAAAAGGATTTTACAGGTAAGCTGTTATAAAAATCCTATTTTTCACAGCGATCAGTGCTATAAAAATGCACTGGTTACTGTGAAAATGACACTGGCAGTGAAGGGGTTAACCTCTAGGTGGCGCTGTAGGGGTTAAGTGTACCCTAAGGCCGCGTACACACGACCAGTTTTCTTGGCAAAAAACGACAAGAAAACTGCCAGGAGAACTTTCTTGCCGAGAAAACCAGCTGTGTGTACGCGGGTTTCAGTTTTCAGTTTTCAGACGACCTGCGGTCTTTTTTCTCGTCGAGAATCTCGTCGGCCTTTTTCTCAACGAGAAACCCGAGCTTGTGTACACGTACCTGTCGCCGTGGAAACCCGCGCATGCTCAAAATGACTTTGACGCATGCGCGGTAGCTTCCTAGGCATAGGGTGTAGCAAGATGGCAGCGACGACATTGAATGTGATGAGCGCACGCTCGTAGTAGTCGATGTCACCGCGTTCGTGCCATTCAAAAGAACGGCGGTTCTTTTGAATCGTTCGTGTGTACACTCGGCCGGGACAAGTTTCTTGTCAAGATTCTCGTCAGGAAAAAACGTTTTTTTCCTGACGAGAATCTCGGCCGTGTGTACGAGGCTTGAGAAGTGATTCTTACTGTAGGGGGGCGTGGCTACACGCTACTGATCGTCGGTTCCGATGACAGGGAACAGACGATCACTGACATGCCACGAAGAAGAACGGGGGAAGTTTGTTTACACTCACCTCTCCCCGTTCTTCAGCTCTGTGACCCGATCGCGGGACACCGGCGGGGATCGGGTCCAGTTTTTAAAGTAGAAACCTCAGATAAATGTTATGCCGCGTACACACGACCGTTTTTAATGTCATTGAAAAAAACAACATTTTTCACGACGTGATTTTTCTCAAGCCTGCCTTGCCTACACACGATCATGAAAAAAAATGCTAGAGCAGAGCGCGGTGACGTACGAAATGTACTACGGCACTATAAAGGGGAAGTTCCATTCGGATGGCGCCACCCTTTGGGCTGCTTTTGCTGATCCTCGTGTTAGAAAAGTTTGAGAGACGATTCGTGCTTTTCAGCCTTGTGCTCTTCAGTCCGTTACAGCGTGACGAATGTGCCATCTCCATTACGAACGCTAGTTTTACCAGAACGAGCGCTCCCGTCTCATCACTTGCTTCCGAGCATGCGCAAGAAAAATTAGAGCATGTTCCAAATTTTTAATGCCCAGGAGCCCACACACGATCGTTCTTAATTACCAAATTAAAAAATTGAATTTTTCTCGTCCTGAAAAACGGTTGTGTGTACGGGGCATTAGAGTAGAAAGTTGCACAGAAGGCAGAGTGCATGTATAAAAATATAGATTGCTTACTGGAGTTCCGCTTTAACTGTGGTATATGATGGCAAATCAGCCTTGAGAGACAATGTTAAAATACTTGTTTTATTTTCATTATTTGCCAGGTATTTTATTGGGGTTCTGAATAAAGCAACTGGAAAGATGGAGGTGTATGATGCTGAGCATATCAAGATGCGGCCAGTGTTGGAAGCTGACAATAGCAGTGAGATACAAATTACTTTTATTACAACTACAATTTGTTAATTGTTTTGCTTTTCATATAGCTGTGCTTTTCTTACACCTTCTCTGCTGGCTTTGTTTTTTTATATTTGCTTTGATAATTTCTGTATTCCTGAATTGCTTTTAGACCTACTAGTGTTTTTTGTTATTTGTTATTTATGTGTGCACATATCTTGGCCAAAGTTCTTCATTCCACACCATGTGCCGAAACTCATTAGTGACTCTAGATTCCAGGTTTTCAGATCGTAGCTAAAGACATTAAGGGTCAGTCCCAAGTATGCCCTTTTTTTTTTTTTTTTTTTTAAACCCCCATAAGGGCTTATGGAGTTCTATAATTACAACATTAAAAAAGGTTTAAGTACATTATTGTTTTTTACATTTTTATTTTTTTTCATACAAACGATTTTTTTTATTGAGAAAATAAAAGGTACATACAATTAGTATCAAGTGTATAGTATATAAAAACATACAAACATTTAGCAAAATTCTGTTGAGGCAGCCCTCAGGAGGATCCAAACTGACAGATCCGGTACACAGTGTTAATAGAATACAAAAACAGAATGCGATAGAGGGAACATTCCTTAGATAAAACAATGTTTGTGTAAGTCCTGTCTTCTCTCTCTAGTAGAGAAAAAACTTATGATCATATAAAGCTGGGGATAGGAGTAACAAAGAGAGAGCGTAAAATGATACACAAATCAAAACTGAAAAACATGCTTCGATATGGGAAGCTTTCACCGATTAAGTATATTAAGTACACAAAGGGAAAAAGTTAGCTTTTTCTGGCTTTTAGCAATGGTATGTCTATCATATCAGAGACAGGGAAACCATTTTTTTTAAGACTATTCTTTGTTAGGTTAATTTAAGTAAACTTTGAGGACGGTCTTCTTCTTCTTTCCCCCAGGTGAGTGAACTCCAGTTTCCTTATCTATAATTTCTGCGTTCACCAAGTGGCGATAGCTATCTTGTGAATTGAGAAGCACATATGTGATTCTCTTGGTGGTCCTCAGAGGGTCGCTAGGAAATGTTTAGCCAAGCCCAGGACCGAATACTGTTTTTAGTTTGCCTTTTTACTACTCTAAATGGAATATGCACAAAAAATTGCACAATAGGACAATGTTCTGCATGAGTTATTAGAAATAAAAGCTTTGATTAACACTGTTAACTTGCAACATGTATTTATTTTTGCAGTGAGTAAGCAAATCGAAGATGTCACAGACCCGTCAACAAAAACCTACAGAGAAAAGGTTTGTTCTACAGCTTTAAAATTTTCTTCATACTTAACACACTTTCAATTCCAAGCTGAATTTATCTTAAAATTCTGTCCATAACCAATTTTCCCCGGGTGGACGTCATATAATGTCCTCAGATTGAAGTAATTATATCGGGATGATGCCTGCAGCTACAGGCATTGTCCCGGTATCAACATTTTCAGCTACCAATGCTCGTTCATGTAGAAGTGGTCAAGCCACTCAGTCACTTCTACAGCGGCGTAAGTGGGTGCTGCCCTGATCGGACGGGAGAGCCTGGGACCGCTCCTGCCAGTGACATCCATCGTTGTTCCTCCCTCTTTGTGAGATCAGAAACTGGAAGCGACAAGGATTTTGTCACTTCCAGTTTACCTGCTTTTTACAAGCATCTGATCAAACCAGTCTGTTTGCTCAGATGCCTTGTAGACCAGAGGAGAGATCTGGAGTCTACTAGTCCGCATATCTCTCCATAAAGAGCACCTGTCATAACCTATGCTATCACAAGCAATAAAGTTATGCAAAAAAAAAAACCTGCCTCCATCCCCCTGTGCTCATGCGTAAATGCGAACGCATATGTAAACTGTGATTGTACCACACGTGAGGTATCGTCCCGAATGTCAGAGTGGGAGCAATCATTCTAGCACCAGACCTGTGGTCTAGCTTTAACCTGGAAAGGCTTTTAAAGCGTTGCCTATGGAAATTTTTAGGTATCCATAGTTTAGTGCCGTTTTTTACGAGCATACACAATTTTAAAGTGTGACATGTTGGGTATCTATTTACTCAGTGTAACATCTTTTATCTATTTTTCTAAAAAAAATTGTGTTCACTAAAATTCATCAAAGTGTATTTCTCCTGAAAAAAATTGTGTTTTAAAAACCGCTGTGGAAATACCGTGTGACATAAAAAAAATTACAAGTTCAGGAAAGTGGAAAAATAGCGCTAGACCTGTAGGTTTATTTTTGCTGGTATTGTTATCTTAAGGTATTACTGTTGGTGTAAATGATCTGGTTTCTGGGCAGGCGCCTTCTACACCCCTGAGTCTCCTCGGCTTGTAGTGTGATGTAAAAAGAGTTGAAATTGAAGCGCCACACCACTGCTTGGAGGTCCAGATACAACTTTATTACATTAAAGGTCAGGGGCACAAATCAAACGTGTTTCGGGGGTCTGCCAAACAAGCTCCTGAATAGGCCTGTGCTTTGAATTCACACCGGAACAAATACCATTGTAGGATCACTTCACTTTTGGTTTGTTCACTTCGTTGCCAGTTAAGTCCTGATGAAGGGGGCACTTAGACCCCTAAAATGCATTGGATACTTTTTGAATTTTACCCCTCACCTTTAATGGACCTTTTTATTTATGTAATTGTTTTGCAAAAAAGCTGTTCTTTTACATGTATTTGAGAAGTGTCAAAATTGGCCCGGTAGGCATTTGGTTATTGCAAATCTATTACAAACCTCAGCAATTCAAAACTGAGATTACCTTCTGATTTATGTGTTTATTTATTTGTATTTTTTCTTAAAGCGGAGTGTCACCCAAAATAACATCTATATAAGAGCACACTCCTTACACTACTAATATGTCCAGTAGCCACATCTTCTTCTTTTTTTTTTGTACATACATTATTATGTCAATTTCGGCTTCCGGGTACTCACTCCCGCGGGAGTAGGCGTTTCTATTCTGAGGCGCAATGTAATCTGGGAGTTCACCCAGATGTGTCATGTCCTGCCGAAAAAGTTCCCCCGGCAGATAAGGAACCCCCCTGTACTGCGCAGGCGCGAACCTCGAGTTTCCGAAAATAGAGCTGCGAGTCAGCTCTACACGGCTCCTAGTCATTGCGCAGGTGCCGTGTAGAGTTAACTCGCAGCTCTACATGTTCGGCTACTTTCAGAAACTCCATTGAGGTTCGTGCCGTGCCTGCGCAGTACAGGGGGGTCCTTATCCGCCGGGGGGACCTTCTTCGGCAGAACACCGTCCACCGCTTCCAGGAAGTCAGTGCTTGTGGGCTTCACAATGCCCACAAGCAAAATGAAAAATTCCTGATTTTAAAAGTTCATCTTTTGCCCCAAAACAGACAGGGGAGGTTTGAAGTCACCAAACACGTGAGTACTAATTGGTGATCTAAAAATACTTTGAATGCAACCAAAAAAAAAAGTTTGCCGCGGAACCTCCGCTTTTAAGAGATGACTTGCCCGGGTTTGTGACAGTTTTTCTATAAGGGAAGAATTCAATAACTCCCCATCAATTTTACCAACAGAACTGCAGACCTCAGATGCAGCCACCCCTGTGTTGCAGCATGGGCAAGACAGTGATTACAGCTTGTGCTTTTCTTGTGTTTCAGTTATGATGTTCATGTTCCACCTGGTCATAGAAAACCATGGCTATTTATGCCCTGAGCTCCATTCTTGCAAATGTTATTTCTTTAATGTGGTGTTCCACCCATTTAAAAGTCAGCAGCTACAAAAAGTGTAGCTGCTGACTTTTTATAATCGGACACTCGCCTGTCCCACGGTCCAGCGATGTGGGTGCAGGAAGCCTCGCTCCTCTCCGAGGCGCCAGGACTCTAACTGTGGGCGCCCGGCTGTGGCTTCACAGCCGGGCGCGCACTGCGCTGCACGCTGTGAATGGCCAGGCAATCTTCTGGGACCTGTAACGTTTCCCAGAAGATTACAGGGATGGAGGGGGAGAGGTGAACTTCTTTCCAGCGCCACAGAGTCAGGGGAGGAAGTGGGAGCTGGGTGCCAGTAAAAACGGGGTACCCGCTCACCCCCCAAAAAAATTACATGCCTAATGTGGCATGTCAGGGGTCACCTTCCCTTAAAGTGGAAGTTCCATTTTTGGGTGGAACTCCGCTTTTAAGGATTTTTAAAAAGCTAACAATGAGGCTTTTTAAAGGATAACCATGCCAATAGATACATTTCTACCTCTGCAATGGGTATATAGTGTGCAGTAAAAGTATGAATGGCTGAATTCTAATTCGATTCCATTCATTGCACTGCATGGCCTGTTCAGCACTTGCACATGTGGACACTGTGTTTTAGAGCTAGCAAGTGTAGGCAGTACACTTCAGTGTAAGACATGCGTGGGGCTTGTGGTTGGCCTGTTTCAGACACTATCCTCCATCTTCCTTGCAGTCCACTGCCTGCATTTGACTCCATATAGCCCAGATAGTCTAGCACAGCCTTTTGCGACCTATTTAATGCAGAGTAACTCTTAAAATAAAATAACTTTCTGGCCTCAGGCAACCCCTGCTAAAAAATTACTATATCTACAACTTGTGATACATTAGTGTGATGATCAGTGGGAAGAATTGACCCCCTTACAAATAGCTAAAAGCATCAATGTGTCTGAGAAGCAGAAGTTGCTCATTGCTCAAGGAACCCCTAGCAACCTTTGGAGGAACCCTAGGATTCCATGGAACTTGGGTTTATAAACCTTGCTCTAGCATATACCGTATTTTTCGCTCCATAAGACACACTTTTTCTCCCCCAAAAAACGGGGGGAAATGTGTGTGCGTCTTATGGAGCAAATACTGACCAGGAGAGCCGCTAAAAGGGGATTGTTTTAGCGGCAGAACGATGTCCTATGCATCACTCTGCCCCAGCTGCTACTGGGACAGAGTGCCTTCAGCTGATACTGGGAGAGAAACAAAAGGTTATTGTTCTTTATTTAACCCCCACGGGATCGGCATTCATATGTAAATTGCGCGGGCATTGTTGTGTTAATGAGGTCGGCCGCCACGATTCATATGCAAATTACGCCCGCACCTCTGCATGCCGCCCACCTAGAAGGTGTGAACAGCATACAGGTGAGTATAGGGGGCATGTCGAGGGGATCAAAGAGGGGGGTTTGAGGTGCAGAGGTGAGCAGAGGCGTGCAGAGTTTAATGGGAAGGAGGGGTTGGAGTGCAGATGTTAGAAGATGAGGGGTTTGGGGGAGAGAGGTTAGCAGATGAGTTAGAGGGGCAGAGTTGTATTGAGAGGGAGATAGGAATGCAGAGATTAGTAGAGAGATGGGGGAGTTACTGTAAATACACCATTTACATCACTGGTCAGTGTAAATGTCTCAATATGCAAATACTCCTGATGTGTTGAGGTCATGTAAATGTCCCAGTTACATTGGGGATCAGTGTAGGGTGCCCCCTTACATTGGTTGTCAGTGTAGAAATATTATTCTGTTATATTTTATTAAATATTTTAGTACACCATTTGGTTCAGGATTTTTTTTTCAGATTTTCCTCCTCTAAAATCTAGGTGCGTCTTATGGTCAGGTGCATCGTATGGAGCGAAAAATACGGTACTTGCTGTGTTGCATAGCCCAGGGATTTTTTGTGTGCCTTTTCATCACTTCCTGTCTGGTAAAAATGTTTGGCTGGGACATTAAATGAGGAGAAATCTTTCTAATAGCGCAGCGGCTAGAGTAAAACTTGACAGGGGTTCTAATCCTTGCCCCACTGTATTAATAAAAACATTTTTTTTTTAAACTTCGCAGTAAAGGTTATTTAAAATTTTTCCAAAACTTTAGGTAAAGCATAGTAACAAGACAGATTTTGTTTTTTACATCTGCAGGAAGGGGGCAAGTTATGTCAAGCTAAAAGTGTGTTGTGTTTTTTTTTTTTCCATTGAATTTTTTGCCTGAGCATCAGCTAATTTAATTTTAGGCCTCACACATACTGGGCGTTTGAATTTCTCAAGTCGTCTTCCAGGACGGCACAATGAGAGATGACTGGCTCCACCTGACAGGAAACACAATCAATTCAAAGAGGTTAAAGCACCCGCCCCTCCCCGTGCTCCTCAGTTCTTGATTGTGTTTCCCCACAGCGAAACTGTTTATTTTTTTCCCACAGACTGAAGGCCTGGGGCTGGAAGTCCCCCCCCCCCCGGGAGCTGAGCCGAATGCCTGGGAAGCCTCTGGGCCTAGCAGGACTCTATTGTCCGTCCTGGGGGGGTATCCCATTTCTCTTCTCAGGGAGGGCAGTAGAAGAGCCTCCCTGAGCACTGAAGGACCCTAGGTGCTGGGCTGTACCTGAGACTTCAGGGGCCATCTATCCTCCTTCCTCCCCCCTACCTGTCTGGGCGTCCTTTCTGGAGGGGGGGGCTGGCAGGTCCCTCCGGTAATCCCCGCTCGCGCGGGCCACTCGTTCTATGGCGCCGCTCTATGCAGGAGCGTATGATTGCGGCGCCATCTTCCCGGAGTCTGGGACATTCGTCCTCTAGCTTCAGGGATGACGCCATCACGCGTCGCGTCATTTCCGGTCTCCGGCAAAATGGCGACGGCCGGCGTCTGCTTACCGGCATTAACAGCGGAGGGACGCCAGGAAGAGAGGCGCCCTTTTTCACTCCTCTAGTGCCTCTGCAGTGACTTGCTCATCACACCTAAGCGGCATGGAACATGAGGAGAGGCCGACCACGGCCGCGGCTACAGAGGAGACCACAGGGGGTGAGTCAACCCAGCCAGCAGGGGTCATGATGGGGGAGGGTACCCCGACTCTTTCCCCTTGCCTGTCACAGGGTTCTTTCTAAATGCATTCCTGTGTACTCTTACATTGCAGGTGAGGACGTCACTGCCCAAGGGGTTGCTAGTCATTCCTCTAGAGCCCCTGCCCGCTCCAAAAGATGCGGCAACTGTAATGAGAAATTACCTTCAACCCATTCCAAGCCCTTCTGCTTCAAGTGTATCCAGAAGCTGGCGGGGAAGGAAACATCTCAGGTTATGAGAGACTTTCTCTCTGTCCAAACCCAGATGCTTGCCACCCTTAAGGATTTTCAAGCCTCCCTTAAGGCTAAAGAACCAGAGGAGTTCCTCCTCAACCAGATTAGGGAGAGGACACCCAGAATCCCTCAGATCCCTCCTGTCTCAGGACTCAGAGGCAGAAGAAGACTCGGAGATCCCTGATCAGGGACTTTCCGATGAGGGCCTGGTAGATAGTCAGGCTGAGGAGGAGGAAGAGGGCTCTAGGTCAGGAAGACACATCTTCTCAGCTGACAACATGTAAGACCTCCTTGGTGCAATCTACTCCTCTGAAGAAATTCAGGAGCCGACGGAGCAGGCATCTGCACAGGATAGATTGTACCGAGGCCTGATAAGGGCCCAACCCAGAGCCATTCCGGTTCATCAGACTCTCAAAGATGTGATCCTTTGAGAGTGAAAGGAACCTGAGAGGAAGCTTCTGAAATATAAAACTTGGAAGCGTAGGTGTCCTTTTAAGGGGGAGGATGAGGAGAAATTCTTTAAAGTTCCCAGATTGGATGCCTCTTGGGCACGGGTGTCAAAGCAATCCGACCTCTCCTTTGAGGACGCGGGTCATATCAAGGTTCTTATGGATCGCCGTACTGAGACGACCTTGCGTAGAGCCTGGGAAGCCAATGTGAGCCCGCGTTGGCTTCAGCTTGTATAGCTAGGAACGCGGATACATGGATAGCCAAGCTAATAGGACATGTTTCCCGTGTGTCCAAGTCCAGGGGAGTCCTACACTCTCTACAGGTGATAGGTAGCGCAGTTCCAGGACCCGCTTATGTGGACTCCCATTTGAGGGCTCCCTCCTTTTTGGTACAGGGCTTGATCAAGCTCTGTCAAGATCTACTGAAAAGGGCAAGAAGTTTCCCACCAAACCTAAAAGGGACCAAAAAAGATTTTTTCAAGGCCCTCAGGGTAGAAACCGCTTCTCAAGCAAGAAGCCTGCCGGTAATAGGAAGTGGGGCGTTGGGAAGGATAAGCCAAAAGGAAGTATCCTCTTTTCCAACCAAAAATCAAATGAAAAGGACTTTAAGCGACGTGAGGGTAGGCGGGAAGACTTTCCCAATTCCTTTCCAGGTGGGAGAGTATTACTCAGAGCCCTCATATTCTCAACATTATAAGAGAGAGTTACAGGCTGGAGTTTCTTCACCCCCCCCCCCCAAAGTTCCTATTAACATTTCTCCCCAGGGACCCCCTCAAGAAGGCAGGTCTTCTGCAAAACGTCTCAGACCTAGCAGAACAGGGAGTGGTAGTTCCGGTACCTGCGGGTCAACGCGGAATGGGGGTCTACTCCCATATCTTCGTTGTCCCAAAATCCTCAGGCAAATACCGTTTGATAATAAACCTGAGACCCCTGAATACCTCTCTGCGTCATAAGAAATTTTGCATGGAGAGGATATACACCCTCAGAAGACTCCTTCTGAAGGAGGTATACATGGTAACGATCGACTTATAGGACGCCTACCTACATGTCCCGATCTTTCCAGGACATCAGGCCTTCCTCAGATTTTCAGTCAAGTCTCCTCAAGAGATTCTACACTGGCAGTTTTCTGCCCTCCCCTTTGGACTGGCTTCCAGCCCAAGGGTGTTTACAAAAATCGTAGCAGAGGTGGTCGCCTTCCTACACTTGCAGGGTATATCAATAGTCCCTTATCTCGACGATCTTCTACTCTACAACCAGAGTTGAGATCTCCTCCTCGCAGACCTGGCCAAGGTTGTGAGTACCCTGGAATCCCTAGGTTGGATCATAAACAGGGAGAAGTCCTCGATGATCCCAGACCAAAGAAAAGTTTACCTGGGTTTCCTGATAGACTCCCTACAGAGGAGGCTCTTCTTGCCCCAGGAGAAGGCCTAGGGCCTCATGGCAGCGGTCTGGTCTCTGTTGGAGCCAGGAGAGTTCTCTTTCAGAGACATCATGAGGGTACTGGGTCTAATGACCTCTTGTATTCCTGTGGTCCCGTGGACTCGGCTCCACTCCAGACCAGACCTCTCCAACAATTCCTCTTATCCTCCTGGGACGGAACAAGAGGGACATTAGACCACAGAATCTCCATCCCAGAGGTAGTAAAGGACTCTCTGAGCTGGTGGCTTCTTCCTCAGAAGTTGCAGGTGGGTCATCTATGGACTCAGACAGACCCCCTCAGGATAACGACGGATGCAAGCTCCTGGGGTTGGGGGGCCCACTTAGGCGAACTCCGAGCCCAGGGTTCCTGGAATCAGGATCAGTGACACGCCTCCTCAAACTTCCGGGAATTATTGGCGGTCGGGGAGGCCCTAAAAGCGTTCGAGGAAAGGATCCGAGACCGGGAGGTCCAGATCCTCTCCGACAATGCGACCACGGTGGCCTTCATAAATCATCAGGGGGGAACCAGGTCTCCCTCCCTGCTGACCTTGTCTCTAGGAATTCTGGGCTGGGCAGAGCTGAACCCAGAGGTGTTCAACCTGGTGTGCCAACATTTTGGAAGGCCAGAAATAGACCTCTTTGCCCGCAAGGAGAACAGGAGAGTAAGAAGATTATTTTCCCTGTCCCGGGAGTGGGGCTCAGGGGGGGTGGATGCACTGGCTCAGGTATGGAGTTTTCACCTGGCTTATGCTTTTCCCCCTCTGAGTCTCATTCCAAGAGTCCTACAAAAACTAGGTCTCTCAGAGACCAGACTCATTCTAATTGCTCCTTGGTGGCCCAAGAGAGCCTGGTTTCCCGCTCTACAGAACTGGTCCGTAGCACCTCCCCTCCATCTACCAGTTCGGGTGGACCTTCTCGGCAGGGACCAGTCTTTCACCCAGATCCCAGCTTCTTCAAGCTGACGGCCTGGTGCTTGAGAGGCAGAACCTGCGGGAGAGGGGATGTTCCGAGAGAGTGATTAACACTCTCCTCTCAAGTAGAAAAGAGGTCACCAGACGTATCTACAGGAAGGTGTGGGGAGTCTTCTCTCACTGGTGTCTAGTGAGAAAGGTATCCCAGCAAGAAACCTCGGTCATCCTGGACTTTCTCCAGGATGGCGCCGACTTAGGTCTCACTACCAAGACTCTAAGAGTACAGGTAGCAGCCTTATCGTATTTTTTGGACAAAAAGTTGTCACTGGACCCTCTAGTTAAAAGATTTCTAATGGCCAGGGATAGATTGTCCCCGGTGCAGATCTCTAGAGTCCCGCCCTGGGACCTTACATTAGTTTTGGAACAATTAACTAAGGCTCCGTTTGAGCCACTAGAAGATATTTCAGTTAAATTACTGACATTTAAGTTTGCTTTTCTTCTGGCAATTACTACAGCCAGAAGAATAGGCGACATGCAGGCTCTGATGATTAAAGAGCCTTTCTTTAGTTATTCGAGGACAGAGTTATTCTTAGGCAGGACCCCCTGTACCTCCCTAAGGTAGTGTCAAAGTTTCATAGATCACAAGAAATTATTCTTCCTTCCTTTTGTTCAAATCCACAAAATGAAAGAGAGGCCTCCTTTCATTGTCTAGATGTCAGACGGTGTCTGCTAGCTTATCTGGATAGAGTGGGTGAATTTAGGAAATCCAGCCATTTACTAATTAATTTTTTTGGACAGAAAAAAGGCCAACAGGCATCTAGAGCATCCATATCTAGATGGATCAGACAGACAATCTCCATAGCTTATGACCAGGCTGGTAAGACAGCCCCGAAAGTTAAAGCTCATTCTACTCGCTCTTTGGCAACCTCCTGGGCAGAAAGAGCCGGAGCTTCGGTGGAACAGATCTGTAAAGCTACGACTTGGTCAAGCCAGAATACATTCCTAAGGCATTTCAGAGTGGAGTTGCTGTCACCTCAGGACCTGTCCTTTGGTAGAGAGGTCCTGCAAGCAGTCGTCCCACCCTAAGGTAGGCCTGAAGCTACTTGCTTCTCTCTCATTGTGCCGTCCTGGAAGACGACTTGAGAAAGTGACCAGTTACACTTACCGGTAACGGTGTTTCTGGGAAGTCTTCCAGGACGGCAGGCCTACTTCCCACCGCTTTGGTTGATACATTGGTTTGTATAGAGTTATTTGGGTGTGTGTTTTCTCTCTCGTGCACTGGTGTGGGTCTGTACTTTATCATAACTGAGGAGCACGGGGAGGGGCGGGTGCTTTAACCTCTTTGAATTGATTGTGTTTCCTGTCAGGTGGAGCCAGTCATCTCTCATTGTGCCGTCCTGGAAGACTTCCCAGAAACACCGTTACCGGTAAGTGTAACTGGTCACTTTTTCTTCCCTGAATGCCTTTTACCCCTGCACACGTTTAGAGGCGTCAAGTGTTTATAGATTCCATTGATGAATTGAACGCTTAAGCATTAAACAGCGAGCTGGTGATGTTTTTTTCTTTTCTGCCTGTAAAATCTTATTTTTCAATAAGCCTATAAACACATATGGCTGCATAGACATATAGGCTAACATAGAGGTGTGTTTACAGGCAGCTTTTACATGCATTTGGCATTTTTTTCCTATGTATTTTAAGTCCTATGTCCTTAATCGTTAACAAGCTAGAAACTGCTAATCTTAGTCACAACCTTGCTTCCTGATTTAAATTCAGCATTCTTATTTTGCTAACTCTGCATAGTAGCAAGGTCACTATAATGTCACCTTGGTACATAACATCTCTTATGTAGATCCAAACCGATAACATGTACGGTAGCATGTCGTAATCCTAAGGTATTTACGTTTAACAGGTGGATGCACTTATAGAAGCTTTTGGTACCAATAGACAGAAACGTGCTTTGAGTTCTCGAAAACTGAACCAAGTTGGCAGCGAAACCTTAAATAAAGCAATGGTGAAAGCAGCAGAAGAGATCATCGAGAACAAAGGAAAAACAGGCAAGGACATTCTTTTTTTTTTTTTCTGATAAAAAAATTAACCTCATTTCTTTAATACATCAAGTATGTTCACTTACAATTTTCTTTTGTCACTAGTTTACTATTGGATGACCAGTTTCCTAATACCATTTTTAAAAATGTATTCTTCTCTACAGAGCTAGTGAAAGAAGCGATGGACACAAATGAAGAGTTGTCTTCTATCTTTTTGCCTTCTTGTGATGCCAGTGCAGATAAACCAGAAAATGTCTACAAGTTTGATGACCGTATCCTTTTATTGTATGGAATGAAGTCTTTGTGTAGTGACATCTCAGGCACAGAAAATTCTTTGGCTGATGCTTTTAGCTCTGCATGTACCTGTCAAAATATAGAAGCATGCTGTTTTACGTGACAGCATCTAGCTTTTGACTTTCCTACATAAGCCATTTGGTTCTAGGTATATAATATCTTTACAGAAATATATTTTGTTTGCTGCACTAATGGAAAAATATGTTTAAAATCTTATGCTGATGTGTTCCCATATTTTATATACCGTATTTATCGGCGTATAACACGCAGCGGCGTATAACACGCACCCCAAGTTTAGGAGGGAATTTTAAGGAAAAAAACTTTTAGGAGGGAAATTCAAGGAAAAAAAAACTTACATTTAAATGCAGCCTTGCCCAGTGTCCATCTGCAGCCTTGCCCAGTGTCCATCTGTCCATCTGCAGCCTTGCCCAGTGTCCATCTGCAGCCTTGCCCAGTGTCCATCTGTCCATCTGCAGCCTTGCCCAGTGCCTTTGCAATCTTGTCAGTCTCGGCGTTTTTTTAAATTTGGTGCCAATTTCTGTGGAGAGGAGCGAGCGGGGCCGAGTGTACTTCAGCTAGACTCGGCTCCTCTCGCAGTCCCGCCCATCTCCACTGACTGCGCCGCTGACAGAGAAAGCCGAGTGTACTTCGGCTAGACTCGGCTCTGCTCACAGTCAGGGGCAGGACTGCGAGAGGAGCCGAGACTAGTCGAAGTACACTCGGCTTTCTCTATGTCAGCGGCGCAGTCAGAGATGGGCGGGACTGCGAGAGGAGCCGAGTAAAGCCGAGTGTACTTCGGCTCCGCTCGCTCTTTCGCTTGTTTCAGCAGGGGAATTCGACAGAGTATCGGCGTATAACACGCACCCACGATTTTCCCCTGATTTTAAGGGGAAAAAAGTGCGTGTTATACGCCGATAAATACGGTAAGTACAGTGCCTTGAAAAAGTATTCATACCCCTTGAAATTTTGTCATGTTACAACCAAACACATAAATGTATTTTACGTGATAGACCAACACAAAGTGGCACATAATTGTGCAGTGGAAGAAAAATAATTTTTAACTTTTTTTTTTTACAAATATCTGAAAAGTGTGGTGTGCATTTGTATTCAGCCCCCTTTACTCTGATACCCCTAACTAAAAGTGGAACTGATTGCCTTCAGAAGTCGCCTAATTAGTAAATAAAGTCCACCGGTGTGTAATTTAATCTCAATATAAATAAAGCTGTTCTGTGAAGCCCTTAAAGGTTTGTTAGAAAACCTTAGTGAACAAAAAGCATGATCAAGGCTAGGGCTCCAACGGATCGGCGGTGATCCGTGATCCGAACGGGTCACCCTGTTCGGATCGGATCACCACTCGATCCGCGGAGCGACCCCGCGGCCTCAGCCTTAGGAAAGGCCACGGCTTCGGCCTAGCTCCGGAGCCGCGGCCATCTTGGTACACGCGGTGGCGGCTGCCTTGTGCGCGCTGACGTCATCACCCCTCGCTGCTCGTGGATCTGAACTGGCCGGCGGGAGAGACTAAAGTAAGTGGGGGAGATGCCCATTACAGTGGGGAGATTGTGGATATTACTGGGGGAGATTGTGGATATTACTGGGGGAGATTGTGGATATTACTGGGGGGGGGGGGGGGGGGGATGACGTGGATATTAGTAATTTTTTTTTTTTTTTTTTTGCCGATCCGTGAGTTTTTTGATCCGTTGCACCCCTAATCAAGGCCAAGGAACACGCCAGACGGGTCCGGGATAAAGTTGTGGGGAAGTTTAAAGCAGGGTTTTGTTATTTAAAAAAAAAAAAAAATATCCCAAGCTTTGAACATCTCACGGATCACTGTTCAATCCATTATCTGAAAATGGAAAGAGTATAAAGAGTGTGGCACAACTGCAAACCTACCAAGACATGGCCGTCCACCTCAACTAACATTTTTTTGTTAAAAAAAAATCCCAATAAGCGTGTATTGATTGGTTTGCGCAAAAGTTATAGCATCTTCAAACTACTGGATAGATTTAGGGACTTTTTTTTTTTACTGATAATGGTGACGATCTGCAAATATTTTATTTATTTTTCGGGACTGTGACATTGCAGCGGATAAATCTGACCCCAAGTGACACTTTTTGGGGACCAGTGACACCAATACAGTGATCAGTGGTAAAAAAATGCACTGATCCCTGTATAAATGACACTGGCAGGGAAGGTGTTAACACTAGGGGAGCGATCATGGGGTTAAATGTGTTCACGTTTCCTCCCTGACAGATCAGCGGCGTGCTTTGTTTACATCGACGCTCCTCTCCTGTAAATGATCGTTGGGTTGAGGCCGCCAAACTCGCTGAATGGCTCCAATTGTGTCCAATCACAGCGGAAGCGTCTCGCCCCCTAAACCGTGTGCACGAAATCACCTACAGGTACACGTGATTTTGTGCATCAGGGCTGCCCTGCCACAGTAAATGCATATGGGGTGGTCCGGAAGCTGTTAATTTTGAAAAAAAAAAATATTGAAAACCATTTATAATTTTCCTTTCACAATTATGTGCCACTTTGTGTTGGCCTATAACATGAAATATATTTACGTTTTTGGTTGTAACCTGACAAAAAGTGGAAAGTTTTCAAGGGGTATGAATACTTCTTCAAGGCACTGTACCTATAGCTCCAATCTAAGTCAGCAGCTACAAAAACTGTTGGGGGGGGGGGGGGGGTGTGGAGAACTTCCACTGGGATTGCCTAGGCAATCTGAGTGGGTACTTGTCAAAACTAGGTACCTGCTAGACTACCCCCCCCCCCAACAAAAAGGTGGCGTTTGTGAGAGAGTAGCAGGGGAGGAGGCCTTAAAGCCTTTTGGGTGAAGCTGCACATTAAATACAGAAAAATAGGTGTCACAAAATTTTAGCTTATCTGCACTATTGGAAATCTGTTTTTCTTCCTCCTATTGTGCATGGTCCTGCTCTCCACTTTAACTTTAGGTGGCCAGACTATTTTTTCTATATTACATTTTTCTGTCCATGATTTCATTATTTTTTTTTTTTTTTACTCACCGCTTTGAAAGTCTGTAAAATACCTCCCTAACAACAAAATATTTTTCCTTCTGACAAAGTTCCTTCTAAGGCCTCATGCCCACGGACGTTTTTACAGCCGCGTTTTTTACAGCTTAAAAATGCCTGTTCATGTTAGTCTATAGCTTCATGCCCACCTAGGCGTTTTTGAGCTGCAAATAGCATAGGCGTTTTTAAGCTGTAAAAAAAACCCAGGACCGGTGCGTTCCTTGGCATCGGCGTTAGGCATAAAAAACGTGAAGCGTTAAATGCGCAAAAACGCTGCAATTGCGTTTTTTGAGCTCCGGCGTGTTTTTTTTTGTTTTTTTTTAAAGAAAAATACGGTCGAAAAATTTATACAATAACATGGACAGGCGTTTTAAGCTGTAAAAAAACGCTCAAAAACGCGGCTGAAAAAACGTCCATGGGCATGAGGCTTTAATCTAAAAGATGAAAAACTGCAATGCAAATAGCAAATATTCATAAATTTAAACGTGGCCTTTTTGCAAAATGGTGAAAATTCAAGGTACGCAAGACTGTAAAAAAGCAACTTGTGCTAAAAATCTGGAGGTTGGCTTCACACCAATGCAAT
Organism: Rana muscosa; assembly: GCA_029206835.1. Taxonomy (NCBI): domain Eukaryota; kingdom Metazoa; phylum Chordata; class Amphibia; order Anura; family Ranidae; genus Rana; species Rana muscosa. The sequence continues at coordinate 635,207,284 of CM055116.1, forward strand.
GTGGTAATGCCTGATCCATGGTGCTGTGAGTGTGTTGCAAGTAAATGATAAAGGCATACATTTTATCGCAATACAGCATGTGACTGAATGTAATTTAAAATGAGCTTTAAAAAAAATAAGGGAATGCATTGTAACAAACTGCAGTGCACATGCAAAACATATACCTGCATGCTATGTGCACCATAACACACACTCGCTCACGTGAACAGGTACTGCAGTGCACCAACACATGTAATGTGCATTATCACGTGTGTGATGTGCATAGTGTGTGTGTGTGTGTGTGTCTTTGTTTTTTCCTAACCAGTGGGTGCTTTGGGGATGTTTCACTTACGGGATGGAGAAAGATCATATTCTCCCCTGATGCCAGGCACTAACTACTAAACACAGAAGTGCTCCATACTTTTTTGTTTCATTCACCAACTGAAGAGAGAGGGCCCCCTTTCACACGGCCTTGTCAGTGTATGTACTCCACTTTGCTCAGCAGGGAAGCGATCCGCTGATCCCCGCTGAGCAGGTGGATAACAGGTCCGTCTCCGCTCACTGTGCAGAGACAGACTTCTCAGAGCCTGTCCTCTATGGAGACTGCCTGGGGGAGGAGACCGATCCTTGTTCCTATATACTAGGAACATGCGATCTGTCTTCTCTCCCCTGCTAGAACGTGTGTGTGTTTACACATCCCCATTCAGGCTCTGTCAGGAGCGATTGCGGGCACGCGCATCGGCACAGTGATGTGGCTGGTGCGCGCGCGCATTCCCTATACCCCTTAAAGTGGCCGCCTTACAGCTACGTGGATTTTCGCAGGGGAGCCATTCTGCCGTCGTAAAATGATGGTGGGCGGAAGAGGTTAATAACAAACATATCATACTTGCCTGCTTTGTATAATCGTTTTATTTCACTTTTGTGTGTATCTAATTATTTATCATTCACCGTTTTTTTTTGGGGGGGGGGGTTTAGTGTTGCCTTTTTAAGCAGTGTTAATTTTGGCAGCAAATTTAAATTTAGTTTTAGTCTTTTGACTAAAATATAATTTTAGTGTTGGTCCCATTTTAGTCTTCTGCAATTGTTTGTTTTAGTCGTATTTAGTCGACTAAATCTCCAGTACATTTTAGTTGACTAAAATAATTTTTGTTGACTAAAATCTAATAGGTGTCGTTAAATTGTAATGCATTATTTAAGCATTTCTCTACAATTTCCAAATGCATTATATACTGCTGGAGTGAAATATGTATTATGTTATTTATGGTATTAAGGTTTAAACATGCACTACAGACCAGTGTTCATTTTGACATCAAATTTCAATTTAGTTTCCAGATCTGTCAAACATCTATATGCCACCAACTTTAAACCCCTTCTCCCTAAAGTACAAACGGAATCCCAACAAATCGCGAAGCATGAACTTTCCTGGTCAGGCAGACTTGCAGCCTATAAAATGACCTGTCTTCCACAAATATTATACTTGCACTGAACCCTCCCCATTCCCTCGTCATTCTTCAGATCCCTCCAGACAATCTTTAACAAGTATCTCTGGAAAAGTAAAAGGCCTAGATGCGCGCATTCCAAACTCATAAAGCACAAACTAGCGGGTGGTACTGGGTCCACAGACTTTGAAGATTACTACACAGCCACTATTCTCACCCAATTACCAGAATGGTTCCATCCCCAACCTAACAAGCTTTGGGGCCAAATAGAAAGTCTTTCTCCACCGATCAAACTTAAAAAACTGGTTATTAAGTACCCCACTGGGAACCATCATCCCGACCATGAAGGCTTCAGTCCGAACATGGAAAAAACTGATACTCTTCACTGACTACTCCCCCTCTACACCACCAAATCAAATACCACTAGATTCTCTGCATCATCTAACGCCAGATCTCCCGCTGTCACACTGGACCAGCAACAAGATTCAATTTATACAGAACTAGGTACTAGGGACACAACCCAAGCCCTTCTCCATTTTTACAAAAATAATTTAATCTTCCCTCCTCCGAATACTTCACCTTTTTAAGAATACGCCACTGCCATACTTGCATGTCTCCATATGCGTCGGGCGTCAGAGGTTTCTGCGGTTTGCAGTCGGAGACAAGCACTACCAATTTGTAGCTCTACCTTTTTGGCCTGGCGTCGGCACCAAGAGTTTTCACCAAGGTGCTTGCCCCGATTCTGGATTTGCTGAGGCAGCGAGGGATCACTATCGTGGGCTACCTGGATGACCTCATTCTGAGAGCAGCTTCCGTCTCAGAATTGAAGGAGGATGTGGCGATCGCCAGTCAGACTCTCCTGGAGTTTAGTTGGGTACTAAACCTCCAGAAGTCGGTGTTGGTGCCGACTCAGCGCCTGGAATACCTGGGCTTGATTCTGGACTCCTCAGAGGAGAGCGTTTTTCTCCCTTCGGACAAGTTGCAGACTCTTCAGGCTGCGGTGAAGCTATTGGCATCCCGCAGGTGGTCGTCGCTGCGCTTGTGCATGAGAGTCCTGGGTCTCATGGAAGCCACCTACGAGGCGGTACCATATGCTCAATTCCACACTCGAGTCTTGCATAAGGAGATCCTGTCAAAATGGGACAAATCTCCGTTGTCCCTGGATTGTCAAATCCGGGTGAGCCGACTAGTCAGGGATTCCCTGATCTGGTGGCTGAGGTCTCTGGCCCTTCAGTCCGGGAAGTCGTTCCTTCCTTTTCACTGGACGTTGATCACGACGGACGCCAGCCTGACCGGTTGGGGGGAAGTTTGGGGCGTACAGTTGACACAGGGTCACTGGACGCAAGAAGAATCCCACCTGCTGATCAATGTGCTGGAACTTCGGGCGATCAGGCGGTGCCTCTCCACATGGTCACAGAGGCTGCAGGGACGCCCAGTCAGGATCCAGTCGGACAACGCCACGGTGGTGGCGTATGTCAACTATCAAGGAGGAACAATAAGCTTGGCTGCAGCATTGGAGGTCGCTCGCATCCTGCGGTGTGCCTGCTCTATCGGCCGTATACATTCTGGGTGTAAAAAGCTGCCTGAGATAGGGCACGCCAGATGTGGATCTCCTGGCTTCTCGACACAATCGGAAGGTATTGAGGTTTGTGGCCAGGTCCAAAGATCCCGGGGTGGACGCGACAGACGCGTTGGTGGCTCCGTGGGGAGAGTATGGGCTAATCTATGCCTCTCCCCCCCCCCCCCACTAAAACTTCTTCCTCGTCTGCTTCGCAGAGTAGAGGCCGAGGGGATTCCGATGATTCTAATTGCCCCAGATTGGCCTTCGGCATCCCTGGTACGGCGACTTAGTACGACTGGTGGCGGATGTTCCTTGGCGACTGCCAATGCTAGAGGACCTTCTGTCGCAAGGTCCTATAATTCATCCTGCATTACAGTCGCTGGCTTTAACGGCATGGCTCTTGAAAGTCAGGTGCTAAGGGACCGATGCCTCTCAGATTCGGTAATTTCCACCATGCTGAGGGCACGGAAGTCATCTTCGTGGATGATTTATCATGACACGTGGAAGGCCTACATCTCTGTGAGGAGATGGGGTGGCGTCCACGTACATATTGGGTTTCCAGGATCCTGCTGTTTTTACAGTGTGGAGTGGATCAAAAACTTGCCTTAAGCACCATTAAGGGGCGGATATCAGCCTTGGCTGTCTTCTTTCAACGACCCTTGGCGGCTCATTCCCTGGTGAGTACGTTTGTGCAAGGGGTTCGACATGTGGCCCCCTCCGGTTCGACCACCACTGCCTCCGTGGGATTCGAATCTGGTGCGCTCAGTACTTCAGAAACCACCGTTTTGAGAACATTAGAGAAATTCCACTATTGACACTCTCTCAGAAAGTAGCCTTTCTGGTGGCTATTACATCAGTCAGGATGGTTTCTGAGTTGGCGGCCTTGTCTTGCAAGTCTCCCTACTTGATCCTCCACAATTGATCCTCCACAAGGATAAGGCGGTGCTACGCCCGCAGCCTTCGTTTTCTTCCTAAGGTTGTTTCGGCTTTTCATCTCAATAAGTACATTGTGCTTCCATCCTTGTGTCCTTGGCCGGCGCACCCAAGAGGGTGCTTTGCATTCCTTGGACGTGGTCCGAGCTCTGCGGGTGTAACTGTCTGCTACGGCTCTGTTTCGGAGGTCAGACTCACTGTTTGTGTCGGTGGTTGGTCCAAAGAAGGGCCTGGCAGTTTTGTCGGCCACCATTTCTCGTGGATCAGACAGATCGTGATTCAGGCTTATGCCTTGAAAGGGCGGGCGCCTCCCTTTCCTGTCACGGCGCATTCAACCAGGGCAATAGGTGTCTCTTGGGCTTTCCAACATCAAGCGTCTGTTTCCCAGGTGTTTAAGGTGGCGACCTGGTCGTCCGTTCACACTTTCACTAAGTTTTACAAGGTTGATGTGAATGCATCTGCGGATGCTTGCTTCGGCCGCAAGGTTCTGCAGGCGGCTGTTTAAGGTTGCAACTCCTCCATTGAGGAGCTCTGGTTGTTTTGGGTGTAAGTTTGTTTGCTTGCTGTTGCCACCTGTCTTTTTTTTTTTTTTTTTTTTATACTGCTTGGGGACGTCCCTAAGGTCAAGACTCGTGCTGTGTCCGTCAATGAACGAAAGAGAAAATGGGATTTTTGTACTCACCGTAAAATTCTTTTCTCTGAAGTTCATTGACGGACACAGCACCCACCACTCCTTTTTATGTTTGTACTGCTTTTCGACGAACTGAGCTACTGGATGCAGTGTGAGGGGTTATAGCCAGTAGGACCGCCCTCCTGATAGAAGGCATATAACCCTAAGGTCAAGACCCGTGCTGTGTTAGTCAATGAACTTCAGAGAAAATGATTTTATGGTGAGTATAAAAATCCTATTTTTCTGCCGATTTCTGGGCACCATAAGACCCCTTTCACACGGAAGGCTTACACGGAACGCTATAGCGTTAAAAGTGGCACCTGCATTCCGCCCTTAAAAAGCTGCTCCATTGTGAAAGACGGGGGGGCTTTTACACTGGAACGTTGAGCTAGCAGGACGGTAAAAAAAGTCCTGCTAGCCACATCTTTGGAGCGGCGTTTATACCGCTCCTCCACTGCTGCTGCCCATTGAAATCAATGCTTCAGTAGCGCATTGCGGTCAGTTTTAACCCTTTCTCGGCCGCTAGCAGGGGTAAAACCGCCCCGCTAGCGGCCGAAATGCGCCGCAAATCCGCCCATAGCGTCGGTGGTAAAAATAGCAGCGTTTTACCGCCGACGCTATGGGCGGCTCAGTGTGAAAAGGGTTCAAGAATGATCATAGCGGCAGTTCCGAAGCTTAATCGTTCTTACAGGCAACGGGAGGGGACCTCCCCCCCACTCCCGGTGCTTCTCCGGGCTCTCCCGTGCCATCGGAGACCCAGAGGATCACCAGTAATCTCTGACCGTCGGAGGCCCGGGCGCGTTGTTAAGACCTCACGTGCGGGCCGCGGATGTAAACAAAGCCCCGATCGCGGCTGTCAGCATGAGATCGGTGAATTTTTATTTTATTTTTTTCTGATATGCTTTTCAGCCTGGAGGAGAGATGTGGGGTCTTATTGACCCCGCATCTCTCCATAAAGAGGACCTGTCACGATAGATTCCCATTATAAGGGATGTTTTTAATTTTCCTTGTAATAGGAATAAAAGTGCTAAAAAAAAATAATTAAAAAAGGGGGGGAAAAAAACAATTAAAACGCCCCGGCAGCTTGCGCACGGAAGCGAACACACATGCAAGTCCTGCCCACATATGTAAACGCAGTTCAAACCACACATGTGGGGTATCGCCGCATGCGTTAGAGCGCGAACAACAATTCTAGCACTAGACCTCTTCTGTAACTCTAAACTTGTAATCTGTAAAAAAAAAAAAAATTTAAGCGTCACCTATGGAGATTTTGAAGTACCGAAGTTTGGCGCTATTCCATGAGTGTGCACAATTTTTTAAAGCGTGACATGTTGGGTATCTATCTACTCGGCGTAACATCATCTTTCACATTCTACTAAAAAATTGTGCTAACTTTACTGTTTTGTTGTTTTTTTAACTCCTGAAACTGTTCTTTTTTCCCAAAAAAAGCGTTTGAAAAATGTATTGCGTAAATACTGTGCGAGATAAAAAGTTGCAATGGCCGCCATTTTATTCCCTAGGCTGTCTGCAAATAAACATGCATATAATGTTTGGGGGTTCTGAGTAATTATCTAGCAAAAAAATTGTTTTTTTACATGTAGGAGAGGAGTGCCTGAAAAGTGGTTAAAATCCTTGCACGTTTTAAATGCTAACCTGTGATTTGGATACTAGTATCTTCATAATATAAAAGTGTACCACATTTAAATATCATTCTAGTTGATGGAATTCCCTGCAATCCTAGAATATCAAAATCCTTTTATAATGTTTTTTTCTTTACATTCTTTTATACTAATGTTGTTTTGATCTTAACTCTTGTCAAGTTATCTCGCCTGTGGAATATGAAGCTTTGGAATCTGTCTCTGCTGCTTTTAAAAACATTACACCTGAGGAACTCCAACAGATGACAGAGAAAAAGGAGTAAGCCAATCTTTTGAATGGGTTGGGTCAGCACAGAGTTATAGAAGTAGACTTGTTGGTGTAGTGTGGGTTTTTTTTTTTTTTGTTAATTTTCCAAATTGAAAAGGTAAGACAAGGTAACATATGGTGGACATTTCACAGGGCCAACAACGGCCGGGTATTTACAGAACAAAAAAAATCAGGAAGGCTCGACAAATGTTACAACACAGCAGTATCGGGGAACTTAGAGTAATTGTCACAATAACTTAATAAAACTCTGAACAATCAAATTACAAAAAACTCACAGTAGAGCCCAAGCCGAAGAGGCGTCCAGTAACAGATCGAGTTCCAGAGGCAGGGTCCCACTCATCAAAGAGCCCCCCAGAGTCGCCCTCAAAAAAAACAAACAGGAAAGAAAGAGGAAAAGACTAACGGGAAGAGAGCAAAGCAGAGTAAAATAGTTTAAAGAGCTCTACTCGTCACTCCTGGGAACAGAGGGCACCGATTTAAACTACCAAGAATAAAAACGGGAACCTCACGGGGGGTCCTCACAGCCATCAAGGCTCCCACACTGCTCTGACTCTCCAGCTTATTAACAGGATAAGCTGTTAGTGACTCCATCAGTTCCACGTCTTTAATCCTGGCATACAACTTGATAGGAGTGGGTGAGGTTTGTCTCTTTTTCCAGTCGAGAGCCACAAAGCATCTAGCAGCCGTGAAGATATGACGCGCCAACTTCTTGGCAAGCCTGGGCAACCTGGAGGGGGGGAGGTGCAATCATAATAGGAACATTTTAGGATAGAGGGGGAGATCTTCATTGAGCAGTCACTGGAGAAGGTCCTGTGATAGCTGCCAGTATGGTAGGATCAGTGGGCACTGCGAATAGATGTGTAGCAAAATACCTCGACATCTGCATCATCGCCAGCAGCGATCCGAAGTGGAGGGGTATATGGCGTGAGGACAAGAGGGAGTCATATACCAAAATAATATTTCTTTCTCGTACATCACGGGACACAGAGCGACATAGTCATTACTAATGGGTTATATAGATACCGTCAGGTGCTGGCACTGGCAACTTCCAAAACCGGAAGTACCCTCCCCTATATAAGCCCCTCCCATCCGGGAGCACCTCAGTTTTTTGCCAGTGTCTAAGGTGTTGGCCAAGAAGAAACATGTGTTTTTCACTGAGCTTGCGTACAGGTTCTTTTGGGCCTCAGTAAGCTATTCCGGATCCGACCAAAAAAGCTTCATAGCTAAACGGTCGGTACCCGGGCCTTGCAGAGAAGAGCAAGGTTTTGCCTGTAATGCTTCTCTTAGGAGAGATGGACCCTGGGATCCAGAGCTCTGGTCATACCCATGACCAAGATGTTTTCTGTGCAGGGTGCTATACAGGTCCAGGGGAGTGGAATCCTTGGGAACCCGGTCCCTGAAGGTTTGATTACAATGCCTGCCGTGATAGGTGAAGTTTGGGCTTTTGTGGACCAAACAAAGTCCTGCGGCGGGGAACAGGTAAGTGGGGGCCCCCAGGAACTTGGTTCTATTGGGGGACCCCCAAGCCTAATTTGTCTTTCTGTCTGTTACCTAATGGTATTCCCGCAAAATTCTGTGCATGCCTGTAACTACTAAAAAAATGTAATAATTTTTAATGGTGGTCAAGAAAAAATAATTTTTTTTTTTATATATATTTAATATATTAGACTGCGGTACCTGTGTTTGTCCACTAGAGGCCGCTGTGGAATGTTTTCTTGTCATGTGGACTAGTTTCTTCTCAGCAGAGCAAGTCCAGGCAGATGGTGAGTTCTCTTATGGGAAACTGCTTCCTCTGCCATGTTGCAATGCTCGTCCATCCCCTGGCCTGCGGCAAAGAGGGGCCCTGGCTCTTGTCCCTAGTTTCCATTTTTTCGAAATTAGCGCCAAAGGCGCACGTGGCCGCGCGCGTGCACGCGCCTCTATATATAGAGGTGAGCCGGAAAAGGGGGCGGAGCCTGGGGGATGACGCTCTGTGCGCGCCGCAGCGCTTCTGCGCATGTGCGGGCGTCCCAGCATGTTAAAAATCACAATTTTGTGTGGTGAGCTGGCTATGAAGTACAGAGACAGAGCTGGCAACATTTAAAAAAAGGGCATACAGCAAGCGGTTGATACAGGCATCCCCTAGAAAGGCACATTAGTAGACACCAACTGTTTCTTATAGCAGCATTTATGCTAGACTATTGTCAGTAACTGGTGTATTTCGGCTGGAATACCTCAGCTTTGTGGCTTAGGAATATGCCGTCTAAAAACTCCGGGACTAGAAATTCCAGGAGGAATAGGGGGTCTCCATCGGGCTCTGAGGATCTTGGGCATGCTTTGGCTGCACCAGTCTCCCCTGAAGAATCAGAGGTTAGTGACCGTAGAGCACCCTCAGGAGTACCTGGTACTGTGGCTGTCCTCAGTTCACCTGCTCCTGTGTATGTAACAGAGGAGGTTTTTTCCTCAGCTCTGGGAGGGCTGGAAGAGAGATTGTCAGCATTGATCGCGGCTTCCCTGTCACAGGAGAAAAGCGCCCGATCTCCGTCTCCTCCCTCAGAGTGCCTGTTAACAGAGCAACAGTCCCATACAGGGATCGACCTACCTGAAGGGGATCAGGATGAGGTCGATTCGGTTGTAGAGGAATCAACAGTGGAAGAGCCGTTCTCAGCATCACATGCTGAAAGGTTATGGGTTCAGTCCCTGACTAATATGGTCCGATCAGCATTTAAAATGCCACTTGCGGAGCCATCATCCACTTCTGTCTCCTCGTTGGGGTCGCTAAAAGCTCCCCAGACTGTTTGTTCCTTTCCGATCCATCCTTTACTGGAAGGGCTCATTTACCAGGATTGGGAGCATCCTGACAAAATATTTACTCCCCCTAAGAGATTTCCGGTGGTCTATCCCATGGAGGATGAGTTCATCAGAAAATGGAAGGTCCCTACAGTGGACGCAGCCATCTCGTGTGTGAATAAATCACTGACATGTCCGGTGGATAATGTCCAAATGTTCAAAGACCCAATAGATAAAAAATTGGAGTCCTTATTAAAATCTGCTTTTTCTACAGCAGGATTGGTGACACAACCAGCAGTGGCAGCTATTGGGGTCTGCCAAGCAGTGAAGGATCAGTTGAAACAGGTCTTAAGGGACTTGCCAGATCAGCAGGCTCTTGCCCTAGCTGATCTACCTAGAGCCTTATGCTTTGCGGTGGACGCCATAAAGGATTCAATCCATCAGGCCTCCCGCCTTACGCTGTCTGTAGTACATATGCGCAGGCTTCTATGGCTCAAAAACTGGTCTGCTGAAGCTCCCTGTAAAAAATTGCTGGTCAGCTTCCCATTTCATGGTGAGCGCTTATTCGGGGAGGACCTGGACAAGTATATCCAGAGAATTTCCAGCGGTAAAAGTACACTTTTGCCAGTTAAAAATAGAGTTAGAGGTCCCTCTTTTAAGAGGCCGGCTTCTCCAGTCCCTAGGACATCGGCTGTGAAACAGTTCCGACGGCCTCCTCGGTCAAATCCCGGAGGTAAAAATCAGGGACAGTTGCAGGGGAACAAGAAGCCCTGGAGCAGGAGAGGTACAAAACCTCCCCCAAAGTCAAATGCATGAAGGGTTGCCCCCACTCAATCGGGTGGGGGGAAGACTTCAGTTGTTCACAGAGACCTGGCGGGACACGATCCGAGACAGATGGGTGCTCTCCGCAGTAAATCTGGGATACAAATTGGAGTTAAAAAACTCCCCTCCTTCCCGCTTTATAAGGTCAAACGTGCCAAGGGATCCCCAGAAGAGAGGATCCCTCCTGTTGGCACTGGAACAATTATTGCTCCAAGCAGTAATTATAGAGGTTCCCCTGGAAGAATGGGGGTTCGGGTTTTACTCAAACCTCTTTACAGTTCCGAAGCCAAACGGGGACGTGAGGCCCATATTAAATCTAAAAGGGCTAAACAAATTCCTACATATCAGGACTTTCCGGATGGAGTCGATCCGATCGGTAGCCACTACCCTACAAGGGGAGGAATGGTTCGCCTCGATCGACATCAAAGATGCTTATTTGCACATTCCCATCTTTCCAGCCCACCAAAAATTTCTACGCTTTGCGGTAGAAGGGTGCCATTTTCAGTTAAGAGCCTTACCCTTCGGTCTGGCCACAGCACCAAGAGTGTTCACAAAAATTCTGGCCCCATTATTGGCCAATCTAAAGACACGAGGTGTAACGATAATGGCATATCTAGACTACTTGTTGCTGATAGACCACTCAGTGGAAAAACTAGAAGTGGTTGTTCACGAGACAATCAAGTTTCTGGAATATCACGGTTGGATTATCAACCGAGACAAGTCAGCCCTAAAACCAGTCAAAAGTCTGGAATACTTGGGGCTAAGGCTGGATTCAGACCAGAGAAAAATTTTCTTGCCTCAAGAAAAGGGGTCGTCTTTGAGAGATTTGATCCACTTAGTGGGTTCAAAAAGACAGCCATCCATACGCCTGTGCATGAGGCTGCTGGGAAAAATGGTGGCATCATTCGAAGCAGTACCCTACGGTCAATTCCATTCAAGGAAATTGCAAAGGGCCATACTGTCAGCCTGGAACAAAAAAGTTCAGGCTCTGGACTTACCAATGTCCTTGTCCCCTTCCGTTCGCAAGAGCCTCCGCTGGTGGTTGGTTCCCCAGAATCTGGAAAGAGGGAAATCCTTCAGTCCGATTTCCTGGAAGGTGGTCACTACAGATGCCAGCCTTATAGGCTGGGGAGCAGTACTGGAGCAATGGTCTCTCCAGGGCAAGTGGTCAGAAGCAGAAAAGGCCCTGCCCATCAATCTCTTAGAGATACGAACAGCCCGGTATGCCCTAGTAGCATGGACATCCAAACTCCAAGGGTCCCCTGTCAGAGTTCAATCAGACAATGCCACAGCAGTGGCATATATCAATCGTCAGGGGGGCACCAGGAGTCGTGCAGCCCAAAGGGAAGTAAATTACATCCTGAGATGGGCAGAAAGATATGTCCCAGCCATATCTGCGGTATTCATTCCAGGAGTGGAGAATTGGAAGGCGGACTTTCTAAGTCGCCAACAATTATGCCCAGGGGAATGGTCCCTTCATCCCGAGGTTTTCCGGACAATATGTCAGCGGTGGGGAACACCGGATGTAGATCTGCTAGCATCCAGATTCAACACAAAAGTGGACAGGTTTGTCTCTTGGACAAGGGATCCCCTAGCATGCGGCTCGGATGCCCTAGTGTTCCCTTGGGATCAGTTCAAGCTGATATATGCATTCCCACCGCCACAATTGTTACCTCGATTACTCCGCAGAATCAGGGTAGAAAAGAAACCAGTGATTCTGGTGGTTCCAGCGTGGCCCCGAAGAGCATGGTACGCAGAGATTGTAAAAATGTCTGTGGTGAGTCCTTGGACCCTCCCACATCGTCCGGACCTGCTTTCGCAAGGACCGATATACCACCCTTCCTTACCAGCCCTAGGTTTGACGGCCTGGCTATTGAAGCCCACATTCTAAAAAAGAGAGGGCTCTCTAATTCTGTGGTATCTACCATGATCAATGCCAGGAAGCCGGTATCCAGGCAGATCTACTATAGAATCTGGAAGGCGTACATCGCCTGGTGTGAGGCCAAGAAATGGCATCCACGTAAATACGTAATAGGTAGGATTCTGGACTTCCTACAATGGGCTGTAGATAGGAAGCTTGCCTTGAGTACTATCAAGGGTCAGATTTCGGCCTTGTCAATATTTTTTCAAAGGCCCTTGGCTTCGCATTCACTAGTCAAAGCCTTTATACAAGGAGTGATGCGTATTAGTCCTCCCGTTAATATTCCCATATGTCCATGGGATCTAAACTTGGTTCTGTCGGTTCTACAGAAACAACCATTTGAACCATTACAGCATATTTCCTTGGTGCTTCTCACCAGGAAATTGATTTTTCTAGTAGCCATTTGTTCGGCTAAAAGAGTATCGGAATTAGCAGCTATGTCCTGTAAGGAGCCATATCTGGTTATCCATAAGGACAGAGTAGTGTTACGTCCTCATCCAGCCTTTCTTCCTAAGGTGGTATCGAGTTTTCATTTGAACCAAGATGTGGTTCTTCCTTCTTTTTTCCCCAAACCTACTTCGGTAGAGGAAAAGTTATTGCATTCTTTGGATGTAGTAAGAGCAGTTAAAGCTTATCTAAAAGCCACTGCTCAGATTCGCAGAACGGATACTTTGTTTATTCTGCCGGAAGGCCCCAGAAAGGGTCAGGCAGCGTCAAAATCTACTTTAGCCAAGTGGATTCGACAGGTCATAATACAAGCCTATGGCTTGAGAAGGAGACCGCCTCCGTTCAAAGTTAGAGCGCACTCCACGAGAGCAGTTGGAACTTCATGGGCAGTGCATCACCAGGCCTCCCTGGCTCAAATCTGTAAGGCCGCAACATGGTCTTCAGTACACACGTTTACTAGGTTCTACCAGGTGGACGTTAGAAGTCAGGAGGATGTCGCCTTTGGGCGCAGTGTGTTGCAGGCCGCAAAAGATCCTCATGTCTGATAGCGCTCAGCTTATATATGGTGTATCCCCCCCCTCATTTGGCATTGCTTTAGGACATCCCATTAGTAATGACTATGTCGCTCTGTGTCCCGTGATGTACGAGAAAGAAAATAGGATTTTTATAACAGCTTACCTGTAAAATCCTTTTCTTGGAGTACATCACGGGACACAGAGCTCCCGCCCCTCTTTGGGGACACTTATTGCTTTGCTACAAAACTGAGGTGCTCCCGGATGGGAGGGGCTTATATAGGGGAGGGTACTTCTGGTTTTGGAAGTTGCCAGTGCCAGCACCTGACGGTATCTATATAACCCATTAGTAATGACTATGTCGCTCTGTGTCCCGTGATGTACTCCAAGAAAAGGATTTTACAGGTAAGCTGTTATAAAAATCCTATTATTGTATGTGTTCTCCTTGTAAAGGGTACAAATTGAGCTTGGGACCATAAAACCTGCCACTTTCCTAAGGGCTATTATTCCCCTATTGCTTGTTCCCACCTGAGCATATTAGGTTATAGTTCTTTGTTATTATTATACAGGATTTATAGTGGTTTATAGGAGTTTGTTATGCTCTATGCACCTAAATATGCTATATAGTTACCAGACTTTTTATGTTTTCTAGCTTTGTTCTAGTTTAACTGTTCTGACATATTTCAGTATTTATCGGCGTATAACACCCACCCTATCTTTTTAAGAGGGAAGTTTCAGGAAAAAAATTTCCACAGTCCCCTGCATGTAACACGCAGGCACAGTTTACCCTCTATTTTCAGGGTAAAAAAGTGAGTGTTATACGCAAATAAATACAGTATCTATGACATAAGGTTAAAGTGGCTGTAAAGCTTCTTTTTTTTTTTTTTTTAGTTAAATAACAAACATGCCTATACTTACCTGCTATTTGCACAGAGCAGCCTCGATCCTCTTCTTCTGGGGTCTCCCCCAGCGCTCCAGGCTTCTCCTCTTCATCGGATTCCGCCACGGAAAACCGCTTTCCATGGGGGCACCTGTGCAGGCCTTTGACACACTCGCCCCCCCCCCCCACTCCCATGTCACAGGATTAGATTGACAGCAGCGAGAGATTCTTCCTGCTGCTATCAATCTGTCCAATGAAGAGAGAGAAAGCGTCTGGAGCTGCTGCGCTCATGCACCTCGCAGGATCAAATCGGGCTCAGGCAAAAATAAAGGGGGGTATTGAAAGGGGGGAGGGGTTGGGTGCTCGAGCACAGACGGTTTTTCACCTTAATACATAAAATGCATTAAGGTGGAAAACCTTAAGGCTTTGCAATCACACGGGCGCCTATGTTTTGCAGGATCAGCTTGCTCTGCGGGGGATTGCTCCGCCGATCCCAAATTCAGCAGTGGCAGAATCTTTTTCTCTGAGGTTTGCCAAGTGCCACTGGTGGACGAGGGTGTTTCTAATATCTTGGAGTTTGTCTTTGAGAGAGACACAAGACAGGACTTTTAGTTTTAAGATTACATTGATTTACTGCTTCACTCTTTATTAGGAAGGAGTTTGGAGGAACAAGTAATGTATGTTTCTTTCTCGTACATCACGGGACACAGAGCGACATAGTCATTACTAATGGGTTATATAGTTACCGTCAGGTGCTGGCACTGGCAACTTCCAAAACCGGAAGTACCCTCCCCTATATAAGCCCCTCCCATCCGGGAGCACCTCAGTTTTTTGCCAGTGTCTAAGGTGTTGGCCAAGAAGAAACATGTGTTTTTCACTGAGCTTGCGTACAGGTTCTTTTGGGCCTCAGTAAGCTATTCCGGATCCGACCAAAAAAGCTTCATAGCTAAACGGTCGGTACCCGGGCCTTGCAGAGAAGAGCAAGGTTCTGCCTGTAATGCTTCTCTTAGGAGAGCTGGACCCTGGGATCCAGAGCTCTGGTCATACCCACGACCAAGATGTTTTCTGTGCAGGGTGCTATACAGGTCCAGGGGAGTGGAATCCTTGGGAACCCGGTCCCTGAAGGTTTGATTACAATGCCTGCCGTGATAGGTGAAGTTTGGGCTTTTGTGGACCAAACAAAGTCCTGCGGCGGGGAACAGGTAAGTGGGGGCCCCCAGGAACTTGGTTCTATTGGGGGACCCCCAAGCCTAATTTGTCTTTCTGTCTGTTACCTAATGGTATTCCCGCAAGATTCTGTGCATGCCTGTAACTACTAAAAAAATGTAATAATTTTTAATGGTGGTCAAGAAAAAAAAAAAAAAAAAAGGAATGTTTTTTTATATATGTTTAGTATATTAAACTGCGGTACCTGTGTTTGTCCACTAGAGGCCGCTGTGGAATGTTTTTCTTGTCATATGGACTAGTTTCTTCTCAGAGAGCAAAGTCCAGGCAGCTGGTGAGTTCTCCTACAGGAAACTGTTTCCTCTGCCATGTTGCAGTGTTCGTCTATCCCCCGGCCTGCGGCAAAGGGGGCCCTGGCTCCTGTCCCTGGTTTCCATGTTTGAAAATTAGCGCCGAGGCGCACGTGGCCGCGCGCGTGCGCGTGCACGCGCCTCTATATATAGAGGTGGCCGGAAAAAGGGGCGGGGCCTGGGGGATGACGCTCTGTGCGCGCCGCAGCGCTTCTGCGCATGTGCGGGCGTCCCAGCAGGTTTTTAAAAAGCCACATTATTGCAGTAAGCTGGCTATGAAGTACAGAGACAGAGCTGGCAACATTTAAAGGCATACAGCAAGCGGTTGATACAGGCATCCCCTAGAAGGGCACATTAGTAGACACCAACTGTGATATAGCAGCAATTGTGCTAGACTATTCTCAGTAAAAGTGGTGTATTACGGCTGGAATACCTCAGCTTTAGGCTTAGGAATATGCCGTCCAGTAGCTCCGGAACTGAATCTTCCAGGAAGCGAAGGGGGTCTCATCGGGCTCTGAGGATCTTGGGCATACTCTTGCTGCACCAGTCTCCCCTGAAGTTCAGAGGTAAGTGACCGTAGAGACCCCGCAGGGGTACTTGGTACTGTGGCTGTCCTCAGTCACCTGCTCCTGTGTATGTAACAGAGGAGGTTTTTTCCTCAGCTCTGGGAGGATTAGAGAGGGATTGTCAACATTTATCGCTGCCTCCCTGTCGGGGAAAGCACGCCCGATCTCCGTCTCCTCCTTCAGAGTGCCTGTTAGCAGAGCAACAGTCCCATACAGGGATCGACCTGCCTGAAGGGGATCAGGATAAGGTTGATTCTGTTATAGAGGAATCAACAGTGGGGGAACCTTTTCTCAGCATCTCAAGCTGAAAGATTATGGGTTCAGTCTCTGACTAACATGGTCCGATCAGCATTTAAAAATGCACCTTGCGGAACCATCAACCACTACTGTATCCTCGTTGGGGTCGCTAGAAGCCCCCAGACTGTTTGTTCTTTTCCACTTCACCCTTTACTGAAAGGGCTCATTTACCAGGATTGGGAACGTCCTGAGAAAATATTTATTCCCCCAAGAGATTTCCGGTGGTCTATCCCATGGAGGATAAGTTCATCAAAAAAAAAAAAAAAAAATGGAAGGTCCCTACAGTGGACGCAGCCATCTCTTGTATGTATAAATCACTGACATGTCCAGTGGATAATGTCCAAATGTTCAAGAACCCAATAGATAAAAGATTGGAGTCCTTATGAAAATCTGCTTGGTGATACAACCAGCAGTAGCAGCTATTGGGGTCTGCTAAGCAGTGAAGGATCAGTTGAAACAGGTCTTGAGGGACTTGACAGATCAGCAGGCTTTGCCCTAGCTGATCTACCTAGAGCCTTAGGCTTTGCGGTTGACGCCATAGAGGATTCAGTCCATCAGGCCTCCCGCCTTACGCTGTCTGTAGTACATATGCGTAGGCTCCTATGGCTCAGAAACTGGTCTGCTGAAGCTCCCTGTAAAGAATGGCTGGTTAGCGTCCCATTTCATGGTGAACGCTTATTCAGGGAAAACCTGGACAAATATATCCAGAAAATTTCCAGCGGTAAAAATACGCTCTTGCCGGTTAAAAGCAGAGTTAGAGGTCCCTCTTTAAGGGGCCTGCTTCTCCAGTCCCTGGGGCATCGGCTGTGTAACAGTTCCGACGGCCTCCTCGGTCAAATCCCGGGGGTAAAAAACAGGGACAGTAGCAGGGTAATGAGAAACCCTGGGTCAGGGGAGGTACAAAACCTCCCCCAAAGTTAAATTCATTGAAGCCCCCACTCAGTCGGGTGGGGGGAGGACTCCAGTTGTTCGCAAGGAGACCTGGCGGGACACGATCAAGACAGATAGGTGCTCTCCGCAGTAGGTTTGGGATACAGTTTGGAGTTAAAAGACTCTCCTCCTTCCCATTTTTAAGGTCAAACGTGCCAAGGGATCCCCGGAAGAGAGAGTCCCTCCTGTTGGCACTAGAACAACTATTGCTCCAAGGAGTAATTATGGAAGTTCCCCTGGAAGAATGAGGGTTCGGGTTTTACTCAAACCTCTTTACAGTCCCGAAGCAAACGCGGACGGGAGGCCCATATTAATTCAAAAAGGGCTATACAAATTCCTGTATATCAGGACTTTCCGATGGAGTCGATCCGATCGGTGGCCACTGCCCTACAAGGGGAGGATTGGTTAGCCACGATCGACATCAAAGATGCTTATTTGCACATTCCCATCTTTCCAGTCCACCAAAAATTTCTACGCTTTGCAGTAGAAGGGCGCCATTTTCAGTTCAGAGCCTTACCCTTCGGTTTGGCCACAGCACCACGAGTGTTTACAAAAATTCTGGCCCTTTATTGGCCAATCTAAGAACACAAGGTGTAATGATAATGGCATATCTGGATGACTTGTTGCTGATAGACCACTCAGTGAAAAAACTAGACGTGGTCGTTCACAAGACGATCAAGTATCTGGAATCTCACGGTTGGATTATCAACCGAGACAAGTCAGCCCTAAAAACCAGTCAAAAGTCTGGAATACTTGGGGCTAAGGTTGGATTCAGGCCAGAGAAAAATATTCTTGCCTCGAGGAAAGGTGTTGTCTTTGAAAGATTTGATCCACTTAGTGGGTACAAAAAAGACAGCCGTCCATACGCCTGTATATGAGGCTGCTGGGAAAAATGGTGGCATCATTCGAAGCAGTACCCTACGGTCAATTCCATTCAAGGAATTTGCAAGGGGCCATACTGTCAGCCTGGAACAAAAAAGTTCAGGCCCTAGACTTACAATGTCCTTGTCCCCTTCCGTTCGCAAGAGCCTCCGTTGGTGGTGGGTTCCCCAGAATCTGGAAAAAAGGAAATCCTTCAGTCCGATTTCTTGGAAGGTGGTCACTACAGATGCCAGCCTTATAGGCTGGGGAGCAGTACTGGAGCAATAGTCTCTCCAGGGCAGATGGTCGGATGCAGAAAAGGCCCTGCCCATCAATCTCTTAGAGATACGAGCAGCCCGGTATGCCCTAGTAGCATGGACATCCAAACTCCAAGGGTCCCCTGTCAGAATTCAATCATCAGGGGGGCACCAGGAGTCGTGCAGCCCAGAGGGAAGTAAATTACATCCTGAAATGGGCAGGAAAAATATGTCCCAGCCATATCTGCGGTATTCATTCCAGGAGTGGAGAATTGGAAGGCGGACTTTCTAAGTCGCCAGCAATTAGGCCCAGAGGAAGGGTCCCTTCACCCCGAGGTTTTCTGGACAATATGTCAGCGGTGGGGAACATCGGATGTAGATCTTCTAGCATCCAGATTCAACGCAAAGGGGGATAGGTTTGTCTCTCGGACAAGGGATCCCCTAGCTTGCGGCTCGGATGCCCTAGTGTTCCCTGGGGATCAGTTCAAGCTGATATATGCATTCACACCGCCACAATGGTTACCTCGATTACTCCGCAGAATCAGGGTAGAAAAGAAACCAGTGATTCCGGTGGCTCCAGCGTGGCCCCGAAGAGCGTGGTACGCGGAGATTGTAAAATTTCAGTGGGGAGTCCTTGGACTCTCCCACGTCGTCCGGCTTTCGCAAGGACCGATATACCACCCTTCCTTACCAGCCCTAGGTTTGACGGCCTGGCTATTGAAGCCCACATTCTAAAAAAGAGAGGGCTCTCTAATGCTGTGGTATCTACCATGATCAATGCCAGGAAGCCGGTATCCAGGCAGATCTACTATAGAATCTGGAAGGCGTACATCGCGTGGTGTGAGGCCAAGAAATGGCATCCACATAAGTACGTAATAGGTAGGTTTCTGGACTTCCTACAGTGGGCTGTAGATAGGAAGCTTGCCTTGAGTACTATCAAGGGTCAGATTTCGGCCTTGTCAATATTTTTTCAAAGGCCCTTGGCTTCGCATTCATTAGTCAAAGCCTTTATACAAGGAGTGATGCGTATTAGTCCTCCGGTTAATATTCCCATATGTCCATGGGATCTAAACTTGGTTCTGTCGGTTCTACAGAAACAACCATTTGAACCATTACAGCATATTTCCTTGGTGCTTCTCACCAGGAAATTGATTTTTCTAGTAGCCATTTGTTCGGCTAAAAGAGTATCGGAATTAGCAGCTATGTCCTGTAAGGAGCCATATCTGGTTATCCATAAGGACAGAGTAGTGTTACGTCCTCATCCAGCCTTTCTTCCTAAGGTGGTATCGAGTTTTCATTTGAACCAAGATGTGGTTCTTCCTTCTTTTTTCCCCAAGCCTACTTCGGTAGAGGAAAAGTTATTGCATTCTTTGGATGTAGTAGGAGCAGTTAAACCTTATCTAAAAGCCACTGCTCAGATTCGCAGAACGGATACTTTGTTTATTCTGCCGGAAGGCCCCAGAAAGGGTCAGGCAGCGTCAAAATCTACTTTAGCCAAGTGGATTCGACAGGTCATAATACAAGCCTATAGCTTGAGAAGTAGACCGCCTCCGTTCAAAGTTAGGGCGCACTCCACGAGAGCAGTTGGAACTTCATGGGCAGTGCATCACCAGGCCTCCCTGGCTCAAATCTGTAAGGCCGCAACATGGTCTTCGGTACACACGTTTACTAGGTTCTACCAGGTGGACGTTGGAAGTCAGGAGGATGTCGCCTTTGGGCGCAGTGTGTTGCAGGCCGCAAAAGATCCTCATGTCTGATAGCGCTCAGCTTATATATGGTGTATCCCCCCCCTCATTTGGCATTGCTTTAGGACATCCCATTAGTAATGACTATGTCGCTCTGTGTCCCGTGATGTACGAAAAAGAAAATAGGATTTTTATAACAGCTTACCTGTAAAATCCTTTTCTTGGAGTACATCACGGGACACAGAGCTCCCACCCCTCTTTGGGGACACTTATTGCTTTGCTACAAAACTGAGGTGCTCCCGGATGGGAGGGGCTTATATAGGGGAGGGTACTTCCGGTTTTGGAAGTTGCCAGTGCCAGCACCTGACGGTAACTATATAACCCATTAGTAATGACTATGTCGCTCTGTGTCCCGTGATGTACTCCAAGAAAAGGATTTTACAGGTAAGCTGTTATAAAAATCCTATTTTCTTTGTCTTTTTTTTTTGGTCCACTTGTTATGATGTACGGTAATATGGAGTACTAAGCCTGCAATTAGGGTATTAAGCTGGTCTACTGCAGTCACAAGTTTGTCTTACTCTTCCCTTCATCCTCTAATTATATAGCAGGTCGGAAGGATCACTCTATACAGGGGTTTCAAACTGGTGGCTCTCAAGCTGTTGTGAAACTACAAGTCCCATGAGGCATGGCAAGGCTAACGGTTACAAGCATGACTCCCACAGGCAGAGGCATGATGGGACTTGTAGTTTCGCAACAGCTGGCGGGCCGCCAGTTTGAGACCCCTGCTAGCAGCATTGCAGTATGACCCCAATGTCCTCCCTATACTAATGGCATCAATGGAAGGGTGAAGTAAAATGGAGTCTGTTTCCACATCCTCATTGTTTTAATGTTTAGGTTTACCACACTGTTCCTGGGAAAACTTGGTTTATTAAAAACATGTTGGTTCGTTCTTCTTTTTTCTTTTTTTTGTAAAGTTTTGCACACTGATATGCAACCAAAATACACAATTTGTCATATGTGCTAATGTTGGATCTTTTTACTTCCTTTTGAAATCCTAAATTAGAATCATTGGATAAGCAAAACTGCCTATTTTGGAGGGTTGTAGTATATTTTACTGCCCTTCTGCAGCTTGGATACTGTTTCAGTAATTTCAGTGCATGCATTGATACAGTGCCTTGAAAAAGTATTCATACCCCTTTGAAAGTTTCCACATTTTGTCATGTTACAACTAAAAAATTTGAATGTATTTTATTGGGGTTTTGGGTGATGGACCAACACTAAGTGGAAGGAAAATGATAAATGGTTTTCATTTTTTTACAAAAAAATATCTGAAAAGTGTGGCGTGCATTTGTCAATACTTTGTAGAACCACCTTTCACTGCAATTAGAGCTTTTTGGGTATGTCTCTACCAGCTTTGCACATCTGGAGTGAAATTTTTGCCCATTCTTTGCAAAATAGCTAAAGCTCTGTCAGATTGAATGGAGAGCGTCTGAACAGCAATTTTCAGGTCTTGCCACAGATTCCTAATTGAATTTAGGTCTAGATTTTGATTGGGCCATTCTAACACATGAAAATACTTTGATCTAAACCATTCCATTGTAGCTCTGCGGGGTATGCTTAGGGTGGTTGTCCTGTTTGAAAGGTGAACCTTCGCCCCAGTCTTAAGTCTTTTGCAGGCTCGAATCGTTTTTCTCTCAAGATTGCCCTGTATTGGGCTCCATCCATCTTCTCATCAACTCTGACCAGCTTCCCTTTCCCTGCTGTAAAAAAGCATCTCCACAACATGATGCTGTCGCCACCATGTTTCACAGTGGGGATAGTGTGTTCAGGGCGATGTGAAGTTAGTTTTCTGCCACACAAAGCGTTTTGCTTTTAGGCCAAAATTCAATTTGGGTCTCATCTGACCAGAGCACCTTCTTCCACATGTTTGCTGTGTCCCACAAATGGCTTCTTGAAAACTTTCTTCTTGCCACTCTTCCATAAGGACCAGGTTGTGGAGTGCACAACGAATAGTTGTCCTGTGGACAGATTCTCTCACCTGAGCTGTAGATCTCTGCAGCTCCTCCAGAGTTACCATGGGCCTCTTGGCTGCTTCTATATTTCTCTACTTGCCCGGCCTGCCAGTTTAGGTGGACGGCCATGTCTTGGTAGGTTTGCAGTTGTGCCATACTCCTTTCCATTTTTGGGTGAAGGATTGAACAGTGCTCATTGAGATGTTCAAAGCTTGGGATATATATATTTTTTTTTTCTTATAACCTAACCCTGCTTAAAACTTCTCCACAACTTGATCCCTGACCTGTCTGGTGTGTTCCTTGGCCTTTATGATGCCGATTGTTCACTAAGGTTTACGAACAAACCTCTGAGGGATTCACAGAATGGCTGTATTTATACTGAGATTAAATTACACACAGGTGGTCTCTATTTACTAATTAAGTGATTTCTGAAGGCAGTTGGCTTCACTAGATTTTAGTTAGGGGTATCAGAGTAAAGGGGGCTGAATACAAATGCATGCCACACTTTTCAGATATTTGTAAAAAAACAATTGAAAACCATTTATCATTTTGCTTCCACTTCACAATTATGTGCCGCTTTTTTTTAAATGTAATTTCAATAAAATACATTTTACGTTTTTCGTTGTAACCTGACAACTGGAAAATTTCAAGGAGTGTGAATACTTTTTCAAGGTACCGTATTTGGGTAACTAGGCGTGTGTTTAGTTATGGGACTGTTGTTCACAAAGCCCACTAAAACTCCTTCTTTTTCACACAGGCATACTTTATTTGTCCTTCAAGAGCTCCGAGAGCTTAAACTGGCAAAGGACCCTGACCGCCAGGCTCGCGTTCTGTGGTATTTGGACATGTTGATTAAATTCAGCCAACTTAAAGTTGCAAAACGGAAAGGTTAGTTCTTTATGAAAAACTGCAGTACCCCAAATTATCAATAGTTAACTTTTCTTTGCAGCTTATTAGTTGAGAGAACCAGAAATGAGGGACTAGGGCTGGGAAAAAAATCGATTTTAATCTTGAATCGAGTTTTGAGCTCAAATCGATTCAGTTTTGAAGAAAATCGATTTTTTTAGATTTTTTTTTTTTTTTTTTGAATTTTTATTTTTTTTTTCCTTCCCTTCAAATTTTCCGTAGCAGGACTGCAGGGGGCGTATCCGGAATGGCACTGGGCAGCGTTACCCCAATTACATCTACTCGCTGCAGCCGCCGTCTGCCTACCTGATCAGCGTGTCATGCAGACAGACGGCGGCCATTGCAGTGTTCAAAAGCCGCGCCTCCCGAGTCCTCGTCGTCTGTGATAGGCGGAACACTCAATTTCACAGCAGGCAGTATTCAGCCTATCACGGACATCCTCTCATCCTTGTCTGTGTTATGAGGATGACCATGATAGGTGGAACACTGAATGCTGGGAAATTGAGTGTTCCGCCTATCACAGACGAGAAGGAGGCGCGGCTTTTGAATACTGGAATGGCCACCGGTGTAGCAGTAAAATCTGTATACCATGAAAATCTGCATCAGGTACGGGCACAGTGATTGAAGCATGGGCACAGTGAAGCACGGGCACAGGGAGACACGGGCACAGTGAGGCATGGGCACAGTTCAATTCAACTAAGAGTAACCTCAGGATTTTTTGTTGTTTTATTAGCTAAATCCAAATACAGTATTAATAATTTGGATGTTTAACAATCTTTGTTGCACACTGCAAAAAACAACAAAAGGTCACAAGCGCTAAATTGGTGGATAAAGAAAAAAATATAATGGATGATAATAATAAGGCCTCATGCCCACGGACGTTTTTACAGCTGCGTTTTTTACAGCTTAAAAACGCCTGTCCATGTTATTGTAAATTATTTTATTTATTTTTTTTAAAAGTCGGAGCTAAAAACGCGACCGCGCGTTAGTGCGCGTTTTTTGACGCTCGCGTTTTTTTCTGCCTAATTCTGACGCTGAGGAATGCACTGGCCCTGGGTTTTTTTTACAGCTTACAAACGCCTATGCTCTTTACAGCTCAAAAACGCCTAGGTGGGCATGAAGCTATAGACTAACATGGACAGGCATTTTTAAGCTGTAAAAAACGCTCAAAAACGCGGCTGAAAAAACGCCCGTGGGCATGAGGCCTAATAATAAGAAAAAAATCCCAAATATTTTGGGAAGTACAAAGTATCCAAAAAGGGGGAAAAAACAGGATCCAGCGCAGCAAGAAAAAATCCGTACCCAGAAGTACAAAATACACAACATGCACACAATATAATCCAGCGCTCATGGAACATACATTATTAACTATTGAAAACTCTTGAAGAATTGATAAAAAAGCTTAGTCCATTTATTAATCACAATAAAGAGAGGGATCCAATCCCAAATGTGCAGAGGGCAAATGAATCTTAACTCTCCAGTTGCCAGTGGTGACAAACTTGTTAAACTTGCAGTGACATCCGTGGAGCAAGGAGGGGTCAAAAAAGTAAAAACAAAGCCTGTGGCATGATCTCCGTGTGAGCACAGTATCTTGAATGATGGACAACAGGCAGACCAGCGTGTGGAGGGCCCTCCAACCCAAAAGGATGCAGAGCCAGGATCGCAGCAAGGCTGGGACAGAAGGAATCACACACAGAGTTTCAAGAGTTTTCAATAGTTAATAATGTATGTTCCATGAGCGCTGGATTATATTGTGTGTTTGTAGCACACTGACTTTGCAGTTAGAGAAAGGGTTTGCCTTTGCAATTTTGTTTGTTGATGCACTTTAATTAATATAATAAAAAAAAAAATCGAATCGTAAATCGAGTTTTTTATAAAAAAAACGCAGATTTTTTTGGGGGGGAAAATCGCCCAGCCCTATGAGGGACCTAAAATTATTTCTCTCGCTCATACTCAATATGTGTTGTGCAATCGTCTTTTACATACGCGTACATTTTCTTTCATATGTGCAAAGCAGGGATGTTCCATCTTTTTATAAGGCTTTGTTTTTTGTTTTTTTTCCACTTAACTTTATTGCTATCACAAGGGGGCCATCAAGTTCCCTACGTAATGGCATTGGGCAGGGTATCAGGTACACTTTATGTGGATATTAGGGGTCTATAGGGCTCCAGATGTCTCCCTTGCCCTCTGCTGAAACCAGCTGAGCACATATGGTGCTTTATCCACTATTTTCTAGCAAGGATTTCGAGCTGAGTGCTTCTAGGCTCACACTTTTACCAAATGGTACTGTCACTTATAGGAATACTGGAAGTGGCAAACAAAATAAATTCAATGACAGCCCAGGATAACCCCTCTTACTACCAGCACGCCTTTGTTTTGTAAAAGCAGTGCAGAGAATAATTATAAACAGAGGGGTGGGACAAAGGAGTCCCTCAATGGACTCCAAGAAAAGGAATTCTATAGTGAGTACAAAAACCCTATTAATTTGTCGAGAGAGAGAGAGAGGGACCCCGATCCACAATCAAATAAAACAATCATAGTCACCTTGTGACCTTGGTGTTTGTGTGAACATGGTTTATTTTTTTTCCGACAGGCTTTAATGCTAGTTGCAGAAGCCTCCTAGTATACAGTATGCTTCCTCCATGATTCCAGGGACAGTGTACTTGGAGGGGATGCATATCTAGGGTTTTCTAGGCTACTTTTGTTAGTAGCCTAGGCATGGAACATTCCCTTCATATCACCTTCTCGTTTTTCCCCAATGTTCCTCCTCGGCCGGGGGGGAAGCAACTCTCTGTGGTCCTAGTGAAATCCACTGTTACTCACATTTGGTCAGGCGCCGAGTTCAATGGGTGGTGGAACCCACTGATGTGTAATGCTGATTTTTATGAAAGAATCATGGCTGCTGGCATACCCAAATCTTTTAGAGGAAGATTTGCGAGGCTGAAGCGGGTTCATACTCCACTCCTAGGTATCAGCGAGGTCAGAGCGGGGGGCATCTGGAGTCTCAGACTATTTTGAGATAAGTGACGCATGTCTGCTAAGCTAAACCACAGTGCATGAGCCAGAACAGCATGCAGCCTGCTGCGCTGTAGGTCTCCCTGAATAGACAGCCATATGATGAGTATGTGAGTATACCCTGGTGCCTGCATCCACAGACACCAGAAGGAAAGTACCAGCGGGTGGGAGATGGAGCAGTAGGTGGACCTGGATCTTTCCAGGAGTATTGCAGCAGATTAATTTTGGTCAGCATTGCTACACCATGCAGTCTTATTCCGCCACGACAACTGCTATGTGTCTGGCAGGTGGTGGGGGGCGCCAAGGTAGGTTGATTGGAGTTTTATGTTTCTTTCTTTATTGCTTTCCTTCTATACCCATACAGTGGGGAAGCATCCTCTCTTTGGGAGTTGGTTTCTATGGGTGTTTGTGTGTCTCTTACAAGTGCAGGGTGACTATGCTTTGTGTTCCTGTCCGCCAATAGTGTGGCAATCCGGAGGCAGTGACCCTAATGCCTCTCAAGCTGCAGAGCATGGTGCTAGTAGCTCACAGATTAGTAGAAGCTGCAGCCTGTTGGCTCCTTTCTACATTTATGTCACACTTGTGCATGTGCAGGGCTACTGGGATCTGCTTACTCCATTTTTACCATCCATTACAACAGGGCTTGACAAATTTGCTTTGAATCTAGGAGCCGACTAAAAAAGTTAAGCCATTTTTTTTTTTTTTTTTTTGCGTAGTATGGTTTGTCAGCGCCCGGGGCAAGGGCGTTGCTAGGTGGCAAAAAGACCAGGGGCTTCAGCCCCAAGGCCCTGCATCCATCATATGTGATGTGCACCAGTGAATTTAAAGGAGTGAGGTGGTAGGAAGCTGGCAGTGAGGTACAGGGGGGATAACGGGGGGTATGTTAGGAAGCTGACAGTGGGGTACAGGGGGATGCATGTGGCAGGGGGATGATGACGGGGATGCATACAACACGGGGTACAGGGGGGATGCATATGGCAGGGGGTACGGGGGGGGGTGATGATGACAAAGGAATGCATATGACGGAGTACAGGGGGGATGCATACGACAAGGGGTACAGGGTGGGTGGTGACAGGGGATGCATATGACTGGGTACAGGGGGATGCATATGACAGGGGCTACGGGGGGGTGATGACAAGGGGATGCATATGGCAGGGGGATGCATATGACAGGTAGTCCAGGGGGATAATGATGACGGGGAATAATGATGACGGGGGGTGTTGCGGACAGGGGGATGCATATGGCAGGGGGTATGGGGGGATGATAAGGGGGGGATGCATATGACAGGGAGTTAAGGGGGGATAATGACGGGGATGCATATGACAGGGGGTACAGGGAGGGGTGATGATGACACGGGGATGCATATGACAGGGGGGTGATGATGACACGGGGATGTTCTCAGGGGTTGTATACAACTTCAGCAACACACCCCCTGCCTCTATCCCCCCTCCCCTGAGAGACGTGGCTGTGCTGTGAACGAGCACGTTGGTCACATGGCTCTGTTTCCATAGTAATACAACCTCATACAGGAAACAGAAGCTGCTTTGACCAGATAATAAACAGAATCTACTGCTGAGAGATCAGAGTTTCACAGAACAGAAGTTTTGCAGGCCTGTCAGGATCTGGAGTGTGTTGGAGAGGTTCTCCTCCTCCCCTGTCTGCTCCTCTCACTTCACACACACACACACACACACACACACACACACACACACACACACAATTATCTTACAAGCCTGGGAAATGCACAGAGTCGTCGCTGCGCATGCGCGGTTCAACAGATGCCTTATCTGATATGATGTTTTTTTCGACAGGACACCTACAGTTGGCTACCAGTGAGGAGATGGAGGTGGAGTGAGAGCCAATTGGAAGAGGCAAATGGGGTGACAGACAGGACATGGCGGTGCTAATAATCTGTTACCATGGTGGCCCTGCTACTGAGAGGAGGCCTGAGCCGAGGGCCTGTACTGTGAGGAGGTGAGTCTCCTTCTCTGTATGTCTACAGGCCTTTACCTATATACACAGGAGGGCTCTCCTATGTACACAGCCCGATACCTACCTACACAGGGCGGTACACCCATGTACACAGGCCGATACCTACACAGGGGGGCACAGCCATGTACCTTCCTGCAGATGGGGGGGCACAGCCGTGTACACAGGCTTATAACTACCTACAGAGGGGGGCACTGCCATGTACAGAAGAGAGCACAGCCATGTACCTGGCTCTCCTCTCCTCTGTGCCTGGCTCTCCTCTCCTCTGTACTGTGTAGGTAGGTATAGGCCTGTAGACACACACTGAGAAGGTGACTCACCTTCTCGCAGTACATGCCCTCGGCTCAGGCCTCCTCTCAGTAGCCATGGTAACAGATGATTAGCAGCGCCGTGTCCTTCTCTCTGTCGCCCCATTTCCCTCTGCCAGTCAGCTCTCACTCCACCTCCATCTCCTCACTGGTAGCCAGCTGTAGGTGTCCTGTCCAATAATGCATCCAATGAACAGCGCATCCGCAGCGATGGCTCTGTGCGGCATGTGATCCTGTAATACTCTATTTACAATGAAGGGAACATTATTACTATAGGGGTAGTAGGCAATACACCAATTATGGGGGAGACTATTCAGGGTGTAACATGTTATGAATGGTCCGTCCCCAATCCCCTGCTCTGACAGCTAGCGGGGATAATTGATCCTTTTTCTTTTGCAGGAAAAAAAAATATGTGCATTTATTATAATTTTTTTGGTTAAAAGGTGAACCTATCCTTTTAAAGTGGAACTTCCCCTTTTAGGTGAAGCTCTGCATTACTTGCACGACATTGGAGCTAATGCTGGTGTTTTTCTTATGTTCTTTTGGTACTGTTGCAGATAAAGCGGGTAGGTATAGCAATGCAATATGAATGTTCTGTTACTGCTACAGGCTCAGTCCCCTGAGCTAGTGATCCGCATAACTTGACTCGCACCAGTATCGCAATGTGCCCCATGATGCTGGAGTGGAGTATACAGAACACTCACATGGTTGCCATGCCAGCCTTCAGATTTGAGTAAAGTCCTAGGTATAAGCATATGGGTTTTGGGGATGTATGGCGTTGGGGGCAGAAATCTTATAAATAAATAAATATGATGGTCTATTATCTAGGTGTCGGTTTCTCTCGTATGAAGATAATGTAGGGTGTGAATTGTTATTGTATCAGCTATCTGATTGATTATCCTTGCATATGCAGGTTAGTATCATTTACTACGCATTGGTATAGCAGAGCTGTAAGTAACTCGATAGGTTAGTATCAGACAGCAGGTATGAAACCTGTCTGCCTGCATGGAAGTAAATGGGGAAAGTCTACAAACTTCTTTCCCTTGAGGAAAAGATTGTGCGGAGGGCCTATGCACATCCCTAGTTTTCTGAGGTAGAATTGATCTGTAGTGATCATAAATATCATAAATTTACCCTTTTGTACACTGTTGGACAAGGACAATATTTTTAAGAACGTGTTTTCAAATGGCTATTTGTCCACATCCGTAGCTGAAGTGTTAAGTTATGGTTTAGCGTGACTTTTTTTTTCCAGACTGGATACTTAATAGATCTGAGGGTCTGAATAAATCATAATGTAGCCTTTTGGTACTATTCGCAGGACCCAAGTGGGTTGCTAGGGTGTCTAAGAACACCATAGGCAGGTGGATCACATTCAACTTTTTGGAGCACACTGTACAACACTTTAAAAGTAGAACATCTCGGTGGATTTGGGTATTTTCACAAGGCTTTGGCCTCATAATGGATAGTCTTAAGAATAGTACACCTGGTCTGAATGTCATTATTTAATAGAAACTGTCCGACATTTGGCCCGTGTGTATGGCAGCCCAGCCGGCAAGCCGGCGGCTCGTGACCACAAAAGGTCTGCTGACCAGCTCCCGATTAGCGCTATTGGCTGAACAACCGGGGAGATCGCTGTGCTAACATCGGATTGTTAGTACGGTGGCTCTGATCTGAGTTGTCAGTTTTTTTTTTTTTTCGTACACACTGCTGGGTTGAACGAAAAAATACTACTAGTGGTGTGTACTAGGCTTTAGTGGTTTACCTCAACAGCACTACAAAACTGCCATCTGACCCAATTTTTATACTGTGATTTCACACGTGCAGATTGCCTTGATGTCCTGTCAGGACTAGGCCCTGCAGAATAGTTCCTACAAACAGTAGACCCACCTCAATAGATTATTTCTAGCATGTCCTCTGGTGCTGTCCTGGAAGATGAATTGGGAAAACAAGCGTCCGTCACCTGGTAACTCAGTTTCCATGAATCTTCCAGGACAGCAGGGATTCCTACCCTATATTCTGTGTAGTATGGTGTTTAGTTTATTCCACTAGTTTCCTCCAGTTTCTCCTTAATACTGAGGGCACTAGGTGACTGTGCTCTTTTTGATTGATTGTGGATGATGTACAGTGCCTTGCAAAAGTATTCACCCCCCCCCCCCTGGCTTTTTACCTGTTTTGTTACATTACAGCCTCCTAGTTCAATGTTTTTTTTTATCTGAATTATGTGATGGTTCAGGACACAATAGTCTAAGTTGGTGAAGTAAAATTAGAAAAATATATACATAAAACTTTTTCAGAAATAAAAAAACTGATAATTGGCATGTGTGTATGTATTCACCCCCTTTGCTATGAAGCCCATAAAAAGCTCTGGTGCAACCAATTGCCTTCAGAAGTCACATAATTAGTGAAATGATGTCCACCTGTGTGCAATCTAAAGCCCCATACACACTATTAGATTTTATGCAGATTTTTGTCTTCAGATTTACCAAAACCATGTAGTGCAAGGGCCTGCCTGATTGCATACAAATTGAAACTCTTAAGGTTTGACCTCATATTATATGGTTTTGGTAAATCTGAAGTCAAAATTCTGCAGAAAATCTAATAGTGTGTATGGAGCTCAAGTGTCACATGATCTGTCATTACATATAAACATCTTTTTTGAAAGGCCCCAGAGGCTGCAACACCTAAGCAAGAGGCACCACTAACCAAACACTGCCATGAAGATTAAGGAACTCTCCAAACAAGTAAGGAACAATGTTGTTGAGAAGTACAAGTCAGGATTAGGTTCTAAAAAAATCCAAATCTTTGATGATCCCTAGGAGCACCATCAAATCTATCATAAACAAATGGAAAGAACATGGCACAACAGCAAACCTGCCAAGAGACGGCCGCACACCAAAACTCACGGACCGGACAAGGAGGGCATTAATCGGAGAGGCAGCACAGAGACCCTAAGGTAACCCTGGAGGAGCTGCAGAGTTCCTCAGCAGAGGCTGGAGTATCTGTACATAGGACAATAAGCCTTACGCTCCATAGAGTTGGGCTTTATGGCAGAGTGGCCAGAAGAAAGCCATTACTTTGGGCAAAAAACAAAATGGCACATTTTTCAGTTTGCGAAAAGGCATGTGGGAGACTCCCAAAATGTATGGAGAAACTGGTCAGAGTTGAGGGAAAGATGGAGGGTGCTAAATAAAGGGATATTCTTGCGCAAAACCTGTACCACTCTTTGTGATTTGAGGCTAGGACAGAGGTTCTCCTTCCAGCAGGACAATGACCCCAAACACAGCTAAAGCAACACTTGAGTGGTTTAAGGGGAAACATGTAAATGTGTTGGAATGGCCTAGTCAAAGCCCAGACCTCAAGCCAATAGAAAATCTGTGGTCAGATTTAAAAGATTGCTGTTCACAGGCGCAAACCATCCAACTTGCTGGAGCAGTTTTGCAAGGAGGAATGGGCAAAAATCCCAGTGGCAAGATGTGGCAAGCTCATAGAGACTTATCCAAATCGATTTGGAGCTGTGATAGCCGCACAAGTTGGCTCTACAAAGTATTGACTTTAAGGGGTGAATAGTTATGCACATTGACTTTTTCTGTTATTTTGTCCTATTTGTCTGCTACATAAAATAAAAAGAATAAATAAAAAATCTTCAAAGTTGTGGGCATGTTCTGTAAATTAAATGATGCAAATCCTCAAACAATAAATGTTGATTCCAGGTTGTGAGGCAACAAAACACAAAAAATGCCAAGGGGCGTGAATACTTTTGCAAGGCACTGTATTTTCTGTTTTAGGTAGGCAGAACCCCTCTCTCCCCTCTGAAAGATTCATGGAAATTTGAGTTACCATGTAACTAAAGCCTTGTACACGCGGTTTGTTTGTTGGACAACCGAGCGTCTGATTTTTGGCAAAAGGGCATCTGCAGGATTTTGTCTAGCATACTAACTATCCGCAAATTGTCGTTTGACAAACATTAACGTAGTGACTTGCTATGAGAGTATAAAGAGGAAGTTCATTTCTCAAGCACCACCCTTTGGGCCCCTTCTGCTAATTTAGTATTAGTAGAAGTTTGCTGAGCGTTGATTCGTGATTTTCAGATCGTACAAAACAATTTTTTTTTAAAATACGTTTGGCATAACTACACTCAAAGTTGCTTCATTATTATCCCATTAAAGAAGATGAGAATTTTGGCATTTCATCAATTGCCGTGTCACGAATGTTAATTCTAGATTACGAATGGTAGTTTACAAGACCAAAGTTTTTTCAGTCGTTTCTTGTTTCCGAGCATGCGTGTTTGTACTTTTGACGTTTGTGTGACGGGATTTCTGTACTGACCATCTGAAAATTAGATGTAGAGTTCACATCAGACTAAAATTTTATAGCCTGCACAGCCAGCTTTTGTCTGATGTAAAAGTCAAATAGTCTGTCGAATGCACCGTACTAACGATCCAAAAATCCACAGACAGCTCAGCTCGTCTTAAGGCTTTTCCTTCTGATTTTCGTACCGTGTACGAGGCCTAAGTCTTATTTTCTCTCAACTATTAAGGCCGCTTAAGGCCAACAGACTCAGAGCAGTTGTCAACACTGTCAGACGCGCTGCAGATTGCGTTAGAGATGCAGTTGTGCTCATAAGTTTTCATACCCTGGCAGAATTTTTATGATTTCTTGGCCATTTTTCAGAGAATATGAATATCACAAAAACATTTCTTTCACTCATGGTTAGTTTTTGGCTGATGCCATTTATTATCAATCAACCTGTTTTATGTTTTTTAAATCATAATGGCAACAAACTACCCAAATGACCCTGATCAAAAGTTTACATACCTCAGTTCTTAATACAGTGTATTTCCCCCTTTAACATCAATGACAGCTTGAAATCTTTTGTGGTATTTGTGGATGAGGCTCTTTATTTTCGATGGTAAAGCTGCCTATTCCTCTTTGCAAAAAGCCCTCCAGTTTCTTTAAATTCTTGGGCTGTCTTGCATAAACTGCACATTTTGAGATCTCCCCAGAGTGGCCCAATAAAATATTGAGGTCAGGAGACAGATGGCCACTCCCAGAACCTTCACTTTATTCTGCTGTAGCCAATGACAGGTCGACTTGGCCTTGTGTTTTGGACCATTGTCATGTTGGAATGTCCAAGTACGTCCCATGTGCAGCTTCCTGGCTGATGAATGCAAATGTTCCTCCAGTATTTAACCTACTGCATTCATCTTGCCATCAATTTTGACCAAATTTCCTGTGCCTTATTGTAGCTAACACATCCCCAAAACATCAGCGATCCACCTCCGTGTTTCACAGTGGGAATGGTTGTACCTTTTCATCATAGGCCTCGTTGACTCCTCTCCAAATGTAGCGTTTATGGTTGTGGCCAAAAAGCTCAATTTTGGTCTCATCACTCCAAATGACTGTGCCAGAAGGTTTGAGGCTCGTCTCTGTACTGTTTGGCATATTGTAAACAGGATACTTTGTGGCATTTGCGTAGTAATGGCTTTCTTCTGGCAACTCGACCATGCAGCCCATCTTTCTTCAAGTGCCTCCTTATTGTGCAACAGCCACACCACATGTTTTCAGAGAGTCCTGTATTTCACCTGAAGTTATTTGTGGGTTTTTCTTTGCATCCCGAACAATTTTCCTGGCAGTTGTGGCTGAACTGTAGTTGGTCTACCTGACCGTGGTTTGGTTTCAACAGAACCCCTTAGTTTGAACACTACTGATTTGGCATTTTCAATTCCTTGGATATCTTTTTATGTCCCTTTCCTGTTTTATACAGTTCAACTACCTTTTCCTGCAGATCTTTTGACCGTTCTTTTGCTTTCCCCATGACTCTGAATCCAGAAACGCCAGTGCAGCACTGGATGAATAATGCAAGGGTCTGTCAGGAGTCCAGAAACTCATTGACCTTTTACTTACACACCCCCACACACATCACAGGTGAGGATGGTTACCTTTTAATACCCATTCAAACCCCTTTGTGTCAACTTGTGTGCATGTTATCAGGCCAAAATCACCAGGGTATGTAACCTTTTGACCAGGGTCATTTGGGTAGTTTCTGTTGCCATTATGATTTAAAGAGTAAACACGATGATAAATGGATTCAGCCAAACGCTAACCATGAGTCTAATGTTTTTGTGTTATTTATATTCTCTGAAAAATGGCCAGGAAATCCTAAATTCTGACAGGGTATGTAAACTTATGAGCACAACTGTGTGTGTGTGTGTATTTGTGTTTTTATATAATATATGTTAACAGTGGAAACTACAAGTGACTGTTTGTTTTAAAACCCATTGTGCAGGCATGGTCCATTGTTGAGACAGTCAGAAAACCCAGCCTGAGATATGCCATACATTGACCACTGTAGTGCATGTAGACAAGAAGTGGGTGCAAAGGAGCTCCAGGAGATGAGCAGCACTAAGATGCAGAAATGGGGGGAAAAACAATATTAAACTGAATACAGTGAGTTGATATACTTACTGAATTGTTAATTCTGCCACCCAATGATCTAGGGTAATAATTTAACTTGCTTTTAATGTCAGTTTTGTACTTGATATTTATTTTTACTACAATAAAAATGTATTTTAAATGAGGCAATTTTTTGTGATGCTCACTGCTTTAGCAAGCTAAATGTCATTCATGTAGTTTACATCTACTTTACTTCGGATCTACTCTGTTTTTTGGTGACTTGTATATTTAAACTGTAATTTGCCACGTGATGGTTTTACAGTCTATTGAGTCTCACTAGTTAACCCTTTCCCGCTGAATTTACACATATATTTGGCCTTAGGGAAGTGGGTTTCCATCCTTGGGACCGCATAAACTTGTACTTTTGTGCTGTGAGCCCTGGGTCTACTACTAAGGGCTCATGCACACAGGGTGTTGGAAAAAAGGAGCTGCAAAGCCACTACCAACGCCAGAAAAAAGCTGCTGTGAAAACGTGCTTTTAGTAGCTTTTTGCATTGGGGTAATGCACGTTTAGCCACGCTAGCTTTTAGTCGCCTTTCTCCGACTCTTAAAATCAATGGTTCCCTATGAGAGCCCATTGATTTGAATAGAAGTTGCACCACAAGTCGGATCATGATGATCCGACTTGTGGTGCGGCTTGTGCGCCAAGGATCTTGCAGGGGAGCCCATTACAGTGGTAGACGGCATAAGGAGAACATTGGAGGAAGAACAGAGGGAGAAGACAGCGGAGAGGAGAACCGGCAGTGGAAGAAGACATCAGCGGAAGGAGAAGAACCGGGGGATGAAGACATTGCCCGGAGGGAGAATAAATCGTAAGGAGAAGAGACGCCGGAGCTGCTTTAATAAATTACTTGGTAAAAAAACCTGTGTACTGTTTTTTTTTTTTTTTTGGGGGGGTGAATGATACAATGTACCCCATACTCATGTAGAGTGGGGGGCTGGGATCTGGGGGCCCCCTTGTTAAACGGAGCTCCCAGATTCTAATAAACCCCCCTGCCCGCAGACCCTCAACGACCACCGTCTAAGGTTGTCGGGAAGAGTCCCTTTATTTTTTTTCATTTTGGCAAGGGTTCCCCTTCAAGACCCTTAGCACACCGTGATCCGACTTGTGGTCCGACTTCTATTCAAATCAATGGGCTTTCATAGGGAACCATTGCTTTTGAATGGAGGCAGAGAAACGATTCTAAAAGCTAGCGCTAAACGTGCATTAACGCCAATGCATAAAGCTACTAAAGGCAAGTTTTTTTACAGCCGCTTTTTCCTAGTCTTGGTAGTAGCCTTGTAGCTCGTTTTTTTTTTTTTCTTTCTAACGCCCTGTGCACGAGGCCTAAAGTCAGGAACTGGGAGGTTCCTGATTGCTGTGATAGCCCCTGATTGGTTATCACAGTGATCAGTTTCTGTCCAGCCCCTGTGTGTGTGGGGGAGTTTGTTTTGTTTCCCCCTCTTGAAGAGAAAAGTGTAAATAAAATAAAAAATTGATCAGGGATTGAACTAGGTTGGTTCAAATGTCATAGTCGTAATTTAGGCAGTTTTTAAACAAACCTTTTTAAA
Source organism: Rana muscosa (assembly GCA_029206835.1). Lineage (NCBI taxonomy): Eukaryota > Metazoa > Chordata > Amphibia > Anura > Ranidae > Rana > Rana muscosa. The sequence goes on from CM055116.1 coordinate 635,243,487, forward strand.
TTTTAGTATTGGTGTAGATATCAGTTTGTTTTAGGTAGGCTAAAATAAAAAGCAAAATGCACACTACTGTTTCTGGGCCTGTCTACGGGTACAAACAACCTACATATACAGTGCCTTGAAAAAGTCTTCATACCCCTTTTTTCATGTTACAACCAAAAACGTACTAATCTTCTGACGTATAAGACGACCTTTTACCTTCTTCCAAAAAGCGGGGGTCGTCTTATACGCCGGGTATCAAATGCAGCTGGCTGTATGTCAGCCTGCCGGATGTGCGGTTATACTGTATGTAGCTTTGGCTACATACAGTATACACCGCTGAGCCAATCCCAGCGAGCGATGTATTCTATTAATAAATACAGAGCCTGCTCAGATTGGAGTAACAACCTCTGCCAATCCGAGCAGGCTACAATACAGTGGCCTGCTCGGATTGGTTTTGAGAGTTAGAGAGGCGCGGGCTGATGTTACAGCCTCTGCCAATCCGAGCAGGCTTTGTATTAGTAGAATACATCGCTCGCTGTGATTGGCTCAGCGCTGTATGGCTCAAGCTTCCATTAAGAAGGAAATATAGGCAATATGAAGCCTCAGAAGGGGGGTCGTCCTATACAGTGAGTATAGGCAAAAACTTTAGAAATAGGGGGTAGTCTTATACGTCCGGTCACCTTATACACGGGAAAATATGGTGGCACATAATTGTAAATTGGAAAGAAAATGATAAATGGTTTTCAAAATGTTTTACAAATAAATATCTGAAAAGTGTGGCGTGCATTAGTATTGTGGGCCCCTAAGTCAATACTTACTGTAGAACCACCTTTCGCTGCAATTACAGCTGAAAAAAGTCTTTTTGTGTATGTCTCTACCAGCTTTGCACATCTAGGGTGACATTTTTGCCCATTCTTTGCAAAATAGCTCAAGCTCTGTCAGATTGGATGGAGGAGAGTCTGTGAACAAGAATTTTCAAGTCTTTCCACAGATTTTCAATTGGCTTTAGGTCTGGACTTTGACTAGGCCATTCTAACACATGAATATGCGTTGGACTAAACCATTCCATTGTAGCTCTGGCTGTATGTTTAGGGTCGTTGTTCTGCTGGAAGGTGAACCTCCGCCCCAGTCAAGTCTTTTGCAGACTCTAATCTAAGATTGACCTGTATTTGGCTTCATCCATCTTTCCCATCAACTCTGACCAGCTTCCCTGTCCTTGCTAAAGAAAAGCATCCACAATACATGATGCTGCAACCACCATGTTTCACAGTGGGGATGGTGTGTTCAGGGTAATGTACAGTGTTAGTTTTCCACCACACGTAGCATTTTGCTTTTAGACAGTTACATTTTGGCCTCATCTGACCCAGAGCACCTTCTTCCACATGTTTGTGTCCCCCATATGTCTTCTCAAACTGCAAACAGGACTTCTTATGGCTTTCTTTCAACAATGGCTTTCTTCTTGCCACTCACTCTTCCATAAAGGCCAGATTTGTGGTGTGCACGACTAATAGTTGTCCTGTTGACAGATTCTACCACCTGAGCTGCGGATCTCTGCAGCTCCTCCAGAGTTACCATGGGCCTCTTGGCTGCTTCTCTGATTAATGTTTTCCTTGCCCGACCTGTCAGTTTAGGTGGATGGCCATGTCTTGGTAGCTTTGCAGTTGTGCAATGCTCTCTGTAAGACGTTCAAAGCTTGGGATATTTTTTTTATAATCTAACCCTGCTTTAAACTTCTCCACAACTTTATCCCTGACCTGTCTGGTGTGTTCCTTGGTCTTTGTGATGCTGTTTGTTCACAAAGGTTCTCTAACAAACATCTGAGGGCTTCACAGAACAGCTGTATTTATACTGAGATTGCATTAAACACGGGTGGACTCTATTTACTAATTCAGTGACTTCTGAAGGCAATTGGTTCCACTAGATTTTAGTTAGGGCTATCAGATTAAAGGGGGCTAAATACAAATTCACATCACGCTTTTCAGATATTTATTTGTAAAAAAAAATTGAATACCATTCACAATTTTTCCTTCTACTTCACAATTATGTACCACTTTGTGTTGGTCTACAACATATATGTACTTTATTGTAATTTTAGGTTTTTGGTTGCAACGTGGAAAATTTCAAGGGGTAAGAATACTTTATCAAGTCACTGTATGTGGTATTGCCGTTCTCACCAGGAGCAAGAGAATATATTTTTTCAATAGTTCTTTGGATTGGAGATATACTGCTAAAGTAAAAAAATAAATAAAAATTGTGCCAGTTTTTTTCTTTGGTAATAAAAAAAACAGGAGCTATCCATTACCCTTTTGCACCAAATAAAAGCTTCATTTATACTGAAAAGAAAAAACAAGAGAATTCACTTGGATACACTTGGTTGCAATGATACGGATGGTTTTACTAACACATGTCAAAGTTTCAAAACTGTGTTCAGGCATTAGTTTTACCCTTTGTCATTAAAGCGGAGTTCCTCTAAAAAGTAGAACTTCTGCTTATTTGCTTCCTCCACCCCCTCTGATGCCACGTTTGGCACCTTTCAGGTTGGAGGAGGGAACAGGGACCTGTTTTTGACTGGCCCCTGTCCCCACTTCCGTGAGACAGTGCTGCGGTGGTGTCCCTTGGAAGTTTCGGCCCCCCTCCTCTTTCCTCCTCCTCCGGGCCAATAAGCACAGCGTGCTTCGCGCATGTGCAGTAGGAAACTGGCTGTGAAGCTGAAAGCCTTCACTGCCAGTTTCCCTTAGTGGAGATAGCGGTGGCAGCACCCGACCATCGATCCGAAGTTTGGCTGAGGTGCCGACAGTGGGTCAAAAAAGTATTTAGTCAGCCACCAATTGTGCAAGGTCTCCCACTTAAAAAAGATGAGAGAGGCCTGTAGTTGTCATCATAGGTATACCTCAACTATGAGAGACAAAATGTGGAAACCAATCTAGACAATCACATTGTCTGATTTGGAAAGAATGATCCGATCCGTGACACAATCTGAACCCTGAGTTTTTTGATCCGTTGCACCCCCTAGTGACAACCTTGTGAAGACTTACAGAAAATGTTTGACCTCTATCATTACCAACAAAGGATATATAACAAAGTATTGAGATGAACTTTTGATATTGACCAAACACTTATTTTCCACCATCATTTGCAAATAAATTCTTTCCAAATCAGACCATGTGATTGTCTGGATTTTTTCCACATTTTGTCTCTCATAGTTGAGGTATACCTATGATGACAATTACAGACCTCATCTTTTTAAGTGGGAGAACTTGCACAATTGGTGGCTGACTAAATACTTTTTTGCCTATATACATATATATATAACGTGTGTGTGTGTGTGTGTGTGTGTGTTTTTTTCCTAGGCGGAGCCCTCTTTAAGGGGTTTGCATTTTTTTTTTTTTTTTTATAAAAATATTTGTTTTCAATTACAGATCTTATTACCAAAGGATGTCCAAGTATTATTTGTGTAAATTTAATGAAGAACTTTTCTGTAGTAGTCTATAAGGATGGCAGGTAAGATAAATTAATTTGCTGCACCTTCCGTTTTCTTCCCAGATATTTTTAAGGGGAATATGTTTACTGGCTTATTTTGAAATTTGGTATAGGTTTCCCTGGGACAAGTAAGGCTTGCATGCACATTGGCGCTTTTGCCCATGCAGAGTTAAACAGGCCGCGTATTCTGTATACTAGAATAAGGAAAGGAATGGTCGACATCCAAAATAGTATTTCTTTATTAAGTACTTGTACAAAGTTGTAAAACATTCTACCCGTTTCGGACGTTAGTCCTTAGTCATGGCTAAGGACTAATGTCCAAAGCGTATAAGCTGTTATAATGAGGCAACAATGCGTAAAACACATTAACAGTCTTTCACTTAGTGGCAGTGAACTTTGAAAAATACTTTTTTTTTTTTATTGCTCTCGGCTGCCTCCAGTTCTTTGAGAGCTTACAGAAAAGATTACAAGGAGGAAAAACACACAAGCAGTTTTATGAGCAATAGATTACAGGGTCATTGGGTGTGGGCGTGGTTGGATTTTTTTTTGGGGAGATATGTAGATTGCAACATCCTATAATGTCCTGCACCCTTTTTATTATTCAATCTTCTTTTCTTTTTTTTTTTCAGTGTCACAGATTTAAGGGCTTCCCTTACTGTAGCTTTTTTGAAAGATTATTATTATTATTATTATATATGGACAGGAATAATTCTTATACAGTATATGGACTGGCATTTGTACAGACAAATGATAAAAATACAAGTTGATACATCTCCACTTGAGAGACTAAGCTCTAAGGACAGAAGTTTGAGTGTTAGTCTTCCTTTTTCTCTTCCCCACACTCTATAGAGTTGTGTACAAGTATGACTGTCTAATATAATGCTTGCCATTGTGATAAAAATACATATTGACTTGCGTGCAAGGATCCCTTGATGTAAAACAGTATGACATATTGTGTCTAGTATACTGCTGCTGACAACACAAAACTGTTCATTACACTTGGAAAGCTCTTGTCAGTTTCCTAGTAAAAGTCATGGAGACTGGCAAGGTTTCCTTACTTGAGATTTATACGCTGGTATGGTTTGCAGCAATCCATATACACCTCTAAAGTGACTGTGGTTTGAAGAAGCCTTTCTTGCGTGAGCTGGAGTGCCTGGAGGCGCATGTATTAATCATAAAGTGTGGTGAATAATTTATTTGTCCTGGGCTTTCTAACAGCTTGTTTTCATTTCCTCCAGGGTTCAGAATTCTATATCGGGGACAATGAAATCTAAAATTGTGGCCTATGTCATAGCCTTGGCATTGCACATTTCAAATTTTCAGGTGGATCTGACGTGTTTACAGAGGGACTTGAGACTAACAGAAAACAGGTGATTGTGTCTGACAACTGCATAGATTGCATATTAAAAGTGTAAAAACAATACTGTCCACTTGACAAAACCAATATTCTAACCTTACCTAAATTTGCTAATGAAAGGTTTAACTTCAGTATCAAAAGCTTTTTAAATTGGCCTCTCAATGCAGCATACTTGCAGTATTTGACTCTTGAAGAATTTTGTTGCTGAGGGTGGGGCGATCACTGGGGTTGATTTACTAAGACTGGAGAGTGCAAAATGCAGTGCAGCTCTGGATAGAATCCAATCTGCTTCCATTTTTTTTGTCAAAGCTTGATTGAACAAGCTGAAATTAGAAGCTGGCTTAGCGACCATGCACACCTGCACCATGTTTTGCATTCTTTCGTTTTAGTAAATCAACCCCATTGTGTTCTACACCTTGTTGATCCATTTATTGTCTGATTTTGTGAGATTTTTGTAGTCGTAGTGTGACTTTTGCTGCTTGTATATTTCACAATTAACAGGTGGGTAGAGTATAATACTTTTGCATGCTTAAACATGAATGACCAGCAATTTTGTCCTATTCCTCAGTGCCATGCATGCAGCACAATGTAAGATGCAAAAATCTGAAGCTAAATTGACCCTAGTCAGCTTTTTTCTGATCTGAGGCATAAGGTTGTGCTCATAAGTTTAAATACCCTGGAAGAATTTATAATTTCTTGCCCATTTTATAGAGAATATGAATGATAACACAAACTTTTCTTTCATTCATGGCAAGTGTTTTTTGCTGAAGCCATTTATTATCAATCAACTGTGCTTACTCTTTTTTAAATCATAACAGAAACTACCCAAATGACCCTGATCAAAAGTTTACATACCCCAGTTCCTAATACCATGTATTGCCCCCTTTAAAGTGGTTGTAAACACTTACAACACACTTTTTGCTACAGGTAAGCCTATATCAAGGCTTACCTGTAGCTACCCTGGATATCTCCTAAACCTGCATTGTTTAGGAGATATCCCCTGTGTCTGCATGTGCCAAAGTCATCGGCACATGCCCACTGAAGCAATGGCACATCGTTCCGTTGCTTCAGTTAGACTGTCCCGTTACCGGCGGCTCCCGCGTGGGAGTGACGTCATCGCGGCTCCGGCCAAACAGAGCGCCAGATACCCGGAAGTAACCCCCCCCCCCCCCCCTGGAGTGATGTCGTCAGCCAATGCTGTGTACGAGGGCTTCGATCTCAGGTGAGTATTACATAATGAGCTTATATGCTATGCATACTAGCTCATTATGCCTTTGTCTTGCAGGTGTTTAGTTATTTATTTTTTTCAAAGTGGGTTTACAACCACTTTAACATCAATGACAGCTTGAAGTCTTTTGTGGTATTTGTGGATGACGCTCTTTATCTTCTCAGCTGGTAAAGCTGTCCATTCTTTTTTTTTTTTTTTAAGATATCTTTATTAAGTTTTCCAAAACAAACAAAAAAAACGTATACCAGACAATCTGGTTACATCAGGTCAGACTGATGTAAAATACTTTTGGCAAAGTGCATATGTGTATAGAAACAAATGGGTATCATTGCAAGAGAAGGGAAATGGGTATAAAGGCACAATGTAGTAACGTATTCCCATGGCAGAGTAATAGGAAACTATCCTACAGGAGAGAGTCTTGGGGTACGGTCCATCAGGGGTCAATCAGTGCTGGGATAAGGTTAGTGGGCTGGCCAGCCATCTACCCCAGATTTTATGGCAGGTTTTACTCCGTTTCTGGATTTCAAAAGTAAGCTTATATAGCGGGATAGCATAATTAATAAGTTTCAACCAGAGGGACTTTAGTGAGGTCTGTGCACCCTTCCAGGACAGTAAAATAGCCTTTTTAACAAAAAATAAAGTATGCGGAGCAGTCTCTTGGCATGGGGTGATGAGTCTAATTACCCAAAAATGCCAAGAAGGCAGTTCTTGGGGTAAATAATATTCGGGAGACCCAACGCAGACGAAATGAAGGCACCCACTTCCTCCCAGAGGTCCCGAACTATCGGGCACGACCATAAGCAACGTAGAAAGTCCGCCTCCTGGCCACAGCCGCGGAAGCAGGCAGCCGAGGGCAGGAGACCTAGCCTGTGTAACCTAGCCGTAGTAAGGAGTGTTTGATGGAAAATCTTTATCTGTATGATTCGGTCTCGGGAGGCAATGATAGAGGCTTTATATGTCTAGCTAAATTCTGACCAATCATCTTCAGTGAGGGAGATGTCTAGAGTGGTCCACTTCGCCTGAGCTTTGTGGAATCTGGGGTTATAGTCGGTCATTAGGGCTGCATAATAGGTGGAGACCGATTTAGTGGGATCTGGCTGTCTAAGCAACTCTTCCAAGGGACGTATGGAAGTGGGGTCATCCAAGGAGCCAAACTGGGCGCGGATAGCGTGCCGGAGCTGGTAGTAATAAAAGAAATAAGATCTCGGCAGGTCAAAATCTAGACGGAACTGGGAGAAGGTTTTGAAACCTTGAGCGTTGTACAGGTGACATAAATATTTAACCCCCTTGGAGTATCAGCGGTTGGGGTCTGGGAGGGTATATAGTTCTTGCAAATTCGGGTTATACCACAGGGGGTTATTGGGTGACTTTAAACAGGTGTGCGTAGAAATTTTCTGAACAATGTACCGAAATGAGGCAAGAGTTAGCAAGTATGGAGGTAGCAGGGCGGTCAGGGACTTTGCCCCTGTATGATATTATGCAGGGTTTCCAGGGAAGAAGCGATAGCCCCCTCCGTGGAAGTGCAGACGTTGGCCGAAACTGGGCACAACCAATCATGGGTGTGCACCAGCTGCGATGCCAAATAGTATAGATGAAAATTGGGAAACGCCAGGCCTGCCAGATGTGCCTGTAACCGCAGCATTTCAAGGGCCACTCTAGAAGAGCTACCCTTCCACAAGAAAGTAGTACATATCGCATCTATGCGTTTTAAAAATGGAATTTGGTACTTTGCAAGGAGAGTTAGCCAGGATATAGAGCAAACGTGGTAGGAAAATAATTTTGAGCACATTGGCCCTCCCCATGAGGTCTAGAGGCAAGTCCATCCATAACTTGGTCTGCTCCTGGAGGCGGGTCAATAGGGGTTCTAAGTTATTAGCAACATGGGAAGATAAAGGGGTCTGTACCAAGACTCCTAAGCATCTAAATGAGGATACCACCTGAAGTTTGGAGTCCGGGTGTATCTGAGGAGGTGTAGACACATCTAATAGGAAGAGGCTAGACTTCTCCCAATTCACCCGGAAGCCAGAATAGTCTCTAAAGTTGGTAATTTCTACCAATAGGGCTCGGAGTGATTCATTAGTGTCAGCTAGATACACCAAAGTGTCATCTGCGTAAAGGGAGATACGTTCTTCAATATTGGCAATTGGAAGACCTTTAATAGAGTGGGAATAACGGATGCAAACCGCAAGCTGCTCCATGGCCAAGGCGAACAAGAGGGGTTGTATAAAGGAGTTTAATCCATGCTATTATGCGGAGGCCAAATCCGTACATCTGTAGCACCCGAAAGAGCTATGGCCATTCCACACAGTCAAACGCTTTACAAGTATCTAGAGACACAATGGCACGAGTGGGAGGACAGTCATGTGGATATTGTATATTATGAAACAGCCTACATATATTCATTCGGGTGGACCTTCCGGGAATGAAACCCCCCGGTCGCTATTGACCAGGGACGTGACTACGCTGTTTAGACGATTCGCCAGCACCTTGGCCAGAATCTTAACGTTCACATTTATAAGGGAAATGGGATGGTAGGATTCACAGTTAATTGGGTCCTTGCGGGGCTTTAATAGAAGTACAATCAGGGCTTCTCGCATCGTTGGGGGGGACCCCTGCATCTAAGGCTTTGTTATAAGTCCGTAAAAGGTAGGGGCATAAAAGGTCTTTATATTGCATGTACCATTTAGTTGGAAAGCCATCTAGGCCAGGGTTCTTATGTTTGGGCATTTGTGAGATGAGCACGGCAATCTCCTCAATTGAAATAGGCGCCTCCAATATATCCTGCCCCTCAACCGATAATGAGTGGAGAGATATGTCAGCCAAGTAATCAGTCAATTGGGAGTCATCGTAGTCAACCCTAGAGCTATATAGTTCCTTATAAAAACAGAAAAAGGACTCCAGAATGTCCCCAGGGACACTACTGACAAGGCCCTGAGCAGTAACTATGCAAGGTATGGATATGGGAGTATGTTCAGGTCTAGTCAGGTATGCCAAGAGACTTATTACCGTGCTCAAACTATTTGAGTAGCATGCAACATGCGCTTTTACGTGAGGGTCCAGCAGGCGGAGTTTGAACTCCCTGGGGCTCTGCAACCATGCCTCCCTAGTCTCAGAGGCAGGGTTGGAGGTATAAGCGGACTCTGCACGCACCATAGCAGTCTCAAGCTCCTCAGTAAGCATCCGATTTTGTTTTTACGTAGAACCCCTGTGATTGACATGAAGGTGCCCCTCAGAGTGGTCTTAAAGACGTCCCTTTCGGTGGAGGGGTCAACCTTTCCCAGGTTGTCCCTCCAGTAGTTAGCGATGCCTGTCCCACATTCTCTCTGCACTATTTCATCCTCCAGCCAGTATGAGTTCAGGCGCCAGATAGCCGGCCCCGAACCTGGGAGGAGGAGGTCCACAGAGAGGGGAGCATGGTCAGAAACTCCTCTAGGTCGATGCGAAACCACAGAGACAACGGGGAGAGTCTCAGCCGGGACGAATGCCATATCCAGCCTAGACATGGTATGGAAAGAGTCAGAATGGCAGGAAAATTGGCGCACATTCGGATGTTTCCAGCGCCAAACCTCAGTAAGGCAATGAGTCTGAACCCAGTCTACAAAGGAGGGAAATGGTCTACCCCCCCTCCCAGACGATCCAATACCGGATCCAGAACCACATTAAAGTCCCCGGTATAAAGCAGGGGGCCGGGGGGTCTGGACAGCAGTTGAATTGACAGTTTGGAGAGTATCTCCACAGAAAAGGGGGGCGGAATATAAACATTTACCAGTGTAAAGGTCACATTGGATATCTGTAAAGTAAGAATAATAAACCGCCCCTCTGGGTCAGTTTTTTACTTGGAGCACCTCAGCTGGGAGAGATTTAGCCAAAAGGATAGAAACCCCCCTAGAATAATTGGTATGAGTAGCATGGTAAAATTTAGACAACCATGGGCGCTTCAAGTCCTTCGTTTTTGAGCCCGTAAGGTGAGTCTCCTGAAGACAAATGTGTGGACGACACTTTTTCATTACAGAAAAAAAACGAAGATCTCTTCTGGGGTGCATTCAAACCTCGTTCCATGAAACTATACTTGGGGGCTTCGCCATTGTAAAACATACGGTATTAATAAAGTATAGGATAACATGGAAACAAATACATAACAGACCAGACAGACTGCACCTCCCAAAGCACATATAGACACATGTATCAAAGTGCATGGATCTGCCAGCAGGAGGGCGCAGGCCCGCAATGAAAAATTGTAAACATTAACACTCCGCCATTGGCAGGAACCTGAAAAGACAGTTTCCAAAGAAAAAATGCAAACCTGAGTTGTGTAAAAGGAAAAAAAAAAAAAAAAAAAACAGAGGGAGGAAGAAAACCCTCCACAAAGTCCCAAAAAACTTCCCTGCACCCCGCCCCGCTCAGCCATCCCAAACATAGCGAGCCTTAGATCCCAAACTCAAAAACCTTAACCAAAAAAGGTAAAAAACTGTTCCGCGGCTTCGCCACTAACTGGTGGGAGGGCAGTGTGTAATCGGGTTCGGCTCTCAACCGGTAATAGAAAAAGTAATGTGGAACATGTCCTGGTGTAGAATATATGGGTCTGACTACCCCGAGGAAGTGCAGGAGTTGATGGTCTCTACTTCAGGAAGGATGGGCAGGAAATATAAAGATGAGGGGCATAGTCTGAAGGTGAGAGCCAAAATATCAAAGAAAAGGGGATTCACAGCAACTGGTTCAGTAAACAGGGTACATCACCCAGCAGGGGTAGAGGGGGGTAGAGCACTGTAAAGGCACCAGGTATGTACAGAAATGCGCAGGGGGACCGGTAGTAAGGCACAAAGTGAATAAAGTTCTAGGGCCAGTGACACCTTCAGTTACCTCTGCGTCTGGAAGCGGCACCAACCCGATCGTTCATCCACGCCATGACCTCTTTAGGGCTGGAGTAGAAGTGGGCCTTACTGTGGTAGATGATGCAGAACTTAGCAGGGAAGAGCATAGCATAGGACAGGCCTTCCTCACGCAGGCGAGATTTCACTTCTGAAAAGGAGATAAGCTGACGTTGAACTTCAGCAGAAAAGTCAGGATATACAGAGATAGTATTACCATTAAATTTAAACTGGCCCTTTTCTCTGGCTAGGCGCAGAATGGCAACGTTATCCTGGAAATTAAGGATGCGTGCAATGATGAAACGTGGCGGGGCACCCTCGGGGGGGGTGGGTGGGTGGCGAGGAGGGGTGCAATGCGCACGTTCTATGACATGGGAGAACGATGGCGCGTCTGTACCAAAATTGTCCCGCAGCCAGGTGTAAAGGAATTGTTCAGGATGGGGACCCTCCACTCATTCAGGGAACCCCACAAATCTGAGGTTGTTCCTTCGAGAACGATTTTCCAAATCGTCAGTTTTGGCGCGGAGTGCCGCCTTTTCACTAATGGTGTCCCGCATAGTAACTGACAGGATTTAGTGTCCTCCAGGGTGCCAATACGGGCCTCTGCTTCCCCAGTTTGATCACAAAGGTTCTGAACATCTTGTTTCAGGAGTGAGAAATCCATGCGGATGGAGGCCATCTGTGTGGAGAGAGAGAGGCCTTACAGTCCTGTATAGCGAGCATAATTACGGATAGTGTAGGCTCTGCAGAGGGAGAATCCACAGCCTGGCTAGTGTCATCCGACTGCTGTTGGGAGTCTAGGGACAGTGGGGGGTCTTTTTGGGAGCGGAATATGGCAGGAATAGATGCACTCACCCCTGCAGCAGAGCCCCGGTCAGCAGAGGAGGATGCTTGCAGCGTGTCGGCTTGCTGTGCATGTGTCCTGGCACCATCTTGCCTCCGGAACCGCGCCAACTGCTCTGTCATGGATGGGGGCCAAGGCGGCCTGTATTTCGCCATGTCTGCCAGCCTGCTGGATGCCCACAGCCGTGGGGAACAGATTGGTACCTTTGGCGACGGGATAGGACCCAGGATAAGGTAAGGATGGCAGTTGAGAGCCGGAGCAGTGCGTCTATGCGTCTCTCTTCACCATCCGGCCACGCCCCCAAAGCTGTCCATTCCCCTTGGCAAAATGCCTCCAGTTCCTGTAAATTCTTGCATGAACTGCCCATTGGAGATCTCCCCAGAGAGGCTCAATGATATTGAGGTCAGGAGACTGAGATGGCCACTCCAGAACCTTCACTTTATTCTGCTGTAGCCAATGACAGATCGACTTGGCCTTGTGTTTTGGATCATTGTCATGTTGGAATGTCCAAGTACGTCCCATGCGCAGATTCCTGGCTGATGAATGCAAATGTTCCTCCAATATTTTTAGATAACGTACTGCATTCCTCTTGCCATCAATTTTGACCAAATTTCCTGTGTCTTTTGTAGCTCACACATCCCGAAAACATAAGTGATACACCTCCATCATAGGCCTTGTTGACGCCTCTCCAAATGTAGCGTTCATGGTTGTTGCCAAAAATCAAAAATTTGGTCTCATCACTCCAAATGACTTTGTGCCAGAAGATTTGAGGCTTGTCTCTGTGCTGTTTGGTGTATCGTAAGCGGGATACTTTGTCGCATTTGCATAGTAATGGCTTTCTTCTGGCGACTCGACCATGCAGCCCATCTTTCTTCAAGTGCCTCCTTATTGTGCATCTTGAAACAGCCACACCACATTTTCAGAGAGTCCTGTTTTTCATCTGAAGCTATTTATGGGTTTTTCTTTGCATCCCAAACAATTTTCTTGGCAGTTGTGGCTGAAATTTTAGTTGGTCTACCTGTCCGTGGTTTGGTTTCAACAGAACCCCTCATTTTCCACTGAACACTGCTGATTGGCATTCTCAATTCCTTGGATATCTTTTCCAATCACTCAGAATCCAGAAACGTCAGTGCAGCACTGGATGAAAGCTGCAAGGGTCTGCCAGGTGTCCAGAAACTCATTGACCTTTTACTTTTGATCGGGGTCATTTGGGTAGTTTCTGTTGTCATTATGATGTAAAAAGAGTAAACACAGTTGATTTGATAATAAATGGCTTCAACCAAACACTAACCATGAGTGAAAGAATTTTCTTTTGTGTTATAATTCATATTCTCTGAAAAATGGGCGAGAAATCCTAAATTCTAAAAGGGTATGTAAACTTATGAGCACAACTGTAAATAAGATGCATTTTGTTAGGAAAATCTACCCACCACACTTCGACCTTCTGCCCTGTTTTTTTTCTCAATATACATCTTACAACACTGGTAGTAACTAACGCCGTTTAAATAAATGGCGTTGGGTAACGTAGCCACTTTTTAGGGTAACGAGTAATCTAACTGATTACTCTTACCCTCGTGGCACTGCCGTTCCCATTACTTGGGCGGCGTTACCCTAATTACATCTACTTGCCGCACCCGCTGTGAGTAGATGTAACGTAACGTTTAACTAACTGAAAGCCGCCGTCTGCCTACCTGAACAGCGTGTCATGCAGACAGACGGCGGCCATTGCAGTGTTCAAAAGCTGCGCCTCCCGAGTCCTCGTCGCCTGTGATAGGCGGAACACTTAATTTCACAGCAGGCAGGGTTTCCGCCTATCACGGACATCCTCTCATCCTCGTCTGTGTTATGAGGATGAGCGGATGTCCGTGATAGGCGGAACACTGAATGCTGGGAAATTGAGTGTTCCGCCTATCACAGACGAGGAGGACTGGAGGAGGCGCGGCTTTTGAATGATGGAATGGCTGCCGGGAGTCGGGACGCCGCCGATCTGAGGTACCGTACGTACTGTACATGGGCACAGTGAGACAAAAGGGTGCAGTGAGGCACGGGCACAGTGAGGCACAGGCACAGTACCAATATTATTTGTTATCCCTCCTATTATTTTTATACACTGAAAAAATTACATATATATCATTCTTCTACCGCCCCGCCCCCCCCCGTGTGTATATATAATATAACCAATATAGTTACTTTGCTGAGTAACTAATTACTTTTTCAATGTAGTAACTGAGTGAGTAACTACATTACTTTTTGGAAGAAGTAATTTGTAACTGTAACTAATTACTTTTTTAACGTAAGATGAACACTGCCTACTACATACTACGGTATTTCATGACAGCCGATCTAATTATCATTTACTTTCTGCTAGTCTAGTATGGGGAAACTAAAACAAATTTAATTCTCTTGGCGGACACAAAAATATAAAAGTAATAAAAAGGCTCCATTGTTAACACTCTTCCAGAATTCCCTTCTGTGACTGTGGTGGAGCATTTTAGTGTAAGCTCCTCTGTGCAGAGACTGCTGTGACTGGTTTAATGCTGTACACCAAAGTGGAATGTGAGGAAAATACATTTGTCCAACAAGCATACATATTTAAGTAACGGTATTGGTGTTCAGTAGTTCCTTACCTGAACAGATGCTTCTGTGTTTCTTCCTTCATCCTCAATGTCAGGGTGGAACTATTTAATGCCTGTTGGGTAGGAGATCATTCCACTCCAGTGTCAGGTGCTGAAATGCAGCAAGCAGAAAACTTCAGAAAGGTGGAAACAGCTGCATTTCCCCTTGTTCCCCCATTACTTTTGTTGCGTTGCCTTGTGGATAGTCCAGCCCCCTGTAGCCGACAGACACTCCTGGGAACCCCATACTTTATGTACAATAGTTCCCAATAGAAACTGACCAGTCGGTCAATAATAAAAGAAATATGGGGAACCTTCTGGTCCCTGGTTTGCATGAATCTTGGGTCTAATGGGGTTCAAGGCAGTCCAGACCATTACTGCTCACTATTCTGGCATCATGGTACCTGAAGTGCAGTCTCTAGATTGTTCCATTCACCTGCCCAGCAGAATTAGGCTTGCCCTGGAGTTCGGCACCGGACATGGAAAAATGTTTTCCACTAAACTTCTTTTGTTCTCCTGATGAATGGCAGCCCTTCAAGCTGGAGAGAAGTCTCGGGGACCTTCTTGGTACAGAGGACCTGGTTGTTTAAAATTCACTTCATAGTGAATGCTCTGGTGATTCTGTAGGTTCAGTTCATACCAATCTATGCTCTCAAGACCTGATTTCTCACAATCTACCTTTTTGATCTTGGATAAGTACAATGCTTGGTACAAAAACAAAGTTGCTTTCACAGGCTTTATGCCGAGGAACAAATATTGGCTCTGTGTTGGGCCTTGAGGACCATCAAGGGTCTATTTTGGGCTGTAGCTGTTTTTTTATGAGGCTGATTGCCCCTCTTCTTTTTTTGTAGGGGCCCTTATACAGGGTGTTGCTTGCAAATAGTCTTCCTGTATTTTTCCCAGTGATTCTGTGAGGTCTCAACCTGGTACTACTCGGTTCCTTAGGACTGCCTCCTGGAATTTTCTTTGCTGAGGCTTACTCACATGATTGCCTTCTTGTCGCCATTGCTTCTGTGTGCCAATCCTGAGGTCTTTTCAGGTACAGAGCCTTTTCTTGGCTTCATTAACCACTTAAGCCCCGGACCATTTCGGGCCATTAGGACCAGGCCTGTTTTTGGGATTCGGCACTGCGCTGCTTTAACTGTAAATTGTGCGGACATGCAATGTTGTACCCAAATGAAATTTGCGTCCTTTTCTTCCCACAAATAGAGCTTTCTTTTAATGGTATTTGATTGCCTCTGCGATTTTTATTTTTTGCGATATAAACAGAAAAAGACCGAAAATTTTGAAAAAAAATGATATTTTCTACTTTTTGTTATAAGAAAAATCGAATAAACTCAATTTTAGTCATACATTTAGGCCAAAATGTATTCAGCCACATGTCTTTAGTAAAAAAAATGTCAATAAGCGTATATTTATTGGTTTGCGCAAAAGTTATAGCGTTGACAAACTAGGGTACATTTTCTGAAATTTACACAGCTTTAAATTTTTGACTGCCTATCTCATTTCTTGAGGTACTAAAATGGCAGGGCAGTACAAAACCCCCCCAAATGACCCCATTTTGGAAAGTAGACACCCCAAGGAAATTGCTGAGAGGCATGTTGAGCCCATTGAATATTTTTTTTTTTTGTCCCAAGTGATTGAATAATGACAACAAAAAAAAATTACAAAAAGTTGTCACTAAATGATATATTGCTCACACATGCCATGGTTATATGTGGAATTGCACCCCAAAATACATTCTGCTGCTTCTCCTGAGTACGGGGATACCACATGTGTGGGACTTTTTAGGAGCCTAGCCACGTACGGGACCCCGGAAACCAAGCACCGCCTTCAGGATTTCTAAGGGCGCAAATTTTTGATTTCACTCCTCACTACCTATCACAGTTTCGAAGGCCATAAAATGCCAAAATAGCACAAAACCCCCCCAAATGACCCCATTTTGGAAAGTAGACACCCCAAGCTATTTACTGAGAGGCATGTTCAGTCCATGGAATATTTTATATTTTGCCACAGGTTGCGGGAATATGACAAACTTTTTTTTTTTTTGCACAAAGTTGTCACTAAATGATATATTGCTCACACATGCCATGGGCATATGTGAAATTACACCCCAAAATACATTCTGCTGCTTCTCCTGAGTACGGGGATACCACGTGTGGGACTTTTTGGGAGCCTAGCCGCGTACGGGACCCCAAAAACCAAGCACCGCCTTCAAGGTTTCTAAGGGCATAAATTTTTGATTTCACTCCTCACTACCTATCACAGTTTTGAAGGCCATAAAATGTCAAAATAGCCCAAAACCCCCACAAATGACCCCATTTTGGAAAGTAGACACCCCAAGCTATTTGCTGAGAGGCATGGTGAGTATTTTACAGCTCTCATTTGTTTTTGAAAATTAAGAAAGACATTTTTTTTTCTTTTTTTTTTTTTTTTCTTTTTTTACATTTTCAAAACTTTGTGACAAAAAGCGAGATCTGCAAAATACTCAACATACCTCTCAGCAAATAGCTTGGGGTGTCTACTTTCCAAAATGGGGTCATTTGGGGGGGGTTTTGTGCCATCTGGGCATTCCATGGCCTCTGAAACTGTGATAGGCAGTGAGGAGTGAAATCAAAAATTTACACCCATAGAAATCCTGAAGGCGGTGCTTGGTTTTTGGGGTCCCGTACGCGACTAGGCTCCCAAAAAGTCCCACACATGTGGTATCCCCGTACTCAGGAGAAGCAACAGAATGTATTTTGGGGTGTAATTCCACATATGCCCATGGCATGTTTGAGCAATATATAATTTAGTGACAACTTTTTGTACATTTTTTTTTTTTGGTCATTATTCAATCACTTGGGACAAAAAAAAAAAAATATTCAATGGGCTCAACATGCCTCTCAGCAAATAGCTTGAGGTGTCTACTTTACAAAATGGGGTCATTTGGGGGGGTTTTGAACTGTCCTGGCATTTTATGCTCAGCATTAGGAAGCTTATGTCACACATCATCCACTCTTCTAACCACTTGAAGACAAAGCCCTTTCTGACACTTTTTGTTTACATGAAAAAAAAAATTTTTTTGCAAGAAAATTATGTTGAACCCCCAAACATTATATATTTTTTTAAAGCAAAGGCCCTACAGATTAAAATAGTGGGTGTTGCATTTTTTTTTTCCACACAGTATTTGCGCAGCGATTTTTCAAACGCATTTTTTGGGGGAAAAACACACTTTTTTTATTTTTAATGCACTAAAAAACACTATATTGCCCAAATGTTTGATGAAATAAAAAAGATGATCATAGGCCGAGTACATGGATACCAAACACGACATGCTTTAAAATTGCGCACAAACGCGCAGCGGCGACAAACTACATTCATTTTTAAGGAGGTCTACTGCTAAAATGACTGCCCTCGATCTGACCTTCGCGGTGATACCTCACATGCATGATGCAATTGCTGTTTACATATGACGCTAGACCGACGCTTGCGTTCGCCTTTGCGCAAGAGCAGGGGGGGACAGCGGTGCTTTTTTTTTTATTATTATTTATTTGGCTTTTTTATTTTATTTTTAAACTGTGCCTTCCATATTTTATTTTTTTACCATTTTTATCGTTATCTCAGGGAATGTAAATATCCCCTATGATAGCAATAGGTAGTGACAGGTACTCTTTTTTTGAAAAAAATTGGGGGGTTAGACCCTAGATCTTTCCTCTGCCCTCAAAGCATCTGACCACACCAAGATCGGTGTGATAAAATGCTTTCCCAATTTCCCAATGGCGCTTTTTATATCCGGGGGGGGGGGGACATTCCCTCCCACTGCTTGTAAAAGCAGTCTAGAGGCTAATTATCTGCTAGAATTGCTTTTACATGAAAGCCGGCTGCTGGCTGAAAAGAATGATACCAAGATGATACCTAAACCCGCAGGCATCATTCTGGTATAAACATTCAAAGTCCAGCAACATACCAGTACGTTGCTGGTCTTTGTTGGACATGTATTGTAATCTTTTTTTTCATACAGCCTATTGGCTGAACGAAAAAAAGAGATTGATTGGTGGGTATGCCCACCATTAGAATACCTCCCTTCATCCACCCACTTCTAATGATGGGCATATATGCCGAAGCATGGGGGCATCCTCCCGCAAAAAAGTTATGCCGCGTACACACGGTCAAGCCTTCGTCGGAATTTCGACCGTATGTACGCGGCATAAAAGGTTATGCCGCGTACACACGGTCGGACTTTTCCACGGGCAAGCCTCCGTTGGAATTTCGACCGTATATACGCGGCATTAGGAGCAAAATCGCTCCTCCGCCCCTGCTGCCCCCATGCTTCGGCATATATGCTCTTTTTTTTAACTGTGGTGGTGAAATCACCTCCTACAGCGTTGGAGTCACGGCTTTATGTATCGTGGGAGCAAACGCTGTTGCTGTCAAGATAAATAGATCCGCGCTGCAACTGAATGGCGTACCTGCTAAGCAAATGGTGGTTAACATTAAAACAAAGTAACATTACAGTACAACAGTAAGACCTTACCATGCCATACCTGCAAAGCAAATACCAAAACAAAACCTAGTAAAAAATAAAAAAATGTTTTAACGCAACCTGTGCCTAAAATATATATATGCCGAAGCATGGGGGCATCCTCCCGCAAAAAAGTTATGCCGCGTACACACGGTCGGAATTTTCCACGGGCAGGCCTCCGTCGGAATTTCGACCGTATGTACGCGGCATTAGGAGCAAAATCGCTCCTCCGCCCCTGCTGCCCCCATGCTTCGGCATATATGCTCTTTTTTTTAACTGTGGTGGTGAAATCACCTCCTACAGCACTGGAGTCACGGCTTTATGTATCGTGGGAGCAAACGCTGTTGCTGTCAAGATAAATAATTCCGCGCTGCAGTTGAATGGCGCATCTGAAAACAAAAAATTACATACCTGAAAAGCAAGCATGATAAAACATTGCAGAATAGAATACAGTAAAAAAGAGCAGAACAATAGATAGAAAATAGAGAGAGAGAGAACAATAAAACGACAACTATTTTTGGTTTTTTTATTTTATATTTTTTTTGTGTTTTGTTTTTTACGTTTTTTTTTTTTTCTTTTTTACACTTTTTTTGTAACTTTACAACTGTAATGGTTCGGGTCTCTCAAAATGTAATGGCATCTTGGGAAACCCTGTGTAAGTGTGTCCTTGTCTGTGAAATGCTGTACCCTACGCTAAAACTTCACTTTTGAGTGGTAGCGTTCAAAACATTCACCTTGGCAAAGACCAGGCTTGTCAGGACAGAGTGGACAAAAACTACGGGTGTCACGCCTAAATCCGCGCTTGCTACAGACACGACATCTTTTTTGGGGGTGGCTTTGGGTAGGGGTACTCGGGAGGACATACGAATAATGCCTCTCATGCAGCCGGCTTACTGCATTTGGTTGGGGATGGTGAGGTGCAGAACCGCCTGGATACAGGAGTTCTGTGACTATCTCATTCTGGAATTTTAGAAGAGATAACGTCCCGCCTGAAGCTCTGTATAGCACATGAGCGTTCAGCAAAGCCAATTGGAATAATGATAGAGACACTTTTTTGTACCAGCGTCTCGCCTTACGGTCAATTAGATACGGCGCCATCAACTGGTCGTTGAGGTCCACCCCTCCCATATTTTGGTTATATTCGTGGACACAGAGGGGTTTCTCCACAACACCAGTCGCCGTACGAATTTGGACTGTCGTGTCTGCATGAAGGGAGGTAAGAAGGAAAACATTCTTATTGTCCCTCCACTTCATAGCGAGCAAGTTATTACACTTCAAGCAGGCTCTCTCCCCCAGCCTAAGATGGGCATCTACAAGCCGCTGGGGAAAGCCCCGGCGATTAGGTCGCACGGTGCCACATGCTCCAATCTGATGATCAAACAAGTGACTAAACAGTGGCACGCTCGTGTAATAATTGTCCACATACAAGTGGTACCCCTTTCCGAATAAGGGTGACACCAAGTTCCACACTATCTTGCCAGCGCTCCCTATGTAATCCGGGCAGTTGACCGACTCAATCTGACTGTCTTTTCCCTCATAAACCGTAAAGTTCACTACATAGCCTGTTGCCCTGTCACAGAACTTGTAGAGCTTGACCCCGTATCTGGCACGCTTGCTGGGAAGGTACTGCTTGAAAGACAAGCGGCCAGAAAATTTAATCAGGGACTCATCAACGCAGACAACTTGATCGGGAGTAAACAAGGCTGCAAAACGTTCGTTGAAGTGGTTTATGAGGGGCCGAATTTTATAGAGCCGGTCGTATTCAGGGTCCCCACGTGGACGACAAAGTTCATTGTCGTTGAAGTGCATGAACCGCAAAATCTGCTCGTATCGTGCCCTGGACATGGAGGCAGAGAACACGGGCATGTGGTCAATTGGGTGCGTGGACCAATAAGCACGCAATGACGGAAATTTATGTGTGCCCATGTTGAGGGAAAGGCCCAGAAAGGTCTTAAATTCGGAAACCGTAATTGGTTTCCAATTTCTGGCAATTTTAGGCAACTGGGGGTTAGCGGCGATAAATTGACCAGCATATAAATTACTCTGGTCCACAATAGATCTATAGAGATCTTCCGTGAAAAACAGCGAATAAAAATCAATTGGAATAAAATCAGCTGTTTCCACCTGAATACCGGGTTGGGCAGTGAATGGGGGAAGTACGGGTTCTGCAGAAGTGGTGGGGACCCAATCAGGATAGGCGAATTCTGCAGGAAGGGCAGTATGGGCACGACGGGCCTGCCTTTGTCTTCTTGGTGGCAGCGGGACACTACTTGTGCTTGCCACCTCGCCAGCTTGAACTGCACTTATGGGACTCGCCACGTCACCAAGTGTTACTGCAGTGCTGGATGTACGTCCAGGCTGTACTAGGCCGCTGGTGCTTGCCAGTTCACCAGAAGGAATAGCGGCGCTAGTACTACTCTGCTCCATGATACGAGAGACCTGCGGTTCTTGCTCCTCAACAACCTCAGAAGATCGGGATCGGGTACACCTGACCTTAGCAGGGACCTCAACTTCGTCGTCAGAGCTATCTGACGTGGGGCCGGTGACGTCACTGTCTTCTACGGGAAGATATTCTGAGCCTGAATCTGACAGATACGTGACCTCCTCTTCACTATCTGTCATGCTCAGAATCTCGTAGGCCTCTTTACTAGTGTACCTTCGTCTTGCCATTTTGGGCTCTAAATTTAGGGGTACACTAGTAAGATTCACAGGAAAAAAAGCACCTGACTGTCGTCAGCAAATATATCAAACGCTACAAAAAAACTGTTAGCGATCGCAGGGATCAGGCCTGTCTCTGCGAACGCTGCAGTTATGTGTGTTGTGTTTGGTAAGTGACAGTGATCAATCGATACTGCACTTGGGTGGGCTGGGCGGAGGGGCTAAACGCAGGCGCTAGCAGGTATCTGGGCTGATCCCGCTAACACTGCGTTTTTGGGAACCCTAAACCGCTGGGGATGCTAGTATAGATCTGATCAGATACTATACCACTAAGGGGGGTGTATGCTTTGCGCGTGGGTGTTGGCGTTACTGGCACTAACCTAACACTGCCTGGGGCGACGCAGACCCTCTCTGGCGCTAAAACCTAATTGATCTCACCCGCCGGGCGATCAGGGGGGTTAAACCTTTATTGGGTTATATACGGCGGGTGCCCTGATGCTATAAAAAGCAAACTAATCAACCAGCGTCACCCGTAACCTTTATATGGTGATCACTGGTGAAAGGGTTAACTAGGGGCAATCAGGGGGTTAAAACCTTTATTAGGTTAAATATGGGGGTACCTGACACTATATAAAAACCTGACGGGTAACCTAAATAACTAAATAACTTACTGGCTAACCAGTGACACCAGTGACGCTTATACGGCGATCACTGGTGAAAGGGTTAACTCTAGGGGCAATCAGGGGGTTAAAATAATATATGGGGGTACCTGACACTAATAAAAACCTGCGGCGAACCTAAAAAAAAATAACTGCCTATCTAAAACACCAGCGACACGAATACAGCGATCGGAAAAACAATCGCTTAGTGACGCTGAAGTTAGGGGGTGAAAGGGTTACCTGGGGGGTGATCAAGGGGTTAAACCTTTATTAGGGGGGGGTAGGGGGCTACCCTGGACCTAAAGGGGCCTAATCCTAACTGCCCTGCAACTTTTTACAATCACAGATGACACTAAATGCAGTGATCAGTAAAATAAATGATCACTGTAATCAGTGACACTGTGATTGGGGGCTTTGGGGTGACCTGGGGAGTGATCTGGGGGTGACTGGGGGGTGATTTGTGTGCCTATGTGTTCCTACGTGTCAGTGGACTGTTGGAGCACTAACCTCTGTCTTCTCTCCTCGGCGCCGGGAACGAAAAGACCGCGGCGAGGGAGATGACATCACTTCCTCCAGCCTGTGTTTACATCACATGGCGGAGGAAGCATTTTCATTGGCCGGGAGCGATCGCGAGGGGGGGGGCGGAATCGAGCGGCCGCCCCCTCATGCCTGATCGCTCCCGAACACTTAACGGCCGCTCACTGCAGTGAAGGGGGGTCCGGATGGACCCCCCAACTGCACAAAGGCGATCACGTAGATCTACGTGATTCTGCCTGTCCGTGCCATTCTGCCGACGTAAATCGGCGGTGGGCGGTCGTTAAGTGGTTAAGGACAAGGTTGTTTTGAGACCAGGGCCTCTTTTTTTTTTTTTTCTTTTTTTTTTTTCCTAGGTTTTTTTCTTCCTCTTCACCCTGAGCAGGATTTAGTTCTGCTTTCTATCTGACAAGCTTGTGTAAATCCTCTGGAAGTTTACCTCTATTGTTTTGGCTGTAACAAAAAAAGCTGTTTGAATTTCTCTCAGTGGCCATTTCTTTTTGTTTGACGACTCTGATGACAATTTTTCACTTGTAAGGTAATTCATGCTGCTCTGAGCTTCCTTAACCTGTTGTTACATACAGTAGGTGCCGCCGATATTGTGTCAATATCGCCGCTTCTAGCGGCGATATTGACACCCTATGAGCTCCGTCGCGAGAGCCAGCGCCGAGCTGTCTCGTCATCGGGAAAGGAAAAAATGTTCCTTTCACGATGAGCGACACGCATTGCCGATAGGCGGGGATCCGACGTGGATTCCTGCCAATACCAGGCACTGCGTTTGGTATGAATCCTGAGCGGGAACTCCACGCCAATTTTTAAAGAAAAAACCGGCGTGGGTTCCCCCTCCAGGGGCATACCAGGCCCTTGGGTCTGGTCTGGATTTGAAGGGGAACCCTACGCCGAAAAAACGGCGTGGGGGTCCCCCTCATGATCCAAACCAGACCCTTATCCAAGCATGCAACCTGGCAGGCCGCAGGGGAAGAGGGGGGGAAGAGGGGGGGACGAGAGCGGCCCCTCCTCCCTCCTGAACCGTACCAGGCCACATGCCCTCAACATGGGGGGTTTGGTGCTCTGGGGCAGGGGTGGCGACCTGCGGCCCCCCCACCCCAGAGCACCCTGCCCCCATGTTGATGAGGACAGGGCCTCTTCCCGACAACCCTGGCCGTTGGTTATCGGGGTCTGCGGGCGGGGGGCTTTCCGGAATCCGGGAGCCCCCTTTAATAAGGGGGCCCCCAGATACCGCCCCCCCACCCTATGTGAATGAGTATGGGGTACATTGTACCCCTACTTATTCACCTGGTGGAAAATAAATGGAAATAAAAACACAACACAGTTTTTAAAAGTATTTTATTGCACCGCTCCGGAGGTCTTCTTCCGACTTCGGGGGTCTCCGTTGTCGCCACCCGCGTTCTCCGGTTCTTTCTTCTGCCGGGCCTCCGCTAACTTCTTTTTAGCTCTTTTGCTAACGGAGGCCCGGTCTTCTCCTCCCGCTCTCCGGTTCTTCTCCCGCTCTCCGGTGTCGTTGCCGCGTTCTCCGGTTCTTTCTTCTGCCGGGCCTCCATTAACTTCTTTTTAGCTCTTTTGCTAACGGAGGCCCGGTCTTCTCCGTCGTCGGCGTCTTCTTCCCTCTTCTCCTCCTCGATGTTGACTCGTCGCTTCCTCTCGCAGTAATGGTAAATCTTCGGTCCGCAGAGATTAATATAGATTTCTCATGACGTCAGTCACATGCTCCGGGGCACATGTGCCCTGGAGCACGTGACTGTGACGTCATGTGCACATGTGCCCTGGAGCACGTGACTGTGACGTCATGTGCACATGTGCCCTGGAGCACGTGACTGTGACGTCATGTGCACATGTGCCCTGGAGCACGTGACTGTACGTGACGTCATGTGCACATGTGCCCCGGAGCATGTGACTGTGACGTCATGAGAAATCTATATTAATCTCTGCGGACCGAAGATTTACCATTACTGCGAGAGGAAGCGACGAGTCAACATCGAGGAGGAGAAGAGGGAAGAAGACGGCGACGACGGAGAAGACCGGGCCTCTGCTAGCAAAAGAGCTAAAAAGAAGTTAATGGAGGCCCGGCGGAAGAAAGAACCGGAGAATGCGGCGACCCCGGAGAGCGGGAGAAGAACCGGAGAGCGGGAGGAGAAGACCGGGCCTCCGTTAGCAAAAGAGCTAAAAAGAAGTTAGCGGAGGCCCGGCAGAAGAAAGAACCGGAGAACGCGGCGACGACACCGGAGAGCGGGAGAAGAACCGGAGAGCGGGAGGAGAAGACCGGGCCTCCGTTAGCAAAAGAGCTAAAAAGAAGTTAGCAGAGGCCCGGCAGAAGAAAGAACCAGAGAACGCGGCGACGACACCGGAGAGCAGGAGAAGAACCGGAGAGCGGGAGAAGAAGACGACGACGGAGAAGACCGGGCCTCCATTAGCAAAAGAGCTAAAAAGAAGTTAGCGGAGGCCCGGCAGAAGAAAGAACCGGAGAACGCGGCGACGACACCGGAGACCCCCGAAGTCGGAAGAAGACCTCCGGAGCGGTGCAATAAAATACTTTTAAAAACTGTGTTGTGTTTTTATTTCCATTTATTTTCCACCAGGTTAATGGGTAGGGGTAGGATGTACCCCATACTCATTCACATAGGGTGGGGGGCCGGTATCTGGGGGCCCCCTTATTAAAGGGGGCTCCCGGATTCCGATAAGCCCCCCGCCCGCAGACCCCGACAACCAACGGCCAGGGTTGTCGGGAAGAGGCCCTGTCCTCATTAACATGGGGGCAGGGTGCTCTGGGGTGGGGGGGCCGCAGGTCGCCCCCCTGCCCCAGAGCACTAAACCCCCCATGTTGAGGGCATGTAGCCTGGTACGGTTCAGGAGGGAGGGGGGCCGCTCTTGTCCCCTCCCTCTTCCCCTGCGGCCTGCCAGGTTGCGTGCTCGGATAAGGGTCTGGTTTGGATCTTGAGGGGGACCCCCACGCCGTTTTTTCGGCGTAGGGTTCCCCTTCAAATCCAGACCAGACCCAAGGGCCTGGTATGCCCCTGAAGGGGGAACCCACGCCGTTTTTTTCTTTAAAAATTGGCGTGGAGTTCCCGCTCAGGATTCATACCAAACGCAGTGCCTGGTATTGGCGGGAATCCGCGTCGGATCCCCGCTCAATACAGTGTCGCGTCTCCTCGCCATTTCAGCGAGCGCGACACGTGTCGCCACCCTGCTGCCGACATCTCGGCACTCCTGTCGCCGAGAATCTCGGCGATGGGAGCGCGATAGATACACAATATCAGCGGCACCTACTGTAGGCCTGTTAGTGCTGGTTTCCTGTTGCCCTCAGTTGGAATGCTTTGGGACTGTATGATTCAGAAAACTGGATTTTTGACTTGCCTGTAAAATCTTTTTTTCTTGAAGGTACAGTACAGTGCTCAGGTCCCTCCCTATTTGTTCCTTATGATCTTCCTAATGTTTGCTACAAAAGTGAGGCTACCTGCTGAGAGAGGGGTTATAGAAAAAGAATGTCCCTGCCCATTAATATTACTATAATTTTTTTTGCCAGTGCCTAGTCACATTAAGATATCTGCCTATAACCCACAGTTAAGACTAAAGCAGGGTATACACTTATTAAAATTCAGAAGGAATGGGCAATTTATGCGCTCCATGGTGGCTCTGGAAATTCCGGTTTTGCTTTCTGGAATCCCACATAACTCATTCCTGCCTGTATCATTTAAGGGATAACAGTAACTTCAGAAATGATTGCACAGTGGCAAAAGGCAGATTCTGCACTGGAAATTGGAAATCTAAATCCTAAGGTATACCTACCTTGACCAACTGTATACAGAGCTAGCCCAATACACAGGCTGGATTAAAATAAATAAATAGGGGTAACGTCACTGTTCAGTCTGTTGCACTGCAGTAATGCATGAAACAAAGCAGTGCTATATATACGTATTTTAGCATACCACAAAACAAAGATGTGAACGGTCTGTGCATTGTAGTGTGTTGTATTGGTAAGAATGCTGCAGGCCTGTTAAACACCTGCACTTTTGGTCAAATACATATTAACGCAAATGTGGTAATGCACAGCAGATCTTTGGCCATATGAGTTTCTGCTAAGGTTTATAAGATTTAGTGTGTGTGTGTGTGTGTGTGTGTGTGTGTGTGTGTGTGTGTATATATATATATATATATGTATGTATGTATGTATGTATGTATGTATGTATGTACACATATACACACACACACATAATATATATATATATATATATATGCGTGTGTGTGTATGTATGTATGTGTATATATAGCTTGGCGCATGCACTGTGTTTGTTTGTTTTTTACAGCAATTGAGTGAGAAGTATAACAGAGTGAAAGCGTGTTATTTATTTAATTTTTTCCATCAACCTCTTTTCTGATTTCTAGCATATGTTTTGTTAACAGGATAATTGAAATTGCTAGAGCCATGAGGCTGAAGATCAGTAAAATAAATATGTTCTCTGATGTATCTTTCGAGGAAAGTCACAAGATTGCCACCCTGGAGCTCCCGCTGATCGTTTACAAACCAGCAGGTGGAATAAAGAAAAGAAGGAAGATGTAGCGGAACTGGGCTAACCAGTTTAACGATCAGATACTTTGTGCACAGATGTTCCATCGTTGCTTTCGTTATCTTTTCTAACATACCTGAAGTTAATATTTG
The DNA here is from genome assembly GCA_029206835.1 of Rana muscosa. Lineage (NCBI taxonomy): Eukaryota > Metazoa > Chordata > Amphibia > Anura > Ranidae > Rana > Rana muscosa. Next base: position 635,270,888 of record CM055116.1, read on the forward strand.
TATAAACAGAACTGTTGTCATTTGCGGTGTTCCTGTGTGTTTTTTTATTTTTTTTTATATAGGACTTATTTGTGGGAAAAAAGGTAATTTCTATTTTATGATTCTATAACGTGTGTTTTCTTCATTTTTTCTTAGTATACCAACTGAAATATAAATGATATGAAAGGTATTTAAAGTGTCATATTAGAAATGCTTTTTTGAGCTTTTATGTCTATGCATCTATAGCTTTAATAATGTCTGCCTCAGTTGAGGAGACCCCCCTTCCTGTCCTAGAGAGACAAAATGTGCAGTGTGATTAGCAAAATCAAAATGAGCAGTCCGCATTCTTGGTTTTCTCTTTTCATTAATTATTTTTAACATTTTTGTTTAAGAATAGCTAAGGTGTTATGCTGATGTTTTGGAGGTAAGCTGCTTGTTGGGCAGGAGCAAATTTACATCTCCTTTTTGTCCTGTAGTTTTCTTGTTTTCAGGTTTATTCATGGACTCTGATGCGGGCCCCTGTTCCATGGCTTTAATGTTATCTTCTAGCTTCAGCTTATTCAGACATTACTTCTGTGTAGATAGAGAAAGGTAAATTACATTGGTGTGCTTGGGGACCTTTCTACTGTCCATCAATGTAATTGCTATTGTAAAAAGTTTTTTTTTTTCTTTTTTCTCCCTTCTGACATGCATTTGTAAAGTGGTGCATGGTGTTTTGAGTTGGATCTTATGGAGCAGTATACACTAGAATTTACTGTTTATGGTTGCTAAAATGTTAAATTTCGATTTTGTCTGACCACTAAACAGCTTTCCACTTTGCAATAGACCATTTTAACCACTTTGTGACTGTAGGATGTCCTTAGGTTGAAGTAATTTTATACCGGGATGATCCCCTTGTGCGCAGAAGCGAACGCATACACAGTTTACGCCCACGTATGTAAACAGTGTTTGCGCCACACATGTGAGGTATCTCCCGAACGTTCTAGTGAGAGCAATAATTCCAGCACTAGACCGCCTCTGTAAATCTCTAAACTGGTAACCTTCAACATATTTTTTTAAAGCTTCACCTAATGGAAGTTTTTATGTACCATAGTTTGGCGACATTGCACGAGCGTGCCCAATTATAACGTGTAAAATGTTAGGCATCTTTTTACTCTGCGTAATATTGTTTATATTTTAGCAAAAAATTTGGTTGTATATTGTGTGTTTTATTTTATTTTTTTGCATTAAGGTTAATTTAAAGTGTATTTTTTCCCCAAAAAATGCATTTGAAAAATTGTTGCGCATTTAAATACCATGCAATTTTTTAAATTACAACACCTTAAATTATTCACACACACACACCCCAGCATAAATGAGTACACCCCTTTTTGAAAAAGTAAGATTTTAATCAATATCTCAATGAACAATTTAATTTTTTTTGACAAAACTGAATTTTATAGAACATTTGTTTAGCTCAATTGCACGAAAGTAAGGTTAATAATATAGAATAAAAATTAGCTGCGCTGTATTAAATGATATTGGTAGAATATGGTGACATATAAACCATTAAAACGTGCATATGGATCAGGATGGACTGAAAACCCTCTGAGTGTCCAAATCACTCATGTGTTCCTGAAGAAAATGTTCTTTAGCATACAAAAATCAGAACAGTAATCCATATGGAATTCCTCAATGGATTAATCAACGGTGACAAATGACCAAGACACCCAAGAAAAAGTGAGAGGGTAAGATAGGAAAGGTCCTCCACCTTTGAAATCACTGCCGATTACCAGCTGAATAGATCTCTTATTCTAGGAGATCGGAAAACGCCTGTGGCTTATTCCCCAGCCCCGGGTCTCTGTGTTTAGCAAGTTTCCCAGTGTCTTCCTCTCTGGATGTCCACAGTGTTAACAGCGGTCAGTTAGTCCCCATGTAAGGATAAAAGGGCCTCCATAGTGTAAATCCTTAAAACGTTTTATTAATAAAAAGACAAGATTGCACTTACAATTGTCGTAGATAAAAAATAGCATGTCAAAATATAGTCAAGCCAGTCAGCTCTCGATGGCTGCCTGTTGCTTCCGGGACTTGCGTTAATGCGGTGACGTCAGCATGCCGCTCCTCCCCTGGACACTTATAGGGTTTTCAGTCCCTCCTAATCCATATGCATGTTTTAATGGTTTATATGTCACCATATTCTACTAATATCAATACAGCACCGCTTATTTTTATTCTAGTTTATTGATTGTGTGTGTCTCACATGAAGTTTGCAGCAGTTCATTATTCACCGATATCACTTTTGTAATCATCACTGAGTGGTAATTTTATTTTTGACATTAACCACTTAAGCCCCGGACCATTTCGGGCCATTAGGACCAGGCCTGTTTTTGGGATTCGGCACTGCGCTGCTTTAACTGTAAATTGTGCGGACATGCAATGTTGTACCCAAATGAAATTTGCGTCCTTTTCTTCCCACAAAAAGAGCTTTCTTTTAATGGTATTTGATTGCCTCTGCGATTTTTATTTTTTGCGATATAAACAGAAAAAGACCGAAAATTTTGAAAAAAAATGATATTTTCTACTTTTTGTTATAAGAAAAATCGAATAAACTCAATTTTAGTCATACATTTAGGCCAAAATGTATTCAGCCACATGTCTTTAGTAAAAAAAATGTCAATAAGCGTATATTTATTGGTTTGCGCAAAAGTTATAGCGTTTACAAACTAGGGTACATTTTCTGAAATTTACACAGCTTTAAATTTATGACTGCCTATCTCATTTCTTGAGGTGCTAAAATGGCAGGGCAGTACAAAACCCCCCCAAATGACCCCATTTTGGAAAGTAGACACCCCAAGGAAATTGCTGAGAGGCATGTTGAGCCCATTGAATATTTTTTTTTTTTGTCCCAAGTGATTGAATAATGACAAAAAAATAAAAAATTACAAAAAGTTGTCACTAAATGATATATTGCTCACACATGCCATGGTTATATGTGGAATTGCACCCCAAAATACATTCTGCTGCTTCTCCTGAGTACGGGGATACCACATGTGTGGGACTTTTTAGGAGCCTAGCCACGTACGGGACCCCGGAAACCAAGCACCGCCTTCAGGATTTCTAAGGGCGCAAATTTTTGATTTCACTCCTCACTACCTATCACAGTTTCGAAGGCCATAAAATGCCAAAATAGCACAAAACCCCCCCAAATGACCTCATTTTGGAAAGTAGACACCCCAAGCTATTTACTGAGAGGCATGTTCAGTCCATGGAATATTTTATATTTTGCCACAAGTTGCGGGAATATGACAAACTTTTTTTTTTTTGCACAAAGTTGTCACTAAATGATATATTGCTCACACATGCCATGGGCATATGTGAAATTACACCCCAAAATACATTCTGCTGCTTCTCCTGAGTACGGGGATACCACATGTGTGGGACTTTTTGGGAGCCTAGCCGCGTACGGGACCCCAAAAACCAAGCACCGCCTTCAAGGTTTCTAAGGGCATAAATTTTTGATTTCACTCCTCACTACCTATCACAGTTTTGAAGGCCATAAAATGCCAAGATGGCACAAAACCCCCCCCAAATGACCCCATTTTGGAAAGTAGACACCCCAAGCTATTTGCTGAGAGGCATGTTGACCCCATTGAATATTTTTTTTTTTTGTCCCAAATGATTGAATAATGACAAAAAGAAAAAAAAAAATGTACAAAAAGTTGTCACTAAATGATATATTGCTCACACATGCCATGGTTATATGTGGAATTGCACCCCAAAATACATTCTGCTGCTTTTCCTGAGTACGGGGATACCACATGTGTGGGACTTTTTGGGAGCCTAGCCGCGTACAGGGCCCCAAAAACCAAGCACTGCGAACGCTGCAGTTATGTGTGTTGTGTTTGGTAAGTGACAGTGATCGATCAATACTGCACTTGGGTGGGCTGGGCGGAGGGGCTAAACGCAGGCGCTAGCAGGTATCTGGGCTGATCCCGCTAACACTGCGTTTTTGGGAACCCTAAACCGCTGGGGATGCTAGTATAGATCTGATCAGATACTATACCACTAAGGGGGGTGTATGCTTTGCGCGTGGGTGTTAGCGTTACTGTCACTAACCTAACACTGCCTGGGGCGACGCAGACCCTCTCTGGCACTAAAACCTAATTGATCTCACCCGCCGGGCGATCAGGGGGTTAAACCTTTATTGGGTTATATACGGCGGGTGCCCTGATGCTATAAAAAGCAAACTAATCAACCAGCGTCACCCGTAACCTTTATATGGTGATCACTGGTGAAAGGGTTAACTAGGGGCAATCGGGGTTAAAACCTTTATTAGGTTAAATATGGGGGTACCTGACACTATATAAAAACCTGACGGGTAACCTAAATAACTAAATAACTTACTGGCTAACCAGTGACGCTTATACGGCGATCACTGGTGAAAGGGTTAACTCTAGGGGCAATCAGGGGGTTAAAATAATATATGGGGGTACCTGACACTAATAAAAACCTGCGGCGAACCTAAAAAAAAATAACTGCCTATCTAAAACACCAGCGACACGAATACAGCGATCGGAAAAACAATCGCTTAGTGACGCTGAAGTTAGGGGGTGAAAGGGTTACCTGGGGGGTGATCAAGGGGTTAAACCTTTATTAGGGGGGGGGTTAGGGGGCTACCCTGGACCTAAAGGGGCCTAATCCTAACTGCCCTGCAACTTTTTACAATCACAGATGACACTAAATGCAGTGATCAGTAAAATAAATGATCACTGCAATCAGTGACACTGTGATTGGGGGCTTTGGGGTGACCTGGGGGGTGATCTGGGGGTGACTGGGGGGTGATTTGTGTGCCTATGTGTACCTACGTGTCAGTGGACTGTTGGTGCACTAACCTGCTTCTTCTCTGCTCGGCGCCGGGAACGAAAAGACCGCGGCGAGGGAGATGACATCACTTCCTCCAGCCTTGTTTACATCACATGGCGGAGGAAGCATTTTCATTGGCCGGGAGCGATCGCGAGGGGGGGGGGCGGAATCGAGCGCCCCCCCCCTCATGCCTGATCGCTCCCGAACACTTAACGGCCGCTCACTGCAGTGAAGGGGGGTCCGGATGGACCCCCCAACTGCACAAAGACGATCACGTAGATCTACGTGATTCTGCCTGTCCGTGCCATTCTGCCGACGTAAATCGGCGGTGGGCGGTCGTTAAGTGGTTAAGGTTAATAATATAACTTAAATTACAAAATCTTCAGTTTTACTCGAATTAGTCAAAAACGACTACATCTAGTATTTCGTATGACCTCAATGATTTGTAAGGAGAGCACCAAGTCTTCTAGGCATGGAATGGACAAGTTGGTGGCATATTGCAACATCTTTTCTTTCATCTTCCAGGACAGCCTCCTGAGACATAGGGCTCCTCCCTCCGGGGCAGGAAACACGTTCACCCAAATTGTTAAAAGGAGGTCCTCCAGGCCTTCCCCTACAGTTTTTTGTGTTGTCTGCCGAATGAGAAGGAAGCATGTGAGGAACTTGGGAGCTCTGTCTCAGGACTGTCCTAGGTGAGCCCCTGGCGTTACCTTCTCCTGCCCAAACGCCCCTCTGTCTACCAGGGAAGAGTAGGGCTGCTAGTCCCACTGCTGCCTAAACTCTGAGAGAATTGGACCCCTGGAAGATGTGGTGAGACCCTGCCCCGACTACGCCGCACATCAGGGTTACCTGCCTTCTGTCCTTCCGTTGACTCGGTCCGGCGGGTGGGCGGCACCCATCGATGTGTGCGGCGCCTTTTTTGCTCTGCAGTTCCAGGTAAAGGAAGAGGACGTGCATGCGTTGGAGGCGGGGCTTCTGCGCTCCGAGAGGAAGTGACGTGGCTTCCGGTGGAGCCTCATCATCAGGGGGCGCCAAAAGATGAGGTTCCGTTTTCTAGGCGTGGCATGCGGCTTTTCGGGCATCCAGAGCCAGTGAAGACCCAGCAGAGGCTGTGGCATACACCGAGGAGCCATGGAGGGCACTGCAGCATCTCAGGCGGTTGACTCCGGTTCTTCTGGCACTGGCACCTCTCAGGTAAGCATGAGGGCTGACCATGTCTTACTCTGGGGGGGTAGGGTCCTTGTGACCAGAGGCCCTTCCCTGGGTGGGGAACCACAGGTGAAGGGCTGGGCAATTTCCTTCTTTTTTTCTTATCGTCCATGGACTGACACAGCTGGATACTGTAAACATGTGGGTATTTGTCCCTGCTAGCAGGAGAAGATCTAGGCAGAATGTGAGATGTTAGAAACATTCTAGAACAAACCAGAGCTGAACAGCCCTGCCCAGGGGGGCGGTCCCTCCGGACATTACCCTCCCACCTGCAGTCAGCAGACCCCAGTTTTTTTCTGCCTAGCAGAAGGAGAAGACGTGGCTCTCTCAGGAGCCAGTCTCCTGGAAGATTTTACTTTAAAATTTTATTCCTTTGGGAATTGTATTATTTTATTTTTGAGACCTTCAATCAACTGTCGGCTGGGCAACAGGTGTTGGGTACACTGGTATCCTCGTAGTCTTCCCTGTCCAACCATCGAGCGTGCTGATCCTCGCCTTGTGTGCGTGAGACTCAGTTCACGACATGCCCCATGGCTCCAGGGGTGGCCGAGTTGCTTTCATGCTCCCGCGGTCCTCTCAAGATTGAACAGTACCTGACTGACTGTGTCTCTCGTGGTGGACTGGGCCGACAGCTACGTAGTACTGCTCTGTGATAGGTCTGTCTGAAACAAGCCAGTGGGTCCCTGAAAGGGACAGGTAAGTAGTCTCTCCTACTGCAGGTGAGTACATGCTGGCTGTGTTTCTTTATATGGGGGGTTTCTCCCTGTCTCCCCCTGTTATGCTGCTCTCTGCACCCTGTACTGGTGCTGTGCTGTGGGGTGCTTGGGGGTCACTCTGGCCTGGCTGGGCGCTCATGTTTTTTTCTGGTGTGTGAGGTGATTATTGCGCGCGCATTGGCGCTGTTTGAGGTGGTTATTGCGTGCGCCATTGGCGCGCATTAGAGCTTTGAATTTCGCGCTCGGTGGCCATCTTGGCGTTCAATGGCGCAGTTATAGCTGCGGCCGGCGGCCATTTTCTTGTGGCCGCCGCGCATTTATTTTCGGTTCTAGCGGCGGCGCGAATCCCCTCCCAATCTCCTCACAGACTAAGCGGCCCTTAAGGGTTGGTGAGTCCTCCGGTTATCCCCTCCTCAGCCTCAGCATAGCCAGTGGGTGGACTGTATATTCACTGTTTAGTGTATAAGGTCTCAGAGGGTGGCGTTATGGAGTCTGATACACCTGCTCTCCACACTTGCCTGGGGCAACTGGCAGTGCTGCACAGTTAAACATGTTCATATGTTTCCTGCACCTGCGGTCCTTATGGACCAGTTGTCAGCAGTCCTGGAATCATTCCTTGTCAGAATGGAAGCGGTGTGCGAGCAAAAGGAGCCATAAGCCCCCTCCCCCCACAAAAATCTTTAGTGAAGGAGTGCTCTGATTCAGATATGGGCCTAGCTACTGTGCTCAGGACCCTGGCTCTGAATATTTAATGTTTATGAACAGGACATTCCCTTGTGAAGAAGACTCCAGTTCTGTGTCAGTGAAGGACAGGGCGCTTGTAAGTGATCTCATTGATGATATGACGAACACTCTCAAGCTGAAATTTCTGTGACAAGCCTTTCTTTTACACAGCTTCCTCACTGTTTTCCTCACATGCTGCCTCAAGAGCAGCATGGATGATACAGTGGTACACAGTGTTTCCCTCCCCCTGGTCGGTGCAGCATGGTGGGGGGAGGACTTTATTCATTTATGTCTCTAGTCCCTGTGAGCCTTCTGTGTGATATCTTGAGGCAACATTTCCCGCCATTTCCTGGGGAACGCTTTGAGCTCTGACAGACACACGGTCTGATGATCAGAGGTTACCTGCATGCTGCTTCGGCAGCACAGTCAAGCAGGTTGGAATGATACAGAGAAGATTATGCGCCTTTGCGCCATAATTTAAACTCATCCTATACCTTCACAGTGTATGTATGTGTTATTGGTCTCTGTGTCTGCGTGGGTCTCCCCCCCCCCACGTTCCAATGCTGTGTTTCAGTGCCATACATGATATAAACGTACAAAATATGTTTATGCACGACTCCAGATACATTCACAGTATATGTATGTATTATACTCTCTGGGTCGGCGGGGGCTCCGGTGTCCTCCCGCGCTCTCATGGTATGTGCGCGTCGGCTCTCTGCACAGTATAGACATGTTCAATATGTTTATTGCACATACTATACATGTTTACAGTATGGGTATACTGTTTGCGTGAGGTTCCTCCGGGTACTCCGGTTTCCCCCCACGCTCCAATGGAAATGCACAGCATAAACATGTGCAATATGTTGATTCACATGCTATCATTCCTACACGGTATCTGTGTGCTGTCTGCGTCTAGTTCTTCCGGGTGTTCCGGTTTCCTCCCACGCGCTGACGGCATGTGCGCCTTTTGGCCTTCTGCACAGTTAAACATGTTCAATGTTTATCACGCATGCTATAATACCTACACGGTATGTGTAGGCAGTCTGTGGTTTTCCTCCGGGTACTCCGGTTCCCTCCCACACTCCATTGGTATGGGTGCTTCGGCGCTATGCACAGTCTAAATTTGTGCAATTGGATATCCACATACTAACATACCTACCCGGTATGTCTGTGCAGTCTGCGTGGGTTTCCGCCCACGCTACATGACATGCATGCCTTTGGTGCAATACACAGTGTAAACATACACATTATGTTTATACACTACACACATTCACAGTAGTTGTAGGTATTGCATTCTCTGAGTATGCGTGGGGTACTTCGGTTCCTCTCACGCGCCAACGGTGTGCACGGCTTCGGTGCTATGCACACATGAGCTTGTGCAAAATGTTTAGCACACACTATAATACCTACACGGTATGCAGTCTGCGTGGGTTTCCGCCCACGCTACATGACATGCATGCCTTTGGTGCAATACACGGTGTAAACATACACATTATGTCTAAATACATTTACAGTAGTTGTAGGTATTGCATTCTCTGAGTATACGTGGGGTACTTCGGTTCCTCCCACGCGCCAACAGTGTGCGCGCCTTCGGTGCTATGCACACATGGGCTTGTGCAAAATGTTTAGCACACATACTATAATACCTACACGGTATGCGTATGCAGTCTGCATGGGTTTCATCCGGGTGCTCAGGTTTCTCCCCTGCGTTCCAATGGTGTGCGCATTCTCAGCGCTATGCACAGTATAAACGTGCAATTTGTTTATTCGCAGGCTAACATACCTACACGGTTGTGTACGCAATCTGCGTGGCTGGTTTACGTCCAAGCCCCGATGATGTGCGCACTTTCGTCGCTGGCACAGTATATACGTGTTTAATAGGTTTATCCACACATACTAAACTACATACGCCGTATGTGGTGGTATTGTGCTCTTTGTGGCTCTGTGGGTTTCCTCCCACACACTATTTGCGCGTTTGACGCAATACATAGTATAAACTATGTGTTTGTACAATCAGCACTTATCCATGGGTAGCTGCTGGATGGAGCATTGTCACAAGGATCCCTGGTTTCAGGGGTATCACTTTCCACCTGCTTTCAGTGGTAATCAGAAGCGCTGGCTTGGACTGTGTTCGCCAGGCTGAGGTTAGCGTTACGCTCGTTAGTGGCTGCGTCTCTGGCGTTTTTTGTAGCTCAATGACTGGGCAAAAGCCTCTGCTTAATCCATCAGTCGTCTAGCAGGTGCACTGCAACTGCTTTAGCTTTTAGGGTCTCTGTGCCCGGGGTGGGTTTGCGCCACCTGTGGAGGCTGAGGTACTAGTCCTCTAACCGAGTTTCTAGGGAAGTTCCGTCAAGTTGCCATTATTGGCCAACAGTTGAGGCACCCTGTACACCGGGGTCTCCCCTCTCCGATACATTGCGGAGTCTCTTTGGGATTTTCATACATCTCTCTGCAAGACGGTCCTGTCGGCCGTGTGCATTGCAGGGGAAGGGTCCTTGCATCCGGAGGTGTTTCCACCTCCTTTACCGGAGGTGGGGCACCGGAAGTGGACCTTATGGCCTCTTGACTCGCTCTAAGGTGGCAAGGTCCAGGGACCCCTGGGCGGACGCGTCAGACGCCCGTGGGGGCAGTATCGCCTGATATATGCTTACCCTCCGCTACTGTTGTTGCCTCGCCGGCTTCGCAGAGTAGTGGCTGAGGCCATTCCAGTGATCCTCATTGCTCCGGAACGGCGACATTGGTACGCCGATCTACTTCAGGTAGTCGCAGACGTTCCTGGTGACTGCCTATTGGGGTGTACCTTCTGTCTCATGATCCCATACTTCATCCTGCTTTACAGTCCTTGGCTTTAATGGCATGGCTGTTTAAAGCCAGGTGCTAAAGGACCGAGTTCTCTCTTATTCGGTAATCTCTTCTATGTTGTTGACACAGGAATCTTCCTCCAGAAAGATATCTCACCGTACCTGGAAGGCTTACAATTGCTATGTGCGAGGAACTTGAGTGGCGTCCTCGGATGTATTCCGTTCCCAGGATTTTGCTGTTCTTACAGCGTGGTGTGACCCAAAAGCTGGCCTTCGTACCTTTTTGAGGGTCGGATTTCGGCCTGGGCTGTCTTTTTCAACGACCGCTACCGGGCCATTCCTTGATTAGCACCTTTTGTGCAGGGGGTTCGCCATGTGATCCCCCCTGTCAAGCCTCCTCTCCCTACTTGGGATCTGAATTTGATGCATCTCGGTTCTCCAAGAACATCCCTTTGAGAATATCAGAGAGATTCCTCTCTTGACCTTGTCCCGGGAGTTGGCCTTCTTAGTGGCCATTGCTTCGGTTAGACGGGTGTCTGAGTTGGCGGCCTTGTCCTGCAAGTTGCCTTACTTGATCCTCCATAAGGATATGGCGGTGTTGCACCCACGACCGTCCTTTTCTAAGGATGGTCTCGGCCTTTCACCTTAAGAAGGACATTGTTCTTCCGTCCTTGTGTCCTCACCCATCGCATCCCTGAGAGTTTGCACTTCATACATTAAGATGGGTACAAGCCTTACGAGTGTACTTGTCTGCTACTGTTTCCATTCGGAAATCTGTGTCTGGTCCAAAACAGGGCCGAGCGGTGTCGTCTGCCACCGTCTCTAGGTGGATCAGGCAGACCGTCATACAGGCCTATGCCCTTAAGGGGCGGGGGCCTCCCTTTCCGGTTGCGGCACATTCCACCAAGGCAATTGGTGCTTCCTGGGCCTTCCGACATCAAGCGTCGGTTGCACAAGCGTGCAAGGCGACGACCTGGTCGTCCGTTCATACCTTTTCAAGATTTTATAAGGTTGATGTGGCTGCATCTTCGGATGCTTCCTTCGGCCACAAAGCATTGCAGGCCGCTGTTTAATGTTGCAACTCCGTTGAGGAGCTCTGCTTGTTTGGAGTGAAGTTTTGGTTGTTCCTTTACTACTGCTCCCACCCTTCTGATACTGCTTTGGGGCGTCCCACATGTTTACTGTATCCGTCTGTGTTTGTCCATGGACGATGAGAGAAAATAGGATTTTTGTACTCACCGTAAAATCCTTTTCTCTGACGTCCATGGACTGACACAGCACCCACCCTTCCTTTTAAGGTTTGTACTGCTTTTTTACAAACTGAGGTCTGCTGACTGCAGGTGGGAGGGTAATGTCCGGAGGGACCGCCCCCTGGGCGGGGCTGTTCAGCTCTGGTTTGTTCTAGAATGTTTCTAACATTCTGCCTAGATCTTCTCCTGCGAGCAGGGACATATACCCACACGTTTACAGTATCCAGCTGTGTCAGTCCATGGACGTCAGAGAAAAGGATTTTACGGTGAGTACAAAATCCTATTTTTTGATCTAAACACTGTGGTGGTGAAGGTCTGGGCAGGGGCTTTTCTGGGGGGTTTTTCTGGCTTTCAGGGTAAAGCTCAGGACAAGACCCACATGCAGTTCCCTAGGAGAAGATGTGCCGTATGCGGGTCAAAGTTAGGTTCCAATTGGGAGAAGCCACTTTGCCCTGAATGTGGCAGCAGTTTGGTTAAGGACGATTCTATGACGGCATGTCATGACATCCTTATGTCAAAGATGAGATTGCATCCACATTCCAGTCGTTTAAGGGGATGATGGATAGGACGCCGGTTCCTTCTTTGTCCCTATCTAGAGCAGCAAGAATGCCTGTCCTAACTGAACTTAGTCAGGAGGATACGTAAGATGGGGAAAGGGAACCCAGGTCGCTTGCCTCTTAAGCAGACTCGGGGTCTGATTCAGAGGGAGCGGAAGATTTCTCCAGAGGGTCCAGGTACAGATTGACGCTGGATGATGTGGGGGACTTGCTAAAGGCAATTTATGACACCTTGGAGATCAGAGAGCAGTCGGTACAACTTTCTAAGCACGACCTCATGTATCAGGGAGTTGGTGCGCAGAAATCCAGGATTTTTCCCGTGCACAAATCTCTAGTGAATCTATCTTGCTGGAGTGGGGAGCACCCTGAAAGAAGACCAATCTTTTCAGGCAGTCTTAAATGTACATTTCTCTTTGAAAAAGACACGGCCCATCCTCGGAATAAAATTCCAAAGTTGGATGCTCTGCTGGCAAAGGTTTCCAAAAAGACTGATTTGGCCTTTGACGACCTGGGATCCCTTAAGGACCTCATGGATAAAAGGGGGGCTGTTCTGCTAAGAGCTTGGGATGCTTCCTCTATTGGGCTTAAGCCAGCTCTTGCAGCTACTTGTGTTGCCAGAAATCTAGAATGCTGGTTAACGCAGTTGCAATCCCACATTTCTGCTGGCAAGTCCAGACAACAACTACTCAAATCTTTTTTCCCTTACTGTTTAAAGCAGTCGGCTTCCTGGCAGATGCCTCTGCGGAATCAGTGAAGCTGGCAGCCAGGTTAGCAGCATTGATAAATGCTGCAAGAAGGGCCGTATGGTTAAAAGCTTGGTCAGGGGATGCAGCGTCAAAGCTCAAGCTTTGTGGATGGCCTTTCTCATGTGATAACCTCTTTGGACCTAGGCTTCAGGGGGTACTGGAGCGTATCCAGGACAAGAAAAAAGCCTTCCCACAAAAGAAGAAAAAAAAACAGGGTAAACACTTTTTTTTTCGAGGTTACAGGCAGCAGACACAACAGGAGAGAGAGGGTCGTCTTAAAAACACTGGACAGGTCAGAAGGGACGTGGAAAAGGGAGGAATTTTATTCAATCCTCCTCAGACCGCCTCAAAACCCCAGTGACTCCTGTGTCCGGTGAGAGGAACACTTGGAGACTTCCTCCCACAATGGACCAACGCAACTTCAAGTCTGTTCATATTAAAAATAGTTGGAGTGCAATGCCATTCCCCCTCCCACTTTTCTTTTTTGTACATCACGGGACACAGAGCGACTTAGTCATTACTAATGGGTTATATAGATTACCTTCAGGTGCTGGCACTGGCCAATTCCAAACCGGAAGTACCCTCCCCTATATAAGCCCCTCCCATCCGGGAGCACCTCAGTTTTTTGCCAGTGTCTAAGGTGTTGGCCAAAGAGTAACATGTGTTTTCACTGGGCTTGCGTACAGGTTCTTTTGGGCCTTAGTAAGCTGTTCCGGATCCCACCAAAAAAGCTTCATAGCTAAACGGTCGGTACCCGGGCCTTGCAGCAGAAGAGCAAGGTTTTGCCTGTAATGCCTCTCTTAGGAGGGCTGGACCCTGGGATCCAGAGCTCTGGTCATACCCACGACCAAGATGTTGTCTGTGCAGGGTGCTATACAGGTCCAGGGGAGTGGAATCCTTGGGAACCCGGTCCCTGAAGGTTTAATTACAATGCCTGCCGTGATAGGTGAAGTTTGGGCTTCTGTGGACCAAACAAAGTCCTGCGGCGGGGATCAGGTAAGTGGGGGCCCCCAGGAACTTGGTTCTATTGGGGGACCCCCAAGCCTAATTTGTCTTTCTGTCTGTTACCTAACGGTATTCCTGCTAATATCTGTGTATGCCTGTAACTACTGAAAATGTAAAATTTTAATAGTAGTCAAGAAAAAAAAAAAGAAAAGAGGACCGCGGTACCTGTGTTAAACCACTAGAGGCCGCTGTAGTCCATTTTTCTTGTCATGTGGATCTTTGGTTTTCTCAAGTCAAAAGATCCAGGCAGTTGGTAAGTTTCTCTGTGGGAATCCACTTCCTCTGCCCTGTTGCTGCGCTCATCCACCGCACAGGCCCTCCGGCAAAAAGGGCCCTGGCTCCTAGTCCCTGTTTGATTTCGAAAAGGGCGCCAATGGCGCACGGGCGCGGGCGCGTGCACGCGCCTCCTATGAAAAAAAAGGGGCGGGCGGGTGGATGACGCTCGAGGCGCGCCACGGCGCTTCTGCGCATGTGCAGGCGTCCCAGCTTGTATAAAGACACAGTACAAGTGTCAGCTGGATGCAAACAGAGCTAGCAACAAACAGTGGCACACAGAGGCGGTTGATGCAGGCATCCCCATAGAAAGGCACTTTAGTGGACACCAGCTGGTATATAGCAGCAACTGTGTTAGACTATTACCAGCAAAAATTGGTGTATGACGACGGGAATACCTCAGCTTTGTGCTTAAAGGATATGTCGTCCAGACGCTCCGGAAATAGGTCTTCCAGGAAGCCAAAGGGGTCTCCATCGGGCTCTGAGGATATTGGGCATGCTTGTACTGCACCAATCTCCCCTGAGAATTCAGAGGTCAGTAGCCGTAGAAACCCCGCAGGAGTGCCTGGTGCTGCGGCTGTCCCCAGTCCACCTGCTCCTGTATATATAACAGAGGAGGTTTTATCCTCAACTCTGGGAGGATTGGAAGAGAGATTAACAGCATTGATCGCTGCTTCCCTGTCACAGGGAAAGCGCGTCCGATCTCCGTCTCCTCCTTCAGAGTGCCTGTTAGTGGAGGAACAGTCCCACACAGAGATCGACCTACCTGAAGGGGATCAGGATGAGGTTGATTCAGTTATGGAGGAATCAACAGTGGAAGAACCTTTCTCAGCATCTCAGGCTGAAAGATTATGGGTTCAGTCTCTGACTAACATGGTCCGATCAGCATTTAAAATGCCTCTGGCGGAACCACCATCCACTACGGTTTCCTCGCTGGGGTCGCTAAAAGCTCCCCAGGCTGTCTGTTCCTTCCCAATCCACCCTTTATTAGAAGGGCTTATTTACCAGGATTGGGAGCATCCTGATAAAATATTTGCTCCCCCCAAGAGATTTCCGGTGATCTATCCCATGGAGGATAAGTTCATAAAAAATGGAGGGTCCCTACAGTGGACGCAGCCATTTCTTCTGTGAACAAATCACTGACATGTCCAGTAGATAATGTTCCAATGTTCAAAGACCCAATAGATAAAAAATTGGAGTCTTTACTAAAATCTGCTTTCTCTACAGCAAGCATGGTGACACAACCTGCGGTAGCAGCGATTGGAGTCTGCCAAGCAGTGAAAGATCAGTTGAAACAAGTCTTAAGGGACTTACCAGATCAGCAGGCTCTTGCCCTAGCTGACCTGCCTAGAGCCTTGTGTTTTGCGGTGGACGCCATAAAGGATACAATCCAACAGGCCTCCCGCTTTACGCTGTCTATAGTACATATGCGTAGGCTTCTGTGGCTCAAAAACTGGTCTGCTGAAGCTCCCTGTAAAAAACTGCTGGTTAGCTTCCCATTTCATGGAGAACGCTTATTTGGAGAAGATCTGGACAAATATATCCAGAAAATTTCTGCCGGTAAAAGTTCACTCTTACCGGTTAAGAACAAGGGTAGAAGTCCTTCTTTTAAGAGGCCTACTTCTCCAGTCCCGGGCACATCGGCTGTGAAGCAGTTCCGACGGCCTCCGCGGTCAAATTCAGGGGGCAGAAATCAGGGACAATCACAGGGTAACAAGAAGCCCTGGATCAAGAGAGGTACAAAACCTCCCCCCAAGGCATGAAGCGTTGCCCCCACTCAATCGGGTGGGGGGAAGACTTCAGTTGTTCACAGAGACCTGGCGGGACACCATCAGAGACAGATGGGTGCTCTCCGCAGTAAGTCTGGGATACAAGCTGGAGTTAAAAGGCACTCCTCCTGCCCAATTTATGAGGTCAAACGTGCCAAGAGATCCCCAGAAGAGAGGATCCCTCCTTCTGGCACTAGAACTATTGCTCCAAGGTGTAATCATGAAGGTTCCCCTGGAAGAAAGCGGATTCAGGTTTTACTCGAACCTTTTCACAGTCCCCAAACCAAATGGGGATGTGAGGCCCATATTAAATCTAAAAGGGCTAAACAAGTTCCTAAATATCAGGACTTTTCGGATGGAGTCGATCCGATCGGTGGCCACCGCCCTACAAGGGCAGGAATGGTTAGCCTCGATCGACATAAGGGATGCTTATCTGCATATTCCCATCTTTCCGGCCCACCAGAAATTTCTACGCTTTGCAGTAGAAGGGCGCCATTTTCAGTTCAGAGCCTTACCTTTCGGTCTGGCCACAGCACCACGAGTGTTCACAAAAATTCTGGCCCCATTATTGGCCAATCTAAGAACACAGGGTGTAACGATAATGGCATATCTAGACGACCTGCTACTAATAGACCACTCAGTGGAAAAGCTGGAAGTAGCTATTCACAAGACAATCAAGTATCTGGAATATCACGGTTGGATTATCAACCGGGACAAGTCAGCTCTAAGACCAGTCAAAAGTCTGGAATACTTAGGGCTAAGGCTGGATTCAAATCAGAGAAAGATTTTCTTACCTCCAGAGAAGGTGTCGTCTTTAAGAGATTTGACCCACTTAGTGGGTACAAAAAGAAAACCATCCATACGCCTCTGCATGAGGCTGCTGGGAAAAATGGTGGCTTCATTCGAAGCGGTACCCTACGGTCAATTCCATTCAAGGAATTTGCAAAGGGCCATACTGTCAGCCTGGAACAAAAAAGTTCAGGCTTTAGACTTACCAATGTCCCTGTCCCCTTCCGTTCGCAAGAGCCTCCATTGGTGGTTGGTGCCCCAGAATCTGGAAAAAGGGAAACCCTTCAGTCCGGTTTCTTGGAAGGTAGTCACTACAGATGCCAGCCTCATAGGCTGGGGGGCAGTACTGGAGCAATGGTCTCTCCAGGGCAAGTGGTCAGAAGCAGAAAAGGCCCTGCCCATCAATCTCTTAGAGATACGAGCAGCCCGGTATGCCCTAGTAGCATGGACATCCAAACTCCAAGGGTCCCCTGTCCGAATTCAATCAGACAGTGCCACAGCAGTGGCATATATCAATCACCAGGGTGGCACCAGGAGTCGTGCAGCCCAGAGGGAAGCAAATTGCATCCTGGAGTGGGCAGAAAAATATGTCCCAGCCATATCCGCGGTTTTCATCCCAGGAGTGGAAAATTGGAGAGCGGACTTTTTAAGTCGCCAACAATTATGCCCGGGGGAATGGTCTCTTCACCCCGAGGTTTTCCAGGCAATATGCCAGCGGTGGGGAACACCGGATGTAGATCTGCTAGCATCCAGATTCAACGCAAAGGTGGACAGATTTGTGTCTCGCACAAGGGATCCTCTAGCTTGCGGCTCGGATGCCCTAGCGTTCTCTTGGGATCAGTTCAAGCTGATATATGCATTCCCACCGCCACAATTGTTACCGCGATTACTCCGCAGAATCAGGGTAGAAAAGAAACCAGTGATTCTGGTGGCTCCAGCGTGGCCCCGAAGGGCATGGTACGCGGAGATTGTAAAAATGTCAGTGAGGAGTCCTTGGACCCTCCCACATCGTCCGGACCTGCTGTCGCAGGGACCGATATACCACCCTTCCTTACCAGCCCTAGGTTTGACGGCCTGGCTATTGAAGCCCACATTCTGAAAAAGAGAGGGCTCTCTAATTCTGTGGTATCTACCATGATCAATGCCAGGAAGCCGGTATCCAGGCAGATCTATTATAGGATCTGGAAAGCGTACATTACGTGGTGTGAGGCCAAGAAATGGCATCCACGTAAGTACGTGATAGGGAGGATTTTGGACTTCCTACAGTGGGCTGTAGATAGGAAGCTGGCCTTGAGTACTATCAAGGGTCAGATTTCGGCCTTGTCAATATTTTTTCAAAGGCCCTTGGCTTCGCATTCACTAATCAAAGCTTTCATACAAGGAGTGATGCGTATTAGCCCTCCGGTTAGTATTCCCATATGTCCTTGGGACTTAAACCTGGTTCTGTCAGTTCTACAGAAACAACCGTTTGAACCATTGCAACACATTTCCTTGGTTCTTCTCACCAGGAAATTGATTTTCTTAGTAGCCGTTTGTTCGGCTAAAAGAGTATCGGAATTAGCCGCCTTGTCCTGTAAGGAGCCATATCTGGTTGTCCATAAGGACAGAGTAGTATTACGTCCTCATCCAGCCTTTCTTCCCAAGGTGGTATCGAGGTTTCATTTGAACCAAGATGTGGTTCTTCCTTCTTTTTTCCCCGAACCTAGCTCGGTAGAGGAAAAGTTATTACATTCTTTGGATGTAGTAAGAGCAGTTAAAGCTTATCTAAAAGCCACTGCTCAGATTCGCAGAACGGATACTTTGTTTATTCTGCCGGAAGGCCCTAAAAAGGGTCAGGCAGCATCAAAAGCCACTTTAGCCAAGTGGATTCGACAGGTCATAATACAAGCCTATGGCTTGAGAAAGAGACCGCCTCCGTTCAAAGTTAGGGCGCACTCCACAAGAGCAGTTGGCACTTCATGGGCAGTGCATCACCAGGCCTCCCTGGCTCAAGTATGTAAGGCCGCAACATGGTCTTCGGTACACACGTTTACTAGATTCTACCAGGTAGACGTTAGAAGTCAGGAGGATGTCGCCTTTGGGCGCAGTGGGTTGCAGGCCGCAAAAGATCCTCATGCCTGATGGCGCCCAGCTTATGTATCCCTCCCCTCATTTGGCATTGCTTTGGGACGTCCCATTAGTAATGACTAAGTCGCTCTGTGTCCCGTGATGTATGAAAAAGAAAAAGGGATTTTTATAACAGCTTACCTGTAAAATCCTTTTCTTGGAGTACATCACGGGACACAGAGCTCCCACCCCTCTTTTTGGGACACTTATTGCTTGGCTACAAAACTGAGGTGCTCCCGGATGGGAGGGGCTTATATAGGGGAGGGTACTTCCGGTTTGGAATTGGCCAGTGCCAGCACCTGAAGGTAATCTATATAACCCATTAGTAATGACTAAGTCGCTCTGTGTCCCGTGATGTACTCCAAGAAAAGGATTTTACAGGTAAGCTGTTATAAAAATCCCTTTTTCTGGTCACCCTGAGACCGGGAGAAAGCAGGGGCTCTGAGTTTGCTGTTGGGAGAGCTGTTGGATCAACAGGTCA
The DNA here is from genome assembly GCA_029206835.1 of Rana muscosa. Taxonomy (NCBI): domain Eukaryota; kingdom Metazoa; phylum Chordata; class Amphibia; order Anura; family Ranidae; genus Rana; species Rana muscosa. Next base: position 635,290,134 of record CM055116.1, read on the forward strand.
TCAGCCAGGTGCCACATGCAGAACATGGCCAAGGGGGTATTTGTAGTCCGAAAGCCATCAGGCAAGTTCAGGTTGATTCTCAATCTTTGTCCTCTGAACAAGTTTGTCAGATACAAGCGTTTCAGGATGGAGTCTATCTTCACGGTAACAAATCTCCTGTTTTCTGATTGTTATATGGCAACGATCGATCTCAGGGATGCATATTTGCATGTGCCAATACATCGGGATTTCCAGAAATTCCTCAGACTAGCAGTCAATGTGTATTCAGAAGTTCTTCACTTTCAATTCAGGGCACTGCCATTCGGACATGCAAAAATCCTCGGAGAGGATGCTAAAGTCCTGGCAGAAGCCTTAGCGCCGCTGCGTGTCAGGGCCATTACAGTGATCCCCTATTGGGCGACAAACAGAAGATAGTCCAGATCTTATCAGAAGCTGGAAGAGAACTTACAGGAGGCACAACTTTTCCTGCGTTCCCTTGGTTGGCTGATCAATTGGGACAAGTCCCAGCTGATCACAACCCAGGAAGAACAGTACCTGGGATACAAGATATCTTCAATAGAGAGGAAGGTCTTTCTCCCGTTAGAGAAGATGGAGAAAGTGTGTTTAGCGGTGGCTCAGCTTCAGACCAATCAGGAAGCCCATATCAGAGATGTCATGAGAGTGATAGGTTTAACGACATCCTGTTTCCCAGCAGTCCCATGGGCAAGGTTTCACCAGCGCCCGTTACAGGTTCTCCTTCTACATTGCTGGGATGGAAGCCAGCAGAGTTTGGATCAGCCTATGCCCATATCGACCAGAGTCAAAAGGGCACTGTGGTGGTGGCGAACCAGTCCCAATCTAGACAGGCGTCTGTTGTGGTTCTGACCAACAGCTATGGTGGTGACAACAGATGCCAGTGCTTTTGGCTGGGGTGCACACCTGGAAAAGGATCTGGCTCAAGGATCTTGGTCTCAGGTGGAGGCCAGGCGGACCTTAAATCAGAGGGAGCTACTGGCAGTGCAGAGGGCTTTAGAGGCCTTCCAGCAAAGAATAAGGGGACAGCACCTTCAAGTAAGGTCAGACAATGTGGCTGTATTCGCATACATAAACAAGCAGGGGGAGACCAGGAGCCCTGCCTTGCAGTTGATAGCCAGCAAAATTTTCCGTGGGCCGAATCAAACCTGGCTTCTTTGACAGAAGTCCACTTAAAGGGGACTCGAACTCTCTGGCGGACTACCTCAGCCGTCGGTGAGTAAAACAAGACGAATGGTCACTCAACCAGGAAGTTTTCGAGCAGGTTGTGAAGACCTGGGGCAGACCGGAGGTGGATCTGTTCGCCTCAGAAAGCAACAAGGTGGTTGCTCAGTTCCTCTCCCTGCATCCACTGGATCGAGCCAGGGAGATGGATGCCTTCGCCAATGCATGACACTTCAACCTTTGCTATGCTTTTCCCCCATATGACTAGTTGCGGCGGTTCTCCAGAAATTCTTGAGCCAGGAAATGTATCATTTTGATAGCCCTGTTTTGGCCAAGGAGGGCCTGGTTTGCTGTCTTAGAGGCTGGCCTTTTATATACTCCAATTCCTCTTCTGGTGAGGGGGGATCTGGTTATTCAGGGACCTATTTAACACCCTCAGGTAGAGACCTTCAGGCTTACAGCGTGGTATCTGAGGAACAGCTGTTAAGGGCTCAAGGGGTTTTCAGAGAGTCATCAAGACCCTTTTTAAAATGCCGTAAGCCAGTAACGAGGGCCATCTACACCAGGGTCTGGAGAAGGTTAAATTCCTGGTTAGCAGAACAGGGGCAGGAAGAACCAGCAATTCCAGCAGTATTAGACTTTTTCCAGGCAGGAGTGGAATTAGGTCTTTCTACCCTGAAGGTACAGGCCGCCGCTTTGTGTGTTTCTTCAGGTCTTTCTGCAGAAAGATCAATTTGTAAGGAATTTCTTTAAGGCCCTCTCCAGGTCCAGGCCAGTGAAGGTCAGAGCCTGTCACTCCTGGGAATCTATCCTTCGTCCTCGGTGCGCTTACAGGAAGTCCCTTTGAATCTCTGGAAAAATCTGAAATTAAGTGGGTGGTTCTAAAAAACGCTTTTTTGATTAAAATCACTTAAGCCAGAAGAGTGAGTGAGTTGCAGGCGCTCTCGATCAGAGAACCTTTTTTGTTGATTTTGGAGGATAGGGTTGTGCTCAAAACAGATCCTAGTTTCCTCCCCAAAGTTTCTTCTACATTTCACAGAACACAGGACATTATCCTGCCAACGTTTTATTCCTCCTCCTCAGAGGTTGCTGGGGAAGGAAAGTTTTTAGTTTAGTAGACGTCAGACGAAGCCTTTTAGTTTATCTAGAAGTCGGCAAAGACTTCAGGAAGTCCGAGTCTTTATTTGTGAACTTTTCAGGAGCACGCAAGGGATGTAAAGCATCATAATCCACTATTGCCAGATGGATAAGTATGACAGTTTGACAGGGAAGCAAGCGCCTCTAGTTAAGGCACATTCAACTAGGGCGGTGTCGGCTTTGTGGGCAGAGAAAGCCGGTGCCACTCCGAAAAGAGATCTGCAGAGCAGCGACGTGGTCCAGCTACTCCATATCCGCAAAGCATTACCGCTTGGACCTGGTTTCTGATAAAGAACAGGCGTTTGGGCGAAAGGTCCTCCAGGCAGTGGTCCCACCCTCGCAGAGCAAGTTTCTTGCTTATCTCAGAGGCTATCCTGGAGAAAACCGGAGTTAGACTTGCCGGTAACTCTTTCTAGGAGTCTTCCAGGACAGCCTGGTTTCCCACCCGGTGTTTGATAGCTGGTGCAAAGGGGATATACTAATGTTATGCCAGTGTGTTATGTCTTTCAGGAGCCTTTCTGGCGGTTCTTGTGGAGACTGAAGGGGAAGGCCTGGAGGACCTCCTTTTAACAATTTGGGTTGATTTCTTCAGCCCTGGTTTACACTGACTGTGGCATTGAAATTGTGCGAGTTCAGCTGAATTTCCACAATTTAATTCCTGTGTGTCAGTCTCGACTTCAGGGCCGATTTTCAGAGACAACTGTGCGGGTTTCTGCAAAGAGGTCAATGGAAATCGCCAAAAATAGTACAGGAACTACTTTTGAGAATCGGTTTGGCACCGCACCGATTCGGACGCCGTAATTGCCAGCACTTTTGAGAATCGATTTGGCACCGCACCGATTCGGACGCCGTAATTGCCAGCAATTTCCGCTGACTTGGCATGCGATTTGACATATCAAATCGCATCAATGTGAACCAGGGCTCAAGAAGGACCTCTTTTAGAACCTGAATGCTGGATGGAAAGTGATGCTCAACGTGTCTCTTCAGAATTCCCCAAAGGTGTTCGTGGGGTTCAGATCAGGAGACATACTTGGCTACTGAATCACTTTCACCCGGCTCTTCAAAAATGCAACAGTGGCCTTAGATGTGTGTTTTGGATCATTGTCATCTTGGAAAAGTGCACGATGATCAAGGGCATGGAGTGATGATGGCATCTTCTTTCAATATAGAGCAGTACATCTGTGAATTCATGATCCCATCAATTAAATGCAGCTCCCCGACTCCACCACTCAGGCATCCCCACAGAAGAACACTGCCAGCACCATGTTGCACTGTGGGTACCATGCATTTTTCTTTGTCCTCACATTTGCGACGCCATACAGTTTTTTTTGTTTTTTTTTTGTTTTTTGTTTTTTTTCTTTTTTTAAGCCATCCGTTCTAAAAACATTTATCTTGGTCTCATCATTCCAGAGTACAGAGACCCAGTAGTCTTCTTTTTCAGAGTGGCCCCTGGCAAACTCTCTAGGTGGACTTTTTTGTGCATGAGCTTTAGGAGAGTCTTCCTTTGTAGATGAGACCCATGCACTGCAGCGTACGCTGTATTGTTTCCCGTGACACAATCGCCCCAGTTTGGCTTTCTTCTACTTTAGCTAACTGCAGTGAACTTGCATGGTGATTTTCTTCAACCCTTAAAGGGATTGTAAAGGTTTATTTTTGTTGTTTAAATAAAAATAAAAAAATAAAACATGTCATACTTACCTCCACTGTGCAGTTCGGCCCCGGTCCTCCTATTCTGGGGTCCCTCGGTGGCACTCCTGTCTCCTCCCCACATTGATTGTCTACGTCGGAGAAGCGCTCTCCTTGGTGGACACCCATGTGGGCGTGCTGCCGAGTCCTGCATCTGTGTCCATTTATACAGAATGCAGGACTCGGGCCCCGTCCCCCTGGCGCCACCTCATTGGATTTGATTGACAGCAGCGGTAGCAAATGGCTGCGCTGCTATGAATCTATCCAATTAGGACACGAGACACTAGCTAGAGCTGGTATGCTCCTTCCCGGCCGAAGAATGACAGCGGTCAGGCAAGTAAAACTGGGGAGATGCAGCACCATAGAAGGTTTTTCACCTTAATGCATTAGGGTAAAAAACATGAGGGTTTACAACCCCTTTAACATCTCAACAGGAGTATCTTCTAATGAGAATTTGCGTGGACGACCTGGACATCTCTGTGAGATGGTTGCAGTTCCATCTTTGTTAAATTTTTGCATTGCTTTTGCGCAGTGGCGGCTGGTAAAGTTTTTTTGGGGGGGGTGGCACCAGACCATGCCTCTGCCCTTCCTTTTTGACCCCTCCCACTTCTCATAAGCCACATCACTTATAGAATCCCCCCACTCCGTCCCCTGTATTCCATTTGCTTGCGCCCATAGTGTCAGGAATATACAGCCCCACCCAGCATCACAGGCCAGAGTATACAGCCTCGGCCTCGCACATCATGGTATATAGCACAGCCTCACAGATCAGTAATGAAGGACTCTAAATAGGTATTTATCAGGTGATTGTGTCATTACTGCTAGATAAAATATAGAAAATGTTTAAGTCAACTGTTAAAGAATGCAATAAATGTACCACGAATCAGTGAATTTTTTTAAAGCAGTAAACAAACTTTTTATTGTACAACAAACGACAACAAAAAAAAAACCTCTGAATCAGAGTAAAGGTGGCTGAATACAAATGCACGCCACATTCACATTAGCGCCAGTAGAACTATTTGAAATTAAATTTTGCTCTCCTTTCTTCATGGCTTGCAAATTTCTCAATGACCACCTGGTTGAAGTAAGCCATCTCTGTCACCACTCTCTTTTTCTTTGACCGCATGGCCAATGCATTCAGCCTCTCCTGGGTCATGCTATTTCTCAGAAAAGTCTTAATCCTTTTTAAGGTTGAGAAGCACCTCTCAGCTTCTGCTGTGGTGATGAGTATCTTTAGCAGAGTGACAGTCTAAATACTTTTTCAAGATTGTTCTCCATTAACAGCTGGAAAAGGTCCACAGCACCATTACACTTTCTGAACTCTGCTTTGCGGTAGATGAGACTAAGCTCTGTCTTTAACTTACTCTTTATTGAGCAGTGGATAGGTCTTGTGGCAGGCGCAGCACTATGAAGTGCCTTTATGCGCTGTGGCATTAGAAGAATTTGATTTCTCTGATCTTTTAGTCCACACAAGACTATCTGTTACTCTAATTCCTCTAGCGCCGTTCTATGGAAGCAGTAGGTTTAAAGAGCACACCAAACCTTTAAGATAACTTCTTTATTCACTTCAGCTTTTCTTCTTATATAACACTGACAATTTAGCAGCAGGAAGTCCATGTACAAACACGTGTTGAATAAAGTATAACAAATGTCGGTTCAACTGTTCAATCTTGTAATTCTACATGAAATGGTAGATATATTTCTCTCTTCAGTATCTGTACTTTCACTTTAAAATACTTTAGACACTTTATGATCTCTCTGGGACTTGCTCTATATGCTGTTTGCTCTGAAACCTGGTTTGAATCTGGTTTGATTCCTGGTTTGATTGCTTGAACATTTGTTTGAAACCTGGTTTGATTGCTGGTTTGATTGTTTGCAAACCTGGTTTGGTGGAACTAAAAGTGAACACATAACTAGTTTCAGTATACAGTTCTAATCACATTATTTACAATAGGAACTTGTATAACTGTATTAAATACCTATTTTGGCCACTTGCTTCCATAAAACTGGACTCCGAATGGATCTGAACTGTTCAGCTCCACACTCTGATGTAAAATGAAATTCTAGACATGTGCTATGAGATTTCCTAGACAGAACATGAGTGAAATGCTGGCTATGATTGGCCAGAGACATTTGCTCGGTGAGATTGGTTGTGATTGGCTAAAACTCCTGATGAGTCACAAAAGCTTAACTCTATGCTTTCTGGTTGCAATTCTGCGGTGTTATTAAGCTTACTTTTCTGTATATAGAAATGACTCTTAAAGGTATATTTTTCTTTTTTGCTTCTGTGAACACAATATACAATTGTTATATGACATCCATATATAAAGTCACAGTAAATAACTCTGCTTTTATCTCACAAATGAGCATATGCACGGTTTTAACATTATTAGCAGGTCTAGCTGTGTATATATGCATGTAAGCCACATTAGCAACCTAGGCCAGCTACACTCCCACCAAATTACCTATAATTCTATGTTCTCTATAGTAGGATTTGAGCATGAATTTGGGGAATTTTCCATCAGGTTCTCAACTTCCAAGTGTCTTTTATCACTCTCAAGTAGAACAACTAACTTCTGTATAGGACGTTCCAACCTGAGTGGAATAGTGAGACGTTTTCCCTTTTTGTCAAGTTTTGAGTCTCCTATTTGTAACAACGCTCTTCTTACTAGTCTGTCTTTATCCTTTTGAACTTCTAGAACTTTGGCCAATTTCCATTGACTTCTAGGTAAATCTTCTTCTTTCACTAATACTATGTCACCAACTTGTACATTTCTTCTGGGTGTTTACCATTTACTTCTTAACGTAAGATTGGCTAAGTACTCTTTCTTCCATCTATTCCAAAACTGTTCTGATAGATATTGGACTCTTCGCCATCTCTTTTTGGCATATAAATCCTCTTTGGTAAACTTGCCAGGTGGTGGTTGTATGTAATCAGACTTAAGGTGAAGTAGATGGTTGGGAGTTAAAGGTTCCAAACTTGTTGGATCATTGATGTTGTCAACTGTAAGTGGACGACTGTTAACAATAGACATTACTTCATAGAATAGGGTCCTAAGTGAGGCATCATCTATTCTTCCGGAGCTCTTTCTCAACACTGAACTTAACACATTTCTTACAGTTCTGATTTGTCTTTCCCAAACTCCTCCTGTGTGGCTTGCATGTGGAGCATTCATATGAAAATCACATTGATTCTTTGACAAATACTGAGTTACCTTTTCTTTATCGATCTCTTTTAGAGCTTTCTTCAATTCATTCTTTGCTCCAACAAAATTAGATCCTTGGTCAGATCTAAGCTCTCTGACAGTACCTCTAATGGCTATGAAACATCTCAAGGCATTAATGAATGCATCAGTTGACATATCTTCTAACATTTCCAGATGAATTGCTCTGGAGCTTAGACATGTAAATATTAGTCCATATCTCTTGTACTCCTTGCGGTTTTGCTTGGTGATGAATGGGCCAAAACAATCCATTCCACTATAAAGAAATGGTGGTGATGGGTTTACACGATCTGCCGGTAAATCTGCCATTCTTTGTTCTTCGGTAGGTCTACGTGCCTTTCTACAGGTTACGCATTTACTTATATACTTTGCTATAACTTTGCTTCCTTTTACTATCCAGTAACCACCTTCTCTCAAACAGTTCTGGGTAAAGCTTCTTCCTTGATGCAAGGATTTGTTGTGGTAGTGATCGATAATCAATCTTGTGATGGTAGAATTTTTGGGTAGAATTGCTGGATGCTTCACTCTGCTGGGTAACGATGCATTTTCCAGTCTCCCTCCCACCTTCAGTATACCATCCTGTAGAACAAGATTAAGCTTGTACAATGGGTGGTTGTTGGGAAGCCTTTTAGGTTCTTGACCAAGTCTCTTCAACTCTTCACTATAGAATCTCTGTTGAATGAGTCTTATGACCGTTTCTTCAGCTTTCACTCTTTCCTCTACATTCAATGATTCCTTCTTTTTGACTCCTTTTTGCCAAACGTTGAATTCGAGCTACTACGTTTATGACTGTATTCCATTTTGAACATCTGGCTAGTCTTTCAAGTATGTCATCTTGACACTTGGCTGCAGTGCTCAATGTTTGTACAACTTTTACTTCTGGATCACCCATAGTCAATTCTGTGTAACCTTCACTGGGTATGATTTCCTTTTCCCAAAGGAACTCTGGACCGGTGAACCAGTTTGAATTTTTCAATTCTGTTACATTCAGGCCTCTTGAAGCATGATCTGCTGGGTTATGCTTTGTATCAATGTGATGCCAATGTTCCGGATTTGTTATTTCCCAAATTTTCTGAACTCTGTTGGCGACAAAGACATGGAATCTTCGAGCTTCGTTGTTTATGTATCCTAGGACAACTCGCGAGTCTGTCCAAAAGTATTCTTCATCTATTTTTAACTCTAATTCTTCTCTCAGAAACTTGCTTACTGATGCTGAAACAGCTGCTGTCAGTTCAAGTCTTGGTATTGTCTGAATACTGGTGGGTGCAACTCTGGTCTTTCCCATAACCAGGGCACAGTGTATTTTTTCTTCTCCTATCACTCTGATGTAGGAGCACTGTCCATAACCATAACTACTGGCGTCTGAAAAGTGATGAAGTTCTATTTTCTTGTACTCTCCGAAATCATGAGGTACAAAACATCTAGGTATCCAAACTTCTCTCAAATTTTGCAAGTCTTTTAGCCAAGCCTCCCACCTTGGCCTCATATCTTCAGGTATGGGTTCATCCCATCCCAACTTCCGTCTACATAATTCTTGTAGTATTTCTTTTGCTTTGAGGATTACTGGTGCCAAGAATCCCAATGGATCATATATAGAAGCCACTGCGGAAAGTATGGTACGTTTAGTTGCAACTTTTTCTTTCAAGGATGTTTTAAAGAAGATCTCGTCATTCTCTACATTCCATCCCAATCCAAGTACATTCTGAACTGGAAGATGATCATAATTGAGATCTACATTCTTTATTGTTGATGCACAATCAGAGTCACTGATGGATTACAGTACCTCTCTGTTGTTTGAGATGAATTTGTGAAGGCGCAGGTTTCCTCTTGCGCATAACTCTTGGCTTTCTTTCACTAGTTTGATTGTAGATTCTGAGGACTGTAAACTTATAAGACCATCATCTACGTAAAAGTTTTTCTTAAGAAAATTCGCTGCTGATGGACAATCCTTTTCATTTTTATTGGCCAGGTACTTCATACCATAATTGGCGCAACCTGGAGACGACGCTGCTCCAAACAAGTGTACTTTCATTCTGTATTCTGCTAGCTCTGTATCTGTATCTCCGTCCTCCCACCATAGGAATCTCAGGAAGTCTCTATCTTCATTCTTTACATGAAACTGGTGGAACATCTTTTCAACGTCGCACATGACCGCTACGGGATACTTTCTGAATCTACAGAGTACTCCAGGCAGAGTGTTTGTAAGATCTGGTCCTTTTAGTAGATGATCGTTCAATGCAACACCATCATACTTTGCTGAGCAATCAAATACTACTCTAATCTTATCTGGTTTCTTTGGGTGGTAAACACCTTGATGTGGGATGTACCACACTTCTCCTTCTTTAGGTTGGTTATTTACTTTTTCTGCATGTCCTTCTTCAAGGATGCCTTCCATTAATTTCAAATAATCCTGCTTGAATTTGAGATCTCTTCCCATCCTTTTCTTCAAACATTTCAATCTCGCTAGGGCAAGATTTTTGTTATTTGGCAGACGAGGTCGTTCTCTAAAAGGTAAGGGCATTTCAAGATAACCTCGTTGATTCTGTTGAATACTTTCTTCTAGAATGTGTACGAACTTTGTCTTCTTGGGATACACTCTTTTCTTTAGAACTTATGTCTGCAAAGTCAGATTCAAGGATCTTGATTACTGCCGCTGAACTTACAGCTGGTAACTCTTGGACAGATATTCGATGACACAATCCTGTCACCTGTCTTGAGTTTGCAATCTGCTGTTTTCCTCCAACAACACCCCATCCTAGATCAGTTTGAACAGCGTAGGGTTCACCCTTTCCTCCTGTGATTACCCTTCGTGGTACCAAAGCTTCGGGACAATCATAGCCTTTTTAACAGTCCAACACCAAACCCCTTCAGCGGGGACATTTCATGAGATATGACAGATAGGTGCGCCCATTTATTGGCTGTTTCACAGGTAGGTATGCAATCTCGATCTAGAGGTATATCGTCTTTCGTATAAGCTGTAGGTAGTTTCAATGTGAGGTTTGAATGAAGTCCTCTAACTCTCAATCCTTTGACCCTTTGACTGTTCACTAATGTGTCTCTCCCCGTCATTGTGGTGAGTTTGAGCTTCACTGGTTCTGTAGCCACTTGTAATTTCTTGCAGATTTCTTGATCAATGAAGGTGACATCGCTTTGGGCATTCAGTAGTGCATAGGCATATACCATCTTATTCTTCCTTTTAGGATTTGAAATGCACACTGGTACAACCATTGATGTGCCGTTGCTTTCCCTCACTCTGCAAGAGAATACCGATGCTTTCTTTTCTTCCCCAGCATCTTTAGGTATTGAGGATTTATCCTTTTTTGGACGTTCTTCATGTAGTGGTGTAGGATGGCATCCTTTGCAAACGCTGCATGTGGCCCTTTTCTTACACTCCTTAGTAATATGGCCTTTCCTTAGGCACCCAAAACACAGTTGGTTAACAAGTACAAACTTTTTCTTTTCATTTGGGGATTTCTCCTTCAATTGTTGGCACTTGTGTATAGAGTGGTTCTCTCCACAGAACAGACACTTAAAAGTAGTCTGAGGATTTGTCGGTTCTGTCTCTCTACTGATCGCAGTAGTAACTTTGAACTTGCTCTCGTAGGTATCTATACCTTTCTCTGTTGTGTCGGTTGCAAAGCTAGTTGCTCTTGCACGTCTTATATCCCTCGCAGGCCTTTCTTCTAAGAACTTTAAGGCGTAAGATCCTGTTACTGGATTACATACTATTCGTGCTTCCTTATTAACGAACTCAGAGAACTTTTCAAAACTTGGGAAGTCCTTACTTAGATCTAACTGTTCAGTCACATAGCGATTCCATCTAGAAGCCACTTCTTCAGGTAGCTTAGCTAGCATCCTGTGGTTTTCTAGATAGTCGTTCAGTACTTCTAGTCCTCGTACATGTGGGATGGCATTGCTGCATGCTTGCAGGAAGTCACCATACTCTTGGAGTTTGAAATGTTCTTTAGGACCTATTTTAGGCCAGTTATTCAATTTCTCCCTAAAGGATCTTTGTACTAAGAAAGGATGACCATATTTTGCGTTTAACTTTTCCCAAGCTTGCTTGTAGGCTTCTTCATCTGTTCTATAGAAGTTACCTTCAAGAGCTTTCTTCGCTTCTCCACCAACATATTTCTGAAGGTAGAATAACTTGTCAACTGGCCTGGAGCAATGATGCTCAATAATCATTTCAAAACTTGCCTTCCACTCTATCAACTTCAGTATGTCTCCTGAAAATACAGTAGGTTCTGGAACGGGAAGTCTTGCTGGGACAATAGTCGCAACATTCTCCTGATTATTGCAGTGACATCTAGGAACAGAATTATCCTGTTTTATTTTTTCACCTAGTTCTGAATTGGGTGAGTCTCTCTTTTCGTCTTTCTGAGCAGGGATGCAAGGGCAATGACTTTTTGCTTCATTACATACTGGAGATTTCCTTCCATTCTCCTGGGCGTATGAAAGGAAGTAGGAGTCTGCATCTTCACTTAGTACAGATTTGGACTTATGATTACTATTCATGTCCTCTTCGTGTACTCTTAGTCTGGCTTCTATAATCTTGACTTCCTTCAGCCTTTCCATTTCTGCTACTCGTAGACGCTGCGCCTCGATTGCAGATTCCATCTCAATTTCTGCTCTCTTGACAGCAAGTTGTTCGACAAGTTCCTTTCTTTTGGCTATTAAAGTACTTGAGGACTCTGATATGTTACTGGCACTTCTGCTAGTGGAAGAAGTCCTACTTGTGATTGTGGTTCCTCCTAAGGACCTAGCATAGTCTCTCTCTCATAAAAAGCTCATTCATTCTCTTTCTTGCCTTAACTTCATCATAGTTGGCTTCAGATGATAGTTCTCTCATGAGCTTTACTAAACCTTTAGTGACTTCAGTACATGTGTCCATGTTCCTTACGATATCCTGGGGAGGTGTTGTAGAAGACCGCAGGTTGACATATGCTGCCATAAGCTCTGCTTCAGATTCTTCTATTGTCTCTATCATATCACTCAAGTTTCCTTTTATACTTTATTGCTTTAGCTTTCTACGAACATCTTTAATGTAGGATTTCCACTTATCATACATTCTGGTTAACTTTTTTCCTTTCAATACTGCTTCTTGCTCCAAATTTTCCAGCATCTTTAGGGCCGGTTTTCTGATACGTTCTGAACGTCTTAGTTCATCTGTTTGGGGCAAGACTAATGCTGCATCAGACTCTTCTACCTCAAACAGGTTCACTTGCTCTTCACCTTCTATCTTATCTATCTTTGTATCCTCAAACAGTGGCATAGAAATACTAGGCTTAGACATTTTACTTTAAGTGCTATAACAATCAATACGAATATTAAGAAGACTTTCACTTTAAATGCAATAGCAATAGGTGCAGGCAGTAAAAATTACTTTCACTTTAAAATACTTTAGAGTTCGTGTACTACAACTGTCCCTTGTTCTTTACTTACAGTCCTTTTACTCCTGAACACGAAAATGTCTCTTTCTTGTCAAGCCTATGTGCAATGATAGTAATAAAGGAAAGTTCTGACCTTATTCTGAAGAGCAGGATACTGTGATCTGTAGGTTGCTGGAACAAATAGTCTGAAAGGAGACTTGTCTTTTTTGATCTGATGCTTTGCGCTGACGTGCGATGCTTTGCGCTGACGTGCGATGCTTTGCGCTGACGTGCGATGCTTTGCGCTGACGTGCGATGCTTTGCGCTGACGTGCGATGCTTTGCGCTGACGTGCGATGCTCTGCGCTGTCTTGCGATGCTTTTCGCTGACGTGCGATGCTTTTGCGCTGTCTTGCGATGCTTTTCGCTGACGTGCGATGCTCTGTGCTGTCTTGCGATGCTTTGTGCTGCAGGCTTTGGGCCAAGTGCCGGGGAAATAACTGGCTGCAGTACGTGGCCTCTTTGTGGGTAGCGGTGCAGGCACTCTAACTCTGGACTTTGGCCTCCCACCATGCGTCTTTTTCTCTTTCTAGGGATCGCAGGAGGGTTGGCGCTCTTTCTGTGACTATTTTGCCTTTGCCGTTCTGCCACTTTAAGAGTCGGCTGCAGTTTGACTAAAACACACGTTTTATGGCCTCCTATGGTAGCTCCGCTGCTCAAATGCGCTCTTTACTGTGCAAGTTGAGGAGCACAATCGCTTCACCCTCAATGGGCTAATAGTTCCACTTTGGGCTAAATAGTTCCACTTTGGGCTAAATAGTTCCACTTTGGGCTAAATAGTTCCACTGTGGCAGGCGCAGCACTATGAAGTGCCTTTATGCGCTGTGGCATTAGAAGAATTTGATTTCTCTGATCTTTTAGTCCACACAAGACTATCTGTTACTCTAATTCCTCTAGCGCCGTTCTATGGAAGCAGTAGGTTTAAAGAGCACACCAAACCTTTAAGATAACTTCTTTATTCACTTCAGCTTTTTTTCTTATATAACACTGACAATTTAGCAGCAGGAAGTCCATGTACAAACACGTGTTGAATAAAGTATAACAAATGTCGGTTCAACTGTTCAATCTTGTAATTCTACATAAAATGGTAGATATATTTCTCTCTTCAGTATCTGTACTTTCACTTTAAAATACTTTAGACACTTTATGATATCTCTGGGACTTGCTCTATATGCTGTTTGCTCTGATGTTTGCTCTGAAACCTGGTTTGAAACTGGTTTGATTCCTGGTTTGATTGCTTGAACGTTTGTTTGAAACCTGGTTTGATTGCTGGTTTGATTGTTTGCAAACCTGGTTTGGTGGAACTACAAGTGAACACATAACTAGTTTCAGTATACAGTTCTAATCATATTATTTACAATAGGAACTTATATAACTGTATTAAATACCTATTTTGGCCACTTGCTTCCATAAAACTGGACTCTGAATGGATCTGAACGGTTCAGCTCCACACTCTGATGTAAAATGAAATTCTAGACATGTGCTATGAGATTTCCTAGACAGAACATGAGTGAAATGCTGGCTATGATTGGCCAGAGACATTTGCTCAGTGAGATTGGTTGTGATTGGCTAAAACTCATGATGAGTCACAAAAGCTTAACTCTATGCTTTCTGGTTGCAATTCTGCTGTGTTATTAAGCGTACTTGTCTGTATATAGAAATGACTCTTAAAGGTATATTTTTCTTTTTTGCTTCTGTGAACACAATATACAATTGTTATATGACATCCATATATAAAGTCACAGTAAATAACTCTGCTTTTATCTCACAAATGAGCATATGCACTGTTTTAACATTATTAGCAGGTCTAGCTGTATATATGCATGTAAGCCACATTAGCAACCTAGGACAGGTCTTAGCTGGCCAGCTACAGGTCTGCAAAGTCTAACTCAGTGCATCCTCCGGAAACTCCATTGCGTACTGTTCAAACCTTTCTGCTTGAAGCAAGGTGGCACTAACAAGGTTTGTGAAGGAGAAACGTTGCGTTGCGTGGTGTGTAAGAGTATGGTATCGCAGACCTATAGAGGGAAGGATAAAAACAAAAATTATGATGTGATGACAAAATGTCAATGTCATCTCTGTTGGCTCCCTGAGCATCAGAAATGCATGAAACTTGACATATTTACTAAAAATGTCTTGGAGTTCTGAGAAATTATGGATTCAAAAACACAAAAAAACAACACAAACTGATCTCTCTTCATAACATATAAAACTGGTCATTTTTAAATGTTCAGTTTTAAGTTATAAAGGGAGATCAGTTTCAGTGGTTTTGAATCCATAACTTCTCAGAACTCCATACACATGGACAAGACATTCTTGGTAAATATGTCAAGTTTCATGCATTTATTTATGCTCAGGCAGCTAACAGATGAAGGCTGTAATACTAATGTTATCCACTAGAGGGAATAAATCCTTTTAGATCACATAATTTTTATATGAATATTGAAAAATATATTTCTTTCCAATCGTATCTATAAAAGGGAGCTATCAAAAAGAGAAATATTGCAACAAGTAAAAACTCACCTCGGCTGCAATGCGTTTATGTTCTCCTGAATTCAGCGAGCACCGCCTCCTCAGTTGAGAACCACCTTCACTGCTATGGTCAACCAGGGATGAGATAGAATCTCTGCAAAATGTTTGAGAAGTAATAATAAAAATAACAACACATGGAAAAGGAGGAATATAGCTGCTACCTGATCGTCTGTATGTCCTGCTGGATGCTCCCCTTAATGTGGACTGAATATATGTCCTACTCCTGGAGTTTGGCATAGAGGAGGTCCACATGCGGCATGATGTTGTGGAAAAGTGACAGAAAATATTTAAAATCCTGATCCTCCAGCAGCAGGGCAAAGCCTGATGCCTCTCTCATGGTAACAAAGTCAAAGTCGCATAGTTTCAAAACAGCGGATGAGGTCCTCTCTGTGCTCAAGCACTGTATTGATGGCACGGCTGTGGAAGTTCCATCTGACACGGCTTGATGTTGGTAGTCTATGGGCAACTACTTTATCAAGAACATCTGTGCGCTTGGGTGATCTTGCAAAAAAGCTGGCAAACCCTCCAAGGTTAGCAAAAAAAAGTCTCACCTTGGGCATTTGAGAAGTGGCCTGTTGCATTATCAGATTGAGCTGCTGTGCATAGCAGTGGTTGTAATGGGCATTTCGGTACATATCATGTATTTTCTTTTGAACCTATGCAGTGGCACCCCTCATCACGCTGGCTCCATCATATGCTTGGGAGATGAGTTTATGCTTCTGAGCCTCTGGAAGGATGACAGCAAGACGCTCTTGTAGTGCTGTAGTGATGGAATCCACTGTAGTCGAATGCAGAGGAATAAACTCAAACCTCTCCTGTACGTTGTTTTTGGCATCAATGTAGTAGCGCAGCACAAGTTGGCACTGTGTGGCAGTATCGGTGGTCTCGTCAGCCTGGATTGAGATATAATCGCTGCTCCGTGCTTCTTGGATAATGTGCTCCTTCACAACAGACAACATACAGTCCAACAGCTCGTTTTGCACAGTTTTCGAAGTTCCCTTAAAAACAGTGGCATTCTCAAGGTGGTCTTTCAAAACTCCATCAAGAGAAGCAACAAAATCGACCAAGCCAAGGAATATCCCAGGACTGTCTGATATCTTACTCTCATCATGGCCACGCAAAGCCAGCTTGAATGAACCATAAAATTTGTCTAGGATGTGTCGGGTTTTTTTTGTTTTGTTTTTTGTGACCTCTTCATTATGTCTTCTAATGCCAATTCTGTAGCATGCATCTAGCTGTTCACCAATGCTACGCTTCCCAAAAAACTCAAGCCTCATAATGTTGTCGGTGGCTTTCGGTAGTTTCATGCCGCTTGCACTTTTCAGTGAGATGCTTTAGGTCGCAAACCCCTGTTGAGATCCACAACGTGTCTGTGCCATGTCTTTGAAACAGCAAAGAGGGAAAACAATAATAGGCATGAATCGCATCCAGCTAGTCAACTCCATTTACTATAAGAAGTGTCGGAAAAGCTTTGAGTGTAAACTCGACCACCATCCCTTGACCTCTGCTGAATTTTCAATTTGGATTGATGTCGTCCAAGCTCCTTTTTTTTTATCCTTTTTTTTTTTTCTTCATCTGAACGCCTTGTGAAGGGCAATAGTTTCAAAGATGGAAACGGTATCGTGCTGCCAAATGCAAGTGTCTATTTCATCAAATGCAGCCTCACTGTGCCCATAATGAGGGGTTTCCACCATGCCTGTGCTGAGTTCCCGGGTCTGTACACCTCCTGGCTGCATTGCCCATTATAAGGGGTTCCCCCCCATCCCTGTATTGTGTTCCTGGCTGGCTTTTATACTGGCAATAGACTTCAGAGGACAAGTGTACAGGGTACATTATGTAGGTTCAATCTGATCACCACATTTTTCAAGCTGTTCTGGATGCATGTTTATTCAATATTGCCATGTGAAAAACACAGCCAGAAATTTTCAGTTTATCTTGGAAAAACGATAGCCATCAATTGTTATTTTGGGGTATTTCCCTTTTTAGATTGCACACTTGAAAGGCAGTATAGACTAGGGGTCTCCAAACTATGGCATGAGAACCACATCCGACCCAATACAAGATTTTACCCGGTCTGCAGCAACTCTGATATGATGGGGGCTTCTGACATAAAGGGGGAGGGGTGGCTCTTGGATGTGATGAGGGGGCTTCTAATGTAAAAAGGGGGATCCTGATGTGATAGGGGGTGTCTGGTGTGAAAGGAGGGACTCTTATGTCATGGGGAGCTTCTGATGTGAAAGAGGTATTCTGATGAATAGGGCTTCTGATGTAAAAGGACAAACTTCATATGCAAAAGGTTGGACTGATATTTTAATTCCACAAATCTATATATGATGTACAGAGCCCTGTGTATAATGCACAGCCTGGTATATGATGTACAGTGCCATGTGTATCTTCTTGTAGCCTTCACCTTTCTTGTGTAAATAAATTATTTTTCCTTTCTCGGGCCTTGTGACATTTCTTTTCTATGTGGCTCCATTGCTGACAGCATGAAATGGGAAAGGGTTTTCTTTACAGGATAACTTCACATTTGTGGGGAAAAAAAATGGCAAATAAAAAAAAAAATAGTGTATAGAATTGTGACACAAGTCATATTGTAATTGAATGTTATTAAAAATTACCTTTCCTTTTCAATCTGCAGCTGCTGTAATTTTCTGAAAATGTAAACATAATTTCCTGCATGTGTGATTGGCTTACCAATTTTCCCAGAAGTCTGTCTTAAGCCTCGTACACATGATTGGATTTTCCGCAGACAAAGCGTCGGACTTTTGTCCGAAGGGCGTGTGCCTGGATTTTGTCTTGCATACAAACGGCACACAATTGTCGGCCAACAAACGCGAACGCAGTGACGTACTACGTGGTTTTTCAGCTCTTTAGCGCCACCCTTTGGGCACCTTCTGCTAATGTTGTGTTTGGTGAGCATTGCTTCAGAGCACGATCGGAAAATCTGACAACAGACCCTTGTCCACGGAAAATTTTAAAGCGTGCCATCCAACATTTGTCGGCGGAAAATCCAACAACAATTAACTGATGGAGCGTACAAACGGTCAGATTTTCGGCCAACAGTCTATCAACACAATTCCCGTCGGAAAATCCAATCGTGTGTACGAGGCTTAAGATACAAGTCAGATTTCAGGCATCCCCTGCAACAAAAATGTAATTTTTGATGAGATACTCCAAATACTAATATGTCTAAATGGATGCAGGCCCAGCAGCTTTCCTCATTGGTGCTCTGCAGCTGCAAAGCTGACGGCTAATTATGAAACCACTCCTATTAGACCCACTCAGCACTGAGGAACAAACCGTGATTTCATCAGAATCGCAAAAGATGGGAATCTGCAACAAAGGTTGTTCTAATCTTTACAATGTACATGGATCACCCAGAGGGCAATGTTTTTTTTTCTCAAAAGTGGAGTTGCGCTTTAACCACTGTGACAGCAGGAAGGTAAAGTCACCTGGTTGCATCCAGGGGGGTAGGTATATTTCTCCCAGATTCAGGCTTTATGCCGACTTATACAACTAGGGAGAGAGTTGATGAAGCCCAGCTGAGGCTAGTGGGCTCATGGATGATTCATACCTCTAGGGAGAGTGCTGGGCGTCGTGCAGGCAGGGAGTTGATGAGACCAGCTGAAGCTTGTCAGCTCGTTTAAGGCCTCTATAAAAACTCCCAGCTTCATTAGGTGTTTGCTCATGCCTGGAACCAGACCTGTGTGGACTGTCTAGGGAGAGTGAACCCCTGTGCGGTGAGACAAAGCCTGTGTGGCTATTTGTTTGGACAGTTACTAAACCAGGGACTTAGGGACTAGGACAGCACCAGGCTGATCCCAGTTGTTAGTTAGGAAACCTGCATGTTTAGTCAGAGGTCAAGCTGACCAGGGTTTATTTTGTTTGTTTCTTTTTGCTTTGCTGTGTTTTTTGTCACTGTAAATAGAGAAATAAACCGCACCTTTTTGATCTTGAAAACCACAACCTCCGTCTGCTGGGCCTGTTTTTGTGTGGGGAGCCCATCCAGGGGATCACACACACCCGCTGCCGAGCTAACCCCCTCACAGTTGGTGGAGAACCAGTGGCAGTTTTTTTTTAAGCCAGCATGGAGGAGATACTGAAACAGCTGGCTCTAGCAAATGCCAATCAACAACAGACAAATGCAGGTTTGCAAAAGAGCCTTGCAGCTCAACAACAGAGCTTCGCAGCCCAGCAGCAAGCTCATCAACAGAGCCTTGCAGCCCAGCAGCAATCTGAGGCCCGCTTCATAGACCTGTTACAGAAGCAAGAGCAGAGACTACAACAAATGGAAGCAGTAATGCAGCAACGTCCGCAGACCAGTGAGGAAAGCCGTCCCACTAATACCGCGTCCTTTGGGGTGAGTCGTTTATTGACAAAAATGACTGGAGAGGATGATCCAGAGGTATTTTTGACCACATTTGAAAGGACTGCTGAAAGAGAAAAGTGGCCTGAGGAGCAGTGGGCTGGACTGGTGGCTCCTCTGTTAACTGGTGAATCGCAGAAGGCTTACTATGACCTAGAGCCTGACCAAGCAAAAGACTATGTGATGCTAAAAGCTGAAATATTGGCAAGGCTGGGTGTCACCCTGGCTGTCCGGGCTCAGCGTGTGCATAACTGGACTTTCCAGCTTGGAAAACCCCCCAGGTCTCAAATGTATGATCTCATTCACCTGAGCAGAAAGTGGCTACAGCCAGAGACTTTGTCCGCACCAGAGATTGTGGAACGTGTTGTAATGGATCGGTTTTTGAGAGCTCTTCCTACTGCCATCCAAAAGTGGGTAAGCCATGGAGACCCAGAGACGGCCGGTGGTCTTGTGGATCATGTAGAGAAATACTTGGCTACAGAGAACCTGACGGCCTCTTCCAGAGACTCTCGGACTTGCCACCCTAAGACCAGACCATCCCCAGGGGCGGATAAGAGGATTCCAAGGGGTGAGGGTGGAGAGAGTGAGAGGGTGGGAGCTCTACCCAAAGTTTGGCGAGAACAGCCTGGGAAGTCAGGGGCTCAAGAGGCAGCCAAATGGATTGTTTGCTACCGCTGCCGGCAAGCGGGACATATTGCAGCAAATTGCCCGGTTGTGGAGGAACCCATGCAATGTGACTTTCTGACGGACAGACGTCAGTCGCTGTGTGCGACAGTCGCATGCACTGCCATTCGGGGAACTGAGAAACATTTATGCAAAATGTGTATTAATGGTAGAAATGTTGTGGTATTACTGGATTCAGGTAGCCTTGTGACCCTGATAAAGGCTGAATTAGTTAAAACAGAGGTCTCTGGGAATAGCAAGGTAGCTGTTATTTGTGTGCATGGGGACACCCGAGAGTATCCAGTGACTACAGTGTGTTTCAAGACCCCCAAAGGTACCCTCTCTCATCCAGTGGGGTTAGTATCTCAATTACCGCATGATGCCATTGTGGGAAGGGATTTTCCGAAGTTCTGGGAACTGTGGGATGATCCTGAGCCCCCCACTGGTGCCCCTATGTACCAGGAAGGTGATAGCCAGAACTCCTCTGAGAGTGGTGAGGACTCTCCAGAATTTCCCTTGTCAGTATTGGCAGGCGAGACTCAAGAAACTGGAGAGGAGCCCACCTCCTCAGACGAAAACCTACCGTCTGTGGAGTTTTCTGATCTTGAGGTTCACAGGGAAAATTTTGCCACAGAACAGTTAAAAGACCCCGCCCTAATAAAGGCACGGGAAAACGTAGTGGAAATAGATGGCGAGTTAGTGAACCCAGATAATACCTGCACTTACCCATACTTCAGCGTAGAGAAGGACCTACTGTATCGGGTGGCAAAAAGGGCAGAAGAAACCGTTGAGCAGCTTGTGGTGCCCAAACCTTACAGGAAGTTGGTGTTGGAGTTGGCCCATGGGCACATTCTTGGAGGTCATCTGGGGACAGAGAAAACCCGAGAGAGGGTATTACAGAGATTCTATTGGCCTGGGGTGATGAAGGACATAGAAAATTATTGTTCCTCCTGCCCTGTGTGTCAGAGGTCGGCCCCGATGCCACATTTCCGTAGCCCGCTGGTCCCTCTACCCATCATTGAGGTCCCGTTTGAGAGGATCGCAATGGATTTGGTAGGTCCTATAATCAAGTCCGCTAGGGGGCACCAGTACATATTAGTTATAATGGACTATGCCACCCGTTATCCAGAAGCGATCCCTCTCCGAAATACCTCGGCCAAAACCATAGCCAAAGAGCTATCTCTTGTTTTTAGCCGGGTGGGTATTTGTAAAGAACTGCTTACGGACCAAGGTACACCCTTTATGTCCCGGGTTATGAAAGAGCTGTGTAAATTGTTCAAAGTGACGCAATTGCGTACGTCTGTGTATCACCCCCAAACCGATGGGCTGGTTGAAAGATTCAACAAAACCCTAAAACAAATGTTGAAGAAAGTGGTGGATAGAGATGGAAAGGATTGGGACTGTCTACTTCCTTATTTGATGTTTGCTATTAGGGAGGTGCCCCAATCCTCTACGGGATTCTCCCCCTTTGAGTTACTGTATGGGAGACACCCAAGAGGGCTGTTGGATAAAGCCAAGGAAACTTGGGAAAGTGAGAGTTCTGCCCACAGGTGTGTGATTGAGCATGTCGCCCTGATGCAAGATCGAATTGCACAGGTAATGCCCATCGTGAAGGAACATTTGGCCCAAGCGCAGTTGGCACAGCAGAGAGTGTACAACCGTGGAGCCAAGACCCGTACCTTTTCCCCGGGGGATAGGATATTGGTACTTGTCCCTACGGTTGAAAGTAAATTCCTTGCCAAATGGCAAGGCCCCTACGAGATAATGGAAAAAGTGAGCGAAGTGAATTACAAGGTCAGACAACCAGGAAGGCGAAAGCCCGAACAGATCTATCACGTTAATCTGTTGAAAGCCTGGAGGGATAGAGAGTCCCTAGTCGCAGAAACTTGGTCACCAGCTCAAACTGGTTGCGTGATTCCGGAGGTTGGAATAGCAGCCACCTTGTCACAACCCCAACAACAGGAGGTTAAGGAGTTTGTGCTTCGCAACAAGGAGGTGTTCTCTGAGCTGCCGGGACAAACATCTGGGGTAGAGCATGATATTATTACCCCGCCCGGTGAAAGGGTGAAGTTAAAACCCTATCAGATCCCAGAGGCCCGACGGGAGGCAATACGGGAGGAAGTACAGAAAATGCTGAACTTAGGGGTGATAGAGGAGTCCCAAAGTGATTGGTCTAGTCCCATTGTGTTGGTGCCTAAACCGGATGGGAGCTGGCGATTTTGTAACGATTTTCGTCAGTTGAACAAAGTTACAAAATTTGACACCTACCCCATGCCACGTATAGATGAGTTGATCGACCGGCTGGGAACAGCCCGATACATGACGACTCTTGACCTCACAAAAGGGTATTGGCAAATTCCCCTGGCCAAGTCGGCCAAAGAGAAAACCGCATTTGTAACCCCAGACGGGGCGTTCCAATATAAGAGAATGCCGTTCGGGTTACAGAATGCGCCGGCCACATTCCAGCGGAAAATGGACCAGATACTGAGGCCCCATCGGAAGTATGCTGTGGCTTACCTGGATGACGTAATTGTCCATAGCACAGATTGGGCCTCACATCTGCCAAAAGTGCAAGCAGTCCTAGACTCTATCCGGGAAGCGGGGTTTACGGCTAACCCCAAGAAGTGTACCATTGGGCAGGAGGAGGCCAAATATCTTGGGTACACCATTGGCAGGGGAGTAATAAAACCCCAACTCAACAAAGTCGAGGCCATCCAGAGTTGGCCACGTCCCAACAGCAAGAAGCAGGTACGAGCCTTTCTGGGAATCGCGGGTTATTATCGGCGCTTCATTCCCCACTTTGCTTCTAAGGCTGTGCCCCTAACCAACCTGACGAAAGGGAAAGGGTCGGTCATGATTAAATGGACCCCCGAGGCTGAGGCAGCGTTCCAATTCTTGAAACAAGCCTTATGTAGCCAGCCAGTGTTGTACTCACCCGACTTCTCTAAAGACTTTGTCGTACAAAGTGATGCGTCAGATGTGGGGTTAGGAGCAGTATTGTCCCAGGTCTGGAACGGGGAAGCGCACCCAGTCATTTACCTCAGCAGGAAGTTGAAGTCCCATGAGGTAAATTACGCCACGGTTGAAAAGGAGTGTTTAGCGGTGAAGTGGGCTCTAGATTCCCTTCGGTACTATCTGCTAGGTAGGCACTTTGACATGGTTACGGATCACGCTCCGTTAAAGTGGATGGCTCAAAACAAGGAGACAAATAGAAGAGTAAATAGGTGGTTCCTGGCCCTACAGGAATTCAACTTCACAGTAAAGCATCGCCCTGGCGTTCAAATGGGGAATGTGGATGCTTTGTCTCGAGTACATGAATGCCTGATTGCTGGTGTTCCAACCCCAAGGTTAAAACAAGAGGGGGGGGTATGTGACAGCAGGAAGGTAAAGTCACCTGGTTGCATCCAGGGGGGTAGGTATATTTCTCCCAGATTCAGGCTTTATGCCGACTTATACAACTAGGGAGAGAGTTGATGAAGCCCAGCTGAGGCTAGTGGGCTCATGGATGATTCATACCTCTAGGGAGAGTGCTGGGCGTCGTGCAGGCAGGGAGTTGATGAGACCAGCTGAAGCTTGTCAGCTCGTTTAAGGCCTCTATAAAAACTCCCAGCTTCATTAGGTGTTTGCTCATGCCTGGAACCAGACCTGTGTGGACTGTCTAGGGAGAGTGAACCCCTGTGCGGTGAGACAAAGCCTGTGTGGCTATTTGTTTGGACAGTTACTAAACCAGGGACTTAGGGACTAGGACAGCACCAGGCTGATCCCAGTTGTTAGTTAGGAAACCTGCATGTTTAGTCAGAGGTCAAGCTGACCAGGGTTTATTTTGTTTGTTTCTTTTTGCTTTGCTGTGTTTTTTGTCACTGTAAATAGAGAAATAAACCGCACCTTTTTGATCTTGAAAACCACAACCTCCGTCTGCTGGGCCTGTTTTTGTGTGGGGAGCCCATCCAGGGGATCACACACACCCGCTGCCGAGCTAACCCCCTCACACCACTTAACGACCGCTCACTGTATATATACGTCGGCAGAATGGCACCGACAGGCACAATCACGTAGAGTGTACGTGATTGCCTTTGTATAGTTGGGGGGTCCAATCGGACCCCCCTCCTATACAGTGAGCAGTGGCTAAGTGTCCGGGAGCGTTCCGGGATGAGGGGGCAGCCATTCGTTTCTGGCCACCCCCTCGCGATCGCTCCCGGCGAATGGAAATGCCCCCTCTGTCTGTGTCAGACAGAGGGAGCAGGAGGAAGTGATGTCATCTCTGGTGCGGCGCTCACATATACCGAGCGCCGTACAAGAGAAGACATCAGGTCAGTGCACACAACACTACACTGACACCAGGACACATAGGAACATAAATCGCCCCCCCCAGGCCCCCCCAGACACCCCAGATCACCCCCCCAGTCACAGTGTCACTGATTGCAGTGACCATTTATTTAGTGATCACTGCAATCAGTGACATTTGTGACTGTAAAAGTGTCACCAACGTTTAGTCTTAGGTCCAGTGTAGCCCCCTAACCCCCCCTAATAAAGGTTTAACCCCCTGATCACCCCCCAGATAACCCTTTCACCGCCTATCACCACTGTCGCTAAGCGATCATTTTTCTGATCGCTGTCTTAGCGTCAGTGATGCCGATCGGCAGCCAGTATTTTTTTTTAGGTTCGCCGCATGTTTTTATAGCGTCAGGTACCCCAATATATTATCTAATAAAGGTTTAACCCCCTTGATCGCCCCCCAGGTAACCCTTTCACCCCCTATCACCACTGTCACTAAGCGATCGTTTTTCTAAACGCTGTCTTAGTGTCTGTGATGCAGATCGGTAGCCGGTAATTTTTTTTAGGTTCGCCGCAGGTTTTTATAGCGTCAGGTACCCCAATATATTATCTAATAAAGGTTTAACCCCCTTGATCGCCCCCAGGTAACCCTTTCACCCCCTATCACCACTGTCGCTAAGCAATTGTTTTTCTAAACGCTGTCTTAGTGTCGGTGATGCAGATCGGTAGCCAGTAATTTTTTTTAGGTTCGCCGCATGTTTTTATAGCGTCAGGTACCCCAATATATTATCTAATAAAGGTTTTAACCCCCTGATTGCCCCTAGTTAACCCTTTCACCAGTGATCACCATATAAGTGTTACGGGTGACGCTGGTTAGTTAGTTTGCTTTTTATAGTGTCAGGGCACCCGCCGTGTATATAACCCAATAAAGGTTTAACCCCCTGATCGCCCGGCGGGTGATATCAATTAGGTTTTAGCGTCAGAGAGGGTCTGAGTCACACCCCAGGCAGCATCAGGTTAGTACCAGTAACGCTAACACCCACGCGTGAAGCATACACCCCCCCTTAGTGGTATAGTATCTGAACAGATCAATATCTGATCAGATCTATACTAGCGTCCCCAGCAGTTTAGGGTTCCCAAAAACGCAGTGTTAGCGGGATCAGCCCAGATACCTGCTGGCACCTGCGTTTTGCCCCTCCGTCCAGCCCAGGCCACCCAAGTGCAGTATCGATCGATCACTGTCACTTACAAAACAAAAACACACATAACTGCAGCGTTCGCAGAGACAGGCCTGATCCCTGCGACTCCAGTGCTGTAGGAGGTGATTTCACCACCACAGTTAAAAAAAAAAGCAAATATGCCGAAGCATTGGGGGCAGCAGGGGCGGAGGAGTGATTTTGCTCCTAATGCCGCGTACATACGGTCGAAATTCCGACGAAGGCTTGCCCGTGGAAAAGTCCGACCATGTGTGTGCGGCATAACTTTTTTGCGGGAGGATGCCCCCATGCTTCGGCATATATAAATGGTGCGTGTATGCCCATCATTGGAAGTGGGTGGATGAAGGGCGGTATTCTAATAGTGGGCATACCCACCGATCAATCTCTTTTTTCGTTCAGCCAACTGGCTGCATGAAAAAAAAAGATTACAATACATGTCCAACAAGGACCAGCAACGTACTGGTATGTTGCTGGACTTTGAATGTTTATACCAGAATGATGCCTGTGGGTTTAGGTATCATCTTGGTATCATTCTTTTCAGCCTGCGGCCGGCTTTCATGTAAAAGCAATCCTAGCGGCTAATTAGCCTCTGGACTGCTTTTACAAGCAGTGGGAGGGAATGCCCCCCCCCCGGATATAAAAAGCGCCATTGGGAAAGCATTTTATCACACCGATCTTGGTGTGGTCAGATGCTTTGAGGGCAGAGGAAAAATCTAGGGTCTAGAAGACCCCAGTTTTTTCAAAAAAAAGAGTACCTGTCACTACCTATTGCTATCATAGGGGATATTTACATTCCCTGAGATAACAATAAAAATGATACAAAAAAAAAATACTTGGAAGGAACAATTTAAAAATAAAATAAAAAAGCAAAATTAATAATAAAAAAAAAGCAAAAAAAAAAGCACCCCTGTCCTGCCCTGCTGTTGCCCAATGGCGAACGCAAGCGTCGGTCTGGCGTCATATGTAAACAGCAATTGCACCATGCATGTGAGGTATCACCGCGAAGGTCAGATCGAGGGCAATCATTTTAGCAGTAGACCTCCTCTGTAAATCTACTGGGGTAACCTGTAAAGGCTTTTAAAGGCTTTTAAAAATGTATGTAGTTTGTCGCCAATGCGCGTTTGTGCGAAATTTTAAAGCATGTCGTGTTTGGTATCTATGTACTCGGCCTAAGATCATCTTTTTTATTTCATCAAACATTTGGGCAATATAGTGTGTTTTAGTGCATTAAAAAAAAAAAAAGTGTATTTTTTAACCCAAAAAATGCGTTTGAAAAATCGCTGCGCAAATACTGTGTAGAAAAAAAAAATGCAACACCCACCATTTTAATCTGTAGGGCCTTTGCTTTAAAAATATATATAATGTTTGGGGGTTCAACATAATTTTCTTGCAAAAAAAAAATGTTTTCATGTAAACAAAAAGTGTCAAAAAGGGCTTTGTATTCAAGTGGTTAGAAGAGTGGATGTAAGCTTCCTAATGTTGTGTATAAAATGCCAGAACAGTTCAAAACCCCCCCCCCAAATGACCCCATTTTGGAAAGTAGACACCCCAAGCTATATACTGAGAGGCATGTCGAGTCCATGGAATATTTTATATGTTGACACAAGTTGCGGAAAAACGACAATTTTTTTTTTTTTTTTTTGCACAAAGTTGTCACTAAATGATATATTGCTCAAACATGCCATGGGCATATGTGGAATTACACCCCAAAATACATTCTGCTGCTTCTCCTGAGTATGGGGATACCACATGTGTGAGACTTTTTGGGAGCCTAGCCATGTACGGGACCCCAAAAACCAAGCACCGCCTTCAGGCTTTCTAAGGGTGTAAATTTTTGATTTCACTTCTCACTGCCTATCACAGTTTCGGAGGCCATGGAATGCCCAGATAGCACAAAACCCCCCCAAATGACCCCATTTTGGAAAGTAGACACCCCAAGCTATTTGCTGAGAGGTATTGTGAGTATTTTGCAGATCTCGCTTTTTGTCACAAAGTTTTGAAATTTGAAAAAAAAAAAATTATATATATATATATTAATTTTCTTTCTTCATTTTCAAAAACAAATGAGAGCTGTAAAATACTCGCCATTCCTCTCAGCAAATAGCTTGGGGTGTCTATATTCCAAAATGGGGTCATTTGGGGGGGTTTTGTGCGATTTTGGCATTTTATGGCCTTCGAAACTGTGATAGGTAGTGAGGAGTGAAATCAAAAATTTGCGCCCTTAGAAATCCTGAAGGCGGTGCTTGGATTCCGGGGTCCCGTACACGGCTAAGCTCCCAAAAAGTCCCACACATGTGGTATCCCCGTACTCAGGAGAAGCAGCAAAATGTATTTTGGGGTGAAATTCCACATATAACCATGGCATGTGTGAGCAATATATCATTTAGTGACAACTTTTTGTAATTTTTTTTTTTTTTTTTTTTTTTTAGTCATTATTTAATCACTTGGGACAAAAAAAAAAAATTCAATGGGCTCAACATGCCTCTCAGCAATTTCCTTGTGGTGTCTACTTTCCAAAATGGGGTCATTTGGGGGGGTTTTGTACTGCCCTGTCATTTTAGCACCTCAAGAAATGAGATAGGCAGTCATAAATTTAAAGCTGTGTAAATTTCAGAAAATGTACCCTAGTTTGTAAACTCTAACTTTTGCGCAAACCAATAAATATACGCTTATTGACATTTTTTTTACTAAAAACGTGGCTGAATACATTTTGGCCTAAATGTATGACTACAATTGAGTTTATTCGATTTTTCTTATAACAAAAAGTAGAAAATATCATTTTTTTTCAAAATTTTCGGTCTTTTTCCGTTTATATCGCAAAAAATTAAAATCGCAGAGGCAATCAAATACCATTAAAAGAAAGCTCTATTTGTAGGAAGAAAAGGACGCAAATTTCGTTTGGGTACAACATTGCATGTCCGCACAATTTACAGTTAAAGCAGCGCAGTGCAAAATTCTGAATTCGCCTCTGGTCCTTTAGCTACCAAATGGTCCGGGGCTTAAGTGGTTAAGTAACGCCCTTTTTATAATATGTCTGCTGGACATCTGTTTAACAAGAATTAAACTCTAGTGGAGTCTAATTATTAGGATTTTGTTGACTAAAATTTGGCTGTGCACCCAAGACTCATTGAAACTCGTCCGGTGCAATAATTATAGACTATACTACAATTAAAATGATGGTGACAATGCTATAGATATGTTTAACACTTCTTGTTTTTATATGTTTTTTTACATATGTCTAAATAAAATACTTTAACATTTTAACTACCAGTACATCTCTAAAAACATATTGTGCCTTAAAATTCCACCACAAGGGGATTTTTATTTGCTCCTAAGACTTTCATTGGGGTGTATTCATTTTTTTTTTACAACATAGTCTTAAATGAATGTTAGGAAAAAAACAGTTTTGGGTGTCTAAATTAACAAATCTTGATTGCAATCAATGGCCCACAGTTGTGGAATTATTTTGTAGTATAGTGTCCCATAGAAAATGTTGATTCTGGACGGAAAGTAAAGGTTTCCTGACAAATCTGTTGGGGTGTACTGTACTCATTTATGCGCAGCACTGTGTGTGTGTGTATGTATGTGTAATATATATATATATATATATGTGTGTGTGTGTGTGTGTGTGTGTGTGTGTATGTATATATATGTATGTATATTTGCTCTCGCCCCGTAGGGTTCAATATTGAGTTGGCCCACTCTTTGCAACTTCAACTCTTCTGGGAAGGCTTTCCACAAGGTTTAGGAGTGTGTCTGTCTATGGTAATGTTTAACCATTCTTCCTTAAGTGCATGTGTGAGGTCGGGCACTGATGTGGATGAGAAGGCCTGGCTCTGTTCTAAATCATCCCAAAGGTGTTTTATTGGGTTGAGGTCAGAACCAATCAAGTTCCTCCACCCCAAACTCGCTCATCCATGTCTTTATGGACCTTAGCCGGGTAGGAAAGGAGTTTAATGAGCTTTGACCGAGAGAAGATGGTGCTGTTTCTGGATCATGTTCTGATTTGGCTGCTTCTTTGCATAATAAAACCTTAACCTGTATTTTTGGATGACACAGTGACCTATGTTTACAGGCAGTCATTTTTGGAAGTATTCCTGAGCTGATGCAGTAATGTCCATCTCAGAATCATGCCTGTTTTTTAATGAAGTGCCGCCCGAGGGCCCAAATTTACAGCCATCCCATATTGAGTTCGGTCTTGTCCTTTACGCACAGAGATTTCTCCAGGTTCTCTGAATCTTTTGATATGTACTGTAAATTATATATTTAAACTCTTTGCAATCTTATGTTGAGAAACATTCTTCTGGAATTGTTAAATTTTTAGATGCAGTTTTTCAAATGACAATGTCTGTCTGCTAACTGCATTTGGGGTGTCATTAACAATGAATGGCACCCAAAAGTGCATTTTGACACAATTTTACAGCAATTTGGAATCATGGCAAGAATTGCTTAATTCTGCCAACAATACTGCATTGCTCAGATGGTAATGGGTCCTAAAAGAGAATACATTATAGCTATACAATGAGTGTGTGTGTGTAATTATTTTTTTATCAATCCTTTAAGCTTACTATTGCTGATATTGGAAAGAAAGAAGCCTCCTTCCTCACATCACAGCAGACTCTGAGCTGAAGAATCTGGGATGGAGATATTTTACAGAGATGGCCCGTGAGATCTTCAGATCTCACTTTAATAAACTGGTCATCTGTGTAAAAGTGAATGACAGAAGGGTGTGTCCTGTGATGAGAAGTGAAGAACATGTTCTCCACTCCTCCTCTCAGCTTCATAATCTGGTACACCTGAGAGATCAGCCATGATCATCCGGCTCTTCTCTGTTTGATAAACGTACACCAAATAGAGCTTTCTTTTGGTGGTATTTATTCACCTTTGATGGGTGCTGTTAGGGCAGCACTGATGATTAGCGCAGATGTCCCCATTCACACTAACCAGTTCTCTCACGCTGTGATAGCGTGAGGAAAGAAATGCCGATAACCATCAAGTGTGTTTACATTGTGATTGGAGACAGTTGATCATGTGGAAAAGAGCTTCTGTATTGGCTCTTTACCCTGATCTGTGATCAGCAGCGTCTGAAAGACACAGCGATCAGAGTGCAACGGGGGCATGCACGGTTCTGGGAGGACATCAATAGGCGCTCTATCAGAACGGAATAGATATAAAACAGAATAGAAGAATTGTACAATATAGTGAGCTTAGGTGAAGTACCATTATGTAGGTAGCTTGTATGAAGAGGCTAAAACCCTATGTCTCAAAGTAGAATGTGTTGGAATTGGGGAATAGAACATTTGCA
This sequence comes from Rana muscosa, assembly GCA_029206835.1. Lineage (NCBI taxonomy): Eukaryota > Metazoa > Chordata > Amphibia > Anura > Ranidae > Rana > Rana muscosa. The sequence continues at coordinate 635,321,149 of CM055116.1, forward strand.
TTTGGGGGGAGGAAGTGTGAAAGTGGAAAGAAGGGGGGAAGATCAGACGTAGAATCAAAGGGGGATTGAGCAAATCTTGGGGGGAAAAAAACCTGTGTAATGGAATCAGAGTGTTTCCATGTTAGCATCTTTTTCAGAGTCCAAGGTAGAAAAGTCAATTCAAATGAGCCATAAGACCTTAAAATTTTCATATTTGTCATTGTCAAAGTCTAGCATCTCCTCCATGCGCGTGATGTCATTGACCATGGAGACCCATTAAGGGGGGGGGGTGGTTGTTTTCCAAAATAGGGGGATTAGCTGCCTGGCCACTGACAAAAAAAAAGCTCAATAAATTGAGTTTTTGAGAGGCGATGGAGCCTGGAAGAATGGATAATAAAGCCATCTCTGGGGTGGGTGCCAGGGCCGATTTATAAAGGCTGCTAAAAAAACTTGTGACCAGAGGGGTTGTATTCCAGTACAGTTCCGCCAAATGTGAAGATGGGTTCCCTCGGCCTATATCCGCACCTCCAACATGAAGGGGGGGGGGACTGATGGGAATATTTTATGCAGAGAATTGAGGGTTCCTCTACCATCTGGAATGGTTTAAAGTTTATTTCCTGGGTGTAGCAGGATATGGAGGATTTGTGCGTGAAGTGGAATGAGTTTTGCCAATCAACTAACAAAAATTCCCTTCCTAAGTCAGCGGACCACCTCCTGGTGTAAGATGGGGGTTGATCATGTAGCAGTGTGTGTAGTAATTTGTAGATGGTAGAGGTTCTTTGAATTTGAGAGGAGGAGAATAGATTGGTACAGAAGGAGGATATGCGAAGGGCCGTAAGCCAGTTACCATGATCCCTTGGCACAACAGAGGTACCTATGGTGGGATTTACAAATGAACCAGCTACCGGCCAGGCAGAACGTAGGTACGGGCCATGTGAGATCCCATGCCCTGTGGTAGTGCGGGGTGGTCAAATAATGATGTGAGTGGTCTGTGGATAGGAGTGATGACCGTCCCTTTTTGTACCATAAATGCAAGGCGGCAGTGATCAATTGGGAGAAGGCCTGTATCCCTATACTGGGGCCGTAGGTCGAAGGCAGAGAGATCTGGTTCTACCATGGTGGATGCTTTGGGGAAGGGGCAAGGGAACCATTCCAATGTTCTGGCCAACAGAGCTGCCTTATGGTATAGTTTGAAGTCTGAGAGGCCTATTCCTCCTTGAGTATAGACATGGAGCGCAGGGAACTGAAGAAATGCTTGGGGACAGTTTTATAGGTATTATCTGAAATAAAGTAGTTTAGGGTGTCCATTTTGAGTGTAATGGTGCAGCCAAACCAAGGCAATGAGGACGAGTTCCATGTATCTAATTATTTCCTAAGATGGGTCAGCAAGGGGATATAATTAAGGGCATAGAGGTCTGATAAGTTGGAGGGAATCGTTATCCCTGAATAGAAGATGCCTCTGGAGCCCCATTGGAACAAAAAGTTAGACCGTATTCAACGAGGGTAGTGGTCGGTAAGGATATATTACCACTTCCTTACTGGGCACTTAAACCCCCCCCCCTCCTACCCAAAACAATTTTCAGCTTTCAGTGCTGAAGCACTTTGAATGACAATTGCGCGGTCATACAACGCTGTACCCAAATGACATTTTTATAATTTTTTTTCCCACAAATAGAGCTTTCTTTGGTGGTATTTGATCATCTCTGCGGTTTTTATTTCTTGCGCTATAAACAAAAAAAGTGACAATTTTGAAAAAAAAAACTCAATTTTTTACTGTTTGCTATAATAAATATCCCAATTTAAAAAAAAAAATCTCAGTTTAGGCCGATACGTCTTCTACATATTTTTGGTAAAAAAAAAATCGCAATAAGCGTTTGGTTTGCGTAAAAGTTATAGCGCCGACGAAATAGGGGATAGATTTATGAATTTTTATATATTTTTTCCCACTAGTAATGGCGGCAATCTGATTTTTGTCAGGACTGCGATATTGTGTCGGACACTTTTGACACTATTTTCGGACCATTCACAAATTTATACAGCGAACGGTGCTATAAAAATGCACTGATTACTGTATAAATGTGACTGGCAGGGAAGGGGTTAACACTAGGGGCGATCAAGTGGTTAAATGTGTTCCCTCATGAGTGATTCTTACTGTGGTGGGAGGGGACTGACTGGGGGAGGTGACCGATGGTTGTCCCTATGTACAAGGGACACACCATCGGTCTCCTCTCCCTAGCAGGACGTGGATCTCTGTGTTTACACACAGAGATCCACGTCCCTGGCTCTGTGACAGCCGATCGCGGGTACCTGGCGGACATCGCGGCTGGCAGGCACGTGCATAGGCACCTGCGTGACACAGCAGGCACAGCTATTCCGCGATGTGCGCAGACGCGCATTGCGGAAGTAAACACAAGGACGTCCAGGGGCGCCCTCCCGGCAGTTCAGGTCCGCGCTGCAGCCGTCTTTCGGCTATAGCGGGGATCTGAAGTGGTTAAGGGCTTCTGTCTAAATTCCCTAAACCTGTGGAATTCATGCATCAAGGAGGGTAGGGACGTGTGCGGTTGCTGCATGTATACCAGGAGGTCATCCGCATAAAGCGAGAGTTTAGGATCGGAAGAGGATGTCTGAATCCCCACTATGGAGTTGTTTTCCCCCTAATGGCTCTAGCTAGGTGTTCTATCGCCAGAACAAAGAGTAAAGGGGACAGGGGGCATCCCTGGCAGGTACCGTTGGAGTTATTAAATGGTGTGGACGAGGAACCATTAACCAATACAGACGCAGAGGGCTGGGAGTATAGTGACATAGGCCTTGGTAAAACCTTTGTATCCAAGGCTATCTGTTCTATGGAGAGACGCAAGAACCGGAAATTGACCCGGTCAAATGCCTTCTCTGTGTAAAAGGATAGAAGGCATGTATTTAAATTGTGTGTCTGGATGTAAGAGATGAGGTGTATGGTTTTAGTGGTATTGTCCCTGGCCTCTCGTCAGGGCCAAAACCCACCTGGTCCTTATGAATGACTGAAGGTAGAAGGGGTGATGAGCGGTTTGCTAATAGTTGAGGAGTGAAATCGGCCAATAACTGCTACACTGAGGGGGATCCTTGCCTGGTTTGGGGAGGACAGAGATGTTATCGGTTAAAAGGTCTTTAGATGTAGGTGGGAGTCATCTATGGAATTGAATGCTGCTGAGGGAAGTGGAACGAGGGATGAGGCAAATGATTTATAGTTAAAGAAAAAACTGCGCTATTATACCTAAATAAATCAAGCTGCGACTCAAAAGTGATATACACACCGACAGAATAGTCAGCGACAGTAACATAAGAAGCTGCGCTAATAATGAATCAAATGTGTTTACCAATGAAATGAACAACTAAATAATAATGTAAATAATTTAATTAATGCAATGTGATAAACAAAACAAGTAAACAATAGTAAAGGAAACCTTTCATATATTCAAAAAAGGTTAAATGCTGAAACATATAGGAAACAAAAAAAAGTCTTTCGGCGCTAAAAACTGGCAGAAATGTTAAAACATGATGTCATATGGCAAGTCTTCTTAAAAATCTGGCTCCCGGTGCAGCTGGCAACTTCCGGAGAAAGTAAACACTAAACAATATACGACAATCCAGTGCTCAATAGGACCAGTGGCAAATGTATTGATAAAAAATTAATTATTTTAATTGGATGCACGCTATAAAATCAATATAGGTCAATGTAAAATCAATGTAAATCAAACAAATGAGAATGGTACTATAGAGATAGTATCAGAATAAACTCATAGTCATTGCGATGAAGCATGAAAAACGCATAAATACAGGTCCTTCTCAAAAAATTAGCATATTGTGATAAAGTTCATTATTTTCTGTAATGTACTGATAAACATTAGACTTTCATATATTTTAGATTCATTACACACAACTGAAGTAGTTCAAGCCTTTTCTTGTTTTAATATTGATGATTTTGGCATACAGCTCATGAAAACCCAAAAATCCTATCTCAAAAAATTAGCATATCATGAAAAGGTTCTCTAAACGAGCTATTAACCTAATCATCTGAATCAACTAATTAACTCTAAACACCTGCAAAAGATTCCTGAGGCTTTTAAAAACTCCCAGCCTGGTTCATTACTCAAAACCGCAATCATGGGTAAGACTGCCGACCTGACTGCTGTCCAGAAGGCCATCATTGACACCCTCAAGCAAGAGGGTAAGACACAGAAAGAAATTTCTGAACGAATAGGCTGTTCCCAGAGTGCTGTATCAAGGCACCTCAGTGGGAAGTCTGTGGGAAGGAAAAAGTGTGGCAGAAAACGCTGCACAACGAGAAGAGGTGACCGGACCCTGAAGAAGATTGTGGAGAAGGACCGATTCCAGACCTTGGAGGACCTGCGGAAGCAGTGGACTGAGTCTGGAGTAGAAACATCCAGAGCCACCGTGAACAGGCGTGTGCAGGAAATGGGCTACAGGTGCCGCATTCCCCAGGTCAAGCCACTTTTGAACCAGAAACAGCGGCAGAAGCGCCTGACCTGGGCTACAGAGAAGCAGCACTGGACTGTTGCTCAGTGGTCCAAAGTACTTTTTTCGGATGAAAGCTAATTTTGCATGTCATTCGGAAATCAAGGTGCCAGAGTCTGGAGGAAGACTGGGGAGAGGGAAATGCCAAAATGCCTGAAGTCCAGTGTCAAGTACCCACAGTCAGTGATGGTCTGGGGTGCCATGTCAGCTGCTGGTGTTGGTCCACTGTGTTTTATCAAGGGCAGGGTCAATGCAGCTAGCTATCAGGAGATTTTGGAGCACGTCATGCTTCCATCTGCTGAAAAGCTTTATGGAGATGAAGATTTCATTTTTCAGCACGACCTGGCACCTGCTCACAGTGCCAAAACCACTGGTAAATGGTTTACTGACCATGGTATTACTGTGCTCAATTGGCCTGCCAACTCTCCTGACCTGAACCCCATAGAGAATCTGTGGGATATTGGGAAGAGAAAGTTGAGAGACGCAAGACCCAACACTCTGGATGAGCTTAAGGCCGCTATCGAAGCATCCTGGGCCTCCATAACACCTCAGCAGTGCCACAGGCTGGTTGCCTCCATGCCACGCCGCATTGAAGCAGTAATTTCTGCAAAAGGATTCCCGACCAAGTATTGAGTGCATAACTGAACATAATTATTTGAAGGTTGACTTTCTTTGTATTAAAAACACTTTTCTTTTATTGGTCGGATGAAATATGCTAATTTTTTGAGATAGGATTTTTGGGTTTTCATGAGCTGTATGCCAAAATCATCAATATTAAAACAAGAAAAGGCTTGAACTACTTCAGTTGTGTGTAATGAATCTAAAATATATGAAAGTCTAATGTTTATCAGTACATTACAGAAAATAATGAACTTTATCACAATATGCAAATTTTTTGAGAAGGACCTGTACAATACCGCATGCGCTTTGTCAAAGCGCATGCGCGCGAAACATGTAAGCAAAAGGGTTTCCACGGCAACATAGAGCGTACGCACCGCCCGGCAAGTGTACCCCCTCCGTTTCAGCATCGGTTCCTGTTTCCGGCCGACAGACACAGGGCGCGTCATCCAGAGCGTCGTCTGACTCATCATCATCTAGCCCGTCCGATCAGCGGGTCTGACCGTGACACAGGGTTTTGAGCGGCACGTTACACCTTCTCGGATTTCACAGCTCCGGGTTCCGCGACCCAGCCATAGGCTTCATTGTGAGAGTGGTCAATCCCGCCACTTCCCTGGCGGCCAGTACATTACATCTCAGAACCGAACCAACCTCACAACATCAGGTTACGGAGCACACTTGTTGACATTAACCCCTTGGTTCTGGAATTGGGCAGTATTGTATTTATGCGTTTTTCATGCTTCATCGCAATGACTATTTTTATATTGAGTTTATTCTGATACTATCTCTATAGTACCATTCTCATTTGTTTGATTTACATTGATTTTACATTGACCTATATTGATTTTATAGCGTGCATCCAATTAAAATTATTTTTTTATTAAATCCTGAAACACCCTGTGACGGGTCTTCAATAAACCATCAAATGTGTTTACAAATAACGAATAACAAAAAAGTCTCTTTCATATGGATTCGAGAGGAATAACAATTCAACACCCTGTGGCAAGTCTTCAAAAGACATGGGACACTGTAAATCCGCATCACAGCTGGATGCTTTAGGAACATATTAAGGTGGGCGGGACGGAGAACAGCCCAATCGGTCTCCTCCTAGCTGGTCCATTGCAGTCTGATCCTCCGAGTGACGCACTAAGCATGGTAGCTGGTTCTGACACTTTGGGACTAACAGAGGACCCAGGCTGGAGCTCCAGGAATGCCAGGCTTGGTAGCCATTTACTGCGGTGGAGGATCGCAACAACCCAGGTTGGGTGACAAGCCATTATAGCTTGAGTAGCTGGTAAGCCTTCATTCTGTGTGGTGGCAGATTCAGTGTCCCGTGTCTTTTGAAGACTTGTCACAGGGTGTTGCAGCATTTATTCCTCTTGAATCCATATGAAAGAGACTTTTTTGTTATTCGTTATTTGTTATTCGTACACACATTTGATGGATTATTGAAGACCTGTCACAGGGTGTTTCAGCATTTTACGTTTTTTTGAATATATGAAAAAGGTTTCCTTTATGGCCCGTACACACGATCCGAATATCGTACGACAGATCGTATGACTTTTCGCCTTATTAGTCGCAAGTAGAAATTGAATAGGGTAATAAAGTCACAAATTCTCGTACGACAGAAAAAAATAATCGGAAGTGATGTCATGTGTTGTAATGTATTTGTATTGTATTTTCGGACGACAACTATACTGACTAAACGAAAATTGTACGATCTGGTATCGTACGAGGAAAATTTTTGTGCTTGTCCGATCTAATAATATCGGATGAACCGTCGTAATCGGCTCTCGAAAGTAGTGTACACACGATCCGAAAATCGTACGATTCTTCCTCGGACTACCGTTTTCGTCCGATATTCGGATCGTGTGTACGGGCCATTACTATTGTTTACTTGTTGTGTTTATCACATTGCATTAATTATTTACATTATTATTTAGTTGTTTATTTCATTGGTAAACACATTTAAATCATTATTCGCGCAGCTTCTTATCTTACTAAATGATTTATAGCACCTAGGGGAAAACCTGTCTGGGCCTTGGCACTTTCCAGATTTCAGGCCTTTATCAGAATCGGAGTTCCTAGGCGCCATTAGAGGGTAATCTAAATCATCGGACTCCTTGGCATCTACCTGCGGAAAGGCTGTCTCTAAGATGTAAGCCTTGATGCTAGAGAGAGGCGGGTCCCCTGGTTGGGTGTTAGGCCGTGAGGGCAAGTTTATATAGTTGAGAGTAGTAGTGTCAAAAGGCGTCAGTTATACCCTGAGTGTTGCTAATATTTTGCTGATCGGCAGTGCAAATGTGTTGGATGGGACGACGCGGGCGGGTGAAGGACCCTCGCTAGGTGTTACCCACATTTGTTGGCTAAAGCAGTGTTTCTCAACTCCAGTCCTCTAGGCGCCCCAACAGGTCATGTTTTCAGGATTTCCCTCAGATGAAACAGCTGTGGGAATTACTAAAGCAGTTAAACTGATCAAATAACCTGTGCAAAACAATGGAGAGCCTGAAAACATGACCTGTTGGGGCGCCTTGAGGACTGGAGTTGAGAAACACTGGGCTAAAGTATAATGATGGTTACGTGTCCTGGATCTAGCTTTGAGGGACTGCGAATCCAGTATATGGAGTAATTCTCAGCGGCCGTTAGAGAGATCTATATATGTTATAGGACATGGATATGCAATTAGCGGACCTCCAGCTGTTGCAAAACTACAAGTCCCATCATGCCTCTGGGTGTCATGCTTGCTGCTGTCAAGAGTCTCGCTATGCCTCATGGGACTTGTAGTTTGGCAACACCTGGAGGTCCGCTAATTGCATATCCCTGTTATAGGATCTAGATCCCGTTTATGGGAGAGTTCGAGTGTAGCTATAGTGGACAGAAGGCGGGCTATATCAGCGGATCTGGCTTTCTTTAAGCGGGAGCCGTGTTGTATGAGTGTCCCCCGAAGCATGCATTTTAAAGCTTCCTATTTAATAAGGGGGCTGGTTTCGTCAGACCAGTGATCCTGGATAAAGTTGTTCAATTACTGCTACACATGGGTCTTTCATTAAATTGTCGTTCAAGCGCCATGAAAATGTCTTATGGGACTTACGCCTGGCACACCCACCTAAGTGTACAGGCGGAGTGTCAGACCACAGTATATTACCAAGTGACGCCCTAAGTGGGATATCTAACAAGCAGGGCCGGACTGGGAATAGAATCCAGCCCTGGAAAAAATGTCATACCAGCCCCATAGTACAACGTCATTATTTTCTTGTTCATGAAAGGGAAAACCATACATTTTAAATCATCAAGGGGGCCCCCAGGAACTCAGAACGTGGGGGGGGGGGACCTTCCGCAGAAAGAATACACTAAGGTTAAGGGGGGGTGGGTTACTGATATAAGGGGGAAACCTTTATATTAGTGCCCCCTTGCATTATCGTATTCACTCCCCCCTTACATCAGTGACCCCCCTCCCCCTCAGACTGGCTGGGCGGTGCTGTCACTGACCTCTCAGGTGCACCGTGCAGGGCTCAGTCAGTCGGCTCCAGCTCGGTGGCTCTGGTTTTATCCTATAGTCTCCTCACCACAGTCCACACACGTCTGACTTCTCCCATGACCCTCATCCGGCAGTGCTCCCACTCTTGACTCCTCTCCAGACTCCCTCAGAGCCTGCAGACATGATACAGGAGATGGTCAGAGACTACAGACATGATACAAGAGCTCAATGCAGCCTCACCAGTGCCCATCAAATGCAGCCTCATCAGTGCCAATCAATTGCAGCCTCACTGTGCCCACCATTGCAGCCTCACTGTGCCCATAAATACAGCCTTACTGTGCTCATCAATGCAGCATCACTGTGCTTATCAAATGCAGCTTTACTGTGCCCATTAATTGCAGCTTTACTGTGCCCATCAAATGCAGCTTCACTGCCCCCGTGAATGCAGCCTCACTGCCCCCGTGAATGCAGCCTCACTGCCCCGTGAATGCAGCCTCACTGTGCCCGTGAATGCTTTACTGTGCCTGTGAATGCTTTACTGTGCCCGTGAATGCTTCACTGCCCGTGAATGCAGTCTCACTGTGCCCATCAAATACAGCCTCACTGTGTCCAAGATTGCAGCCCCACTGTGCCTGTGAATGCAGCTTCGCTGTGCTCGTGAATGGAGCATCACTGTGCCCATCATTGCAGCCTCACTGTGCCAATGAATGCAGCCTCACTGTGCCCACTATTGCAGCCTCACTGTGCCTGTGAATGCAGCCTCACTCTGCCTACCATTACAGCCTCACTGTGCCCATGAATGCAGCCTCACTGTGCCCACCATTGCAGCCTCACTGTGCCCGCAAATGCAACATTGCTGTGCCCACCATTGCAGCCTCACTGTGCCCATGAATGCAGTCTCCCCATCGCCTGGTAACACACACAGCGGGCATCTCCTCCTGTGTATCACGGAGCTGGCTGGGTCTGTGTTCCGCGGCCATGCTGTAACAAGGTCCCGCCCCCCCTAGACTGGCTCGCGTGATAGGCGGAACACTGATCCTATCTACTATCACATAAGCCGGTTTAGGGGGGCGGGAACTTGCTACAGCGCAGCCGCCGAACAAAGACCCAGCCAGCTTCATGATACACAGGAGGAGGAGAGAGGGAGGGGAGCGCTGCAATCGTTACTCATATCGGCCCCAGGGCAGGCGGCCTACCGGGAAATTTCCCGGTAGGCCAGTCCGGCCCTGCTAACAAGGATTGGGACATGAGGAAGTAGTCGATACTCTGTAGCCCACAACTCCTATAGTCGTAACAACTGTAATCTCTCTCAAAAGGGTGTTGCGCTCGCCAGACATCTACCAGTTGAGCGGAGTGTAGGAGCGACTTGATGTGTATGAGAGTGGAGTGAGGGGGGCGTGGCCTGGACCGGCATGTGAGAGGACACAGCTCTCACAGCTCCTGAGCTTGATCTGGTATTGATCCTCCCTCAGCCACATTACCGACATTCTGCGGATATATGCTGCAAGCTGCTGATCCCGGGATAACAGGGGAACCTCCACCAGCCATCTGCACCAGAGGAATGACCCGGAAAACGCTTTCTGACATGGGTCCCGATTTTCAAGATGGCGCCGCCGCATCCGCAGTGAAGGGGACCCCACGAGGAGCTGACAGGGGGAAGGAGATGGGACCTAAAGGACAGAGGCAGCCCAAGGCTCAGGGTAAGGATGCACCTAAAGACATGGTGTATTACACCCAGAAAATGAATGGGCTGATGGGGGCAGAGGAGGCTGGACACTCACAGCACATGGAGCCTGCTTTACATGACACGCAGGCTGCGGCGGCCATATTGGCTGCACAGTGTGAGAACGATGAGACTGATCCCTCTGATTCTGGGGCACCTGGGGTTGGTGAACAGGACACTTCAGGGATTGCTCAGCCTACGCTGGCAGATATCCTCAGGGCTGTTAACATTGGCAATGCCTCGGTAGCCACCATGAGAGAGGAACTGTCGCTGCTGCGGCAGGATATGCAAAAAATGCGGGAACGCACTACTGCTGTGGAAAGTAGGGTAAGTGAAATTGAGGATCAGTTACCCCCCCATTGAGAGAGATGCCAAAGCTGCCTATAGACTTGCAATGGAGGCTATTGACAGAGCAGAAGATTTTGAGAATCGTCTAAGGAGGAATAATGTTCGCATTGTGGGCCTCCCTGAGAAGGTGGAAGGCAGGGACCCCACAGCTTATGTGGAGGGCTGGTTGCTGGATATCTTTGGAAAGAATGCTTTCTCTCCTATGTTTGCGGTGGAGCGCGCCCATAGGGTGCCATCTCGCCCATCCCAACCTGGGGGGCCCCCTAGGCCGATACTAGCAAGATTACTACATTATAGGGACAGAGAAACAGTGCTCCGGCTTGCCCGGGAAAAGGCAAACATACAATATAATGGAGCAAGAGTGTCCTTTTTCCCTGACTTCTCAGCTGAGGTGCAGAGACGCCCGGCGAAATTCTTTGATGTGAAGCGCAGGCTCCGACAGTTACAGCTTCCTTATGCCATGTTGTACCCGGCTAAGCTCCGTGTGATAGTGCGGGGCCAAGCACAATTTTTGGAGTCGGCCAAGGATGCAGTCAACTGGCTGGACCGTAATGAGCAAGCCCTGAGGCAGCGCGACCAGAATGGTGGGGAGGATTGATGGAGGAGGAATGTCCCACAAGAGTTATTGGATCTTCTCATAATTCCTCAGGCGCTTTGATGTAATGTGGAGAACCCTGGCTGAGGGACAGTATCCTGCATCATATCAAGACAAGAGCTTCAGAAATCGTCAGCGTGGATTTACAAATTGTGTATTTGAGAGACCCCCTGAGTGCGTTTCCGGGGGTATATGGTTGCCCTGCCCTGTTGGCAGGAAATGGTTCTATGTTACCGGTGAGGAATGCCTGTTGCTTCCTCAATTTTCCTTTTTTTCTTTTTTACTTTCACTTCTTTGTTGCACGGTATAGCAGTAATGCTTCTCAGGTGGACACTACAGCTGAACCATATACACTCACTCATGACCGGATCATTGGTTCCAGAAATACCAGGCCTCCGGGCCCGGTGAGGTTTTACATGCCAGTTCCTATGTTTAACTTTGTCAAATGGCTGGGGTTCCTATAGTATCATGGAACGTGCGGGGTCTGCATTCCCCCCTCAAGAGAACTATGGTACGCATGTCCCTTAAAAAGTTTCAACCTGGGATTTTCTGTTTTCAAGAGACACATTTGACGCAGGAGACAGTGGGGTGTGTACAATATAATTGGGTGAATAAAGCCTATCACTCTACTCACACCTCGTACTCTAGAGGGGTGAGTGTCTTGATTCAGGGCTCCTTGGACTACCAAGAGATGGACAGTTTAATTGATCCCGAGGGTCGATTTGTGTTTCTGCATTGCAGATTGGGTGCCTTAACATTGCTGGAGTATATGTCCCCCCCCTTTCACGGCGGTGGTGCTGAGGGCTTTGATATCCTATGTGGATGGTAGGCCGGAGGTACCGCTGCTGGTGATCGGGGACTTTAATTGTTGTTTAGACCTCTCGCTGGATAGACACCCGGCCGTAGGAGACTCTGCCCTCTCCAGGGGTACCCCCCTGGCGCGGTTGTTGCAAGAGGTGGGCTGGGTGGATGTTTGGCGACATCGTCACCCGGGGGTAAGACAATATTCATGTTTTTCCAAATCGCACGGCAGTCTGTCCAGGATTGACGGCGGTGGGAAACGCACGCATGCTCCAATATGTATCCGTAATGGAATATAGGCCCCGAAGTGTGTCGGATCACTCCCCATTGATAGTGCACCTGGTGGTTTCTCAGCAGGTGACGCTCCCTAAAGCACCGTGGAAATTCAATGCATTCTGGCTGAAATTATTTAAATCCCCTGAATTTATAGAAGAGAGCATGTGTGGGTTTTTCACTGCTCAGGACCCTGAGGGTTCCTGTATACAGCAGTGGGAGGCCTTTAAGGCATTTTTGAGAAGGGTTTTGTCCACTGAAATGACTAAAGTAAAAAGGGCTTCTTCTGATTTTGTGGTGGAGCTAGAGAATAGGGTGAAGGATCTTGAACACCGTTTTGTCTTGGACCCCTCTGACTCGGCAAGGGAGGAGTGGCAAGCTGCTCAGTCAGCTTACGAGCGGGTGCTCTCCTCAACTGCTGAGAAGAAACGCTTTTTCTTCAAACAGGCCTTTTTTGAGGAGGGGGAAAAGACGGGGCGCATGCTGGCTAGAATAGCGAACACTCAACAGAGGTCTCTAACTATAGGGGCTATTAAATCCAAAGCTGGGCCACTGGTCAGATCCCCGGAACTTATCATGCAGGAGTTGGCTGGGTTCTATGAGGAGTTGTACCACCCCGGAGCTGCCTATGATCGGGCGGATCTGGACCGGTACTCGGCGGGGTTAACCTTCCCTAAGCTTACTGCGGGACAGAGGGAGGACTTAGATGCACCTCTTACAGTGGAGGAATTGCAGGTGGCAGTGGGCCTGTTCCCTAATTGTAAGGCACCGGGGGAGGATGGGATTCCCATGGAAGTATACAAGCAACATGCGGAGGTACTGTTACCACGTTTATTAAAGGTGTTTAATGCAGCCTTGGAGGTGGGAGTCCTTCCACCTTCTATGGCAAAAGCCAATATTGTACTGCTCCTTAAACCGGGTAAGGACCCGGTTGACCCGGGATCATACAGGCCAATCTCCTTGTTACAATGCGATATTAAAATCCTTGCAAAAGTATTAGCAATGCGACTTAATAAGGTTATAGCCTCCCTCATACATGATGATCAGGCAGGGTTTATGCCAAATAAATCCACGGCCATTAACATACGGCGGTTATTTTTGAATATGCAATCAGACGTTGATAATCCGGGAACCAGGGCTTTACTGTCCCTGGATGCCACTAAGGCATTTGACAGTATTGATTGGACATACTTATGGGCGGTGTTGAAGCGCTTTGGATTTGGTGATACATATATAGCGTGGGTACGCCTCCTGTACAGCGGACCTGAGGCTGCCATTCGGGCCTTTGGTTTTCTGTCGCAGGACTTTGCATTGAGGAGGGGGACGAGGCAAGGTTGCCCGCTGTCCCCTCTGCTCTTTGCACTGGCTATTGAACCCCTGGCCGTGGAGATAAGGGCTAATGAGCACATTGTGGGATTTTGCTATGGTCTCCTGCAGGAGAAGATAATGCTTTATGCTGATGACACCCTGCTTATGCTGGGAGATACTGACGAGTCCCTGCGGGAGGCCATGGCACCCATTACAAAATTTGGGGTCTACTCGGGTCTACAAATTAACTGGTCGAAGTCTGCCCTATTACTGTTAGACGGGGACGCCACACAGACGGTGGCCCCCTCGTGCCCTATCCCAGTCACTACCTCCTTTAAATACTTGGGGATCCAGATCACTTCCAACCTGAGGGATTTTGGCCGATTGAATAGTTTGCCCCTGCTACAGAGGTTTAGAGAGAGGGTTAGGACATGGAACAGCCTTCACATGTCAGTGGCAGGCAAAGTAAATCTGGTGAAGATGATCCTTATGCCTCAATTACTCTACTGTCTTCACAATGCCCCTGTAGTGGTCCCTCTAAAAACTTTTAGAATGGTTAATTCCATCTTTTGCGCCTTAATATGGAAGAATAAACCCCTGAGGATAAAACTGGAATATCTTCAGCGGCCTAAGGACGATGGCGGGTTGGCACTGCCCAACCCGTGCTTGTACTACCTGGCAGCCCAACTACAGCACCTGGTGGGGTGCTTTGGAACCGAGCCAGCTGGCTCTTCCCAGGCACTCATGCTCCGCACAGTAGATGCAGGTCCCATTCCCCTGGCATTGGAGGCCCTGGCATTTGCCAAGCCAAATAAAAAGTATCCTACTTACAACCTAATTCAAAAATTGTGGAACAAAGGCAAGTATATACAACAGGCCGAGGGGTACACTGAATATAGTCCTCTTTGGCATAACGAGACGTACACGGAACTGGCCAAGCTGCAGGGAGGGGCTAGATGGATAGCACACAGGTTCACACATGTTAAACAAGTCTTTGAGAATGGCACTCTTAGGACATTTGTGGATTTGCAGGCGGAGTTTGGCCTGCCATCCTCAATGTTCTTCCAGTATTTGCAACTTAAGCATGCGGTTAGAGCACAGAGTAGATCTTCTGAATGGCACTTGTCTCCTACCCCTGTGTTCGGCCTCATTAGAGATGCTGTGACCTCGAAGGGATTTATTTCTCAAAGTTACAATACCCTTCTACAATACTTCCTAGGGCGGCACCCCCTGAGGGTGAGGGAGCGATGGGAGAGAGATGTGGGTCAAATGGATGGGGGTGAGTGGGAGGAGATATTTCAGGGGGTGGGTATATGCTCTCTGAATGTGGCCCAATGGCTCACTCAATTGTATATCATTTTAAGGGTGTACCACACGCCACACAGACTACAGTTGATGGGGTTGCAGAAAGAGGGTACCTGTACTACCAGCTTAGAGGGAATGGATATGTAAGATAGGGGATATGCTACGTATGGAAAAACTCATTTACCAACATAGGGGGAGCGCTCAGAAGTATGAAAATCTCTGGGCACCGTGGCTAGATATACCGGAGCTTGCCCCGGTGGACCTGGTCGCGGACAGATTATTTGGCTAGATGTGGGAGTGTAACTCTACTCATAGTTGCAATATTGTTGGGGGGGGGAAAAGGTACTGTGAAGTTGCTAATTTAACCCTGTTATGCATCACTTGGTCATGTACATGGAAGTGCTGATTATTGTTTTTGAAGTTTATGGCTGTGTACCACCTTTGATTCAATAAACACATTTTTGTTGGTATAAAAAAAAAAAAAGAGTGGAGTGAGGGACGGAAGACTTACCCGAGGAAGTGTCCATGGCCGGTTAGTGGGTCACATTAAGGTCTCTACCTAAAATGAAACCGGGACCGCCAAAAGAGTAATTTGTTCAGAACCATGGACAGGAAGCTCCCCTGGTCTTGGTTAGGTCCATACATGTTGACCACTGTAAAAATAGAGGAATTTGATTTTAATTTGAGAAAAAGGAAACGACCTAAGAGATCAACAAGGGAGTCTAAAACCTCCGGGTGGAAAGATTTATGAAAGGCTATGGAGATCCCTTTTGATTTGGCGTGTGGGTTTGTACTATACCACTGTTGAAAGTAAGGGTCAGGATGGCCGTTTCCCTAAAGTGGGTCTCCTGCAAGAGTAAGATTTAAGTCCTGGCTTTGTGGTAGTGGTATAATATCTGGCTTCTTTTTTCAGGAGTATTAAAACCCCTGCAGTTAAAGGATGATAACCCTATATGATCATGGTGATAGTAAAAATTGAGGGAGGCACTGATTTTCTACAAAATAGCGAACAACTGACTTGGCTTGCAACAAGGCTTGCTCAATAGGAAGAAACAGAAGAAAGTTAAGGGTGGGGGGGGGTGTGAGGAAGGCAGAGAGAGCAGAATAGAGAGGGGTGATGAAATGAAAATTAGGAGGGTGGGCGGGATCCATCTCCAGTTCAGGAGAGAGATTAGAACAATATGAGAGGGAAACCACCATTGAACTAAAAATACCAGGCCAGTAGGTGGCAGCAATAAACCATTGTGAGTAAAATAACATCTCTAAAATATATAACTATCTAGAAAATGTACAGTGCGTATTCGGTCCTAAGGGAGGTAGTCGTGGTAAGCACACGGAGTGCCTCCCGGTCTCGGGGGCCCATGGGTAGAATAAATGTATGCCAAAAAAAGAGAAAACGAACATATATATAAAAAGCTTATATATATATATATATATATATATATATATATATATATAACTCAACAGGACCTATGAGGCATAGAAACATATGATAAAACAGAAAATTCTCCATACTATTATAGGCTAGATATAGGGGAATCTGGGGAACACTGTGGGGGGGTAAGATTTGAGTAGCATTAGGAGGTGAGGGAACACAAACTGTCATAATTCCTCATACCAGACACATTGTGGTAGGAGTCCCCTGGATGTCTGGAAACAAAAAAAAACAGTGCAAAGAGCATAAAACATAAATTGTGCACAGACTTTCCAAAAAACCCAGGGAGTGGGCCCAAATGGGTTATGTATGTAGGGTACGAGCCCTGGGCCGTAGCAAAGAAAAGCAGCCATGGCCCCTGAAACAGGTACAGAGATAACAGGAACCAGTGCGGGTTTAGTCATCCGGAGGCACCTGGGAGGAAGATCTGGGGCGTTTTTTCTTGCTGAGTTTCCACCATTGTGGGATGAATGGGAGGCCTGTGGTAGTAGGAGAGAGGGGCCAGTCCGCTAAGGAGACGAAAATTCAGAAAGTCTCCCAAGGTGCAAAACAGCTGTTTTGCCTTCATGGTGGACCCGTAGCTGGAATGGGAACCTCCATTGGTATTTGATGTGCTTTTCCTGAAGGAGAGATGTAAGTGGTTTGAGAGAGCGTCTCATGGCTAGGGTTTGGCGTGAGAGATCTGGAAGTAGCATGACAGGGGCATCGTTCAGTCGGATGGAATCTTGTGTGCTGGCGGCCCGCATGTTTTCCTCCTTAACCTTGTAGAAGTGGACCCTGCATCGCGTATTCAATAGGAGCGTCTTTAGCCTGCTGGAGTAGCTGGATAAAAATAGCGATAATTGCCCCTGCCAGGTCCTTATGCTCCACCTTTTCAGGGATACCACGGATTCTATTATTGTTCTGTCTGTTTCGGGTTCTCAGTGTCGTCCTGCTGATACATGAGCTGCTTCAGCAAAACAGTGTGGGAATTCAGGGTCTCCTCATGAGACTGTAAAGTATTGCAAATGCCATTAGTAGTGTTCTCAAGGTCTTCCATGGGAACCCCCCAGGTCTTTTTTGAGTTCATTTATCTCCTGCCTATATGTCTTCTCAATGCAGGAGACATAATGCTCAAAGTCATTTTTAGTAGGCAAGGAGCGCATGTATGTTATGCAGGGAACGCATCTGTGATTCCATATCCCAGCCATCACCGAAAACACAGTGAGGCTTGTGAAAGGTTGGGGGCTGTGTATGGGTGGCTCAAAGTCTGCAAGGGAGGCAGAACAGCCCCTGGAATGTACCTGCATGGTGTCTGCTGGCTCAGAGCAGCCCGGGGATGTAGGCGCTGGTGCCATTTTGGATTTTCCCTGGCTCTTATAGGCCACAGATGCTCGGGTGAGAAATCGCCCCAAGTTGCCCTGTGTCCAGTCACCGGCGGGTTTATTTTGATCCTCGGGCTTCCCCTTGCCCATCAGTGTGGTCTGGTGAGGATGGGAGTAGCAGTGGAGGAGGTAGAATCCCGAGAGAGCCGTTAGGTCCGGGAGCTGCCGCTATGCACCTCTTACAGCTCCATACGCTAGGCTATGCCCCCCCCAAACGGTATTTACTCAGTTTAAATGTACAAAACAGATTGAAAAAAAAATATTTGCTAAATGTCTGCCCAGTACTAAGGATACCAGTTAAAATCTATAGTGGCTTCTGAATGCCACACTCCATTCTGTGTCCTACCACATTTTGTTTCAGCTATTGGGATAGAGGGGAATTAATAGGCATGTAAAGTAGAATACCTTTTTAGGCTGCATTCACACCTGAGAATTTTGTTTTCAGGCAGAAAGTTGTGCGTTTTTACCACGATTTTTATCAAGTTTTTTTGCTGCGATTTAGCACAGGTCAAAAGGTCACCAATGTAAAAAGCAGAAAAACGCCTGTAATCTGCCCAAAAAGAAGCTCATGTACTTTTTTGAGCTTCAGGCTACAAAACACTCAGATGTGAACAGGGGCCATATAAATTTATGGGATTTTGCTTGTTGGGCATTTTACGAGCTGAAAACGCTTAGGTGTGAATGCAGCTTTAGGTGGAGAATGGACCTCTGGTTTTAAGAAAAGCTACAGAATGTGTCCAATAGGCTTACCCAAATAGGATAGCACCTACATTGATTGTTACCAGCACAAAACCACCTCTGTGCCTTTTTTGTTCCAAGGAAAATTACCCTGCATGGAACCCATCATATGCAAGAAGTATAGTAATGAGGAAACAGCGGGGGGACCATTCTTCTGCACAGCAACACAAAAGATGAAAACTACCAGCTGTTGTTTTGTGAATCGCTTTACCTAACATGAAAACTCAAAACCTCACGCCAAATTAATAATAACTAAATGGCTGCTCCCCCAAAAAGTGTAGACAAACTACTGGGTAAAAAAGGAAAAAGTGATGGGGGCGCTAGATAATGAACCCACTGTGTAAATGGGCCGGTGATTTTGCTAAATATAACAATTAAGACCACATATAAAACATGGAAAACAAGCGATTGAATCATTTTGAAACAAATCACAAGTGTCTTTAAAAGTCAATACATTTTCAGTGAAATAACTTCAAATGGCCTATAACAGTGATGGCGATTCTTGGCACTCCAGATGTTTTGGAACTACATTTCCCATGATGCTCCACTACACTGCAGAGTGCATGAGCATCATGGGAAATGTAGTTCCAAAACATCTGGAGTGCCAAGGTTCACCATCACTGGCCTATAACATGCAATATAAAATCCTCCACCACTTCACAATGGATTCAAAACACACCCAATGTGCTTGAATAGAAAGACCTGCTCACCAGAAGGTCTGGAAGTGCATGGTTGAGAAATCCTGTGGTTTGTTTAAAATACGGATGAATCAGGAGACATGTTTAGCTGCATCCTCCTCTCCAACACGGGGACCCATTGGGAATGAAAGACAGGAAGGGAACCAAATAGCGTAATACTGCTTTATTAAAAAGGAGGTACATACATAAAATGCCTGCTTACATTTTCCAGTGCCTTGTCCCGGCACTAGGGATGTCTTGCATGGAATGCTGATGAGTCGCACATCGCAAGGCTCGCACTCAGTGATCAGCGTGCGTTCCACTGCCGGAAGCAGGGACCCAGAAGTGGCGTGACTGGAAAGCACCTCGATGTATGTTTTGTTTCATGTCATCCGGAAGCGTTCCGATCACTGGGCAGAAGACACTAAATACCATGGAGGTGGAAGGTGATTGGTGCAGCTGTAAATCTCCACCCAGCCTATTCCCTCCCATATCAATTACCCCCCATTAAGAGTTGTACAATGAGTAACGCTATCAATACAATTGAATCACATTAACCAAATAACATTAAAATACATTAAAGGGATACTAAACGAGATTCAGGGCTCAGGTAAGTAAAACGGGGGCTCCGGGGGGTGGGGGGGATAGGTGACTGCAAGGTGTTTTTTCACCTTAATGCATAGGATGCATTAAGGTAAAAAAACACAAAGCTTTACAACCCCTTTAAAACACATAATTAGCAATGTCAAAAAGATCCAGGCATAATTAACTGCACCAAATAACATTCATAAACTAATTGGTTTAAAAACCTCAAGGAAAAAGAGGGAGGAGGGAAAAAAATTGAAAAGAAAAAAATAAATAATAATGTACTGTAAAAAAAAATATATTTTTTAAAAAAATATAAGAATTAAAAAACAAACAAATGTAAATTAAATTGAAATAAAATTAAATGTGATTTATTTATTTATTTTTTAAATGTATTCAGACAACGATAGTGTGCTAAATGAACAATGATATTGCGCACAGCCTATACATAACCATAGATTTATGATACAAGTACAGTGGATTAAAAATGAACCAGTCCTTCAATGCACTCAATAAATGACTGGGTACATACATAAAAGGAGAAAATTCATACCTATAGATAAGCCACCCTCTTACCCTGATCTATTAATAGAAAATATAGAAGATAAATTTATGGATACATTTTAGGGACCGTGACAAACATCTTCAGGAAAGGACAGGGACAATTATTAATCATTTGTTAAAGAATTGAAATCCAAATCAATATTCATACCGGCTGGTTGGAAAGTCTCCAACCGAGATAGCCATTTGGTTTCATTCTGTGATACTGCTCGTTTAATATGAGCACCTCTCCAATGTCTGGAAATTTTGTCTATTACATAAAACGTGAGCAATTTTGGATTTCTATTGTGGTATTGTCTGAAGTGTTTTGACACACTATACTTAACAAATTCAATCATTATTATAATTAGTGATGTATTCATTGTTTCTGGTACATAACCTACGTGTAGTTCTACCCACATATTGTAAGGGGCACGGGCATTCCAGTATGTAGGTGACATACTCAGAGTCCCATGTAATTAGTGAACGTACCCTAAATTCATGTTGTATAGCTACTGAATGGAAGCTATAAGTTTTCCTTTAACTCCTTCTGGTAGTTTTACACGCCTTGCATCTGGTGCAATAGTGAAAACCTTCCCTATCCAGAAAAGTGCTAACTCTTTTAGGGGGGTCTGGGATGTTTGGTGCAATTTTATTTCTGAGTCCTGGGGCCCTTCTATATATAAATCTGGGTTTATTTGGTAGGATCTTTTTAAGATCTCTATCTTTGAGGAGAATGAGCCAATGTTTTAAAAAAAATTATTTTCGACTTCCTTGTATTGCTGGTGAAATCCTGTGATGAAGGTTCAATCACCTTTGAATATCCTTCTATTGCTATTTAAAAGGGAATCCCTGTCCATATGAACAAAATAGTGTAAAATCAAAAATAACCTCACACAGCGGCGCTAAAAAAAAAAAAAACGATACCCTCCCCCTCCTGTGTCCGTGTGATTGGACTGGGAGAAGGTTACTGTTAATCAATTAAATATATACACCCTGTGACATAAGTGAATAATGTGCACAAGTAAACTAAATAAAGTCCACACAAATTCAATCCAAATGTGAGACAATCTTCTTCCAAATTCTCCACCACACACAGTGTTTAGTGTTTTCGTGATCCCGCTCCCATCAGATGGACACTCACCACAGCAAGTTGCCTCACACTTTCGTGTTTGGCTTAAAGACGTGTGCAAAGATCTTATACAGCTTTGCGGGCGATCCTCCCAATTCAAATCAAGTGTTTTTAAAGTTGTAATCCATATGCAAATGTAAAAGAAAGCTCCAAATAGTGTGATAACGTAAAATCAGTTTAATTACACACCAAACACGCACTTAAATACTGCAATTACCTAAAACACAATTTAAATAAGCGTATAAAACCACTGCAACTCCAAAGGCAAAAGTGCACCGAACAGCGAGTGTACAGGTCGCGGCGGACCCTCAATAAACCAGTCAGATCTCACCACCTTCCCGCTGCCACTCACTACTCCTTCGCTGCTCAATTCGATCCTGTGACGTCGAATAATCCGTCAGACGGTTACCGCATAGCCACGCCCCGACATGTTTCGTCGAATAGACTTATTCATGAGATTGGCTGTGCGGCATACCAGCTCCACCTTTTATTTCTCTTAACTTATGGGCGGAAGTACAATCTCTCCTCCATCCGCTTTGGGCGGATATGCGTCGTTCCCATACGACTTTCCATACCGCCCACCTTCCCAGCCCATCTGAGGGCGGAAGTGCGTCATCCGTTATATGCACCATGGGCGGAAGCCGGATATAACTTCCATTGACACAAAGCGAGTGTCCCCGCTGCCCACATACACTCGCTATTGGTGTCCATCTATATTTCAACTCAAATATCCTATACCATATTAGCAGTCGTGTGGCACATATCTACTTGGGGATGTAGTTCAGTGTTATCAAACATTAAAAACATTAACAATAATATACAGCACATATGCTAAATATCATAGAAAAAATTATCAATATTTTAAAACCACTAGTAGCACCATGAGATCTTAATCTTATTATTACCACTCTGTATTTAATGTGATACAGATATACTCAGTTGCGGGATCAAAAAACATCAAGTATTCTGAACAAAGAAATATATATATATAAGTGGTAAATATTAGATATTTTTGTTTAACCTAAAGAAAAAAACCAATTAGTATATATATATATACGTGCTGCGAATTTTTTTACTCATAGACAGTTATCCTATCTTACACATGGTATATATATACACCTAGTACACATCACCATACCTATGTGTACATTACAGGAAACTATTACTAGAAAAAAACAATAATATTAATAATAATATGTCCGTAACATACATTCACTGATTGAATGTGTTAGCAGACCTAGACCGTGATGGAAAGCTATTAAATAAATATTTTAGACCCACAAATATCTAAAATTGTTAAACTATATCACAACCAACTATAATTATTTAAAATAATTTAAAAATTGTTTAAAATTATTTAAAATTATTTAAAATCATTTAAAAGTTGTTAATAAAACAGTTCAAATCCAATTCAATATTGAGGCCCCTAGGGTAAAGACTTTTTAAAAGAAATATCCACTTTGTCTCTCTTTGTGATAAATCTCTCACACGATTTGAGCCCCTCCACGATGGATGCACAAAATCTATACCACAGAATTGTATTAAAGAGGGATCTTGTTGGTGTTTCTCCTTAAAATGTAACGACACGCTATGGTATCTAAAGCCATTTTTTATATTTGTAAGATGTTCACCTATACGTGTCTTGAGCAATCTCTTAGTTCTCCCCACGTAATAAAGCCCACAAGGGCACCACATGAGGTATACCACATAAGATGAATTACAAGATATAAATTCTTTAATATCAAATGTTTCCTGGTCATTATTGGTAACACTCATTATCCCTCTATTCTGTACTTTTACTGTTCTGCAGCATTTGCATCTTCTACATGAGTAAAATCCTTTCAGATCAAACCGCAAATTACGTTCATTTGGGGGATCCAAAATTTTATTAACCACCCTGTCACCAAAACTCGGGGCTCTTCTATATATAAATTTTGGTGTATTGGGTAGAGCCTCCCCCAGATGTCTGTCACGTCCCAAAATGTGCCAATGCTTTCTAATGATGGTCTCAATTTCTTTGTATTGATGATGGAAACCTGTTATAAAGCCCCATTGATGTTGTCCATCATTAATCTGAGTTGATTTATTTACAAAGCACTGGCTCCTTGGGGCTTCACCTATTTCATGTATTAAATTTTGAAGAGGTTCCTCTCGATATCCTTTATGTATAAATTTGTCTTTCAACATATTTGCCTGAATCACAAAGTCCTCCTGACTAGTGCAGTTACGGCGCACCCGGAGTATCTGACCTTTTGGAATATTACGTATCCAGGCTGGATGATGCCCACTTCTAATTGAAATATAACTATTTCTGTCCGTGGGCTTAAAGTATACCCGGGTATTCAAGCATCCTACTCCCTTCATAATAGTGACATCGAGAAAATTTATCTCCTCATTACTCAAAACCACAATTACGTTTTTATCGACGATTTATTGATGACCTCCTATTTATCTGGGAGGGATCGAAAGAATCGGCGGTTGAGTTCTTAGAAATATTAAATAATAATAATAACAACATAAAGTTGGACTATCAGATCAGTAATGAGGAGATAAATTTTCTCGATGTCACTATTATGAAGGGAGTAGGATGCTTGAATACCCGGGTATACTTTAAGCCCACGGACAGAAATAGTTATATTTCAATTAGAAGTGGGCATCATCCAGCCTGGATACGTAATATTCCAAAAGGTCAGATACTCCGGGTGCGCCGTAACTGCACTAGTCAGGAGGACTTTGTGATTCAGGCAAATATGTTGAAAGACAAATTTATACATAAAGGATATCGAGAGGAACCTCTTCAAAATTTAATACATGAAATAGGTGAAGCCCCAAGGAGCCAGTGCTTTGTAAATAAATCAACTCAGATTAATGATGGACAACATCAATGGGGCTTTATAACAGGTTTCCATCATCAATACAAAGAAATTGAGACCATCATTAGAAAGCATTGGCACATTTTGGGACGTGACAGACATCTGGGGGAGGCTCTACCCAATACACCAAAATTTATATATAGAAGAGCCCCGAGTTTTGGTGACAGGGTGGTTAATAAAATTTTGGATCCCCCAAATGAACGTAATTTGCGGTTTGATCTGAAAGGATTTTACTCATGTAGAAGATGCAAATGCTGCAGAACAGTAAAAGTACAGAATAGAGGGATAATGAGTGTTACCAATAATGACCAGGAAACATTTGATATTAAAGAATTTATATCTTGTAATTCATCTTATGTGGTATACCTCATGTGGTGCCCTTGTGGGCTTTATTAGGTGGGGAGAACTAAGAGATTGCTCAAGACACGTATAGGTGAACATCTTACAAATATAAAAAATGGCTTTAGATACCATAGCGTGTCGTTACATTTTAAGGAGAAACACCAACAAGATCCCTCTTTAATACAATTCTGTGGAATAGATTTTGTGCATCCATCGTGGAGGGGCTCAAATCGTGTGAGAGATTTATCACAAAGAGAGACAAAGTGGATATTTCTTTTAAAAAGTCTTTACCCTAGGGGCCTCAATATTGAATTGGATTTGAACTGTTTTATTAACAACTTTTAAATGATTTTAAATAATTTTAAATAATTTTAAACAATTTTTAAATTATTTTAAATAATTATAGTTGGTTGTGATATAGTTTAACAATTTTAGATATTTGTGGGTCTAAAATATTTATTTAATAGCTTTCCATCACGGTCTAGGTCTGCTAACACATTCAATCAGTGAATGTATGTTACGGACATATTATTATTAATATTATTGTTTTTTTCTAGTAATAGTTTCCTGTAATGTACACATAGGTATGGTGATGTGTACTAGGTGTATATATATACCATGTGTAAGATAGGATAACTGTCTATGAGTAAAAAAATTCGCAGCACGTATATATATATATATACTAATTGTTTTTTTTCTTTAGGTTAAACAAAAATATCTAATATTTACCACTTATATATATATATTTCTTTGTTCAGAATACTTGATGTTTTTTGATCCCGCAACTGAGTATATCTGTATCACATTAAATACAGAGTGGTAATAATAAGATTAAGATCTCATGGTGCTACTAGTGGTTTTAAAATATTGATAATTTTTTCTATGATATTTAGCATATGTGCTGTATATTATTGTTAATGTTTTTAATGTTTGATAACACTGAACTACATCCCCAAGTAGATATGTGCCACACGACTGCTAATATGGTATAGGATATTTGAGTTGAAATATAGATGGACACCAATAGCGAGTGTATGTGGGCAGCGGGGACACTCGCTTTGTGTCAATGGAAGTTATATCCGGCTTCCGCCCATGGTGCATATAACGGATGACGCACTTCCGCCCTCAGATGGGCTGGGAAGGTGGGCGGTATGGAAAGTCGTATGGGAACGACGCATATCCGCCCAAAGCGGATGGAGGAGAGATTGTACTTCCGCCCATAAGTTAAGAGAAATAAAAGGTGGAGCTGGTATGCCGCACAGCCAATCCCATGAATAAGTCTATTCGACGAAACATGTCGGGGCGTGGCTATGCGGTAACCGTCTGACGGATTATTCGACGTCACAGGATCGAATTGAGCAGCGAAGGAGTAGTGAGTGGCAGCGGGAAGGTGGTGAGATCTGACTGGTTTATTGAGGGTCCGCCGCGACCTGTACACTCGCTGTTCGGTGCACTTTTGCCTTTGGAGTTGCAGTGGTTTTATACGCTTATTTAAATTGTGTTTTAGGTAATTGCAGTATTTAAGTGCGTGTTTGGTGTGTAATTAAACTGATTTTACGTTATCACACTATTTGGAGCTTTCTTTTACATTTGCATATGGATTACAACTTTAAAAACACTTGATTTGAATTGGGAGGATCGCCCGCAAAGCTGTATAAGATCTTTGCACACGTCTTTAAGCCAAACACGAAAGTGTGAGGCAACTTGCTGTGGTGAGTGTCCATCTGATGGGAGCGGGATCACGAAAACACTAAACACTGTGTGTGGTGGAGAATTTGGAAGAAGATTGTCTCACATTTGGATTGAATTTGTGTGGACTTTATTTAGTTTACTTGTGCACATTATTCACTTATGTCACAGGGTGTATATATTTAATTGATTAACAGTAACCTTCTCCCAGTCCAATCACACGGACACAGGAGGGGGAGGGTATCGTTTTTTTTTAGCGCCGCTGTGTGAGGTTATTTTTGATTTTACACTATTTTGTTCATATTTTTATTTAAAGTGGCTGCTGCATATTTGGTATAGGTTTAGTTTTAACCCTTAAGCGCGGTGGTGGTATATATGGGAAGGGCGCAACTTAATATTACCAGTTTTACACAATCCCTGTCCATAGCAAGAACTTTATTTTTGCAATTGATTTATTAATTCTCTTAGGGAATAACCCTTTTCTATGAACCTATTAGTAAGAATCTCTGATCGGGTATTACAGTCCTCCAAGCTGTCACAATTCCTCCTGGCATTCATTACAGGTGATGACAGCTTTGAATAGACACATATCCATTTCTATCTGTTTCTTTGAACGTTTTAGTTCTAATTTTATTTTGTTTCTTTATTAATGCCAGATCTAGATAGCCAATTTGTCTCTGGATTTCAATTAGCTGAAAATTTTAGACCATAAATGTTGGTGTTCAATGTGTTTAGAAAAAAATATAGACTGGCTTTGGGACCCTCCCAAAACAAGACAATATCGTCAATATATTTTTTCTAAAATGTGAGCCCCCTCCACTCCTGTTGATAGTTTCATGTTCCCATTTATTTAGCACTATTTTGGCTATGCTAGGGGCATAGCGTGCCCCCATGGCTACCCCCTTTGTCTGATTATAAAACTGATCCTGGATCCAAAAATAATTGTTCCCCATAGCCATTTTTTAACCCTTCGGTTAAAACGTTTATTTGCAGATCTTTAGGTTTAGACTGGTGTTTAAGAGCCCATTTGACCGCTTTCAGGCCATCTTCTTGGTTAATGTTTGTATACAGGGATTCATTATCCACCGGTACAAGCAAGGTGCTGTTATTTACTTTGATTGTTTGTAATAATTTAATAAGTTCTCTACTGTCTTTAATATGGGACCACCCTTGCATGACCAAAGGTTGGAGGTAAATATCCAAATATTCACCCACCCTGGAATATAGGGAATCAAAAGCTAATGATGGGCCGTCCAGGGGGGTTGTCTTTGGATTTGTGTACTTTGGGAACAATATAGAGTACTGGTATTCTGGGGGCATGTGGGATAAGGTACTTAGCCTCTATTTTATCTAGACTTTTTTTTTGTCCCCTTTTTTACCTAATCAGTTCATTCAGATTTTAGTTTCATTGCAGTATCTTCTTTTAATTTCTTATAAGTGGTTGTATCAGCAAGTAATCTATGCACCTCTTTATTATAATATTCCTTTGTGATTATTACTAAGACCCCCCCCCCTTTTGTCTGCTGGACTCACCACTACCTGTTTATTTTTTTATGTTTTTTTATTTTCTATTTTTAAACCTTGTCCTGAATCATGTTTTTGAACACTTCAAAAAAATGGTGGGTACCCTTTTTTGGGGTTAAAAACTTCAATATTTTTGAGCCCATTATGTACAAACACTTCTACACCTAGGTCTAATGGGGGAATGGGCGATAATCCCACAAAATGTTTTAATATTGAGTTTCCTCACATATTTTTCGATATCAAGAAATGCCTCAAATTTATCAAGGTTTTCATCTGGTGCAAATTTTAATTTTTGGACCAGGACCTCCATTTCCTCCTCCGAGAATTGGACTCCTGCCAAATTGAATAAACCTACATTTATTTGTCCCATTTTCATTTTCTTTTCCCTTCCTCTCCTCTCTTTCTAGATGCTCTCTTGGGTATTGTTGGGGTGGTGTGGGTGGAATCCTGTAGAGCTCCTTCCATCCCCTCCATTCCCCCCCTCCCCCGTTGGTAATAGTTTTCAATCACATTTTATAAAAGATATATTGACGATATTGTCTTGTTGTGAGAGGGTCCCAAAGCCAGTCTAGAATTTTTTCTTAACACATTAAACACACCATTTATGGTCTAAAATTTTCAGCTAATTGGCATCCAGAGAAAATCGGCTATCTGGATCTGGTATTAACAAAAAAATTAAGAACTAAAACATTCGTCAAAGAAACAGATAGGAAAGGATATGTGCCTGTTCAAAGCTGCCATCACCTGCAGTGGCTTAAGGCCATTCCTAAAGGTCAATATATGTGGGTCAGGGGGAATTGTGACAGCTTGGGGGACTTTAATACCCAATCAGAAATTCTCACTAATGGGTTCATAGAAAAGGGTTATACTCCCCCCCCCCCCCCCCCCCCCGCCGCCCTCCGGTGCCTCTACTGACTCACCGCTACGGTCGAAGCCAGGATCGTTTTTTTATTTTTTCATTTCAGGCTTCCCAGCCTAGAGGTGAGATGTGGGGTCTTATTGACCCCATATCTCACTGTAAAGAGGACCTGTCATGCCATATTCCTATTACAAGGGATGTTTACATTCCTTGTAATAGGAATAAAAGTGATCAAAAAAATTTTTGGGGGGGGGGGGGAAAATGTGTCAAACTAAAATAAATAAAGTAAAATGAACAATAAAAAAAAAAGTTTTTTAAAGCGCCACTGTCCCCGTGTTCTCGCATACAGAAGCGAACACAAACGTAAGTCCCGCCCACATATGAAAATGGTGTTCAAACAACACATGTGAGGTATCGCTGCGAACGTTAGAGTGAGAGCTAAATTTTTGGCGCTAGACCTCCTCTGTAACTAAAAACATGTAACCAGTAAAAATATTTAAAGTGTCGCCTATGGGGATTTTTAAGTAGCAAAGTTTGGCGCCATTCCACGAGCGTGTGCAATTTTGAAGGGTGACATGTTAGGTATCTATTTACTCGGCGTAACTTTATGTAACAGTTTTTTTTTTAAACCACAAAACTGTTTTTCCCCCCAAAAAAAACGCGTTAGAAAAATTGCTGCGCAAATACGGTGCAAGATAAAGAGTTGCAACGACCGCCATTGTATTCTCTGGGGTCTTTGCTAAAAAAACATATATAATGTTTTGGGGTTCTATGTAATTTTCTAGCAAATAAATGATGATTTTTACATGTAGGAGAGAAATGTCAGAATTGGCCTGGGTGCTCCAGAACGCCTGAAGGTGCTCCCTGCATGTTGGGCCTCTGTATGTGGCCACGCTGTGTAAAAGTCTCACACATGTGGTATCGCCATACTCGGGAGTAATAGCAGAATGTGTTTTGGGGTGTAATTTGTGGTATGCATATGCTGTGTGTGAGAAATAACCTGCTAATATGACAATTTTGTGAAAAAATAAATAAAAAATCTTGATTTTGCAAAGAATTGTGGGAAAAAATTACAACTTAAAAAAACTCACCATTCCGCTTTCTAAATACCTTAGAATGAATTATTTCCAAAAAGGGGTAATTTGGGGGGTATTTGTACTTTTCTGGCATGTTAGGGTCTCAAGAAATTAGATAGGCCGTCAGTACTTCAGGTGTGATCAATTTTTAGATATTGGCACCATAGATTGTGGACTCTATAACTTTCACAAAGACCAAATAATATACACCAATTTGTACTTATTTTTACCAAAGATGTGTAGCAGTATAAATTTTGGCCAAAATTTATGAAGAAAAATTACTAATTTTGCTAAATTTTATAACAGAAACTAAGAAATATCAATTTTTTTACAGAATTTTCGGTCTTTTTTTGTTTTATAGTGCAAAAAATAAAAAACCCAACGGTTATTAAATACCACCAAAAGAAAGCTCTATTTGTGTGAAAAAAAGGACAAAAATGTAATTTGAGTACAGTGTTGTATGACTGAGTAATTGTCATTCAAAATGTGAGAGCACTGAAAGCTAAAAATTGGTCTGGTTATTAAGGGAGTTTAAGTGCCCAGTTGTCAAGTGGTTAAAAAGATCCTACCAAATAAACCCAAATTTATATATAGAAGGGCCCCAGGAATAAAATTGCACCAAACATCCCAGACCCCCTAGAAGAGTTGGTACTTTCTTGGATAGAGGAGGTTTTCACTATAAAATCCCTAATCCTACGCAGGTCTTTAAAACTGTAACCAGAGCATTCCTGTTTCCTTACCTAGACCAGAAGCAGTCTGGTAAGGACAAATTGAGGAGGGGCTACTTACTCCTGGGTTCTCTAATCATTCTTGACAGATTTTGATAAATTTACCCGACACATTTCTGTGCTGATACGTAATCTTTTCCCTAACGAGTATTGTATTTACCTGTTGTATCCATTAATTGGATGTGGGGGCTCAGGGGGAGAGCCAGTACCGTGCGATCAATTTTCTAGCTAGATAAAGCAATCTAGTTAAAGCAATATATGTAGATTGGGGTATCGCTTTTCAACAAGATCATCCAGTAGATAGGTAACTGGACCTACCGGTAACTGCACTTGATAAATATTATTAATGGTCGCAGTAATCGCATGCCAATAGTGTACCAGTTTAGGGCACTTCCAAAGTAGATGGATCAGAGTACCTTGATGTAATTAACATTTCGGGCACAAGGGGGAGTCTCTCCTTCCCCATTTATATAGTTGTAGGGGAGTTCTGTACACCCTGTGGAGAATAAATAAGTGTGACAACTTCGAAACCGCAGAGACTAAAACTAGCGGGCCAGCCGCCAGAATCTGTTCCCAGCTATCCCCATCTATAGGGCCAACATCTGATTCCTACTTCTCCCTACAGGGCAGCAGATCTGGAGCTTGGATATGGGCTAGCAGGCAGGTATATATATATATATATATATATATATATACGAAAAATTCTGCCCTTTTTATCTGGATTATTAAATATAGGAGGGGAGGAAACCGGAGTCATCTAGACGCATAACAGAGCGTCTACTCTGCATTTTAATGGCATTTCGCAGTACATATAGAAAGGAAAGAAAAAGCAGATATGGTGCTGGTCTATTGGAGCCCTGTGCAGCCTGGTGTTGCACTAAATAATGCAAATGTGTAAAGTGCAATGTGTGAATAACTAAACTCAAAGTGCTAAAAAGTTATTGAATCCTAAAGTGCCTGTGCAAACTGCTCATATATATATAATTATAAATATGTGCAAAATAAATTGAATAATAAAAATACTAAAAATACACAAAATACATTGGGGTATCTGTACCCCTCCTTAATAATAGTGATAACAAATATACAAGTGAACACACTTGTGCAATTAATATATGTGCAAAAATCAATGAAATAAATAAAATGCAGTCCTCTTCAATTAGTGCTATAAAAATCCTTAGAAAAGAGTCCTTATGGAAGAGTCCTTATGGAAAACATACAAAGGAAATATCCAATCAGGTTATTCAGGTGCTGTGAAAAGGGTGCTTGGTGCCTAGTTTGAAGGAGCCGTGATCACTGCAAACTGTGCTCTTACAAAAACCGCACTCACCAGATATTACCGCCCTCTTGGGGTATGATGCCTTCACAGTGTGGGCCACTGTGTAGCCCTCTGGCAAGTACTCTGCAAGTACATATAGTAGCAATTATGTAGCAAGGGGAATTTGTCTTTACCATCAAACAAAATGCCCTTGATAAAACCCCACTAATATGTATTCTGACCTGAGAAGCCGCATATAATAGCTGCACCCAGGAAAAAAAATTCCCACCCAGAACTTTCTTAAAACCGCCCAGAGGTACTTCCACTAGACGCAATCAAAGTTCTTGGCAGCATCAAGGGAGAACATCGCTCTATTTCCAGGATTACCCACTGGCAACTGGATATTCAGGAATAATTGGTGTATATTTAGGGCAATAGATCAAGCCGGTATAAAGCCAGACTGATCTAAATGTACCAAATCTGAGACTACTCCTGCCAACCGTGTAGCTAGGACCCTTGCCAGCAGTTTAATGTCTGAGTTTATAAGGGAGATAGGCCTATACCAATCCAGTAGCAATGGGTTCTTTCCAGGCTTGGGTATGACCACTATGACTGCCTCGTTCATAGATTGAGGGAGACCTCCAGACACAGCGGCATTCAGAGTATCTAAAAGGAGAGGAAAGAAGGGGTTCACTATATCTTTTATAAATTTTAGCTGGGAGACCATCTGTGCCTGGGGACTTACTGTTAGCCATAGAGGCCACCACCTCATTAAGTTCTTCCAGAGTAAAGGGAGCATTTAATATCTTGCGGCCACCTGAAGAATGGGTTGGGAGCGGGCACTGATCCTCCGTGGTAGAGAGGTACTCATCTTAAACGAGCAGTATCACAGAATGAAACCAAATGGCTATATCAGTTGGAGACTTTGCAACCAGCCGGTATGAATATCGATTTGGATCTGAATTATTTTTTAACAAATGATTAAAACCTGTCCCGGTCCTGTCCCCAAGATGTTTTATCACGATCCCTAAAATGTATCCATAAATGTATCTTCTATATTTTCTATTAATAGATACAGGTAGGATGGTGGCTTATCTATAGGTATGAATTTTCTCCTTTTATGTATGTACCCAGTCATTTATTGAGTGCATTGAAGGACTGGTTAATTTTTAATCCACTGTACTTATACCATAAATCTATGGTTTTGATTAGGCTGTGCACAATATCATTGTTCATTTAGCACACTATAATTGTTAAACTTCTGAATACATTTTTTCAACTTTTTTTAATTTTTATTTATTTACATTTAATTTTATTTTAAATAAATTTACATTCGTTTTATCTTTTAAAATTCTTATATTTAAAAAAAAAAAGATTTATTTTTTAACAGTACATAATTATTAGAATTTTTTCTATTCAACTTTTTTTTCCCCTTTTTTCAAACCAATTAATTTATATATGCTATTTGGTGCAGTTAATTGTGGTTGTATCTTTTTGACATTGCTAATTATGGGTTATGTGTTTTAATTTTTTTTTCTTTCACCCTGTCTAATTTACTAGGTGCTATACTTTCCATTCCTATTTCTCGCTCCTCCCTCCTCCTCCCACACTCCCCATATGGTTTGCCATCTCCCATCTCTCCCATTTCAGACCCCGCTGCCCTCCATCATCTTTTCCAAATATTTCTCCGAAGCCTTGAAATCTATCTTTCCTGACTGACTCCATGGCAGCCTACGTGTGGGTTAACCCTGCCTCCTCTCCAATGCTATAGGACCCCATACCCATAAAAGTAAGCTCACCTCTCAGCACTGTGTTCCTTTTTTGTCCTCCTCCAATAGACCTGAAGCATGCACGGCGGTGCAGATCTCTGGATGGATGGATCGTCGGTCGGTTGGATGGATGGCACACCTTTAAAGCGGTGCAGCTCGGAACCCAGCCATGGGCGGGTGGAGAGCTTACAGCAACCATGAATCATCACGGATGGGAGTTGCTGCAGTGTGCCCAAGGTCCCTCGGCTGGCAGGTCTGCTACTTTATTTCTCCATGCTCCATGGCAGTCGCATCTTTGTTTTATTTGTTGTTTGTCCCATGCCCCTGCTCTCCCTAACGGCGGCTGGAACGCTCTGCGTTTCAACCCACAGCGGTGACCCGAATCTCGGGCACCACCGCCATTCACGCATGCGCAGTGCCCACCCCCAGAGCGAGGCTTGGTTCGCGCATGCGCGGTCCGGCGGGTCTCTCGGCGGCCGCGCAGGCGCAGATGGGAGATCTTCCTCCACGTAGGTGCGGTGGATGAAAGCGGTGATGTCCCAGGCAGGCGGGGAATTTAAAAGCTGATGCTCGCCTGTGTCATTTGGGATCTCCCCTGACAGGCGAGCAGAGGCTACTGGACTTCCCTGCTGAAGCTCTTGTCTCCTCACTCAGGTCAGTGCTCTATTAGATTTAAAGGCAGAGTGGAAATGATTTGTCTGTTCCAAAGATAGTCTGTGGGTATACCTATAGGTGTATATGTGCATGCAATGTGTCTTTTTACCATATATTGCTTATCACCATATGGTGCATTTTTTCTTAAAGGGCAAGTTATCTATTTATTTATTTTGTATAATACTGTAGGTTTTTTGATCGACCTGTCTCTATTGTGACTCTCTGGTCCAGAAGTTATGGACAATTCACCGCTTACATGTGGCCAGCCCTCACGCACAAGGTATGTGCTGGAGAGGGGAGGGCTTGGGGTTCAGTCGCAAGTAGTGTTGCTTGACGGCTTGTCTTTCTCCCCCCCCCATTCCCCTTTTTTTTCCATTAGCCCTTCCGCAGATCTTCAAATTGACACAGACCTGGCCACACCGCAGCATGCGTCAACTTCAAAATCAAGACACAGACGTGATTCCCCGTCTGCATCTCACCACCAGAGGAGAAGTTCCCATTCCTCCTCCAGACACCGCTCCCACCGCCAGTTATTCTGATCGGAGAGCCTGCTGGGGATGCGGCTCACGAGTCCCAGAGGGCAAATCATTATGCAGCCATTGCTATGCCCATGCGGTTGGGGAAAAAGACAGAAGATCAACGGATCGAGTCTCTAGTGATACAGGTGGTGCAACGTTCTCTAAAGGAGATGGGTGCTTCCCACGCACAAAGCAAGTCCAGCACTATTCGATCTGGCTCCCCAGCTGATGTGGTCCGTGAAGTCCCAGGTCCTTCCCAGCCCTACGAATCTTCGCCTCTTCCCTCGGAAGGAGAATTGGAGAGTGATGAAGAGAGTGTAGAGTTCGATTTCTCTCAAGTAACTCCGCTCATTAAAGCTGTCAAAGAGGCCCTTATGTGGGAAGACCCATCTACTCCCCCAGCTAAACAGAAAAAAAAATTCAAGCGCCTGGGGAAAGAGCGCCCATGTTTTCCGCTTTTAGCCGAACTAAAGGGCATTTTTGATGAAGAGTGGAGCAAAGTGGACAGGAAGTCCTCGATGGCAAATAAAGCCTCCAGAATGTATCCCTTCAAGACAGATGAGGTAAAATACCTGAAGAATATTCCTCTTGTGGACGCAGCGGTAATGCGTTTGGCTACGCATGTCACGCTCCCTCTAGAAGACGCAGTCTCCTTTAAAGACAGTCTTGATAGAAGAATGGATCAGGACCTTAAAAGAATTTACGGTCTTGCTGGGACAGCTTGTAAACCCGCCCTAGCCTTGGCAGCCGTGTCTAAGGCTATGGAGGCATGGACGGAGAACGTAGATTCCTTTCTCAAAGGCGTTTCAGAAGAACTGGCCAGTAACTCAGCAGTAGCAGAGCTAAAACTAGCAGTGGCTTTCTTGGGAGAAGCATCGGTTGATCTGATCCGTCTACTGTCCAGGATTATGTTATCCTCAGTTACAGCTAAACGAGCCCTATGGCTACACCCTTGGCAGGCTGACCCGTCTTCTAAGCAGACATGGTGCAAGATTCCTTTCGAAGGATCATCACTGTTTGGTAACAAACTAGATGATGCCATAGCTAAAGCCACAGGCGGAAAATCTGTCTTTCTTCCGCAGGACAAGCGTCCACAGAATCGAAGGAAGCCCCAGTTCAGAAGGCGCAGTCCGGAGAGCTCGAGGGAAGCACGCTCCTATAGACCCGGCCGGGACTTCAGAAGAAACTGGAGTAGAGGCCAAGCGTCCTTTCGCAAGCCAGCAAAGAGCCAAGTGTCCAGTGGTCGCGATCAAGCTAAATCCTTTTGAGATTTTGCCCGCCCAGGCGGGTCGGGTAGGGGCACGTCTGCTCCTCTTCTGGCACGTGTGGGTGGCCTCAATCTCAGACTT
Organism: Rana muscosa; assembly: GCA_029206835.1. Lineage (NCBI taxonomy): Eukaryota > Metazoa > Chordata > Amphibia > Anura > Ranidae > Rana > Rana muscosa. The sequence goes on from CM055116.1 coordinate 635,357,199, forward strand.
CTGGGTAGTCAAGACAGTATCGTCAGGTCACGCATGGTCCTTCTCCAGCATTCCTCCCCCCAGGTTTATCTCAACCCTACTTCCAAGTACGGCAGACCAAATACAGGCCTTGCTGTCCTACATAGACCTGCTGAAAACCCAGGGAGCAGTAGTGCGTGTCCCAGAGGAAGAGCAGTTCCAGGGGGTGTACTCCCCCCTTTTCTTAGTCCAAAAGAAAAGCGGTGCCTGGCGCCCGGTAATAGATCTGACGTACCTGAACAAGTTCATAAGGCACGGAAAATTCAAAATGGAGACTCTGTCAACAATCCAGCAAGCCATTCAACCAGGCGACTGGATGATTTCGATAGACCTGAAAGATGGCTATTTCCACGTGCCAGTGGCAAAGGACTTTTTAAAGTACCTCCGGTTCCATATCGGGCAGGAACATCTTCAATTCATCTGCCTACCGTTCGGCTTGACAACGTCTCCTCGAGTTTTCACCAAGGTCCTCTTGGCCGTAGTGGCCCTCATCAGGCTAAAAGGTGTGCGTCTTTACCATTATTTAGACAATCTCCTAGTTCTGTCTCAAAACAGAGAACAGCTCCTGGTGCACAGAGAACAAGTGATCTCAACCCTTTCCAGCTTTGGATGGCTTCTAAACTTAGAAAAAAGCCACCTGGATCCAGCCCAAAACTTAATTTACTTAGGGGCTCTGTTCAACACAGTGGAGAACACCATCTCCCTGCCGGCAGAGAAGATTCCGGTGATTCGGAAGAGGATTTCTCGTGCTCTGGGTGCTCCTCATCTGAAAGCATCACAATGCCTAAGAATTATCGGCACAATGGTCTCCACGACCCCCATGGTCAAATGGGCTCTATGGAGGTTACGCCCTTTTCAGTCAGGGTTCCTCCGGCAGTGGAAGTCAGGGGACAAGAGTCAACTCATCCACATATCCGCAAAAATGAGAAACAGCCTCTTCTGGTGGTTCCAACTCAAGAATTTGCTAAACTGTCACTCCATTGCCCCCATCTCCTGTGTCACAATTACGACCGATGCCAGCGGTTCCGGCTGGGGGGCTCTCTGTGGCCAGAACCTTGCTCAGGGCAGGTGGGACGCTCGCCTCCGCAACCCATGCTCAAATGTCCTAGAGCTCCGAGCAGCTTGGTGTGCCCTCTAATCCTTTTCTCTGTGTCTGAGAGGAGAATCGGTGTTGATCAGGATGGACAACACCACAGCAGTGTCATATGTGAAGCGACAAGGGGGGACACGGAGTTCCACACTCCTGTTAGAAGTTGAGCCCATCATGACTTGGGCCCAGAAAAATCTGGCCAACATATCAGCAGTTTTTATTCCGGGAGTACAGAACTCACAGGCGGATTTCCTCTCTCGAACTCGTCTAGACAACAACGAGTGGTCCCTCCATGTACAGTCCTTCAACTGGATTCTGTCTCTGGGAGTCAATCCCGAAGTGGACCTATTCGCTTCCCCCTACAATCACAAAACAGTGAAGTTCTATTCTCGGGGCCGTTGCAGCCAGGCAGTCGGAACGGATGCCCTGACGGACAGATGGAGGTTCAGGCGGGCATACGCTTTTCCCCCGATCCCGATAATCCTCAAGTTCCTGAGGAGACTTCAAGCGGAATCAGCCGAAGTAACAGTAGTGGCTCCTTACTGGCCAAACAGGCCTTGGTTTCCCCTCCTGATCCAACTGAGCTACCGGGACCCAGTACCTCTTCCTTTCAGGCCGGACCTTCTCTCTCAAGGGTCACTCCTACACCCTTGTCCGGCACTGATGAGACTGACGGTCTGGTTCTTGAGAGGGAGAGGCTGGAATCCCTCGGTTGCGCCTCTAGAGTGATGTCTACACTGTTGAGCTCAAGAAGAGCAAGTACCAACAAGGTTTATAGAAGAATCTGGGCCAAATTTGTTGAGTTCTCCTCCGCTTCCGGGAGGTCCTTCAAAAATCCAGGAGTTCAGGATGTTCTTAGTTTTCTGCAAACCAGACTTACCCTTATCTGTTAGCTCTCTAAGAGTACAAGTTTCGGCCTTGTCAGCCTTCTCTGGAGTCTCATGGGCAGTCCATCCCTTAGTCAGACAATTCTTTCGGGGGGCATCAAGAATTAAGCCCCAAAGAAAACCAAGATTTGCCAAGTGGGATCTTCCACTCGTTCTAGATTCTCTGACTGGACTCAGTATGTCGGGGCCCTCCCCGTCCTCCATTAAGGACTTTTCAGCAAAGGTAGCCTTCTTAGTAGCCATCACCTCGGCTAAGAGGGTCTCTGAGATCGGGTCTCTAGGTCATGAAGAACCTTTTCTAACATTTTTTTCCAGATCGAGTAGTCCTTATACCCATGTTGGGTTCAAATCCAAAAGTGTCTTCGGTATTTCACGAAAATCGAGAAATTGTTCTACCTACATTTAAGACTCCAGATTCCAGTGAAACTCATCCCCTGGATATGGGTGAAATCCTAAAGGAGTATCTACAAATTACTTCTTCCTTCAGATGATCTGATCATCTGTTTGTTCTACATTCTGGAAACAACAGAGGGAAGAAAGCATCAACCAGAACAATTGCATCATGGATCGTTCAAACAATCCAGCAAGCATACAGGGCTAAGGGCTTGGCTCCTCCACAGGCGGTGACGGCACACTCCACCAGACGGATGGCAGCTTCCTGGGCGGTAGCCCAACATGTGGCTCCAGATGTCATTTGTAAAGTGGCCTTGTGGGCCTCTATCAATACATTTATGGCCCATTACTGCATTGAACCGGCATCATTGTCATCTGTTAATTTTGGGTTAAGAATCCTGTCGGTTGACAGGACAAATTAAAGCTTTTCTGTTCAGCATACCCACCCGTGTGGTCTGGCTAGTTATTTCCCACACGTAGGTTGCCATGGAGTCAGTCAGGAAAACGGAAAATATATTGCCAAATACTTACCGTAATTTTCCTTTCCTGATGGACTCCATGGCAGACGGAGTTCCCACCCTGAAAGAAAATATTAATGAAAGAAAGTAAGTGTCCAAGAGTCGGCTAGTTACGGAACACAGTGCTGAGAGGTGAGCTTACTTTTGTGGGTATGGGGTCCTATAGCATTGGAGAGGAGGCGGGGTTAACCCACACGTAGGCTGCCATGGAGTCCATCAGGAAAGGAAAATTACGGTAAGTATTTGGTAATAAATTTTCCGTTGTCTTGCCCCCAGATAATATTATATTTTTCCACTTGCCCTATGTCTCTGCTACTTAGGTATTCCATTTTACTGATGTATTCTATTCTTTCAAACCACACCTTTTATATCTGGTTTTCCTACACATAACCACTTTTTTTGTATCGGCCCTTTTGCGGCATTTAGCAGTATTGGGGTCAATGTTTTCCTATAGTGCCTTTTTCTAATCCTTTGTATCATGAAACGGACACGTCTGTAAGTTATTTATTATCTTTTCACAAGTTATCTCTCCTATATAGTCCTGAATTTCCTGCCAATAATCTTTTATTTCTGGGCAATCCCCCCAGATATGTGTCATTGTAACAATCTGTTTACATTCCCTCCAACAATGTGGGGGTTTATCCTGCTGGTATTTATGAGTTTTATCTGGTGTTATGTACCATCTTACCTAAAAACTTGTAGTTCATTTCTATTTTTTTTATATCCGTTGCATAATTTATATACTGCTCCTATCATTCTCTCTACTTGTTGTTTATCTAATTTCATACCCATTTTTTCCCATTTACCTATATAGGGGTGGGGGGGGGGCGTAACCCTTGTCCGTCTAGGTCTGTCAGAATTTCGTATACTTGTGATATCCCATGTTTTAATGGAGTTTGTATACAACAACGTTTTTTTAGTGGATTTAAATCCTTTTCCATCTCTGATTGATTGAGTTAGTGTATTTACCACGTGTTTTAATTGCAAGTATTCCCACTCACGAATCTTCCACCCCGTTTGTTTCCTTTAAATCCAGTAATGTTATTATCTTCCAGTGTTCAGTGATATCCTTTACTTGTGCGTTTCCTATTCTGCCACCAAGGAGTGTCTCCTTCCCAGGGATAAAAAAATTGGTTCCTGTGAGTGCAATTAGTGGTGAATTATATATCCAATTTTTCTGTCGATAAATAGAATCCCATATTTTAAATACCTTTTGTAGTTATGTCATGTGCTTCTAAATCTAATGTTCTATAATTCCCTGGTACCCATATGTTTTTGTGCAGTTTATGTCCTACTTAGTGTTTTCAATCTTAATCCACTTTTGTCGTTTACCCATTCTACCATCCGTGAGATAATTACTGCTTTATAGTATCTGTTTATGTCCGGTGCAGCTAAACCTCTGTTTTTTTTTCCTAGTGATTAGTGCAAATTTTACTCTCGGCTTTTAATTTTGCAAAATATATTTTAGCATCATTGTTTTTATTGTTCTAACAAAAATTTGTGGTATTATTATTGGTAACATTTGGAATTTATATATTATTTTTGGAAGGATCGCCATTTTTAACATATTTATCCTTCCCATCCAGGATAGATGTCTCATCGAGACCTTCTTTAATTCCGCTTGGATCTCATTTAATAATGGGATATACTTAGCCGGATATAGCTTCTCTACTGTAGGAGTTAACTTAATTCCTAGATATGATAGTTCTCTTCTCACCCACGTGAATGGGAATTCCCTTTGTAGTGCATGTACTACTTTTTTTTTCTACAACTATATTTAATATTTCTGTTTTTATGAGATTAATCTTAAAATTCGAGAGTTCCCCATTTTTTTTATTTCTCTAATTATATTCGGCAATGTCACCCTTGGTTTGGATTACGTACAGTATATCTGCGTATGCCGCCACCTTATATTTGTCCTCTCCCACTCTCGCTCCTCCTATATCTCCATTATTTCGCAGTGGAGAGGAATGGTTCCATCGACCAATGTGTACAGGAGTGGCGAGAGTGGGCACCCCTGTCTTGTTCCATTATACGTTTCAAAAGGCGGTGACATATTTCCATTACACTTCATCCTTGCCATAGGGCAGCTGTATAGAGTTTTAATCCACTGCATGATTTTAGGTCCCAGTCCAAGATGTTGTAGCGTATCCATTATGAATCCCCAGTCTACCCTGGCAAATTATTTTTCCACGTCAGTTGACAGGAGTAGTACTGGGGATCCACTGCTCTTTCCATTTCGCAACATTAATATTGTTTTTATACTATTATCCCTGCCCTCTCTACCAGGTACAAACCCTGGGTCCACCCACTCTGACATCAATTTTGGAAGATTTGGCTGCCCAATGACAGGGCCATTTTTTGCGATTCGGCACTGTGTCGCTTTAACTGACAATTGCGCGGTCGTGCGAGGTTGCACCCAAACAAAATTGACGTCCTTTTTCCCACAAACAAAATTGACGTCCTTTTTCCCACAAATAGAGTTTTTATTTTTTGTGCTATAAACAAAAAAATAGCGACAATTTTGAAAAAGCAATATTTTTAACTTTTTGCTATAATAAATATCCCCCAAAAATATATAAAAAAAAATAAAAAAAATGTTCCTCAGTTTAGGCCGATATGTATTCTTCTACATATTTTTGGTTAAAAAAAATCGCAATAAGCGTATATTGATTGGTTTGCGCAACAGTAATAGCGTCTATAAAATAGGCGATAGTTTTATGGCATTTTTATTATTAATTTGTTTCTATTAGTAATGGTGGCGATCTGCGATTTTTATCGGGACTGCGACATTATGGCGGACACATCGGACACTTTTGACACTATTTTGGGACCATTGTCATTTATACAGCGATCAGTGCTATAAAAATGCACTGATTATTGTGAAAATGACACTGGCAGGGAAGGGGTTAAACACTAGAGGGCGATGAAGGGGTTAAGTGTGTTCTAGGGAGTGATTCTAACTGTGGGGGGGCTGGGCTACAAGTGACAAAGGGGCGGTACCTGTATGCCCATTTGCACAGCCGTGCCATTGTGCTGACGTATATCGCCGTGCGCTGGACGGCAAGTGGTTAATCTCGTTGCCAGGATTTTTGCATATATCTTTATATCGGCGTTCAATAACGCTATGGGCTTATAACTAGAGCAAATAATTTTATCCTTTCCCTCTTTGGGTATTATTGTAATATGAGCTAATAATGACTCTCGTCTTATTTCTTAATTTTCCCCTAATTTATTCATGTAGTCACACCATTTTGGAATTAATTGATTTTGATTTTTTTTATAGTATTTAATCATAAACCCGTCGGGTCCTGGGCTTTTCCCTATAGGTGTTTCTTTCAATGCCATTTTAATTTCGTCTTGTGAAATTGGTTCTTCTAACTCTATCAGTCGTTCTATTTGAATTTTTTGTAGTTTGGCGTCTGTTAGATATTTGTGTATTTAAATTTTTATTGTTTCTTTTGTGTCTCTACATTTCTGATTGAATACAATGCACTATCATAGTATGTTTGAAAGGCCTTTGCGATATCAGTTGTTTTATACATAATTTCCCCTCTCTGTTTTTTTTATCTTTTCTATATAATTCAAAGTCATCTTATTTCTTAATATTTTTGCAAGGTGCTTCCTAGGTTTATTTCCCCATTTGTATCTCTCTATCTCTCTATCACTCTATTAAACTCCTTTCTTGTTTTCTGTTCCATCAGATCTTTTAGTTGATCTCTTTTTATAATTAAAGCCCGATGGATTTCAACTTCCACTTGCTTTTTGTGCCTTTGTTCCAGTTCATATATTTATTTTACAATTTTATCCATGGTATTTTCTCTCTTTTTCTTTTTTCTTGCCCTAATAGAGATCAATTTTCCCCTAATGAAAGCTTTGTGGGCTTCCCATATAGTTGCTTTAGTTAACTATGGCGTCTCATTCCAAAAAAATATTGATCGATTTATTTTATTACAGTCTTTTCTACTTATATATCTTCTATGAAATCTTTGTTTAATCTCCATGGTCCTTTCCCCATTACTTCCATTACTTCCCAATTCAGTTTCATCTTCATTATTATGGGGGCATGGTCCGATATCATTTTTATTCCAATTAAAGTTTTGATTACTACCTCCAGGGCTCTATGCTCTACTTATATATAATCCAGCCTGGAGTACGTGTCGTGCACTGCCGAATAGTATGTATAGTCTTTTGTGCTTGGACGTTGAATTCTCCAAACATCAACTAGTTGATGTTCATATATTTCTTTTTTTTATCAGTCTTAATTGTTTATTTTCTTTATCCAGTTTGTGGTCCATGGAGAAGTTAAAGTCTCCGGCCAATATTAGGTGGCCCTGTTTAAATTCTATCAAGTCATTTAAGATTCCTATCAAATATTTTTGGGGATACTTGTTGGGGCAAAATACATTTGCAAGCGTGTATTTCATACCATGTAAGGTCCCTCTCAAAAACAGAAAACGTCCCTCTGGGTCTACTTTTCTCTCCTCCAATACAAAGCTGACCTTTTTCCCAAAACCTATTGCTACACCTTTTGACTTTGGAAAGTCTCCATAGTACCATACTGGGATATTCTTTGAATATAACTTAATATTTTTGCAGGATACATATATTGCACAATATTCAAATATTATGTCTGCAGCATTTCTTTTCGATTCTCGTAAGACCATGTGTCTCTCTTCTGTTCTGAGGAGTTTAGACCTCTAACATTGTGGGGCTGATTTACTATAACTCCAGGAAGTACTGAGCACATCGCAAAAAATAGCTCCAAATTAGTAAATGTGAAATCAGCGCTAATTAGCGAATCCGCGTACGCGCAAATGCCAATTTCCACTAAGTTTTTATAAAGCACTGCACTGTAACCATGATCCATGTATGTGAAAGAAACATTTTTATATGAGATGTGCTCTATCTATTGATGTATATTGCAATTAGTATTCCTAGTTTTTTTCCTTCTTTTGCTAACAAATGCAGTTATGAAGGATTATTACATAGTAATGTCTGCTATTATGTAAAATTACATGTATTAAACATTTAGGTTACCTATTTGTTGTATGTTGTTTTTTTCATGTTTTTATTTTTTCATTTAGGTGGCTATAAAGCGGTAATTATTTATGTCCATTCTTTAATCATACTACACTATTATGCAGGTCTTGTACTTAGCACAATGGCTTGGTGGTCTGCTCCCATGTCTATACAGCTCTCATGTTACAAGTTCAAATACCAGCCAACCTACAATCCAACAGCTATGTTTATTATTTGCACAAGCAAATTAAAATAAACAAACAAAGAAATGTAAACTGCCCGTTAGCTAGTGTGTGATGTTTGGAAGTCCACACCATAATATTATTGAATAAAAGTGCATTGGCTAATTGGCATTCACCTATTTTCAGCATATGCTGCTTTGGCTAATTGGCTAATAGGCATTTGCCTTTTTTCACCAATACAATCTTTTAGTATCTCTCTGTGGGGTTTGAACCCATGAGTGCTTCAAAGCCTTAGTTTTTCAAGGTAGAAGTGCTGACCACTAGCCTATTGAGCGTAGCACAAACATCTACTAGTGTGTGTAGGTTAAGGAAATATTTCTTGCACCTACAGGTAAGCCTTAATCTAGGCTTACCCATAGCTGCAAGTTGTCTAAGTGGGTTTACAACCACTTTAATATTATTGTAACAACCATGCTCATGCTGATGTGGCATTGGCTAATAGGCATTCGCCTCTTTTCAGCATATGCTGCTGAGTGTTTGATGGTGGGACTACTTTATATTCTAGGTATAATAGTACTAAGCACAGTTACTTAGGCCCCTTTCACACTTGTGCGACCTGAAATTTGTGTGATTTTGATGCGACTTTAAGCAATGCCTGTGTAATCTTGAGGTCTATGGACGCAGGAGTCGCAGGGAAAGGCGCGCAAACTTCCGTCTGCATTTTTTCTGGGATCCCAGGGAATGCCTGTCAACTCGTATCAAAGTCGGACCAAAGTAGTACAGGGACTACTTTGAAGTCGGTGTGACTTGAAGTTGCACAGATATAAATGGTACACATTGAAAATCATGGGGTATGACTTGTCATGCAACTCTGATGACCAAAGTCTCAGGAAAAGTCGCTCAAGTGTGAAAGGGGCCTCAGCCCGACTTTGTGAGCGATTTCAGAGACATCAGTGCACTTTCCTGCACAGATGTCTAGTGAAATCACATTGGTCCAAATCAGGGACAGTTGAGACCTAAGTCCCTCTGTCCCTCTTTCCTTCTCATTTGTCCCTCATTTTGTTCTGATCTGTATAGTTTGATATAAAATGCAATTTTTATCTTTCAAAAAGTGTTTCCCAGCGATAAACCTTTCATCTAATTTCTAAATTGCTTTGTTTGTAAATTCTCAAAGCCAATCTAAAGGGATATTATTGTTGAAAAAAAGCACTTGGGGGTTTAACTAATATATATATATTTTTTAATAATTCTCCTTTAAGAACGTGTTTTAGGAGGTGTGTACTATGCCTACATACTTTTGCTAATAGTTGTCCCTTATACCCATCTCAAAAAGTTGGGAGGTAAGAAATCGCCTCCTGAAGTCGCCCAAAGTAGTGTAGGAAATACTTTTGGGAATCTGTGTGGCGTCACACCAATTCGGACAGTTCTATTGCCGTCAATAGGCGCCGATTTGGCCTGCAACTTGACTTGTCAATTCAGAGCTATGTGAACATGGGTGAAGTTGCATAGATATGAATGGAACTCATGGGGGGGGGGGGGACTTTTAATGCGACTCTGAGGTCCAAAGCTGCATGAAAAGTCACATAAGTGTGAAAGTAACCTAATGAGATTAAATAACACCTTTGAATAAAGCCCCATTTGCACTTGTGCGACCTTAAAATTGCACAGCTTTGCCATGACTTGAAGCAATGTCTGTGTTATCTTGTGGTGTATGGACCTCAAATCGCTTTAAAGTCAAACCAAGGTAGTGCAGGGATGAATTTTCCCCACTTTCAGGATGCACAAGTGACAATAGGGCCAAATTCAAAGATATCCTTGAATCTCTTTCACACTGCTGCGACCTGAAAGTCACCCTAATTTGCTGCCACTTTGTCGCTGCAACTTGGCCCCAACTTCTGGGAATTCCTGTGTAATATTGCGCCCTATGTACCTCAAGTCACATGAGGCTCTGTTTCCACTATTGCAACCCTAAATTCGCATGATTTTGCCGCAATTTTTTGCCGCGATTTTGATGCGACTTGGAGCAATGCCTGTATATTCTTGAGGTCTATGGACCTCAAGTTGTATCAAAGTGGGTCCAAAGTAGTGCAGGGACTACTTTGAAGTCGCTGCGACTTGATGTCGCACAGATATGAACCATTGGAAATCATAGGGTATGACATGTCATGCGACTTTGCAGTCCCAAGTTGCATGACAAGTCGCACTAGTGGAAACCGAGCCTGAAAGTCACACCAAAGTAGTACAAGGACTACTTTGAAGTTGGTCTGACTTAAAGTAGCACAGATATGAATGGTTATCATTGAGAATCATGAAAAGTCGCCCAACTGTGAATCAAGTCATATATATTTTAATAGAAAGGAGCTCTCATTTATACTTGCATAGTCCTTACTGGTTTACATCAGCAGAACAAATGCAGGAAGTAGTGATGTGTGCACATGGGCCAGAAGCAAATGTGTAGTGATACCAAAAAAATCAATGAAGCCCACCCACACCAAATCCACCCCCACCTTGAGTAAGCACAAGTACATATCCTACACTTACCCGGCAAATCAGCAGCACTTCCTCTATGCTAAAAAGAGGGACCTCGCCATGTCCAGCTAGATGGAGATCCTGACCAGCCCAGGAACTTCTGGGTGATTACAATGACTCATTTCCGGGTCAGGAGGTGAAACCACGCTCTGTTGATTGCAGCTGCGAAAATTTGATCTCAATCACACTTAGAATTTATTATTTTTTATTATTTGCAGATATGCAAATCTGTATTTCTACATATGATATATGAAGGTTAACTTAAGGGAGTTTGAAAAGGAATGGTGTCTCTGGCATAGCAGTAGGTGAATTACAAAGGCAAAAGGCCCGGTTTGAGCCCTGCTTCACACTGACAGCGGGAGGAAATCGTTCAGCTGAACTCATACGATTTTCATTCCCGCATGTCAGTCCTGACTGCAGGAGGGGGGGGGGGGGACATCAGAGACATCTGTGCAGGTTTCTGAACTTATATCAATACAAATCACACCAATTAGAACAGCGCAATTGCCACTGATCTGACATGTCAAATCGCACCAATGTGAACCAGAGCTGACACATACAACACTGTCTATCCTCCAGCTGAATTCATTACCTGCAATTCTCCACAGCTGTTATAAAGATTCCACCTTTATCATTTACTTGCAGGTGTGCTGAAGCCTAGGTTTACATTGGGGTGATTTGTCATGCAATTTCAGAAATCAAATCGCATGACTATTGGTGGCAATGGCACTGTTCCAAACGATGCAACCCCAATTTTGTGGCGCCGCACCGATTTCCAAAAGTAGTTCCTGCACTACTTTTGCCAATTTCAGGTGCGACTTCAATAGAAATTTGTGTATGAAGCCACACAGATGTCTATCAAGTAGTACCTAAAATCGCGCTAGCTTAAGTGAAGTAGCGCGATTTCAAAGTAGCATCAATGTGAACAAGGGCAAAGAGATTCATTTTTTGGTGCACAAATTCATATAGAAATAAAATATTAAGGATTTTGCACTTTGCCAAAAAAAAAAAAAAAAAAAGCGCACACACACCAAAGCTCAATAACGTACTTTTATTTTGCTAGCAGAAACAAAATTAGGTACATTCATTTACTAGCTTCAAAAAAATTTGGACAGGATACATGGTACTACATTTAGCAATTGGATTTTAAGGGCCCTGCTCATAGGAGCTTACAATCTAAAATTTGTCAAAACCTTAGAGTGCACACAGCTTTACTTTTAGTGTATAACGGGCAACACATCACATTTTTATCTGCAAGATTATAGAAACATACTCAAGTCATTATACTTACAAAGCATTCCAACATAATAAAAAAAAGACACATGTTCAAAACACCCACCCCCACCCCACAATCCACATATACGTACATTGGTGACCATGTTCTGCTGGAATCTGTATTTCTGTGTACATGATTAAGCAATGAGATCCAAGAGTAGAAGGTCAGCAGATGCTTCTAAACGATTTTGCATGGTCAGACAGGAACAATACACACACAATTTTTGATTGAAAAAATGCACAAGAATTTCAGCAAATAACACTAGTTGGGGGGGGGGGGGTTTGTCAATCTGCACAATATCATTCCTTCTCCCCCCACAAATCACAGCAAAAAACCTGGCCTTCTCAGACCAAACGATCCCCCATACTGCAGGCCTTTATATAAGAGAGGTTGTATTGTTAGCAAACTGACACACGCCCAATAGAAGTACACGCCCACTAGAAGTACACGCCCACCAGTATCTTTCAATCTGTCTCTTCGTGTATGTCTAAAGTTATTTCACCAGATGGGCAGGAACAAATAATACTATTTGCAACTGTGTTAGCCCTTGGCTATGTGCATCAAATCTCCAACTACAGGCCAAAGATCCAAGTCCATTTGCATGCACATAAACAAAGCAACAGTTTTCTAAGCATATGTACCTGTGCAGTGTAAACCCTACATACAATTTTAAATGTCCAAGTCCCTGGGTATGATTAGTGCTAACAAACATTAACATCAGTCCCTGGCTCCAATGAGCTTCCAATCTAAAGTCCAAAATAAACTTTCTTACATTAGAGACTATTTTGACAGGAGACAAATAAAATACCAGCATGTCTTCAACATAAGCATTAGCATGTTGGGGAATTGAACCAGCAACCCCAGTGTTGCTAGACGGAATTTCTGCCCACTTACCCACCAGGCAGCCTCACACATGTTCTCTGCATCTCTGTGGTGTGAACCAGCCCTAAGTTCATAGCCAAGTTCCGTGTCTCCAAGCAATATACAATATATTGGCCTAAGTATTGGGACGCCTGCCTTTAAACGCACATGAACTGTAATCGCATCCCAGTCTTAGCCCGTAGGGTTCAATATTGAGTTGGCCCACCCTTTGCAGCTATAACAGATTCAAGTCTTCTGGGAAGGCTGTCCACAAGGTTTAGGAGTGTGTCTATGGGAATGTTTGACCATTCTTCCAAGTGCATTTGTGAGGTCAGGCACTGATGTTGGACGAGAAGGCCTGGCCTGCTGTCTCCGCTCTAATTCATCCCCAAGGTGTTCTATCGGGTTGAGGTCAGGACTCTGTCCAGGCCAGTCAAGTTCCTCCACCCCGAACTCACTCATCTATGTCTTTATGGAACTTGCTTTGTACACTGGTCCAAATCATTTGGTGGAGGGGGATTATGGTGTGGGGTTGTTTTTCAGGGGTTGGGCTTGGCCCCCTAGTTCCAGTGAAGGGAACTCTTAAGGCATCAGCATACTGAGACATTTTGGACAATTTCATGCTCCCAACTTTGTGGGAACAGTTTGGGATGGCCCCTTCCTGTTTCAACATGACTGCACACCAGTGCACAAAGCAAGGTCCATAAAGACATGGATGAGTGAATTTGAGGTGGAGAAACTTGACTGGCCTGCACAGAGTCCTGACCTCAACCCGATAGAACTCCCTTTGGGATGAATTAGAGCAGAGACTGCGAGCCATGACTTCTCATCCAACATCAGTGCCTGGCCTCACAAATGCACTTCTGGAAGAATGATCAAACATTCCCATAGACACACTAAACCTTGTGGACAGCCTTCCCAGAAGCTGTTCTAGTTGCAAAGGGTGGGCCAAATCAAATTTTAACCCTACGGACTAAGACTGGGCTGCCATTAAAGTTCATGTGTGTGTAAAGGCAGGCGTCTCAATACTTTGGGCTAAATTGTGTATCTGGCAAGATTTACAGTGGTGGTGGAACCCTCCTACACATAAATACAAGATTTGGACATAGCTTTAGGACCTGGGATATGAGACAACTTCTCTTCATGAAACAGCATGTTTGGGATTTGAACCCAGACACTCAGGGATGCTAAGCGGAAGTTCAACCTCTAAGCCACAGAGCTGCCACATGTGGAATCCTCAAATTATGATTATTTAGAAATAATAAAAAGCACAAAAAAATGTGACTAATTTTAAATTTGCATCAGCAATAGTATTGATTGTGCTTTGTAAAGACACCTGTGTGAGTTGGGTAAAAATTGGTGTGAGATGGAGAGTAACAAGTGAAAGTGACAGAGAAAAATATATTTTATCAAAACATTCCACATTCTAGCTTTCTTTAAAAACAAAATATTTTAATTAGAAGCAACATTGTTGCAAAGGAAAATTTATTTCAGAGAAAGATACATTTCATCTCAACATTAAAAGGATTTATTTGTGAAAGTTACAATTGTATCATTAGAATCAATGGCTAAAACTTGCATTGGACTAAAATAGCTCAGATTTTCACTTCCAAAACATGCTCTTTAATTAGCTCTCATTTCGGTATTTACTATAACTCTTGTGAAAAAAGTCACTTGAGTTAAAATTTGAGTTATATTAGCTCTGGGCATGCTCAGTTTAGCTTGCAAATAGTTGTCCAAAAACTGGCATTTTTTTTACTTCTCAGACTTTTAAAGATATTTCAGTGTAGAAATCACTTTTTCACACAGTTTAAAAGCAGATTATCTTTAAATAATATACCGCATATTTCAGTACCATTTAGGCAATTATATCATGCTCTAAACATTATTTTCATGTGCACAACTCCAGCTTTTAGTAGAGTAAGGATTTGGGCGCTATTTGGATTCTGGGAGCTATAGTAAATTCGATTTTGGTAAGTATTTTTTCTCCAGCGCTATAGTGAATACCGTTTTAGCGCTACTTAGCGCAAAATTTGCGGCAATTAGCTAATTAGCACCATAGTAAATTACCCCCATTGTGTGAATATATGGGCATGATCCGGCCCATCCCTCTGTGAGAATCTCTATCTGGTTATGGCATTGGGAACTAGTTGAAGGAAGGAGTGAATGTCCTCTATTCATGATAGTGGCTACAGATGTTGAGTTCTTGATCCTTTGATGAAGCTTCACCACAAGCCTGCCCTTTGGAGTCCACTAACTCCGGTAAACCTTCTCATTGTCGGTGGTGGTCATTTTCCATACTTTCTCTCCTCAACCGTCTTCTCTCTGATGTTCCAATTATGTCATCCAGTGGACTCCATATTCAACTGCCAGGATTAACCTATAGATTCAATCCTCTTTTGGCTTCACTGTATTTTTGTACACATTATTTTTATTTTTCATTCATCCATTTTTTACTCATCACGTTGGTGGATTCATCTAATTTCTTTATTAATTTCATATTAACATAAAAGTTGTAGCTTAGAGACCGTTTTTCCTGATATTATTTGTTTGCAATTGTCTTTTGCTGTGCTGGCTGCTGTTTCTTTTGAGCGACAGCGCGGTATTTCACTTTCACTTTGTACCAGAATGACAGAGCCCTTAGAATTCCATAACAAGAATATGTGTAAAAAATGTTAAAAACACTGTTAACGTCTTTTCTTGTAGTCTTTCAGGACAGCACCATGAGAGACACTGGCTCCTCCCTTCCACAAGAAACACTCGTCAGCCATCTTTAAAACCATCTTTAAAGCCCCCCCTGCCCCAAAGCACCCATCCCCATGTTAAAGGCATGTGGCCTGGTACAGTTCAGGAGGGGGGCACCCTCTCGTCCCCTATCTTTTCCTGCGGCCTGTCAGGTTGCATGCTCGTATAAGGGTCGGGTAGGGATTTTTGGGGGACCCCTACGCCATTTTTTTTTTTACATTTTGGCGCAGGGTTCCCCTTAAAGTCCATCCCAGACCTAAAGGGTCTGGTATGGATTTTGGGGGGGACACCTACGCCATTTTTTTTTAATTCGGCGCAGGGTTCCCCTTAATATCCAGACCTGAAAGGCCTGGTAGGGATTTTGGGGGGACCCCCACGCAATTTAAAATGGACTGGGGGGGGGAACCCATGCCATTTTTTTCAATGAGTTTTGTCTATATTGCCGGGACCCGACAATTCATTACAGCCACGAGCAATTTTAACCACTTCCCGGCTATTGTAGAATGATGGCCACAAGGTGGCGCTACAATGCCGATGCGCGTACCTGCCGGCCGCGATGTCCCCCAGGTACCCGCGATCGGCAGTTACAGAGCCAGGGACGTGGATCTCTGTGTGTAAACGTCCTGTCAGGGAGAGGAGACTGATGGTGTGTCCCTTGTACATAGGGACACCGATCGGTCACCTCCCCTAGTCAGTCCCCTCCCCCCACAGTAAGAAATGTACCTAGCAGGACACACATTTAACCCCTTGATCGCCCCCTAGTGTTAACACCTTCCCTGCCAGTCACATTTATACAGTAATCAGTGCATATTTATAGCACTGTTCGCTGTATAAATGTGAATGATCCCAAAAATGTGTCAAAAGTGTCCGATGTGTCCGGTGTATTATCGCAGTTCTGACAAAAATCGCAAATAACTGCCATTACTAGTAAAAAAAAAACAAAAAAAAAACAAATGTCATAATTCTATCCCCTATTTTGTAGGCGCTATTACTTTTGCGCAAACCAATCACTATATGCTTATTGCGATTTATTTATTTTTTTATCAAAAATTATGTAGAAGAATACATATCGGCCTAAACTGAGAAAAAAAAACGTTTTTTTTTTTTTTTAATTGGGATTTTTATTATTGCAAAAAGTAAAAATATTGTGTTTTTTCAAAATTGTCAGTCTTTTTTTGTTTATAGCGCAAAAAATAAAAACCGCAGAGATGATCAAATACCACCAAAAGAAAGCTGTATTTGTGGGGAAAAAAGGACATCAATTTTGTTTGGGAACCACATCGCACGACCGTGCAATTGTCATTCAAAGCATGACAGTGCTGAAAGCTGAAATTTCTCCCGGGCAGGAAGGGGGTATATGTGCCCAGTAAGCAAGTGGTTAAATTACTTTCTCTTATCGTCCATGGACGGACACAGCTCCTTAAATCTTGACAAAGTGGGTTTTGTTCCTGTTCATAGGAGAGGACTAGGCAGAACATGTTAGTTATCTTAAAACATGTAACTTTAACAGAGTTGAACAGCCCCGCCCAGGGGGCGGTCCCTCCGTACATAACCCTCCTACCTGCAGTCAGCAGCCTCAGTTTTTTTCTGCCTAGCAGAGGAGAAGGACGTGGCTCCCTTTTGGGCCCAGAGGCCTGAAGGATTTTTCTTACGTGATATCTTCTATCAACTGCCGGCTGGGCAACAGGCTGGATATATAGATCCTTGTAGTCTTCCCAGTTCCGGCCATCGAGCGTGCCAGTCCCTTGCTTCGCGCTGGTTCTGCCACGACATACCCCATGGCTAAAGAGGTGGCCGGTGAGCACATGCTCCAGGGTCCACATATGACTGGGCTGCTTGTTGCCTCACTCACAGTGGACCGGGCCGACAGCTACTCCGTACCATCGGTTGTGGGTCTGTCAGGGACGCGCTAGCTTGTCCTCAAGGACAGGTAAGTACGGTTCCGCCTGTCTTGGCAGGATGGAACAGCTGGGCATTCCCGGGATTAAGGGGTTCTCTTGTCCTCCATTTCCCTGCTCTCTGTCGCCCTTTCCTCTCCTTCCCTAGGGCCCGCTGCAACCGGGGTGTACCTGTTGGGGGGGCTCTGAGTCCCTGTGGGGGACCGTGGGGCGCCAGGGTCAGCTTTCTGTGAGGGGGGTCTGTCTCCTGGGAGTCTCTGCAGGCCTTCTCACCCACATCCCTGGCCTCGGGCGCCATTTTTTTGCGGCGCTGACGACATTTTTAGTGTTTTTTTCTGTGTTAAAACTTCCATTGGCGGGCATTTTGTTGTAGCCGCGCTGTGTCGCAGGTCAGTATTGCGGGCGGCCATTTTCTTGTGGTCCGTGCCCTTTTTTATCTGAGGTGTCTGGCGGCCATTTTGGAGTGGGCTTGGCCTCTAGCACTGGCTTCTGAACAGCGCAGTTCTTTCTCCTCACAGCTTTTTCATCACACACGCTGTGTATACAAAGCGGGCAGCGGTGATGAGCGGTCTCCTCCTGGGTGGTGAGTCCCCTGGGTTACCCCCCCGGTCAGTGCAGCATGGAGGGTGGATTCTTATGTGTGTTTCACTTGGTCCCTGAGGGCTGTCAGTGGGCGTTTTTTGGAGTCAGTATGTGACCTTTCTTCCATATACATTGCATCGTACAGGACCCTTCTGATAACAGGTCCAAGGCGGTGATGCTGGGGTCAGTGTTGCGACCTATATATGGCTGCGACTTTCCATGTAGGGCAGCAAGAGGGTCACTGGTTCGAACCCGGACCCAGACACCATCTGCCTGGAGTTTGCATGTTCTCCCTGTGTCTGCGTGGGTTTCCTCCGGGTACTCCGGTTTCCTCCCAAAGACATGCGCGCCTTCGGCGCCACAGTAAAAACATATGCACTAATACATACACAGTGTGTGTATTTTTAAATGGCCCCGTCGCAGTTTGCTTGGGGTTTGCATGTTTTCCCTGTGTCTGCGTGGGTTTCCTCGGGGTGATCCGGTTTCGTCCCACACTTCAAGGACACGCGTGCCTTCGGCGCCACGGTAAAGACGTATACACTAATACATACTCAGTGTGTGTATGTAAATGATTTCCAGAACCTCTGTATCTGCGGTCGTGCTGCGCCGCCTGATTGGCTGGAATGCTGGTCCGCTGGCTAAGCTCCCAAGTGAGCTCTGGCAGATTGCCTTTCTGAGGCTTTTTGGTACCTCGCTGGATGACATTGTTAAGATCTCACTGGAGGTAAGAGCACTCTTCTCTCACAGTCCTCTGAGGGGAAGGAGCCGTGCCGTTGGCCGGGGCCCTCTGATTCCGTGCAGAAGCGGTATTTTCGTCAGTAGATCCTCCCGGGCTGACAAGGCTTTAGCTGGGGGACAGAAGTGTCCCTGGGTGCGTGCACGAATGTGTCGGCTAACATACCATGCTACCGCATGGTATTTTGTCCCCGCCCAACTCAAGGGTGGGGGGGATGATTTTGCGAGTTTGCAGTTCGGTGGACCTCTCTGCTCTCTGACCAGTGGGTCTGCGAGGTGGTCACTTAGGGGTACAAGATAGTTTTCTTCTTGTCCACCAAACAAATCTTTCCCTCAAATGTTTTCCTGTCCTTCCGGCTAATCGGTCTGCATTGATGGGAGCAGTACAAGACTTGATCTGGTGCAGAATACTTTTAACTGTGCCCCTGGTGGAATGGTTTCAGGGATTCTATTAGAATCTGTTGGTAGTCCCACGGAAGGACGGTGTCCATCCAATCTTGGACCTCAGGGCCCTCAATATCTTGTAGGGCAGCACAATGGGGTAGTGATTAACTCCCTCACCTGGTAGCAAGAGGGTCACTGGTTCAAACCCGGACACCATCTGCCTGGAATTTGCATGTTCTCCCTGTGTCTGCGTGGGTTTCCTCCGGGTACTCGGGTTTCCTCCCACACTCCAAAGACATGCGCTTCTTCGGCGCCACAGTATGAACATACGCATTAATACATACACAGTGTGTGTATGTATTGTTTTTGGGGATTTCTGGTGTCTCTGGACACCAGGGTCGCATACTTGCATGTCCCCATCTGCAACAGCCATCTGAGTTTTCTGCGCTTTGCGATTTGACTTAGCGTCGGCACCAAGAGTTGTTCACAAGGTGCTCGCCCCAATCTGGGCTTTGCTGAGACAGCGAGACATTGATATCATGGGCTACTTGGACGTTCTTTTTCTGAGAGCTGCTTCTGGCTCAGAATTAGAGGAGGACATGTCTATAGCTAGTCAGACCCTCCGGGACTTTGGTTGGGTACTGAACATACAGAAGTCGGTGTTGGTGCCGACTCAGTGTCTGAAGTCCCTAGGTGTCAGGGAAACGGCCGTAGGAGAACTGGCAATAGTGCCAGTACTGGTAATGGCCGCTTCCAGCACATTCATGTGCGCATTGCCGCAGGCGGCGTGAATAGGTGCACGCACATGCGCAATGGAACCAACGGGCGCACGCACATGCGCAATGGAACCAACGGGCGCGGGCGCGTCAATCGGCGCACACAACAGATGAAGCCACTTGCTGGCCTATATAAGACTGCCACTGAGCCCATCTCATTGCTTGATGGTCGTCAGCCTTCCTGTGTTCCTGAGACTCAGTTAAACTGCTGTTTGGATTCCCTGTTGTGACCCGGCTTGTTTCTGACCTGTCTGATCTGCTCTTCTGGTTTGACCCCCTGGCTTGCCTTACTGACCTGTTGCCTTCTCCTTCATCTGATCCCGGCTTGTTCCACGGACTTTGCCACAGTCTTCTGTTCCTGCCTGTTTCCTGTTACCAGACCATTGGCTTGTCTCCGTTCCTGCAACCTGCTTCTTCCTCCTGCTGGATATACTGGGTTTGACCCCCAGCCTGGCTGCCACTACTACTCCTTGAGCGGTGTCCTGCATCCACCGGTGTTCTTCAGGATCCCACCAGCTCTGCTCTCCTGGACCCATCTGGCAACCTGTGCTTCTCTGGGCACTACACCCTCTGTACCCAACCTCAGAGGTGTACTGCACTCAGCCACAAGGGGAGCCCTCTCGGCATCTCGGCCTCCAACCAGGTAAGTGACAGTACCATCAAGCCATGTCCGAGGCCGACAGAGGTGCTTTCCCGTTCGAGCTGATGTGCCAACAAGACACCTCTCTTTCACAAGCCATTCAGAGACTCCAAGAGGGCTATCTTCAGCTGGAAGATCGATTGCAGCACTCACCTGTTCCAGCCTCGATGGAGTCCAGTCAGCCCTCCACTGACACAGCACCAGCTTCCCTGCCTCAAGAAGCTACTTCTCCAACCTATACAGTGATGGCGTCTTCTCCCGAACCACGGGTACCAACACCCGAACGATTCCTCGGAGATCAAAAGAAGTTCAGGGCTTTTAAAAATGCATGCCTACTGTACTTGGCCCTCCAGCCTAGAACTTTTTCTTCCGAGTTCGTAAAAGTAGGATTCATAATTTCCCTACTATCCAAGGAACCCCAAGCTTGGGCCCACAACCTGCTGGAACAAAAGAGCTGACTTTGGATACCATGGACATTTTCTTTGAGGCTTTGGCCCTATTGTATGATGACCCCCAGCGTGTGGCCTCCGCTGAATCAGCCTTAACTGCCTTACGGCAAGGAGACCGCCCAGTGGAGGACTATACCGTAGAATTCCGCAGATGGTCCACCGATACAAGCTGGAATGGGGCAGCACTCAGGTTTCAGTATCGCCAAGGACTGTCTGAGACTCTTAAAGATGAGCTGGCCCGAGTCGCTGTTCCCGACACCCTTGACAAACTTATTCTCTTAGCCATTCAACTTGACAGGCGCCTGCGGGAACGGCGGACGGAATATGCTCAAAATTTCCAGCCTACTCAGAGACCACCAAAGTCTTCACCTACATCTACCTTCTCTGCAGATCTGAAGCAAGGACCAAAGCAAGTTGGCTTGGTCCGTTCCCCTCTTACCTTTGACGTGAGACAACATCAGCGGCAGGCCTCTCTTTGCCTATACTGCGGAGGGGCTGGACATTTCCTACGCAGTTGCCCCATAAGACCCAGTAAGGTCTACCCACCGAGGTCCACACATCTCCAAGTTTCCAGATCCTCCATTTCCTACCTTGCTCTCCCGATCTCCTTACAAATGGCAGGAAGGGAGGTCCAATTACAAGCAATTATCGACTCCGGAGCTTGCAGCTGTTTTATGGACTTATCTCTGGCTAAAAGACTTGGCGTGCCCCTTTATGAGAAGAAACAAGGACTAGAAGTTCTGCTTGCCGATGGCTCTTTGCCCAGTTCTGGACTTGTCACTCGAGAAACTATGCCCCTTTTCATTACTACGGATATCGGCCACCAAGAATTTGTCCGTTTTGACATTTTACACTCTCCCATGTTCCCCGTCATCTTGGGAATGCCGTGGCTACTGGCACACAACCCACGAATCAACTGGGTCAAGAAGGAAATCTCCCACTCTTCGGAGTATTGCCTACAGCATTGCTTTGCTCCCAACTCCAGTAAGCCTGCTAGCTGCCTGACCGTGCAACCTGCTCTCGACAACCTCCAGCATGTTCCCCCAGCTTATCATGAGTTCATAGACGTTTTTGACAAGAAAAAGGCCGATGTCCTTCCACCTCACCGACCTTATGATTGTCCGATAGAACTGCTCCCGGGGGCTGAGATTCCATTTGGTCGAATCTTTCCCCTATCCGAAAATGAGCTGGAGGCTCTACGTTTATATATTGACGAGAGCCTGAAAAAGGGGTTTATCCGACCCTCTTCTTTTCCTGCTGGGGCGGGCATATTCTTTGTGGAGAAGAAGGATGGCACATTACGGCCATGTGTAGACTACAGAGACATCAACAAAATTACCGTAAAAAAATCGATACCCACTCCCTCTGGTCCCTGAACTCTTTCAAAGATTCCGAACCGCCCAGATTTTCACCAAACTAGATCTGAGGGGCGCCTACAACCTCGTCCGCATCCGTCAGGGAGATGAGTGGAAGACAGCATTCCGGACGAGGTTCGGCCACTTTGAGTACCTTGTGATGCCGTTCGGATTATGCAATGCTCCAGCTACGTTCTAGCATCTAGTGAATGATATCTTCCGGGAATTCCTCGACTACTTTGTAATCGTATACCTCGACGATATTCTCATCTTTTCTGCCTCTTTGGAACTCCACTGAACCCACGTAAAGAAGGTGCTCCTAACCCTGAGAAAGCATGGACTATATGTCAAGGCAGACAAATGTGATTTCGAGAAAACATCTATTCAGTTTCTAGGCCTCATCATCTCCACAGAAGGAATTGCAATGGACCCAAAGAAAGTGGAGGCAATACTCGACTGGCCAGCTCCCTCGGACAGGAAGGGTGTTCAGCACTTCATAGGGTTTTCCAATTTTTACAGGAAGTTTGTGAAGGGTTTCTCCACCACCATAGCACCCATCACTCAGTTGACCCGTCAGAAGGCCCGTTTCCAGTGGTCCCCAGAAGCCCAGACAGCCTTTGACAAATTAAAGAGTCTATTCACTTCTGCACCTATCTTACAGCACCCAGATCCAACCTTACCTTATGTACTAGAAGTAGACGCTTCTGAAATAGCGACAGGGGCAATCCTGTCTCAACGGCGGGGTCCCAAGGCTCTTCTTTACCCCGTAGCCTTTTTCTCTCGAAAAATGAGTCCACCAGAAAGAAATTACGATGTCGGAGATCGAGAGCTACTGGCCATTAAATCTGCCTTAGAAGAGTGGAGGTACTTACTGGAGGGTGCCGCTCATCCCTCTATGATTTTTACAGACCAAAGGAACCTGGAGTACCTCAGGACAGCCAAACGTCTAAGACCTCGGCAAGCCCTATGGGCTTTGTTTTTCTCCAGGTTCAGTTTCCACCTTACATATCGGCCAGGTTCCAAGAATGGGAAAGCGGACGCACTCTCCTGAATGTTTCCAGACACCCCTGAAACAACAGAGCCAAGTACGATCCTTTCATCTCAAATTTTTTTGCTCATCCAACCTGATCTAAAGACTCTGATCAAACAAGCCTCTGCCCAGTGCTCTGAGCCAGAAGTGTCCTCACTGAGAGACCAAGATGGATTTTTGTGGCATCAGGATAAGATTTTTGTTCCCCAACCAGTTAGACTCCAAGTCCTAAAGATGTCACATGACCATAAACTTGCCGGACTTTTCGGAATACGAAGAACCACGGAACTTGTTCAATGCTCCTTTTGGTGGGCCAGCCTAAGACAGGACTGCAAAGAATATATTAATTCTTGCACCACGTGCCAGCGCAATAAAGGTTCCAATACCAAGCCATGGGGACTTTTGAGGCCACTACCCATTCCTAAACAACCCTGGAAAGAAATATCCATGGATTTTATAGTAGACTTGCCTCCCTCTGGGGGATGTACCACCATCATGGTAGTGGTAGACCGTCTTTTCAAAATGGCACATTTTCTCCCGATGATTGGCACACCCTCGGCTTCGGATACAGCAAACATGTTTATTAAAGAAATTGTCAGGTTACACGGACTACCAGATAGCATTGTCTCCGACAGAGGAGTACAATTTACTTCCAAGTTCTGGAGAGATCTTTGCAAGTCCTTATCAATTGAAGTATGTCTTTTCTCAGCTTACCACCTCCAGAGCAATGGTCAAACAGAAAGGACTAATCAGACCTTAGAACAGTACCTTCGATGCTTTTGTACCTGCTCACAAGATGACTGGATCTCCCTCCTTCCCTGTGCAGAGTTTGCATATAATAATTCTTTACATGCAGCAATCAATCAGTCTCCCTTCTGGGCAAATTATGGATTTCACCCCTCCTTCCTTCCGAATACGATACCCAAAGCATCTACTCCTGCTGTCCAGGATCGATTAAGGTCCATTCAAACCAACTACAGGGTACTTCAGGAGGCCATGCGAAAAGCTCAAGAGGAATATAAAAGGTTTCATGACAAGAAAAGAAGAGGGAATCCTGTCTTTAAGATTGGGGACAAGGTATGGCTTTCTTCAGTGAACCTTAAGCTCTCTTGTACCTCCCGGAAGCTTGGACCCAAGTTCATCGGTCCCTTTGAAATTAAAAGAGAAATAAATCCAGTGGCTTTTGAGCTGGCACTACCCAATACCTACAAGATCCACCCAGTATTTCACACCTCCCTGCTCAAACCAGCGGTATCCAGTCCTTTTCCTGGAAGAGAGGAGCCACCTCCGCCCCCAGTCTTAGTAGAGGGGGAAACGGAATTCGAGGTTGAAGCCATTACGGATTGCCGGAGGAGAGGTAGGCAGATCCAGTACCTCATCAAGTGGAAGGGATATCCCCCCGAAGACAATTCCTGGGAGTCTGCAAACAATGTACACGCTCCCAGACTGGTACGGGACTTTCACAATAGATACCCTGAAGCATTGGCCCGTGGGGGCATCCGGAGGCTGCCCCTTGGGGGGGGGGCACTGTCAGGGAAACGGCCGTAGGAGAACTGGCAATAGTGCCAGTACTGGTAATGGCTGCTTCCAGCACATTCCTGTGCGCATTGCCGCAAGCACATGCGCAATGGAACCAACGGGCGCACGCACATGCGCAATGGAACCAACGGGCGCACGCACATGCGCAATGGAACCAACGGGCGCACGCACATGCGCAATGGAACCAACGGGCGCGCGCACATGCGCAATGGAACCAACGGGCGCGCGCGCATGCACGGGCGCGTCAATCGGCGCACACAACAGATGCAGCCACTTGCTGGCCTATATAAGACTGCCACTGAGCCCATCTCATTGCTTGATGGTCGTCAGCCTTCCTGTGTTCCTGAGACTCAGTTAAACTACTGTTTGGATTCCCTGTTGTGACCCGGCTTGTTCCTGACCTGTCTGATCTGCTCTTCTGGTTTGACCCCCTGGCTTGCCTTACTGACCTGTTGCCTTCTCCTTCACCTGATCCCGGCTTGTTCCACGGACTTTGCCACAGTCTTCTGTTCCTGCCTGTTTCCTGTTACCAGACCATTGGCTTATCTTCGTTCCTGCAACCTGCTTCTTCCTCCTGCTGGATATACTGGGTTTGACCCCCAGCCTGGCTGCCACTACTACTCCTTGAGCGGTGTCCTGCATCCACCGGTGTTCTCCAGGATCCCACCAGCTCTGCTCTCCTGGACCCATCTGGCAACCTGTGCTTCTCTGGGCACTACACCCTCTGTACCCAACCTCAGAGGTGTACTGCACTCAGCCGCAAGTGGAGCCCTCTCGGCATCTCGGCCTCCAACCAGGTACGTGACACTAGGCTTGATCCTGAATTCTTTGGAGGTGAAGGTCTTCCTTCCTTGCAGACGCTCCAGTCGGCGGTGAAATTGTTGGCATCCCACAAATGGTCGTCTCTCCCCTTTTTTTGCACGAGTTCTGGGCCTCATGGTGACGTCCTTCGAGGCAGTTCCGTCTGCCCTATTTCACACTCAAGTATTGCAGGAAGAGATCCTGTCCACTTCGCACAGATCTCCATTGTCTCTAGATTCAGGTAAGTCCAACTGGTTAAGGCTTCCCTGAGAGGGTGGCTGCATTTCCCGGGTCTTCAGTCCGGGAGGTCGTCCCTTCTTTTCCATATGACTGTGATCACGATGGACGCCAGCCTCACGGTCTGGAAGAATCTCGACCACCGATCGATGTCCTCGACATTCGAGCGATCAGACTGTGCCTCTCCAAAGGGTCGCAGAGACTTCAGGGGCATCTGATCAGGTTTCAGTTGGACGGCCGCAGCGTCGGTAGTCGCTCGCATCCTAAGTTGGGCCGAAAGGAGCGCGCCGGCTCTATCGGCTGCTTACATCCGGGCATAGAGACCTGGCAGGCGAACTATCTGAGTCGCCAGATGTTGGACCAAGGGGTATGGTCTTTTTGCCGGAGGTGTTTTCAATTACTTTGTCAGAATTGGGGCACACCAGTTGTGGATCTCCTGGTTTCTCGACTCAATCGCAGGTGTCGAGGTTTGTGGCCACGTCCAGGGCTTCCTGGGCAGATGCGTCGTTCGCGTTGGTGGCTCCATAGGGAATTTATGCCTTTCCCCTACTGGAATTGCTTTCTCGTCTGCTCCGCAGAGTGGAGGCCGCAGGGATTCTGGTGATTCTAATTGCCCCAGATTGGTCCCAGGGTCCCTGGTACGCCAACCTCGGGAGACTGGTAGCTGACGTTCCTCGGCGGCTGCCAATGCGGGAGGACCCTCTGTCTCAAGGTCCCATGCTTCATCCTGTTTTACAGTCGCTGACTTTAACGCCTTGACTATTGAAAGCCAGGTACTAAGGGAACGTGGTCTGGCAGATTTGATAATCCCCTTTATGTTGGGGGCCCGGGATCCTTCTTCCTGGATGATCTACTATTGCACTTGGAAGGCCTACAGCTCTGTATGATGAGATGGCCGGGCGCCCACGGACATGGCCGGTTTCTCGGATCCTGTTGTTCTTACTGTGTGGTGTGGATCTGGACCTTGCCTTGAACACCGTTAAGGGGGAAGATTTCAGCCTTGGCTGCCTTCTTCCAATGGCCTCTGGTGGCTCACTCACTGGTAAGTACGTGTGTGCAGGGGGTCCGACACGTTCCCCCGTTTGGACCACCGCTTCCTCCGTGGACTTGACTCTAGTGCTCTTGGTACTTCAGGAACCTCCCTTTGAGAACATCAGGGAGTTTCCACTCTTTCTCAAAAAGTTGCCTTTCTAGTTGCCATTACTTTGGTCAGAAGGGTTTTCGCATTAGTGGCCTTGTCTTGCAAGTAGCCTTACTTGGTCTTCCACATGGATAAGCGGTGCTTCGCCCCCAACCTTCATTCCTTCCTAAGGTGGTTTCGTCTTTTCACCTATACGAGGACATTATGCTTCCATCCCTGTGTCCTCAGCCATCGCATCCCAGGAGGCTGCGCTACATACCTTGGACGTGCCCTACGGGTATACCTGTCTGCTTCTGCTCCGGTTCGGAGTTCTGACTCACTGTTCGTGCCGGTATCTGGTCCACAGAAGGGCCTGACGGTCTCATCGGCCATCTTTCTAGGTGGATCAGGCTGATTGTCATCCAGGCCTGTGCCCTTTAGGGGCGGGCGCCTCCCTTTCCTGTCACAGCGCATTCTACCAGGGCAATTGGTGCTTCCTGGGCTTTCCGACATCTAGCATCTGTCTCACAGGTGTGTGAGACGGCGACCTGGTCGTCTGTTCACACTTTCCCAATGTTTTACAAGTTTGATGTGTGTGCATCTTCGGATGCTTCCTCGGCCGCAAGTTTTTGCAGGCGGCTGTTTGAGGTTGCAACTTCTCCGTGAGGAGCTCTGTTTGTTTGGGGTGAAGTTAAGTCTTCTTTTGATTGCTGTGTCCGTCCATGGACGATAAGAGAAAATAGGATTTTATGGTGAGTACAAAAAATCCTATCTCGTTCGTCCATGGACGGACACAGCACCCAACCCTCCTTTTTTAGTTTGTACTGCTTTACTACGAACTGAGGCTGCTGACTGCAGGTAGGAGGGTTATGTACAGAGGGACCGCCCCGTGGGCGGGGCTGTTCAACTCTGTTAAAGTTACTTGTTTTAAGATAACTAACATGTTCTGCTTAGTCCTCTCCTATGAACAGGAGCATAACCCAATTTGTCAAGATTTAAGAAGCTGTGTCCGTCCATGGACGACAGAGAAAAGGATTTTACGGTGAGTACAAAAAATCCAATTTTTTTTCCTTTTGCTGCGGGACTGTTCTAAACATGGGAAAAATGTGCCACTTTAAAAGCATACAATAGACATCCCCAGGCATGATATTTAAAGGAATATTTCATTTTTATTGTTTCACTTTAAGCATTATTAAAATCACTGCTCCCGCAAAAACTGGAGTTTTCAAAACTTTTTTTTTGCATTGATACATGTCCCCTGGGGCATGACTCGGGTTCCCAAACACTTTTTATGACAATACCATGCATATAAGCCTTTAAAATTAGCACTTTTGTTTTTTCATGTTCGTGTCCCATAGACTTTAGTGGTGTTCCGCGGCTTTGGAATTTGCAGCGAACACTGCATAATGTGCTCATCCCTATCAATAACATATGATACAATTATTCTGCAGTTCCTGTGTCGAGGCCCCCGAGAACCCCCATATATTCCGGTGGGTAACTGGTGCTGTCCTGAAAGACTACAGGAAAAGACTTGGGTCTTGCAAAACTGGACCATGTTGCCGTTCTGCAGATTTGCTCTGGCCTCGCTCCAGCCCTTTCTGCTTGAGAAGCCGCCATAGCTCTAGTGGAGTGTGTCTTCATCACTATGGGATTCTCTTTGCCCACCAAAGTGTATGCTTGGCCAATGGCCATCCTAAGCCACCTAGCTATCGTTTGTCTGGAGGCCTTATAACCTTTTCTTGCCCCAGAAAATAAAATAAACAAGGAATCCATCTTCCTGACCGGTTTTGTTTCCTTCACATATTGAAGGACGCATCGCCTTACATCTAACGTGAAACTTAAATTCCCTCTCTCCTGAGGGATTGGAACGAAATGTGCGCAAAACTATTTTCTTCCCAGCACTGCGGAAATTCTAACACCGCAATGGGACTCTACCTCAAAGGAGCTTTCCACACACCAGTCCCTGAAGTGCATCCAGGTTTTCCAGTATATCAGGCGTGTCTCCTTTTTTCTGCTATCAAGCAGAGTGGACACTAACCTGTCTGAGAAGCCTTTAGATTTTAGCAGCTCTTCCTCAGTAACCAAGCTGCATGGTTCCACCGCTCTACCCGGGGGACAAAATACCAGTCCCTGCGAGAGAAGATCCTCCTGGCCTGGCAGCATCAAGGGGGGGGGTTCAGAACCGAGAACCAGGGTCTTCTGGGCCAGTGTGGTGCCACGAGAATCAGGGTTGAGTTTCCAGAGGAAACACTAATAACTGAAAGGCCAGCAGGGGAAGCCTGATGCAGTGTTTCCTGTGGAAGAGAGGAGCCAGAGTCTCTCATGGTGGCTGTCCTGAAAGACGCTGGTGCGTTGTACCAGAAACATTTTTTTAGTGTCATTTTAAATGTAACAAATTATAGAATAAAATGTATATGTTTTACTTGCAGTACAATTTTTTTTTTTTACATCTTTTTGACCAGAGATTCCACAGAAAATAAAAATTTGGCAAAACAATACTGGCAAAAGAGAGCCTAGTTCTTCACAAAAATAAATATATGTGTAATAAGTTTTCAGTACAGATATACAGTGGTATTGTCAGAACTATTGGGGTTAAAAATAATTAATTCCTAAGGTTTCTGCATTATATATATATATATATATATATATAATTTTTTTTTATATATATATATATATATATATATTTTGTGAACATGACAGAAGCCATTTTGCTTTGATTTTATTTTTTAAAGAGGTTAACTTAAGGCAGCATTGTCTTTGAAACTAAGAAACCCTCACAAGAAGGTTTTAAGTGTCTTCTTTTAAGTTTTCTTAAATTCTATTTCCTGTCGCATCTTCATGGCAGCATACACCTTTGGGTTGTGGCTCCGCCCTCACAACCTGATAGGACCGTTTAACTATTAAGCCCAGAGCGGGCCCCCGCCCAGGTATTCTCTTTTTTTTTCCTCACCTAAGACCTGACAAGGACAGCAAAGATGAAGAACCCCCTTACCGCTTGGCCCCAGCCAGGTTCAGCCCCTCCTGGGTGGAAGTCCTATCCTGTACAGCCTCTAAATGAGCTATATGGAAGGAACCCCACTCTGATGGTCTCAGGGGTATGTACCAGCTTTCTATTACAAACCTTTATTAGGTTTTTTTCTTGGCAGCGACCTCCAGCCCCTCCGTGCACCCTTTCACTAACCTGAGCCTTGTAGTTCCTCAAGCATCCTAGTCCGATGAGTGCCAGCTCCTCACAGACCTTAACTAGGTCTCTATAGCGGCCCCCAGCTCTCCTGGTTATCTGCATAAAAAAACGGGCTTTCAGCGACCTGTAGTCCCACAGCAGGCATAGCGCTGAGCGTCCAGCTACTTCCACGCATGTGCAGACAGAGAAAGGTATCCACAATGGTAATTCCTGTGTATGCCAGTTTCCAAGATGGCGCCGGCTCGCTCATGACGTCATCACTGGGCGACGGCGGCGGCAGTTTTAAAAACCAAATCCTTTCTGCTGCTTTTTCTCTTGAACACTGCACCTGTCAACAGCGTTTTTCGGTGGGATAGATTGCACTGCTGTCTCTTCCTTAAGGTAAGCTTCTTAAAATCTATTTCCTTACTGGGTCTCACCTTTTCCTACTACCTGCACACTCATACCACTATCTGTTGTAGGGGACCCAAGAGGTCAGACTATATCACTCCTCATGGAGGTCGCTGCCCCGGTACACCATCACCAGCCTAATAGGTAAGGGGGGGGGGAAGATTGGTAAGTAGTGAAGATTGAAAAAGAGAGCCTGTCACTAATGCTGTCTAAATTGGACAGCCCTATCAGGTCGGCCAGATCGTCGGATTCAAGACGACAAGAGCCATCTAGAAGAAGCCCAAGCCATAGACAAAGCCGCTCAGATCGCGGTAGAAGTCGCTCACGCACAAGACGAAGTCGCTCAAGTCGCAGAAGGAGCCGTTCAAAATCCTATTCACGGCACAGACACTCCTACAGGAGGTCTCCTTCACGCAGACGCTCCCCTCAGCATTCCCGTCCATCAGGGAGTTCATGCTGGGTTTGCGGTGCCATAGCACTTCCGGACAAGCTGGCCTGTCGCACATGCTTGGACGAAGCAACTAGAGAGAGAGAGCCAAGCAGAGAACCGGCTATATTTACATCCCTGCAAATCGCAGAGTCAGAAACAAGCAGATCAGTGCAAGGCACTTCACCTGCGACTCCCTCCACATCTAAAAAGTCAGACCCCCTATCTGACAATGAGGACTTGGAGGTATCCACTGGGTTTGACTTTGCACTTATAGAACCCTTCATAAAGTCAGTGAAGGAAGCTATAGATTGGGAAGAGGAAAAAGAAACTCCGCAAAAAGCGAATAAATATTTTCCGAATCTCAAAAAAGAATCAGAAACCTTCCCATTTATAGAAGAACTGGAGGAATTAATTAAAGAGGAATGGCAAAAACCTGAGAAGAAGACTAGTCTCAGCAATAGACTTGCCAAGCTATACCCATTAAAGGAATCCAGTGCCAATCCACTAGTAACTCCACCAGTGGTAGACTCCTCCCTGATGCGCCTAGCCCGGCGCGTAACTCTTCCAATAGAAGATGCGACTACATTCAAGGACGTATTGGACAGAAAGATCGATCTTGATCTTAAGAGAGCCCATCTATCCGCAGGTGGTGCCTGCAGACCCACAATAACACTAGCAGCAGTGGGAAGGGCTATCTCAAGTTGGTCCTCCAACGCCGAGAAGTTGGTAGCAGAAGGAGTAGAACAAGAGCAAGTAATCTCAGCTCTCCAGGAACTCAGCCTTGCAGGCGACTTTGTCGCAGAAGCCTCTGTAGTCAACATCCAGAGCAATGTTAAGCTCAGTGATGGCCAGGAGGGCACTCTGGCTAAAACCATGGTCAGCAGACCCCTCCTCAAAATCCAACTGGTGTAAAATCCCATTTGACAGCACAAACCTCTTCGGGGAGAAACTAGACTCGGCCATTTCAAAAGCCACCGGCGGGAAGTCTGGACTCATTCCTTCAGACAGAAGGCCTAGACAACAAAGGGCACCCACATTCAGACGGAACCTCACAGATAGATACAGGGAGGCAAAGTCCTACAAGCCTGGCAGGGAGTACAGAAAAAATTGGAAGAATCCACAATCTTCCTTCCTAAAAATCCAAAAGTCTAAGACCCCTACCCCGGGGGAACAGAAGTCTTTTTGAAGATACGTCCGCCCAACCAGCCGTAGTAGGAGCCAGACTAAAGGACTTCAAGCAGGTTTGGGCGGACATAATAAGAGACCCATGGACAGTGGCTACTGTCCAAGAAGGACACAAATGGAGGTTCAAGATTCGACCTCCCAGAGACCAATTCATCAGAACCAGAATTCCAACATCCCGAGAAAAGAAACTCATATTGGCAGAATATGTCCAGGATCTAATCCAAAAACAGGCCATAGTGGAAGTCCCACCTCCACAAAGAGGAAAAGGTTTCTACTCCCCTCTGTTCTTGGTAAAGAAAAAGACTGGGGATCTGCGTCCCGTCCTAGACCTAAAAAGTCTCAATCGCTCAATCCTGGTGGAGACTTTCAAGATGGAAAGTCTACAATCAATCCTCTATGCCATAAATGTCGGCGATTGGATGCTCTCTGTGGATTTAAAGGACGCTTACCTGCATGTTCCCATTCACGCAGCATTCCAAAAATTTCTCCGCTTTTCGGTAAATCACCAACACTTTCAGTTCCAAAGTCTCCCGTTCGGGATCTCTACCGCTCCCAGAACATTTCCCAAGGTCCTGTTACCAGTGATAGCTCTACTAAGGGAGCAAGGATTGAGAGTCCACCACTATCTGGACGACATACTATTGCTGGCAGACAGCCAAGAGTCTCTTCTACTCCACCGAGACACTTTAACAACCACCTTGCAAAAATTTGGGTGGCTGATAAATTGGAAAAAAAGCAATCTCCTACCCACTCAGAGAATGGTCTTCCTGGGGGCGGAACTGGATACCAAACTCAACACCATAGAACTCCCCCGAGAGAAAATTCCCATCATAATCCAGAGGGCAAAGAGATTACTCTTATCCAACACACTCCCAGCCAGAGAATGTCTCAGCATCATGGGGTCACTATCAGCAACCATTCCTATGGTCCAATGGGCCCAGTGGAACACAAGACCTCTCCAAATGTCATTTCTGAGACAGTGGAACGGAGTATCGATGTCCCAACGAATCACCATTAGAGATGTACAGAACTATTCGCCGGCGAAAAGTTCCCGGCGAACATAGCTTGTTCGCGTTCGCCGCGGCCGGCGAACATATGCGATGTTCGGTCCGCCCCCTATTCATTATCATTGAGCAAACTTTGACCCTGTACCTCACAGTCAGCAGACACATTCCAGCCATTCAGCAGCATACCCTCCCTCCCAGACCCTCCCACCTCCTGGACAGCATCCATTTTAGATTCATTCTCAAGCTGCAGTCTTAGCGAGAGGAGGGACAGTTTAGCTGCTGCTTATTTTATAGGGAAAGCTAGGCTAGGCAAGTGTATTCAGTGTTCACTCCACTCCTGAAAGACTCATCTGATCTCTGCTGTAAGCACAGCGTCCTGACAGCACCCCAAAAAACCC
The DNA here is from genome assembly GCA_029206835.1 of Rana muscosa. Lineage (NCBI taxonomy): Eukaryota > Metazoa > Chordata > Amphibia > Anura > Ranidae > Rana > Rana muscosa. The sequence continues at coordinate 635,390,860 of CM055116.1, forward strand.
TTTTTAGGGCTGGTAAAACACCAGTCTGCTTTTTTTTTTTTCCTGGACAGCATCTATTTTAGATTCAGTCTGTACTTAAGCTGCAGTGTTAGTCAGAGGAGGGACAGTTTAGCTGCTGCTGATTTTATAGGGAAAGCTATAGGCAAGTGTATTCAGTGTTCACTCCACTCCTGAAAGACTCATCTGATCTCTGCTGTAAGCACAGCGTCCTGACAGCACCCCAAAAAGACCTTTTTAGGGCTGGTAAAACACCAGTCTGCTTTTTTTTTTTTCCTGGACAGCATCTATTTTAGATTCAGTCTGTACTTAAGCTGCAGTGTTAGCCAGAGGAGGGACAGTTTAGCTGCTGCTGATTTTATAGGGAAAGCTAGGCTAGGCAAGTGTATTCAGTGTTCACTCCACTCCTGAAAGACTCATCTGATCTCTGCTGTAAGCACAGCGTCCTGACAGCACCCCAAAAAGCCCTTTTTAGGGCTGGTAAAACACCAGTCTGCTTTTTTGTTTTTTCCTGGACAGCATCTATTTTAGATTCAGTCTGTACTTAAGCTGCAGTGTTAGCCAGAGGAGGGACAGTTTAGCTGCTACTGATTTTATTAGGAAAGCTATAGGCAAGTGTATTCAGTGTTCACTCCACTCCTGAAAGACTCATCTGATCTCTGCTGTAAGCACAGCGTCCTGACAGCACCCCAAAAAGCCCTTGTTTTTTTTCCCCGGCACAGTAGCTTACATAAAAAAAACACAACAGTTTTGACTGCAGTAGATGAGCAGTCAGTTGCCTGCCAGCGTGTGTGTCAGACCTACAGTGTCTACTGTGCCAACTTCTGCCAGTGCACAGTGCCACTCATATCTGGTGTCACAGTAGCTTGCATAAAAAAAACACAACAGTTTTGACTGCAGTAGATGAGCAGTCAGTTGCCTGCCAGCGTGTGTGTCAGACCTACAGTGTCTACTGTGCCAACTTCTGCCAGTGCACAGTGCCACTCATATCTGGTGTCACAGTAGCTTGCACGCATAGTACAACTAAACTAATCTAAAAAAAATGACAGGCAGAAGCAGGCCACCCCGCAGGGGCTGTCGTGGTCGTGGTGCTGTGATTCCCTTTGGCCCTAGAATAATGCCCAGTGTTCAGGGGCCACATACCCTGAACTCGAAAAGTTCTGAGGACATAGTTGACTGGCTAACACAGGACAGCCAATCTTCTACAGCTTCCGCTCGGAACCTTGACGCACCATCCTTCTCCAGCTCAGCTTTGGGCACCTCTCAAGTTACCACTCGCCCGCCTGCCGCCACCACCAACACTAGCACCACAGTTGCTTCACTTGATCTGTCAGAGGAGTTATTTACACATGAGTTGGAAGAAATGAGTGATGCACAAACATTATTGCCAGAGGATGTAGATAAAAGGGATATGTCTCAGTCAGGCAGCATTACACACATGGGTGTACGGTGTGATGATGATGATGTTGTACCCGCTGCTGCTTCCTTTGCTGAGTTGTCAGATACAAGTGAAGCGGTTGATGATGACGATGTGGATGTCACGTGGGTGCCCGCTCGAAGAGAAGAAGAACAGGGGGAAAGTTCAGATGGGGAGACAGAGAGGAGGAGGAGACGAGTTGGAAGGAGGGGTAGGTCGTCGCAAGGAGCTAGTGGCACAGTCAGACAGCATGTATCGGCACCCGGGGTCAGCCAGACAGCACGCCAATCAACGCATGCTGTTGCCACCACCAGAATGCCGCCATTGCAAAGCTCAGCAGTGTGGCATTTTTTTTGTGTGTCTGCCTCTGATAACAGCGATGCCATTTGCAACCTGTGCCAAAAGAAACTGAGTCGTGGGAAATCCAACACCCACCTAGGTACAACTGCTTTGCGAAGGCACATGATCTCACATCACAAACGCCTATGGGATCAACACATGATCAAGCAGCACACTAGCTCAAAGCCACTATCCTCCTCCTGGTCCAGCATCTTCAGCCACGTCAACCATTGCTGTCCTCCTTGCCCCCTCTCAACCATCTGACACTACGTCTCTCGCCTTGAGCAGTTCCTGCTCATCTGCCCACAGTCAGGTGTCTGTCAAGGACATGTTTGAGCGTAAGAAGCCAATGTCACAGAGTCACCCCCTTGCCCGGCGTCTGACAGCTGGCTTGTCGGAACTCTTAGCCCGCCAGCTTTTACCATACAAGCTGGTGGAGTCTGAGGCCTTCAAAAAATTTGTAGCTATTGGGACACCGCAGTGGAAGGTACCCGGCCGAAATTTATTTTCACAAAAGGCAATCCCCAACCTGTACTCTATTGTGCAAAAGGAAGTCATGGCATGTCTGGCACACAGTGTTGGGGCAAGGGTCCATCTGACCACTGATACCTGGTCTGCAAAGCACGGTCAGGGCAGGTATATCACCTACACTGCTCATTGGGTAAACCTGCTGATGGCTGCCAAGCATGTAATGCGTGGCTCTGCAGAGGAGTTGGTGGTGACACCACCACGACTTGCAGGCAGGCCTGCTGTCACCTCCTCTACTCCTCCTACTCCATCCTCTTCGATAACCTCCTCGGCTGAGTCCTCTTCTGCTGCTGCGTCTTGCTCCACATCAACAGCACCCCCCCAGCTCCCCAGGGGCTATTCCACATCCCGGATACGAAAGTGTCACGCTGTCTTGGGGTTGACTTGCCTGAAAGCAGAGAGTCACACCGGACCAGCACTCCTGTCCGCCCAGAACGCACTGGTGGATCAGTGGCTGACTCCGCACCAACTGGAGATCGGAAAAGTGGTGTGTGACAACGGAAGCAATTTGTTGGCGGCATTGAATTTGGGCAAGTTGACACATGTGCCGTGCATGGCACATGTGTTAAATCTGATTGTACAACGCTTTGTGCATAAGTACCCAGACTTACAGGATGTCCTCAAGCAGGCCAGGAAGGTGTGTGGCCATTTCAGGCGTTCCTACACAGCCATGGCGCACTTTTCAGATATCCAGCGGCGAAACAACATGCCAGTGAGGCGCTTGATTTGCGACAGCCCGACACGTTGGAATTCAACACTCCTAATGTTCGACCGCCTGCTCCAACAAGAAAAAGCCGTCAACGAGTATTTGTATGACCGGGGTGCTAGGACAGCCTCTGCGCAGCTGGGAATTTTTTTGCCACGTTACTGGACGCTTATGCGCAATGCCTGTAGGCTCATGCGTCCTTTTGAGGAGGTGACAAACCTAGTCAGTCGCACTGAAGGCACCATCAGCGACATCATCCCATTTGTTTTCTTCCTGGAGCGTGCCCTGCGAAGAGTGCTGGATCAGGCCGTAGATGAGCGTGAAGAGGAAGAGGAAGAGTTGTGGTCACCATCACCACCACCAGAAACAGCCTTATCAGCATCGCTTGCTGGACCTGCGGCAACGCTGGAAGAGGAGTCTGAGGAAGAGGAGTCAGAGGAGGAATGTGGCTTTGAGGAGGAGGAGGAAGACCAACCACAGCAGGCATCCCAGGGTGCTCGTTGTCACCTATCTGGTACCCGTGGTGTTGTACGTGGCTGGGGGGAAGAACAGACCTTCAGTGAGATCAGTGAGGACGAGGAACAGGACATGAGTAGCTCGGCATCCAACCTTGTGCAAATGGGGTCTTTCATGCTGTCGTGCCTGTTGAGGGACCCTCGTATAAAAAGGCTGAAGGAGAACGACCTGTATTGGGTGGCCACGCTACTAGACCCCCGGTATAAGCAGAAAGTGCCAGAAATGTTAACGAATTACAGGAAGTCGGAAAGGATGCAGCAGTTCCAAAATAAATTAAAAAGTATGCTTTACACAGCGTATAAGGGTGATGTCACAGCACAACAGGAATCTAACAGGGGAAGAGGTGAAAGTAATCCTCCTCCTACCACGACCATGCCGGCAAGGACAGGACGCTTTACAGACGTATTGTTGATGGAGGACATGCGGAGTTTTTTAAGTCCTACGCATCGCCACAGCCCTTCGGGGTCCACCCTCAGAGAACGACTCGACCGACAGGTAGCAGACTACCTCGCCTTAACTGCAGATATCGACACTCTGAGGAGCGATGAACCCCTTGACTACTGGGTGTGCAGGCTTGACCTGTGGCCTGAGCTATCCCAATTTGCGATAGAACTTCTGGCCTGCCCCGCTTCAAGTGTCCTTTCAGAAAGGACCTTCAGTGCAGCAGGAGGTATTGTCACTGAGAAGAGAAGTCGCCTAGGTCAAAAAAGTCTAGATTACCTCACCTTTATTAAGATGAATGAGGCATGGATCCCGAAGGGACTGACAGTGGGCGATACATTTGACTAAAAAAGGCCTGATGAGATGAGCTGCCTTGGGCTAAAAATGGTCCACAAGCCGCAATGTTTTAGGGCACTTTCTGCCTGAAAAACATATTTTTTTCTGGCCGCTGCTACAGCAGCGGCTGCAACAATACCTAATTTTACAGGCATGTGTACATGCCTAATTTTTCTGGCCTCTGGTGCTGCACTGTGGCTGCAAAAAAAACAAACAAAAAAACACATACCTGTGTCAATTCCCCTTCGTGATCATTACCTTGTTGTGGTGAAGGGGCTTGCGTATCACAATGAAGCGACCATCTCTATGAGTGTGTTGGCAATGGCGTTGTTGGCACACCCCAGATGGTAAGGTCGTTGCTTCATTGTGAACAGACCAAAAGCGATCGGCTTGATAATTTTGCATAGAAAAAACATAAATTTTCTTTGTGATCATCTAAGGTGATCATTAAAGCCTTGCGGTTGTGCAAATGGACTGTTTGCAGTTGTTTGCGGTGCGTTAAACGGGGAGTTTGGTCTGTCCGAGTTTGGTCTGTCACTGTGAAGCGGGCGTAACCCTTACACTACCTGATCGATACAACATCATACCTGATGTTTTAAAGCACGTTATTCCAAACACATTAGGAATGTTAGGTGATTTATGCCCTTTATGGATTAAAACCCGACTCTGCGTCAACTACGTAATTTTCCATGGGAGTTTTGCCATGGATCCCCCTCCGGCATGCCACAGTCCAGGTGTTAGTCCCCTTGAAACAACTTTTCCATCACTATTGTGGCCAGAAAGAGTCCCTGTGGGTTTTAAAATTCGCCTGCCTATTGAAGTCTATGGCGGTTCGCCGGGTTCGCCCGTTCGCGAACATTTGCGGCAGTTCGCGTTCGCCATTCGCGAACGGAAAATTTTATGTTCGCGACATCACTAATCACCATCCAAAACAAGGTCAAACAATCACTATGGTGGTGGACCCGGTTGCACAACCTAAAAAGGTACAAACACATAGTCACCCCTCCCCAGGAGGTGATTACTTCAGACGCCAGCAGGGAAGGCTGGGGAGCACACTACCAGCAACTCGCAGTTCAAGGCCGTTGGTCTTTCGAGACACAGGACGTAGTATCGAACATCCTGGAGATGAAAGCAGCTTTCCAAGCTCTACTAGCCTTCAGTCCTCTCCTGAAAGGGAAATAAGTCCTGTTGAGGATGGACAACAGGGTGGCAGTTGCCTATATCAACAGGCAAGGCGGCACCAAAAGCCGATCCATGATGCAGGAAGTCCGCCCAGTCCTCGAATGGGCGCAAGTGAATCTGTCGGGGTTAACGGCGTTATATGTCCCAGGAACGCAGAACCAGCTGGCCGACACGCTAAGCAGAAGCTTCATTTCCAACAACGAATGGGCTCTGAGTCACCAAGCTTTCTCCCTCATAGCAAGAACTTGGGGCATGCCGGATATAGACCTGGCAGCGACTCCAGACAATGCAAAGTGCCGGAGGTACCTGACAAGAACCCCCTGCACTTCAGCGGAAGGGACAGACTGTCTACAACACGAGTGGAACTTCCATCTGGGTTACATCTTCCCCCCGACACCTCTCATACCGAGATTCCTTCTCAGGCTCAAGAGGTCATCTTCCACAGTGATAACAATCCTTCTATTTTGGCCGAGACGACCATGGTTCACCACTCTCCTTCAGCTGAATACAGTAAAACCTTTACCGCTTCCACCAGCAGCGGATCTACTCTCCCAGGGACAACTTCTTCATCCATCACCGGAAAGAATGCACCTGACAGCCTGGAGATTGAAAGGGCTAGGTTCTTAAACCAAGGCTGCTCCCAAAAAGTGGTAGATACTCTTCTTCAAGCCAGAAGATACACCACCAACAATACCTATAAGAGGATCTGGGATAATTTTCTCTCAGTAGCACAGCAACAAAACTGGAACCCATCTTCTCCAACAGTTGCTCAAATCCTTGAGTTTCTCCAGTTAGGCCTAGAGAAAGGCCTCGGGTCAAGCAATTTAAAAGTTCACGTGTCAGCATTATCAGATATGACAGGAGTCAAGTGGGCACAAGAGCCACTAGTCATTCAGTTCCAGAGGGCATGCCTAAAGTTAAAGCCTCCCAGAAAACCTTCCTTCCCAACTTGGGATCTTTCGGTCGTACTAGAAGCTCTATCACAAGAACCATTTTTTCCATTAGAAAACATCTCCTTGTGGGACTTAACACTCAAAGTCACTTTCTTAATCGCAATAACATCAGCCAAAAGAGTCTCAGAGATGCAAGCTTTATTGGCGAAAGAACCATACTTGATTGTCTACCCGGACAAAGTAGTCCTAAGACCATCCGATCGGTTTATTCCAAAGGTGTCATCCTCCTTCCACTTCAATCAGGAGATTAACCTTCCTGCTCTCTCCACAGAACAAGGGGATCCACATCCGCTGGATGTAAGAACTAACATCCTAACCTACCTGTCAACAACAAACGACCTTAGGAAGTCGGAAAACCTCCTGGTTATCCCACACGGCTTTAGAAGAGGTCAAGCAGCAACCTCTCGCACCATCGCAGCATGGCTGGTGAAGATCATCAAAAAGGCTTATTCTCTGAGTCAAACGCAGATACCTGAGGGCTTAAAGGCACATTCTACAAGGGCAATGGCGACCTCCTGGGCGGCCTACTGCAGAGTGTCTTCGGAAACTATTTGCCGAGCAGCGACCTGGTCCTCAAGGAATACCTTTATTTCTCATTACAAGGTGGACTCTGCCAGATTATCCATGGCAGAGTTTGGACGAGCAATTATTCAGTCCAACACCTCTATTACATGTAAATAAAAAAAATTGTCCTAATGCTCAGACCCACCCAGTCTGCGAGTTATTCACCCAAAGGTGTATGCTGCCATGATGTGACAGGAAAATGGAAAATTGTATACTCACCTTTCCGTAATTTTCCTTTCCTGTCGCATCTTCATGGCAGCATACAGATGCCCACCCGTCTGAGGTGAGGTGTATATATATACTAGAATACCTGGGCGGGGGCCCGCTCTGGGCTTAATAGTTAAACGGTCCTATCAGGTTGTGAGGGCAGAGCCACAACCCAAAGGTGTATGCTGCCGTGAAGATGCGGCAGAAAGGAAAATTACGGAAAGGTGAGTATACAATTTTCCATTTTTCTGTCAGCCAGGGGAAATAAGGAGAAGGTCCATGGGCAGTGTTTAGACTAGAGACTCATATTTCAAATGAGCTCACAGACCAATTTTTTTCAGGAATGCAAGATAGGGCTTATTTACAAATGAAACATATTGTATTGTGTATTGCATAAACAATCATAGTAGCTATAATGCCAAATATATATTATATATATATATATATATATATATATATATATATAAAAGTAATTATATGAACGATTAAGTGAATAATTTTACATATATTGGTTTATGTATTTAAATAATAAATTTTCTTTCATAATATATTCATGATATTGTTTGGATATTCATAAAATCCATTAATGCATATATATTATCATAATAAGGGTTACAAATATGGAATCCTATGAAAAGTTTACGAGTATAGAAATTATACTGATGTAAAATCCTTGTGTTTTGAATAACCGGGAGGTTTCTGGTGCCATGACTTTCAATGTATGCAAGAAGTTAAGTCAATGATCGTATCCAAATAGTCTCATAACCATATATCTGAGTTTTAGTCAAGATGTCTAGGAAGTTGACACAAGTGTCAGCTCTAGATATTAAATAGTTTCTGTTAAAGTGGTTGTAAACCCTCCTAAATTTTTTTTTTTTTTAACTAGCTGTAAGAGAAAGGCATAATGAGCTATTATGACTAGCATAATAGCTCATTATGCATCACTTACCTTAGATCGGGGCCCCCGAAGCCGTCCTCGTCTCCCTCTTCAGCCGCATCCATCGCTGCGGCGATAGCCGGAAGGTTACTTCCGGGTATCGCCGCTGCAGCCAATCACAGCGCCGCTCCGGCACTGTGATTGGCCGGAGCGGCGAAGACGTGACTCCGCGCATGCGCGCGTGAGCCGTCGAATTCGGCTACGTCGTCAAATGTTGCGACCTAGCCGAATTTGTGAATGGGGTTAACCCCATGCGCGTGACGTCAGCGTCGCCGCATTTAAATGCAAATATCTCCTTAACCGTGTAGGTTAAGGAGATATTTCATGCACCTACAGGTAAGCCTTAATCTAGGCTTACCTGTAGGTCTTTGTTTATAAAGTGGGTTTACAACCACTTTAAGCCTAAGTCAAATGGTCATTCATAAATTGAATTGGACATGGAAAAAAACATTTTTTTTTTGACATCTCTCATGAAGTGAAAGGCATTTCCACACCCACATACTGAGGGCAATATAGACAGATTAACAACGAGGCTGGGGGGGGGGGGGGGTATCTTGAGAAAGACGAGGGGAACTATAGGAGATCTTGAGACAGAGAGACAAGAGGAGAAAAACAAAGCGCAGAAATGTAGTAATGAGGGTCAAAGCTATCCTTTGGGACACCCAACTGATACTTCTCACAACAAAAGTTTCTTAGACCACCGGTAAAGTAATAATGTTTTTATTTTTACCTTTTGGTAATTGAATTGTTTTGGCATATACAAAACAAAACCATTTAAATATATAAAAGGTAACAACTGCGCTAGCAAACAGTTAAAAAACTTCTAAACATTAGGCAGCAGAAATAGTGTGACAACACCTCAAACAATAAACAAAGAAAAAACTGCGCCACTTTTAACCAAAGTCTATTAGGAATTCGGAACTTATTTAGATCTTATTTAGATGTGTATGGAAATCTATCAGGCATCACACCAAAATAGTCCAGTGGCATTTAACCAATCATCTAAATTAGTCCATAGGTCATTAGGGTGACCCCAAACTTCACACCACCGTGATTACTCAAAGCAAGCCGTGAAGAATCCACCACCAAAGAGAGGGGGAGCAGCTTACCAGAAGCCAAGCGGTTAATGGCATTGGACCTTTGACCCAGCTGCAGCCTTTGGTGATGCAAAACGTCCCTTCCACAGCCAGTATTCTCATTCGGATGGTCCGTACACACAGTATCCAAATCATACACCCAACATGGAATAGAAAAGGGCAGGCCAATAGCGTAATTCCGTATGGTATTAGATTTATTAAAAAATATAGGTCATACTTACAAAGTAAAATCAGCATGTAAACAGTAAAATGCCGGCCGGCATGTCGGAAGCCTCACTCCTCGAACGTGGTGACGTCACTGAGCGTCCTCAGTTCAATTGAAAACGTCCATTGAATGACGAAACGCGTCTAGAAGGGCGCTCAGTGACGTCACCACATTCGAGGAGTGAGGCTTCCGACATGCCGGCCAGCATTTTACTGTTTACATGCTGATTTTACTTTGTAAGTATGACCTATATTTTTTAATAAATCTAATACCATACAGAATGACGCTATTGGCCTGCCCTTTTCTATTCCATGCTGGATGTATGATTTGGATACTGTGTGTACGGACCATCCGAATGAGAATACTGGCTGTGGAAGGGACGTTTTGCATCACCAAAGGCTGCAGCTGGGTCAAAGGTCCAATGCCATTAACCGCTTGGCTTCTGGTAAGCTGCTCCCCCTCTCTTTGGTGGTGGATTCTTCACGGCTTGCTTTGAGTAATCACGGTGGTGTGAAGTTTGGGGTCACCCTAATGACCTATGGACTAATTTAGATGATTGGTTAAATGCCACTGGACTATTTTGGTGTGATGCCTGATAGATTTCCATACACATCTAAATAAGATCTAAATAAGTTCCGAATTCCTAATAGACTTTGGTTAAAAGTGGCGCAGTTTTTTCTTCATTTAAATATATGGCAGAGCAAATTGGAGTTGTATTATTTTTACCTGCAGCATGAAATAATTATATTCCAAATATTAAGAGACATACACATTTTTGTCTGTCTCTACAAAGCGAAGGTCGAAGTCTGTACAATGGTTTTGTCGTAATATGCGTTTAAAAATAAATTCATTCTAAATGTATTTTTTTATTTAATATTGAGTCTTGAATAAATTATCAAGCTCTGTGCACAGTATAACATTTTGTCTGTGCATTTTTAAAGTGTAAGCTTGAAGGTGTTTTTGTTTTGAGAAGAATCACAAGTGTTAATGTCAACACCTAGCTTGTTTACATAAGTCCGTAGAGCCACGGAAAGCTATTCACTAAAGCCTCATACACACAATCGGACTTCCATCAGACTTTTCCGTGGATTTTGGGCCGAAAGGGCGTTGGCCGTGAACTTGTTATGCATACACACGGCAGAACTTTTTCAGCCAACAGTCACCAAATCACGTGCTTTTTCAGCTCTTTACCACCACCTTTTGGACAACTTCTGCTATTGTTGTCTGATGTTTAGCATTGGTTCGGAGCATGCGTGTTTGTACTTTGGACTTGTGTACACACGATCGGATGATCCTCAATTTTGTTGCCGGAACGTTTGAGAGCATGCACAGCAAACATTTGTCCGTTGAAAAACTGAAAACATGGAGCATACAGACGGTCGGATTGTCGATAAAACACGTCCGTCAGACCGTTGTTGTCAAAAAGTCTGATCGTGTGTATGGGCCTTTAGAGTTACCAAGTCTAAATTTCCCAAGACATCTTTGAAGTATTAAAATATGGTATTTTTGTAATAAGAACTTGTGGTAAAAATGTATTATTTATTTGATGTTATATACATTTTTGTATTACAAAAATATATGATATTTTTTTATACTGAATTTTAGTTAATAAATATATGTTTTTAGAACATTGTTGTACTCACTTGTCTTCAAAATAGCACAGATAATTGAACATGAATTAATTGGTTGTATTTGTGGAAAAATTTGAAAATCTCCCTACACCACAGATCTTGCATAATTTCATAAATATAATATTGTTTTAAGATTTCATTATAAACATTCTGACAGTATACAAGTACGAGAGCTGAAGTGGTTTAGAAGAGGTGGATAGTTACAGTCGAACTATTAGAAAAATTGTTTTTTTCATTTTGCTTAGAACAAGGAAGGGTTACACCCCGTCAGATTTTTTTATTTGCCATCTGTATCCCATTGCGGAGATTTCCCATCACTTCCTGTCCAATAGCCAAATACAAAGTGAGAGGAAATCTCTGCAAATTAAGCAAATTCCTTGGGAACCTCCAGGTCACCAGAATTGGTATCTCCATTGGAAGACTTCCCCTCTATTTTTTTCTGGGGACAACCGAAAATGTGGGATTTTCTTTTACTTTCACTTTCAATGATAATGGTAAACAGAACAAATAGAAAGGGTGAATCTTCTTAACAGGGGGCACAGACAGTAATAAAAACTGACAGGTGTTTTATTCCCTATCTACTCTAAAACTGAAAAAAATGTTGCCTGTAGTTATACTTTAACCACTTGCCGACCGCAATAAGGAAATATATACGTTGCAGTTTGCAAGTGGTTTTACCGGGTTAATGGCTGAAGATAGCAGCCATAACCCGGGTATTGTTTTTTTTCAGCCCGCGGCTGGCTCTCTTGTAGCCACCCTGGTGGTATGATTATGTATGATTAGTAATAACACACTTAAATCTGTCCAAACAAGTATCTAGTAGACATCCCGGGTATGATAAAGTTTGAAACACAAAATTATAAATTATAATATAAGAACTATAAATGATTATAAAAAAATAATAATTATAATAAAATGAATTTCCCCACTATTCACTATCGCTCAATTCTGCAAGTGTTCTTATTTACTATTGCTGTTTTCTCGCTGGTCTCAAACCACTTTTGACATAAAGTGACACTTTTTGGTTGCTATAGACAATCTCAAGTTTCCAGGCAGAAAGAACAGTATATATAATATAAAACTGCATGCAGGGCACTGGACAAAGCATTAGGGACAAATGGGATATGAAATAATTTCATGCAGTAATGTAATCTGTAAGATTACAGTGTACTTTATGTATTATGAATTTTGTCATTTTTGAATCAGTCGCCAGGCTCCGCCCCCCGTGCGTCGCGACGCTTGCAGGGAACGGAGCCTGGCACACAGAGGCATCGGGGGGAGGACACAGCCCGTGGACACATCGGGGGACATCGCAGAATCCTGGGGACAAGGTAAGTATACTGCACCAGGACCCTGCAATGCAATCCGAGTGTGGCTCGAGGTTACCGCTAATGGTACTGAAATTTAACCCCGAGCCACACTCGAGTTGGGAATACTGCCAGGGAGGTTAAAAGTGTTTTCTTAGCGGCTAACGAGTGTCTTGCTCACAGAGGCAATCAAAGAGTAGTTTGTCTTTGATCGCCTCTATGGCCTTGGAGGACAGGAGTAATGTCATGACATCACTTCTGGTCCACGGTGAAAGTAAACAATTTTTTTATTTATTTTTTTAAAGCAAAAAAAGATAATTTTTTTTTTTATCTTTTGCTTTTAACCACTTCAGCCCGGACCATTTGGCTGCCCAAAGACCAGAGCACTTTTTGCGATTCAGCACTGCGCCGTTTTAACTGACAATTGCGCGGTCGTGCAACGTTGCTCCTAAACAAAATTGACGTCCTTTTTTCCCACAAATAGAGCTTTCTTTTGGTGGCATTTGATCACCTCTGCGGTTTTAATTTTTGCGCTATAAACAAAAAAAGAGCGACAATTTAGAAAAAAAAAAGCTATTTTTTTACTTTTTGCTATAATAAATATCCCCAAAAAATATATATAAAAAACGATTTTTTTCCTCAGTTTAGGCCGATATGTTATCTTCTACATATTTTTGTTTAAAAAAAAAAAAAAAAAAAAAAAAATCGCAATAAGCGTTTATTGATTGGTTTGCGCAAAAGTTATAGCGTCTACAAAATAAGGGATAGTTTTATGGCATTTTTATTAATATTTTTTTTTTTTACTAGTAATGGCGGTGATCAGCGATTTTTATCGTGACTGCGACATTGTGGCGGACACATCAGACACTTTTGACGCCATTTTGGGACCATTGTCATTTATACAGCGATCAGTGCTATAAAAATGCATTGATTACTGTGTAAATGACACTAGCAGTGAAGGGGTTAAGTGTGTCCACGACACTGATCACGGAGCTGTGATCAGTGTCATGTCACTAGGAAGAATGAGGAAGTGTTTACATCAGCATTTCCCCGTTCTTCCCCTCCGTGAGACGATTGCGGGACTCCCGGCAGACATTGATTCCGCAGGACCCACGGTGGAACTCACGGAGCTCGCGGCACACGCCCACAATGCCGTGCCTTAAAGGGGACGTACCTGTACGCTCATAAGCCCAGCCCAGCCATTGTGTCTACGTATATCGTCGTGTGCTGGTCGGCAAGCGGTTAAAAGGTAAAGAAGAGATTTGGGGTCTTTTTGATCCCAGATCTCATTATGTCATCCTTATTTCGATTTTTAGGGATGTTTACAATTTTTTAAAGTGCCCCCATCCCTCCATGCTCATGTGCAGAAGCAAACCAATTTGCTAGTCACGCACGCATATGTAAAGGTGTTCGCATCATACATGTGAGGTATTGCCGCAAACTTTAGAAAAAACAATAATTCGAGTGCCAAACCTCCTCTGTTACTCTAAACAGGTGATCTGTAAAGGAGTTTAAAGCATCGCCTATGGAGATTTTTACATACCGTAGTCTGTCACCATTCCATGAGCGTGTGCAATTTTAAAGCGTGACATGTTAGGTATCTATTTACTCAGTGTAACATCATCTTTCATAATATACAAATCGGGGTATATATTGTACTTTTTTTTATTTTAATGAATACATTTTTGTTCAAAACAAATTGCATTTGAAAAACCGTTGCGCAAATACCGTGTGACATAAAAAATTGCATCAATCTGCTTTTTATTCCCTAGGGCAGTGATGGTGAACCTTGGCACCCCAGATGTTTTGGAACTACATTTCCCATGATGCTCATACACTCTGCAGTGTATTTGAGCATCATGGGAAATGTATTTCCAAAACATCTGGGGTGCCAAGGTTCGCCATCACTGCCCTAGGGTCTCTGCTAAAAAAACAATATATAATGTTTGGGGGTTCTAAGTAATGTTCTAGCAAAAAATACTAATTTAATCTTGTAAACAAAAATTGTCAGGGAAAGCTTGGTCTTCAAATAGTAAAGGTTGATTCCATTCTTAATAAGATAGTGTTGCTCCAAACCCTTTTGAATTCATAATTAGCTTTAGGCCGGGTTCACACATATGCTAATTGGATGTGGGTTTCCCTGCATCCAAGTCACATGACAAGCAAGTGTGACCGGCTCTCAATGGAGCCGGTTTATACATGTCCGGGGCACCTGCTGTCCAGGTTGAAAAAGCTTCCGATGCGTGTTTGGGTCCAAATCAGGTGCGAATTCAGGCAGAAATTGGGACCTGAATTGCACCTGAACAGCTGAACAGACACGCACCGGACCCCAGGCATGAACCCGCAGCTGCACATATGTGAACCTGGCCTTAAAGACATCCATGGTGTAAAGGGTAAAATTAAATCATTGAGATTTAGCATTCTTCACTTTAGTAATTCAGAAATTTTTGAGAAATCTTTAAAAAAAATTGAAAGTATTATTACAAGAGAAGTTATGAACATTAAGATATAGCCGGTAGACAATGCACATTCTTCCATCCCACAGTAAATGCCACTAGTATTAGCAGTGTTTCTCAAAGCAATTGCTAAAGGCATTGTGGCCGAAACAAATAAATGATGACAGTTGGCACCCTTGTCTTGTGCCCCTTTGTATATTAAGTGGCAGAGATATTCTTTCACTTCCTGTTCCTATCACAATAGAGAATGGAAGTGAATTCCCAACAGACTTCCCTGCTCTACTAAAAAGTGTGTTGGAGAACAATCTGGTATAGTCCGAACATTTCCACACATCTGTTCTTACAATCAAGGTTAGCCATGCTGACACGTGCAGTTAAGCTACATAGGAATTTGGCCCCAGGCAAAATCTACATAGCAGGTGTTCTGGCTTATGGGTGTATAGAACACTAAAATCTACAAGCAAGCTGAAGAGAGACTGCCCTGTGAACAATGGTTGGTCCAGAAGGCAAAGAGGTTGGCAATGGGGGAAGTCTGAATGGTGTCTGTTTTGTAAAAAGGCTTCGTAACACAGAGCTCAGCCCTTCTGACCTAAGGACCTGGCTGAAACCACATGGATCTCTGAAGGCCTGATAGCAGCCTGTTGACTCGGGCCTAACTCCATGAGGCTCACAGGGGACTCCAATCTATTTGATATCTGAAACCAGCCGATGAAGAGTATCTTGGGAAATGTGTTGAGTATATTATTAGAGTTGTTATAGACTGTATCTGATATCTGTTGTTAAGATATGTTTCCTATTTTTAAAGAAAGTAAATATGACTTGTTTTACTAAGCAACTGTGTCTGTCTGTATAATTAACATTGTATCATCGGGCCTAGCATTCTCTGATAGGTTAGACTAGCAAACAAGGGACTATACAATTAATACATAGATGCAATAGTTAGATATTATAGAGAACAAGAGTATAGATTAATATATATAATATTGCATATTGTACAATAAAGTGTAAAACACTTTCTCTGCCTTGGTTGGAGAGATTACTCACTTCCTGTCTTGATAACCACACAGGAAATGAAGGGAAGCTAGACTGTGTGGTCACAGGTGGCACTTAAAATCTGACCAAAGATCTCACCATTCCAAACTTCACCTGACTAAAAAAAATGCTGCAATCTTTAATTGGAGGAGTGTGAGAGGCAAAGGACTAGCGATTATTTGTAGGACTTTCTAAATGATTGGGTTTGTATTACTTGGAAAGGCTTATGAAAGTTTCAGCATCTGAGTCTTGTTTGGTTAGGTGATGTTAATCAGGCATGACAGGTGTGCTCAACAGTCATTGGGGCCAATGTGAATTGTGACATCATAAGCATTTCCCTATTCTAGCATAAAAAATGTGACCCCCCACTATACAGATAAATTCAAACACATCCAACATTTATCTATCTCAAAAAATGTAAACAATAACAAAGCATATAAAATATATCTTTATTGTATTAGTTTATCTCATATATACAGTTTTCACAAACCTACTGATAAAAAAAAAAAGAACATAGCAAAATGATATTCATACGATGTACATGTCCGATGCAGATTTCTGCATAATTGTAATGTTCTATATAAGAAAGAAAAAAAGGCTAATGTTTAATACATGCCAGACGGAATGTTTAATTGCAAGTTTACAGTGCATGAGTCCTATATAGCTTGCTCTCTATGCCTTGTGGAAATTTACAGTTTATGACTATTACAGCCAAGGACTACCAAACCGTTGTAAAATCAAAGGACAGGAATATTTCCTCATTACTGTATTAAAATTAATTTTGGAATTTGGTATGTGATGTAAACGAAAAGCCTTTCCTTTGCCTGCAAACATTTATGCTAGTTTTCCATGAAAAACAAAAATTCTCATAATTCTATTTGAAATTTTTAAGTTGATGATAAAAATGTTGCTATGAATATATATTTTTTTATGAACATGAACTGACATTTATCATATTACACAAAATATACTTACATTAAAATAGAGGCTTGTTAGCAAAAATCATACACTTTATTGAACGTTTCCACACATTATGCTTAACATATACACATTACGGTTAAAGCACAAAGACCTTATCTGCATGATGTTCATAATATGCCCGTTAACTGATGAAATATACTTAAAGTGTACAAACTGTTTATAAAGGCATCCATATTGTGGTTGTGGGTGGGAAATAAATAATTTAAAGTGGAAGTAAACCCTCCTATCGTTTTCAGCTAAGGAAGCTGACATCTTGGCCTCTGTTTAAACTTCAACTGCCACGGTGCTGCACATGTGAGCTGTTATGGCACCAGCCATTGGATGGTTTTACAGTTTGCTTGAGAGCACAACCAATGGAACAGTTAGCATTTCTGGCATGCCGGGAATGTAACAGTTTTTTTAAACTGTTACATTGATGGGTTTACTTCCGCTTTAAATTTGTGATATTACTGTGGTAGCACTTTGCACCTCATGCTTTATGGTCTCTAGTGATAGGCTGGATTCTGTAAATTATTTGTTTAGCCCAGTAGTTTAACTGAGGGACAGCTCTCAAATGGACTAAAGAAAATACAATGATGGACATGATTCTTAAAATGAGAACTGACAGTTAGGCCGGCGGTTGCAGGAAAGAAAAATGCTAGATTTGCTTGAATCTTTCCCGCTGAGCCATTGTGTTCTCCCGGCAAGGAAAGCTGTCCCCGCCAGGAGAACACAGTGATTATTGCAAGCGACTATAACCGCAATAATTGCATTTAAAATCTGACAGGCTGGTTGTACCCAAGTTGATTGATCAATCAACTTGGGTACATTCAGCCTGCCCATACATGGATCAAATCTCAGATCTCAGCCAGTTCCTGCTGAACTGGCTGAGATTGGAACCATCTATGACTGGATAAGTGTATACGGAGATCCCAAATAATATTTACAAAAGCCTGGATTAGTGTAATCACAAATATTCCACCCATCGACAAATTTCCCATTTGATTTTAAGACCTTGTTTACATGGGCATCAGCTGTACACACAATATAGCAGTGTGTACAGCAATAGTTTACAAAGCATATGCAAAGCTTTCTTCCAGCCTTCAGATCAAGTTTGAGAATGGTAAACACAGATCTATACGAGTGTCACTTTAAGCACCAGAAGATTTCCCCCCCTAAATGACCAGGCCATTTTTTGAGATACGACACTGCGTCGCTTTAACCACTTGCTGACCGCCTCCTGTAGATATACATCGGCAGAATGGCACGGACAGGCACATCAACGTACCTGTACGTCCCCTTTAAGTGCCTGTCCGCGTGGTCGCACGCGCCGCTGCGCTCGCGACCCTGCCGCCATCCCCGCGAGTCAGACCGCGGCTCCCGCGGACTCGATCGGCCGGGGATCCCCGCGATCATCTCACGGAGGTATAGAGCAGGGAGATGCTTGTGTAAACAAGCATCTCCCTGCTCTGCCTAGTGACAATGACACGGATCTCGGCTCCGTGTACTCGGAGCGGAGATCGGTGTCATGTGACACAGAGCCCAACCCCCCCTCAGTTAGAAACACTATGCAGGGAAGACTTAACCCCTACAGCGCCACCTAGTGGTTAACCCATTCACTGCCAGTGTCATTTTCACAGTAACCAGTGCATTTTTATAGCACTGATCGCTGTGAAAATTGGTCCCAAAAATGTGTCAAAAGTGTCCGATGTGTCCGCCATAATGTCGCAGTCACGAAAAAAAATCACTGATCGCCGCCATTACTAGTAAAAATATTTTTTTTATAAAAATGCCATAAAACTATCCCCTATTTTGTAGACGCTATAACTTTTGCGCAAACCAATCAAATGCCGATTGCGATTTTTTTTTAACCAAAAATATATAGAAGAATACGTATCGGCCTAAACTGAGGAAATTTTTTTTTTTATATATTTTTGGGGGATATTTATTATAGCAAAAAGTAAAAAATATTGAATTTTTTTCTAAATTGTCCCTCTATTTTTGTTTATAGCGCAAAAAATAAAAACTGCAGAGTTGATAAAATACCACCAAAAGAAAGCTCTATTTGTGGGAAAAAAAGGACGTCAATTTTGTTTGGGAGCCACGTTGCACAATTGTCAGTTAAAGCGACGCAGTGCCGAATCGCAAAAAGGGGCCTGGTCTTTAACCAGCCAAAATGGTCCGGGGCTTAAGTGGTTAACTGACAATTGCGCAGTCGTGCGACGTTGAACCCAAAAAAAGGCTTTCTTTTGGTGGTATTTGATCACTTGTGCGGTTTTTCTGTTTTGCGCTATAAACAAAAAAGGAGTGACAATTTAAATGATATATATATATATATATATATATATACACACACACACACATATATACTCGAGTATAAGCCGACCCGAATATAAGCCAAGGCACCCAATTTTACCACAAAAAAATGGCAAAACGTATTAACTTGAGTATAAGCCTAGGGTGAGAAATGCAGCAGGTACTGTAAGTGGAAAAGAGGGTCAACAATGCCCATCTGCAGCCTTTACTGTGCCCATCTGCAGCCTCATGTACCTTTGATCTCCCGCTGTGTCATGCAATGGCAGTTGGCGTCCGTCCACTGTAACAAAGCCCCGCCTCCTCCTCGTCCGTGATAGACGGAACACTGATTCAGTTTCCCAGCATTGTTATCAGCGTTCCGTCTATCATGGACGAGGAGGAGCCGGGGCTTTGTTACAGTGGACAGCCGCTGAACAGTTAAGGCCCCTTTCACACTGGGGCGGGCAGGTGCGGTGGCGGTATAGCAGCGCGATTTTCAGCGCTGCTATACCGTCGTTCTTACCGTGGTATGCGGCCACTAGGGGGGTGAATTTAACCCCCGCTAGCGCCCGAAAAAAGGTTAATACCGCCCGCAAACCGCGGCTATTGCCGCGGTTTGCCAGCGGTATTACCGCGCTGTTCCATTGATTTCAATGGGCAGCCGCGGTAAAGGAGCGGTGAACACACCGCTCCTTCACCGCTGTAAAGAAGCGGCTAGCAGGACTTTTGGAGCGGTCCTGCTAGCGCACCGCTTCAGTGTGAAAGCCTTCGGGCTTTCACATTGAAGGCTACAGGCACGAATTTTTCATGCGGTATAATAGCGCTAATATTAGCGCTAAACCGCATGAAAAACGCCCCAGTGTGAAAGGGGCCTAAGACTGACACAGCAGGAGACCCTCACTTGAGTATAAGCCGAGGGGGGCTTTTTCAGCATAAAAAATGTGCTGAAAAAGTCAGCTTATACGCGAGTATATATATATTTATTTTACTATAATCAATATATAAAAAAAAAGAATTTAACCACTTCATCCCCAGAAGATTTTACCCCCTTCCTGGCTACAGCACTTTTTTACAATTTGGCATTGCGTTGCTTTAACTGACAATGAAATAACGGTCATGCAATGCTGTACCCAAACAAAAATTTGCGTTCTTTTTTCCCCACAAATAGAGCTTTCTTTTAGTGGTTTTTGATCACCATTTTTTGTGCTATAAACAAAAAAAAAAAAGGGTGACAATTTTGAAAACAAACACTTTTTTTTACTTTTTTCTATAATAAATATCCCCCAAATTATTTTAAAAAAACTAATTTCTTCATCAGTTTAGGCCAATATGTATTCTACATATTTTTGGTAAAAAAAAAAAAAAAAAAAAAGTCAATAAGCATATATTGATTGGTTTGCACAAAAGTTATAGTGTCTACAAACTATGGGAAAGATTTATGGCGTTTTTAATATTTATCTTTTACTAGTAATGGCGGTGATCTGCGATTTTTAGCAACTGACAGATCGGACACTTTTGACAAATTTTTGGGACCATTGACATTTATAGAGCGATCAGTGCTATAAATATGCACTGATTACTCTATAAATGTTACTAGCAGGGAATGGGTTAACACTAGGGGGCGATCAAGGGGTTAACTGTGCTCCAACTGTGGGGATGGGACCAACTAGGAGAGATGACAGATCTCTGTTCCTACTTTGTAGGAACACACGATCTGTCTCCTCTCCTCTGACAACACAGGGTTTTGTGTGTTTACACACACAAATCCCCATGCTGGCTCTCGTGTACACGATCCCGTGTGGCCAGGCGGCGATCACGTGCCCTCTGGTGGCTCTCTTGGGCAAAGCCGTATATATATATATATATATATATATATATATATATATATATATATATATATGGGATTTCGCCCAGGAGAGCCATTCTGCCGCAGTCGGGAACCGGTTAAAAAAAAACTGATTTCTTCACCAGTTTAGGCCAATATGTATTCTACATATTTTTGGTAAACAAAAAAAAAAAATTGCAAGTTGCGTCTATTTATTGGTTTGCGCAAAAGTTATAGCCTCTACAAAATAGGGGGTATATTTATGGCATTATTCTTTTTTTTTATTTTTTACTAGTAATGGCGGTGATCAGTGATTTTTAGCAGGACTGCGACATTGTGGCGGACAGATTGGACACTTTTTTGGGACTATTGACATTTATACAGTGATCAGAGCTAAAAATAGCCACCGATTACTGTATAAATATCACTGGCAAAGAAGGGGTTAACACTAGGGGGCGATCAAGGGGGAGTGTACTGACAGGGAGTAGAGAGAGATCGCTGTTCCTGATCACTAGGAACAGACGATCTCTCTCTACTCCCCTGACAGAATGGGGATCTGTCGGTTTACATTGACAGATCCCCGTTCTGACTCTGAGGAGCAAGTGCGGGTCGCCAGGGGACATCACGCCCCCTATAGCCCTTAAAGGGGTCACCGTACAGCTACACCGATTCGCTCAGAAGAGCCAACCTATCGCCGTATAACGACAGCGGCTGGTCAGCAACTATGGTATTTAACAAACTGCTAACAGGCAATAGTACATTTTGGCATTATTTAAAGCTTGTTGAAAACCTGCTGAGGTCTGCTAGCAGCTTGATTTAAAGTTATATTTAGCACGCCTATCAAAAATTAATAAGTGATACTAAAGTCTTTTTTTTTTTAACCACTTCAATACAGGGCACTTTCACCCCCTTCCTGCCCAAGCCATTTTTCAGCTTTCAGCGCTGTCACACTTTGAATGACAATTGCGCAGTCATGCTACACTGTACCCAAATTAAATTTTTTCCCCACAAATAGAGCTTTCTTTTGGTGGTATTTGATCACCTGTGCGGTTTTTATTTCTTGCGCTATAAACAAAAGAAGAGGGACAAGTTTGAAAAAAAAAAAACACTATTTATTACTTTTTGCTATATAATAAATATCCATTTTTTTTTTTAACAAATTTTTTTCCTCAGTTTAGGCCGATATGCATTCTTCTACATATTTTTGGTAAAAAAAAAAAAAAAAAATTGCAATAAGCGTATATTGATTGGTTTGCGCAAAAGTTATAGCGTCTACAATATAGGGGATAGATTTATAGCATTTTTTTTCTTTTACTAGTAATACATCAGCGATTTTTATCATGACTGCGATATTGCGGCGGACACATCGGACACTTTTGGTGATCAAAGGGTTAAATGTGTTCCCTAGGGAGTGATTCTTACTGTGGGGGGAGGGGACTGACTGGGGGAGGTGATCGATCGGTGTCCCTATGTACAAGGAACACACCATCGGTTTCCTCTCCCTGACAGTACACACACAGATCCACGGTCCTGCTCAGTTACTGGGCAATCGTGGGTGCCCGGCGGCCATCGCGGCCGCCGGGCACGCGCATCGGGTCCCCAGTGACGTGGCGGGCGCGTGTCCCTTAGTGGCTCGGGAAGGCGCAACATCATATGAGGTCTGCCTAAAACGAGAGGCTCTTCGTCCCGCCATCATTCGACGGCGGGCGGTAGAGTAGTGGTTAAATACCGAACATGTTATACAATGAATGAAAAAGGCATTTGATCCCCTGCTGATTTTGTATGTTTGCCCACTGACAAAAAAAATCAGTCTATAATTTTAATTGTAGGTTTATTTTAACAGTGAGAGACAGAATAACAAAAATATCCAGAAAAATGCATTTCAAAAAAGTTATAAATTGATTTTTATTTTAATGAGTAAAACAAGTATTTGACCCCCTATCAAATCCGCAAGATTTCTGTCTCCCAGGTGTCTTCCATACAGGTAACAGGCTGAGATTAGGAACACTCTTAAAGCGGAGTTCCACCCTAAAAATTTACTTTCTATTAACAGCTTGCCTTTAATGTAAAAAATGTTTTTACTTACTTCTATCTGGCGGTTACTAGGCAGATTTCAGAATCTGTCTAGTTCCTAGTCCTAGGTGGTTCAACTTCCTGTCCTTAGACCCCATTGCCTCCTGGGAAATGACACTCATTTCCTAGGAGTCTCTGGGCATTACTGTACCACGGCCACAACATGAGCTGGAGGATATAAGGCAAGTGTTTGCAATGATTTCTGGAACAATTGGGGAGCTATTATTATGTTTTAGGGACTGTAACCTGGGGGACAGGAAGCAGGTACAAATAGCTCCCTGGGATGAGCAGGCACAGATACCAAGTCCATGGGATAAGTGAAAAAACAGTGTTGTTTATTGGTGCTATATACAAAGTCTATTGACAGGTGCTGTACAGTGTGCAGGAAAAACAAACAGAACAAAAAATAGCTAAACAAAACCCTAGCCGTGTCTCGGCTCTAACTATACGGTATATACAAGCCCTCACTACCAGGCTGAACAAGCCTACCGCTTGCCAGCTTCCACATCAACTGATTAACAGTTTTCACCAACCTTCTTGCTCTCACAGACCAGCGCTGTCTGTGTTTCCCAGGCAGAGCAAAGGCTGTCTGCTCAGGTGAGCTTTTAATTGACCTGGGAGAGAGGACCAACACCTGTACTGGATACTGGATCAGAGATCCCTAAACGTATAAGAGAGGAGCCTGGGAGATGTATAAACCCCGAACAGGACTTTTCCTGTCTCTCTCAGGGACGCTCTGCTAAACATCCTCCCCCGTTGTTTCAACGCCAGGGTTGGAACACCTGTGGCCCAACAGGAGTGAACACGGGACAGGGCATCTACATTCCCCATCTCAACACCTGGCCTGTGTTTTACAGAAAAGGAATAATCCTGTAGAGCCAAAAACCACTGGTTCACCCGTCTATTAGGCCCCTTTCACACTGACACGTTTTTCAGGCGGTTTAGCGCTAAAAATAGCGCTGCTATACCGCCTGAAAAAATCGTGCCTTGCAGTCTTCAATGTGAAAGCCCGAAGGCTTTCACACTGAAGCGGTGCGCTAGCAGGACCGCTCCAAAAGTCCTGCTAGCCGCATCTTTGCAGCGGTGAAGGAGCGGTGTGTTTACCGCTCCTTTACCGCTGCTGCCCATTGAAAGCAATGGGAAACCGCGGTAATACCGCGGGCAATGCGCCTCTGCAGAGGCGCATTGCGGGGGTTAAAATCACCCCGCTATCGCGGTAAAAACGACGGTATAGCGGTGCTAAAAATATATACCGTCAGTGCACCTCCCTGCCCCAGTGTGAAAGGGGCCTTAGTCTCCTTCTTTTGGGCCATCCATTTCAGGGGAGCATGGTCAGTTATTAATTCGAACTGGCGCCCTAACAAGTAGTACCTGAGCGCGTCCATAGCCAACTTTACGGCTAAACATTCCTTTTCAATGACTGCATACTTTTTCTCATGGTCATTGAGCTTTCTACTTAGGTAGACCACAGGGTGTTCTTCCCCATTGTATACCTGTGATAGTACTGCCCCGATACCAACATCAGACGCATCCGTTTGAACCAAAACGTCTTTGGAGAAATCGGGGCAGTACAATACTGGCTGTGCACAAAGAGCCTTCTTCAGGACTTGGAAAGATTCCTCCGCTACTGGGGACCATTTCACCATTACAGAGTCTTTCCCTTTCATAAGATCTGTCAGTGGGGCAGCTATAGTTGCAAAATTTGGGATAAACTTTCTATAATATCCCGCAATCCCAAGAAAGGCCCTGACCTGCTTCTTGTTTGCAGGACGTGGCCACTCCTGGATGGCTTCTATTTTATTCACCTGGGGTTGTATGACACCACGGCCAATAGTGTAGCCCAAATACTTGGCTTCCTCTAGACCAGTGGTTCTCAACTCCAGTCCTCAGGGCCCACTAACAGGCCAGGTTTGCAAGATAACTGAAATACATCACAGGTGATATAATTTGCTGCTCAGTGATTGCAGTATTCTAGTCTGCATCTCCCCAAGGTAATACTTAAAATCTGGCCTGTTAGTGGGTCCCGAGGACTGGAGTTGAGAACCACTGCTCTAGACCAATGGAACATTTTTTGGGATTTGCCGTAAAACCTTCTTTGAAGAGGGAATCAAGGACAGCCTGGACACGGGGCAAGTGAGACTCCCAGTCAGTGCTATGTACCACTATGTCATCTAGATAGGCTGCTGCATACTGTCAGTGAGGTCTTAGGGGGTCTTAGGGTCCTGTCCATGGCCCTCTGAAATGTCGCAGGGGCATTTTGCAACCCAAAAGGCATCTTTTTATATTGAAAGGAACCCTCCGGGGTCACAAATGCAGTCTTCTCTTTGGCGCTTCCAGTCAGGGGTATTTGCCAATAGCCTTTTGTCAAGTCCAAAGTGGTCAGATAGCGAGCCTTGCCAAGTCGGTCTATAAGTTCGTCTACCCTGGGCATTGGGTACGTGTCACTGCATTAAGCTTCCTGAAGTCGTTACAGAATCTCCAAGTACCATCCGGTTTTGAGACTAACACGATGGGGCTAGACCAGTCACTATTGGATTCCTCAATGACATCTAGCGCCAACATTCTTTTAACTTCATCACTGATGTCCTTTCTCCTCGCTTCAGGAACTCGGTACGGTTTGAGCTTGACACGGACCCCAGGTTCAGTAACAATATCATGCTGAACTGCTGAAGTCGTGCCAGGTAACTCTGAAAATTTCTTTCTATTCCTTATCAGGAACTCTCTAGCTTCCTGTTTTTGGGAATATGACAGGGTGTCTGGAATCGTGACCTCAGGGACCCAGTACCCTTAGGCGTTCCCGGGAGGGACCTCGCAGTTAACGCCAGTCTATCCTTCCAGGGCTTTAACAGGTTTATGTGGAAAATCTGTTCGGGCTTCCTTTTACCTGGTTGATAGACCTTGCAATTGACCTCCCCAACTCTTTCAATTACTTCAAAAGGGACCCTGCCACTTAGCCAGGAACTTGCTCTCAACAGTGGGAACTAACACGAGGACCCTGTCACCAGGTGGGAAAACACGGAGTTGGGCCCCCCTGTTGTATATTCTCTGTTGGGCTGCTTGGGCCTGCAATAAGTGTTCTTTTACCACCGGCATGATTGCTGTAATCCTGTCCTGCATTTGAGAGATATGCTCAATGACACTTTTGTGGGGTGTTTGCTCCCCCTCCCGAGTTTCCTTGGCTATGTCTAAGAGTCCCCGAGGGTGTCTCCCATAAAGCAGCTCAAATGGCGAGTACCCCGTAGAGGACTGGGGAACTTCCCTGATGGCGATCATCAAGTATGGTATCAGGAAGTCCCAGTTTTTCCCATTCTTGTCAACAACCTTTTTTAACATACTCTTTAATGTCTTATTGAAGCGTTCCACCAAGCCATCCGTTTGAGGATGGTACACCGAGGTTCGCAACTGCGTCACCTTAAATAACTTGCACAGTTCCCTAGTTATTCGTGAAATGAATGGGGTGCCCTGGTCTGTAAGGACTTCTTTAGGGACGCCCACCCGACTGAACACCATAAACAGCTCTTTGGCAATGTTTTTAGCAGACGCGGTGCGTAAGGGAACGGCCTCGGGGTAACAGGTAGCGTAATCCATGATCACGAGGATATGCTGATGACCGCGGGCAGATTTGGGGAGCGGACCCACAAGGTCCATGGCAATCCTCTCAAAGGGCACTTCAATAATGGTAAAGGGCACTAAAGGACTTCGGAAGTGGGGCTGTGATCTGACACACAGGACAGGATTGACAATAATTATCAATATTTTTCTGTATCCCAGGCCAGTAAAACCTGCGCAACACCCTTTCAGTGGTTTTCTCAACCCCTAAATGGCCTCCTAGCAAGTGCCCATGGGCAAGTTCCAACACCACCCGTCTGTATGGCTTAGGGACTACCAACTGTTCAACCACTTCATCATTAGTTTTACATACACGATACAGTAAATCCTCATTGCTGCAGAAATATGGAAAACAGGGCCTGTCCCCTGGTTCGACAGGTACATCATTAATCACCATTACATTTTCCCAGGCCCTGGCAAGGGTAGGGTCTTTTCTCTGCTCAGTGCCAAAATTTTCCTTGTGCACATTAAGATCAGCAAACTTCAACATAGGTTCAGATTCAGCAGATGGCTGTCCAGCTCTACTAGTTGTGGGGACTTCCTCAGGCTCCTCCAGCTCTCCTGCCATAACTGAGAAAGGATAACCCGGAGAGCCCTGAGAGGAGTCCCCTGAAACCACAATGTCAGTAGCGGCCAGGAGTTCTGGCTCTGCGACTGAGTCAGGTACTGCAACCGGGTCGGGACGATCCCACAGTTCCCAAAACTTAGGGAAGTCCCTACCAATGATAGCCTCGTGCACCAAGTGGGGCACAAGTCCGACCGAATGGGTCACCGTACCTAAGCCCGTTTTAAACTGAACAGTGGTTATAGGATATTCCCGGGTATCCCCATGTACACAGATCACAGCAACTTTTTAGCATTAAAATTCACAGTTTCAACCATTTCAGCTGTAACCAAAGTAACTAGACTTCCAGAGTCCAGCAAGGCTGTAATGGGCTTATTATTAACAGTCATTTGACACATGTGTTTTCCCACATTTGGCACTGCAGCACATGAAACAGCAGCAAACAGACTGCCTTCTAACAGATAGATCACACTGCATTGGTTCATCTGTCAATGGACAGTTTGCTGCAACATGTCCCAGTTCTTGGCAACGAAAACACCTGTTGTTTCCCCAGTTTGGTTTGCTGACAGGCAGTGGCTTCCCTTGTTTGGGACGCCAAACTTCAGTCCTGGCACCAAAAATCCTCCCCCATATTTCCTTGCTATGCTTACCACCCACTTCCCCTGGAACAGTCTTACCGGTTGCCTGGGGAGATCGTGGCTTTGGGTGGAAAGTCTGTGCGGCTGTAGGGGTGGTGACCAGGTTCTCTGCAGCAAAGTACCTCTCAACGAGCTCCACCAGGTTTTCTGCCGACTTGGGGTCTCCTTGACTCACCCACCTTTGCAGGGGAATTGGCAATGACCTCAGGAATTGGTCCATGACCACATGCTCCACTATTTGTGGCACAGACAGGGACTCCGGCTGTAGCCATTTCCGCACCAGGTGGATTAGATCAAACATCTGCGATCTTGGGGGCCTCTCATCTTGGAAGAACCAGCTGTGGACCCGCTGAGCTGGAAGAGCCAAGGTGACACCGAGTCGCGCCAGGATTTCCCGCTTGACCTTCTCATAGTCTCCCGCTTCTGCTGACTCCAGATCATAGTAGGCCTTCTGTGATTCTCCAGAAAGCAAGGGGGCGATCAGTCCTGCCCACTGGGTTTGAGGCCAACCTTCCCTCTCAGCGGTCCTTTCAAACGTTAGTAGGAAGGCCTCTGGATCATCATCTGCAGTCATCTTAGAAAGAAAACGACCCACATGGATGGCTGAGGGCTTGTCTCCAATATCATTAATTTTCACAGGTGACCCTTGTGCTAGCGTCTCCACAACCTCAGTAAGAGTTTTCCTATCCGCTTTTGCAGCAGTGGCAAGCTGTTCAAACAGCCTCTGCGATTGCTCCTGTACAGCACCAATCTGTTGGCACAGCACCTTGGTTTTCTCCTGTGCGATAGCGTTTGCTTGCTGCAGTGCAGCGTTAGCTTGCTGTAGTGCAGCGTTTGCTTCCTGTTGTGCAGCGTTGGATAACAGCATTTGTTTGAGGATTTCCTCCATGTTGTCACTTTAGGTACTGGCCTTTTAAATAGTAGCTTACTACAGCGGGCCGCAGTCTCCACCATATGTAACCTGGGGGACAGGTAGCAGGTACAAAAAGCTCCCTGGGATGAGCAGGCACAGATACCAAGTCCATGGGATAAGTGAAAAAACAGTGTTGTTTATTGGTGCTATATACAAAGTCTATTGACAGGTGCTGTACAGTGTCCAGGAAAAAAAAAACAGAACAAAAAATAGCTAAACAAAACCCTAGCCGCGTCTCGGCTCTAACTATAAGGTATATACAAGCCCTCACTACCAGGCTGAACAAGCCTACCGCTTGCCAGCTTCCACATCAACTGATTAACAGTTTTCACCAACCTTCTTGCTCTCACAGACCAGCGCTGTCTGTGTTTCCCAGGCAGAGCAAAGGCTGTCTGCTCAGGTGAGCTTTTAATTGACCTGGGAGAGAGGACCAACACCTGAAGTGGATACTGGATCAGAGATCCCTAAGGCTTGGTTCACACTGGTCCGACAAACGCTCCGACATTGGGAGCTCATGTCGCATGACGTGTGAAAATCAATGTTTCCCTATGAGAGCCGTCTTAACTGGTCCGACACAAGTCGGTCCGACTTTGAAAATGCTCCCTGTACTACTTTGGTCCGACTTTGATCCTACTTCAGCCCATTGAATATCATTGAAGTCGGATCAAAGTAGGATCCTTGTCCTAACCATCCGACATTTGACATCCGACATGGTGATTACAGCAGCAATAAAAGGAATTTATCTCACCCTGGGATTGTTTTGATTGGTCAAAGGACAAGTCAGACTAGCACAAAGTCGGATCAAAGTAGTATCCTGTTCATGAATGTCGGATGGATGTCGGACCAATGTAGGATCAATGTAGGACTGATGTCGAAGAGCAAAGAAGGATGAAAGTTGTATGACTGTCGTGTCGTATCAGTGTGAACCCAGCCTTAATGTATAAGAGAGGAGCCTGGGAGATGTATAAACCCCGAACAGGACTTTTCCTGTCTCTCTCAGGGACGCTCTGCTACAGGACTATTTAATGTGATTAATTTTAGCTTGCAAAAAAAATAAAAAATTATGCCCGAAACCCCGCTTTTAAAGGGAGTGCTCCTAATCTCAGCTTGTTACCTGTAAAAAAAGACACCTCTCCACAGAAGCAATCAGATTCCAAAGAGCTGTCCAAAGACGTCAGGGACAAGATTGTAGACCTACACAAGGCTGGAATGGGCTACAAGACAATCGCCAAGCAGAATGGTGAGAGGGTGACAACAGTTGATGCGATTTTTCGCAAATGGAAGAAACACAAATTAACTGTCAATCTCCCTCGGTCTGGGGCTCCATGCAATATCTCAGCTTGTGGAGTTTTAATGATCATGAGAATGATGAGGAATCAATCCAGAACTACATGGAAGAATCTTGTCAATGATCTCAAGGCAGCCGAGACCATAGTCCCCAAGAAAACAATTGGTAACACACTACGCTGTGAAAGACGACTGAAATCCTGCAGCACCCGCAAAGTCCCCCTGCTCAAGAAAGCACATGTACAGCCCCGTATGAAGTTTGCCAACGAACACCTGAATGATTCAGAGGAGAACTGGGTAAGAGTGTTGTGGTCAGATGAGACCAAAATCTAGCTCTTTGGCATCAACTCAACTCGCCGTGTTTGGAGGAGGAATGGTGCCTATGACCCCAAAAACACCATCCCCACTGTCAAACACGGAGTTGAAAACATTATGCTTTGGGGGTGTTTTTCTGCTAAGGGAACTAAGGACAACTTCACCGCATCAAAAGGGACCATGGACGAGGCCATGTACCGTCAAATCTTGGGCGAGAACCTCCTTTCCTCAGCCAGGGCATTAAAAATGGGTCGTGGATGGGTATTCCTCCATGACAATGACCCAAAACACACGGCTAAGGCAACAAAGGAGTGGCTTAAGAAAAAGCACATTAACCACTTCTCCACCGGGCCTATTCTGGCATTTCTCGCCATGTAAAAATCATAATTTTTTTGCTAGAAAATTAATCAGAACCCCCAAACATTATTTTTTTATTTTTTTTTAGCAGACACCCTAGGGAATAAAATGGCGGTCATTGCAACTTTTTATCTCGCACGATATTTGCGCAATAATTTTTCAAACGCCTTTTAGGGTAAGAAAAAAGGGTTTCATGAATTAAAAAAAAAAAAAAAAAAACAGTAAAGTGAGCCCAATTTTTTTGTATAATGTGAAAGATGATGTTATGCCGAGTAAATAGATACCCAACATGTCACATTTTAAAATTGCGCACACTCATGGAACGGCGCCAAACTTCGGTACTTAATCTCCATAGGCGACGCTTTAACATTTTTTACAGGTTACCATTTTTCAGTTACAGAGGAGGTCTAGTGCTAGAATTGTTTCTCGCACTCTACCGCACGCAGCGATACCTCACATGTGGGGTTTGAACGGCGTTTACATATGTGGGCGGGACTTACGTGCGCGTTCGCCTCTGATCGCGAGCTACCGGGGACAGGGGCGTTTTAAATATTTAGATTTTTTTTTTTTGATCACTTTTATTCCTATTACAAGGAATGTAAACATCCCTTGTAATAGGAATCTATTGTGACAGGTCCTCTTTATGGAGAGATGCGGGGTCAATAAGACCCCACATCTCTCCTCCAGGCTTGAAAGCATGAGATTGTGAAAAAAATTCACTGATCTCATGCCGACAGCCGCGATTGCGGCTTTGTTTACTTCCGGGTACCCGGGCGTGACGTCACAACGTCTAAAAGAATGATCAAGCGGCGGAACTGCCGCTATGATCGTTCTTATTGTGCACAGAATCGCCGGCAGAAAACAGTGATATCTGAATGATGCCTGTAGCTGCAGGCATCATTCAGTTATCACCGCACAAAGTCGAGGACGTCATATGATGTCCTCAGTGGAGAAGTGGTTAAGGTCCTGGAGTGGCATAGCCAGTCTCCAAACCTTAATCTCATAGAAAATATGTGGAGGGAGCTGAAGGTTCGAGTTACCAAATGTTAGCCTCGAAACCTTAATGACTTGGAGGGGATCTGCAAAGAGGAGTGGGACAAAATCCCTCCTGAGATGTGTGCAAACCTGGTGGCAATCTACAAGAAACGTCTGACCTCTGTGATTGCCAACAAGGGTTTTGCCACCAAGTACTAAGTCATGTTTTGCAAAGGGGTCAAATACTTATTTTACTCATTAAAATGCAAATCAATTTATAACTTTTTTGTTGTTATTCTGTCTCTCACTGTTAAAATAAAACTACCATTAAAATTATACACTGACTACCTATTTCTTTGTCAGTGGGCAAACGTACAAAATCAGCAGAGGATCAAATACTTTTTTCCCCTCACTTTTCTTACCTGCTCTGTGCAGTGGCAGCCCAAATCCTTCTCTTCTCGGGTCCCTTGCCGGCGCTCCTGGCCCCTCCCTTTTGCCGGGTGCCCCCACAGCAAGCAGCTTGCTATAGGGGGAACCGGAGCCGCTGCTCTGTGTGTCCATTCAGACACAGATCCGCGGCTCAGCCCGCCCCCTCTTTCCTCATGGGCTCACTTATTTTAATCTTCCAGCCAATGAGATTTAAGAGTCTCGGACAGCCGAGACTCTCGTAGAACATCGCTGGATCAAGATGGGGCTCCGGTAAGTATTGGGGGGGTTGCTGCACACAGGTTTATTATTTTGATTCATAGAATGCAGAATTAAGATAAAAAAACCTTCTGACTTTAGAACCACTTTAAAGGATACGTTCACATTTAAAAATAAATAAAAAAAAACGATTTTGCAGGTCAAAAAAATGTGCAATGTGGTGTCTCTAGAGTAAACACGCAGGTGTCATATAATGTGCAGCACCTCTACCATACACACAGATGGCCGCTCACCTTAGGACCATAACCCCCCTGAACCAACAGGATGGTCAAACAAGCATTCCCATGAAGGAATCTAATAGTCTCCCAATGGTCTGGATGCATTCCTCTGTGGAATCGTGGATATCGATATAAAAGCAAATAGAAAGAATCTAGTGCTCTCTGTTATATAATCATTTATTCAATAAATGTAAAACCACTTACAATTCTGGCACTTGTCACAAGTGCACAAACGAGCGCTCTGTGTATATACACATATAATCCAGTAAGATGCCGCGGCTGACGTCATGTGTGGCTCCTTCCCCTGGAATCGTTACGTCCTGAGCAGGACTTCGTCAGCGGGTAACATACGTCCTTCCCAGGATGTAACGGATCCACTCAGACCATTGGAAGACTATTAGATCCCTTCATGGGAATGCTTGTTTGACCATCCAATTGGTTTAGGGGGTTATGGTCCTATGGTGAGCGGCCATCTGTGTGTATGGTAGAGGTGCTGCACATTATATGAAACCTGCATGTTCAATCTAGAGACTTCACTTTGCACCATCTGGGATGTTTTTAATTAATTAACTTTTTATAGAAATTTATTTGGACTTTTTCGTATATTTTATAAGATTTAAAAAAAACATTTTTTAATATATGAATATTTCTTGCGCTGCACTATTTTAATTTATTAGCTTATTTAAAAGGGTTGTGTAATTGGCCTTGAGTGTTCAGCTGCAGTTATTAGTATTTACTCAGAATTGTTTGCGCTGATTATTTTTAGTTTATAGTAGAAAAAAATAAAATTAAATGCACATTTTTTTTTAAAGGCACCTACAAAGCATTGCACTCATGATCAGCAGATCCTGCAGACTCTCAGCATAGCTGTCTGCCCGTACCTGAGAGAAGGAACATCAATGGAAACAAGCAACTCCTTTTTAAAGTGACACTAAAGGTTCAGTTTTTTTTTTTTAAATAACAAACATATCATACTTCCCTCAACTGTGCAGTTTGTTTTGCACAGAGTGGCCCCGAACCGTCTGTTCTGGGGTCCCACGGCGGCTCTCGCAGCTGCTCCCCACATTCGATAGCCCCCTAGGAGAAGCTCTCTCCCGAGGGGGTTACCTTGCGGGCGCGTCCATAGATGCCGAGTGTATGACTCGGCCCCACCCCCCTGGGTCATTGGATTTGGTTGACAGCAGCGGGAGCCAATGGCTGCGCTGCTATCAATCTATCCAACGAAGAGCCTAAAACCCGTGGAGAGAGCGACGCGGGATCACGCCCACGGAAATTTGGGGCTCAGGTAAGGTCGGACGCTGCAAGGTGTTTTTTAACCTTAATGCATTGGATGCATTAGGTGAAAAAACACGAAGGTTTACAACCCCTTTAACTGTAATTCTATCCATAGGATCACCATTATATTATGTCCAAGCTATACTTATGAACCTCTCAGGATTAATAAGCTTTAGTATTTCGATCATAATACTGTTATATCTGAGATTTGTATGCAGTATATGGTCTCACAGTATTTATTGAAGCTAAGTTATTTGCTTATTTCCCTTTTTTTTTGTGTTTATCAAAATGTTTTGTTGCATTCTGGATGTATGATTTGTCTAGATCTGTCAATAAACTCCTTCCTTAAAGAAAAACTACAAACCGTCAGCCCCAATGGCTGATGGTACTTGTAAGCATTCATTCACAGGAAACTATAAAAAAATTACGTGGCTGTGTGGGCGGAGCAGTTTTCAAATTGTGACAGCGGGTGCAGGAAGAGGATCAGAGAGGTGGGGGGTTCAGGGAGAGGCTACAGATGCTGGAACATGTTCCAAAGGTAACCTTAGCCTTTAACATTTTTAAACAGAATATAAAGGTTGATTTTTTTTTAAGCTTTAACAAACCTGCCTGAAAGCTTTGTAAAAGCTTGCAGTACATTTTGCTTTTATACAAGCTGAAGTCCAAATGAACAAGGCCTAAGATGCTTCGTAGCTAAGACTTTGTTATTTCAAACCATCATAACATGAGCAATGTCTATAAATGCTGTATTATAGCTAAACCTACAGTGCCTTGAAAAAGTATTCATACCCCTTGAAATTTTCCAAATTTTGTCATGCTACAACCAAAAACATAAATGTATTTTATTGGTATTTTATGTGATAGACCAACAAAGGGGTTCTACAAAGGGGACTGAATACAAATGCATGCCACACTTTTCACATATTTCTTTGTAAAACATTTTGAAAACCATTTATAATTTTCCTTCCCCTTTACAATTATGTGCCACTTTGTGTTGGTCTATCACAGTGATGGCAAACCTTGGCACCCCAGATGTTTTGGAACTACATTTCCCATGATGCTCAACTACACTGCATAGTGAATGAGGGGTGCCCAGGTTCGCCATCACTGGTCTATCACATAAAATCCCAATAAAATACATTTACGTTTTTGGTTGTAACATGACAAAATGTGGAACATTTCAAGGGGCATTAATACTTTTTCGAGGCACTGTATTACTAGGGGTGCAACGGATCAAAAAACTCACGGTTCGGATCGTACCTCGGATCAGAGTCACAGATCGGATGATTTTTCGGATCAGTAGGGGAGATGTGGATATTAGTAATATCCACATCTCCCCCACTGTAATATCCACATCTCCCCACTGCAATATGATATTACAGTGGGGGGAAATGTGGATATTACAGTGGGGGGAGATGTGGATATTACAGTGGGGGGAGATGTGGATATTACAGTGGGGGGAGATGTGGATTTTACAGTGGGGGAGATGTGGATATCACCTAGGCCGCTGCCGGGTGCATCAAGATGGCCGCCGCTCTGGAGCTAGGCCAAAGCCGCAGCATTTCCTATATGGCCGAGGCAGTGGAGCTCAATCCGCGGATCGCGTGGTATGCCGATCCGAACACGTTGACCCGTTCAGATCACGGATCAATGACAATCCGTTGCACCACTACTGTATACGTTAAAGGGCTGCGTAAAAAGTTGTATAAGATTTGAGGTAGGTATTTTAAATGGTATGACAAGTAGGCTGACTAGTCAAAAAAGCAGGAATTATGGTATGATAAAATGGATGACTGTTCCTTATATGTATACACATAGAATTTATGGCACATAGATCTCAATGGGAACAACCATTTTACCAAGGTAACATCTTACTGTAAACATTCTGCATTTATGAGCTTTGCTCTCAGCTTTTTCAATCACTTACTGAATATGCAGCTTCTTCATCTTTTAATCCTTGCCCCATGTTCCGGTTTAGGCTGGTGCCATGACCACTGCCCCAGTTTCTTGTTTCAGGGTGGTTCCTTTCTCTTTTAGCATCCTTTGAGGCCACCCTTGCATGCAGGGACTAGAGTTGTTTCCCTATACTTTGTTCATCAACAGCAAGGCAGTCCCCTGCCCATATCTTCTTCTTCCACCTCCCAGCTAACAGACTGACAAAGACTGCACTGTCCTGTGCAGGCTGGAAGTTCATGGAAGCAGCAATGAGAGGTTCAGGAGCTAGAAGCACTAAACGTTGTAAACTGCAAGTGCTAGGGTAAGAATTGTATCAAATAGTTTACCGGGGAATGTTTATTTTATTGTGCAATGTGTTATACTAAAAAAAAAAAAAAAAGTGTTATTACTAAACCTACTACTTTTAAGAGATTTCTAAGAGTTAGGCCCCTTTCACACCAGCGGACCGTATTTCCGCTTTTTCATCCATCTGTTTGCGGATGAAAAAGGGACATATATTGGTCCCTATGAGATAGCGGGTGTCAGCGGATGAACCCGATCTCATCCGGGTCCGCAATCCTCCGATTCTGCAGACGGAGGAAAATCCTATTTTTCTATCCGTCTGCAGAGCGGATCGGATGAACACGGACAGACGGTTCGTGTTCATCCGATAACCCCATAGGGGAGAGCGGAGATCTGACAGGGCGGTCCCTGCACAGTGTGCGGGGACCGCCCTGTCATCCGCCGGCTCAGCGGGGATCAGCGGAGCGATCCCCGCTGAGCAAGTGGAGGTTCACGGGGCAGATCTTCACGGATCCATCCCGTGTGAAAGGGGCCTAAAGGGTAAGGTCATATAAATAGTGTTGCATCATGCTTGGACATCCATACTAGCGGGAGATATACCGGACAATCTATTTGTTTACTATACATAGGAAACATCAGTAAAACAGTATAAAAGTGTCATATGAAATGTATTGTCCTTACTACTGGCTAACGTCTAGTTTAATATATTTAAAGATCCCCTTGGCAAAGAAGCCTAGCCTGCCAGGATTCTTCTGTCATTTTGTGAGGTTAAAAGAAATGCTGTAGCATTGGTTAACCACTTAACGACCGCTCACTGTATATATACGTCGGCAGAATGGCACCGACAGGCACAATCACGTAGAGTGTACGTGATTGCCTTTGTACAGTTGGGGGGTCCAATCGGACCCCCCTTCTATACAGTGAGCGGTGGCTAAGTGTCCGGGAGCGTTCCGGGATGAGGGGGCAGCCATTCGTTTCTGGCCACCCCCTCGCGATCGCTCCCGGCGAATGGAAATGCCCCCTCTGTCTGTGTCAGACAGAGGGAGCAGGAGGAAGTGATGTCATCTCTGGTGCGGCGCTCACATATACCGAGCGCCGTACAAGAGAAGATATCAGGTCAGTGCACACAACACTACACTGACACCAGGACACATAGGGACATAAATCGCCCCCCCCAGATCACCCCCCCCAGGCCCCAGTCACAGTGTCACTGATTGCAGTGACCATTTATTTAGTGATCACTGCAATCAGTGACATTTGTGACTGTAAAAGTGTCACCAAAGTTTAGTCTTAGGTCCAGTGTAGCCCCCTAACCCCCCCTAATAAAGGTTTAACCCCCTGATCACCCCCCAGATAACCCTTTCACCCCCTATCACCACTGTCGCTTAGCGATAATTTTTCTGATCGCTGTCTTAGCGTCAGTGATGCCGATCGGCAGCCAGTAATTTTTTTTAGGTTCGCCGCAGGTTTTTATAGCGTCAGGTACCCCAATATATTATCTAATAAAGGTTTAACCCCCTTGATCGCCCCCCCAGGTAACCCTTTCACCCCCATCACCACTGTCGCTAAGCAATCGTTTTTCTAAACGCTGTCTTAGTGTCGGTGATGCAGATCGGTAGCTGGTAATTTTTTTTAGGTTCGCCGCAGGTTTTTATAGCGTCAGGTACCCCCATATATTATCTAATAAAGGTTTTAACCCCCTGATTGCCCCTAGTTAACCCTTTCACCAGTGATCACCATATAAGTGTTACGGGTGACGCTGGTTAGTTAGTTTGCTTTTTATAGTGTCAGGGCACCCGCCGTGTATATAACCCAATAAAGGTTTAACCCCCTGATCGGCCGGCGGGTGATATCAATTAGGTTTTAGCGTCAGAGAGGGTCTGAGTCACACCCCAGGCAGCGTCAGGTTAGTGCCAGTAACGCTAACACCCACGCGTGAAGCATACACCCCCCTTAGTGGTATAGTATCTGAACAGATCAATATCTGATCTGATCAGATCTATACTAGCGTCCCCAGCAGTTTAGGGTTCCCAAAAACGCAGTGTTAGCGGGATCAGCCCAGATACCTGCTGGCACCTGCGTTTTGCCCCTCCGTCCAGCCCAGGCCACCCAAGTGCAGTATCGATCGATCACTGTCACTTACAAAACAAAAACACACATAACTGCAGCGTTCGCAGAGACAGGCCTGATCCCTGCGACTCCAGTGCTGTAGGAGGTGATTTCACCACCACAGTTAAAAAAAAAAAAAGAAAATATGCCGAAGCATTGGGGCAGCAGGGGCGGAGGAGCGATTTTGCTCCTAATGCCGCGTACATACGGTCGAAATTCCGACGGAGGCTTGCCCGTGGAAAAGTCCGACCATGTGTGTGCGGCATAACTTTTTTGCGGGAGGATGCCCCCATGCTTCGGCATATATAAATGGTGCGTGTATGCCCATCATTGGAAGTGGGTGGATGAAGGGCGGTATTCTAATGGTGGGCATACCCACCGATCAATCTCTTTTTTCGTTCAGCCAACTGGCTGCATGAAATAAAAAGATTACAATACATGTCCAACAAGGACCAGCAACGTACTGGTATGTTGCTGGACTTTGAATGTTTATACCAGAATGATGCCTGCGGGTTTAGGTATCATCTTGGTATCATTCTTTTCAGCCTGCGGCCGGCTTTCATGTAAAAGCAATCCTAGCGGCTAATTAGCCTCTGGACTGCTTTTACAAGCAGTGGGAGGGAATCCCCCCCCCCCGGATATAAAAAGCGCCATTGGGAAATTGGAAAAGCATTTTATCACACCGATCTTGGTGTGGTCAGATGCTTTGAGGGCAGAGGAAAAATCTAGGGTCTAGAAGACCCCAGTTTTTTCAAAAAAAGAGTACCTGTCACTACCTATTGCTATCATAGGGGATATTTACATTCCCTGAGATAACAATAAAAATGATAAAAAAAAAAAAATACTTGGAAGGAACAATTTAAAAATAAAATAAAAAAGCAAAATTAATAATAAAAAAAAAAAAAAAAAAAAAAAAGCACCCCTGTCCTGCCCTGCTCTTGCCCAATGGCGAACGCAAGCGTCGGTCTGGCGTCATATGTAAACAGCAATTGCACCATGCATGTGAGGTATCACCGCGAAGGTCAGATCGAGGGCAATCATTTTAGCAGTAGACCTCCTCTGTAAATCTACTGGGGTAACCTGTAAAGGCTTTTAAAGGCTTTTAAAAATGTATGTAGTTTGTCGCCAATGCGCGTTTGTGCGAAATTTTAAAGCATGTCGTGTTTGGTATCTATGTACTCGGCCTAAGATCATCTTTTTTATTTCATCAAACATTTGGGCAATATAGTGTGTTTTAGTGCATTAAAATTAAAAAAAGTGTATTTTTTAACCCAAAAAATGTGTTTGAAAAATCGCTGCGCAAATACTGTGTAGAAAAAAAAAATGCAACACCCACCATTTTAATCTGTAGGGCCTTTGCTTTAAAAATATATATATAATGTTTGGGGGTTCAACATAATTTTCTTGCAAAAAAAAAAAATGTTTTCATGTAAACAAAAAGTGTCAAAAAGGGCTTTGTCTTCAAGTGGTTAGAAGAGTGGATGTAAGCTTCCTAATGTTGTGTATAAAATGCCAGAACAGTTCAAAACCCCCCCAAATGACCCCATTTTGGAAAGTAGACACCCCAAGCTATATACTGAGAGGCATGTCGAGTCCATGGAATATTTTATATGTTGACACAAGTTGCGGAAAAACGACAATTTTTTTTTTTTTTGCACAAAGTTGTCACTAAATGATATATTGCTCAAACATGCCATGGGCATATGTGGAATTACACCCCAAAATACATTCTGTTGCTTCTCCTGAGTACGGGGATACCACATGTGTGAGACTTTTTGGGAGCCTAGCCGCGTACGGGACCCCAAAAACCAAGCACCGCCTTCAGGCTTTCTAAGGGTGTAAATTTTTGATTTCACTTCTCACTGCCTATCACAGTTTCGGAGGCCATGGAATGCCCAGATAGCACAAAACCCCCCCAAATGACCCCATTTTGGAAAGTAGACACCCCAAGCTATTTGCTGAGAGGTATTGTGAGTATTTTGCAGATCTCGCTTTTTGTCACAAAGTTTTGAAAATTGAAAAAAAAATAAAATATATATATATATATTTTCTTTCTTCATTTTCAAAAACAAATGAGAGCTGTAAAATACTCGCCATGCCTCTCAGCAAATAGCTTGGGGTGTCTATATTCCAAAATGGGGTCATTTGGGGGGGTTTTGTGCTATTTTGGCATTTTATGGCCTTCGAAACTGTGATAGGTAGTGAGGAGTGAAATCAAAAATTTGCGCCCTTAGAAATCCTGAAGGCGGTGCTTGGTTTTCGGGGTCCCGTACGCGGCTAGGCTCCCAAAAAGTCCCACACATGTGGTATCCCCGTACTCAGGAGAAGCAGCAAAATGTATTTTGGGGTGAAATTCCACATATAACCATGGCATGTGTGAGCAATATATCATTTAGTGACAACTTTTTGTAATTTTTTTTTTTTTTTTTTTAGTCATTATTCAATCACTTGGGACAAAAAATAAAAAATTCAATGGGCTCAACATGCCTCTCAGCAATTTCCTTGGGGTGTCTACTTTCCAAAATGGGGTCATTTGGGGGGGGGGTTTTGTACTGCCCTGTCATTTTAGCACCTCAAGAAATGAGATAGGCAGTCATAAATTTAAAGCTGTGTAAATTTCAGAAAATGTACCCTAGTTTGTAAACTCTATAACTTTTGCGCAAACCAATAAATATACGCTTGCTGACATTTTTTTTACTAAAAACATGTGGCTGAATACATTTTGGCCTAAATGTATGACTACAATTGAGTTTATTCGATTTTTCTTATAACAAAAAGTAGAAAATATCTTTTTTTTCAAAATTTTCGGTCTTTTTCCGTTTATATCGCAAAAAATAAAAATCGCAGAGGCAATCAAATACCATTAAAAGAAAGCTCTATTTGTGGGAAGAAAAGGACGCAAATTTCGTTTGGGTACAACATTGCATGTCCGCACAATTTACAGTTAAAGCAGCGCAGTGCAAAATTCTGAATTCACCTCTGGTCCTC
Organism: Rana muscosa; assembly: GCA_029206835.1. Lineage (NCBI taxonomy): Eukaryota > Metazoa > Chordata > Amphibia > Anura > Ranidae > Rana > Rana muscosa. The sequence continues at coordinate 635,432,056 of CM055116.1, forward strand.
TAGCTACCAAATGGTCCGGGGCTTAAGTGGTTAACATATTAAATCAATAATGAAACATTTTAATGAAAAATAGGATTTAAAGAAACCTGTACTCAGAAAATGTGGAGGCTGCCACTGCCCACATCTATTTTTGAAAATGCTAATTGCCTGGCTGTCATGCTGATCTAATATCTTCAATAACCATTGACCCAAATCAAATATGCAGATCAGAAGTTCTGTCTTTACAACATGCAGTCATGCTTATGCCGGGTCGGTGACTCAAAACTACTGAAGCCAGAGACAGTCCAGCAAGTAAAATTTTTAGGAGGAAATCAGCAATGGCAGGTCCTATATTTAGTTCAGTATGATTTTCCTTTAGGAGACCTGTGTGCTCTAGTGTTTTCCCCAAAATTTTCATTCAAGGCACCCTTTAAAATGATATACAATCTCAAGTCACCCCCATTCTAAAATTTACAAACGTATAGCTTTACATAATGTAGTGCATCCACACACCTAGGGCGCCCAACATTAGAGGTGATTTAATTTTTACAAAGTTAATATACCTTCATACACTAGTACTGACTAGTATTTCTGCTTTTCTCTCCTGCCTAAATTTTTCTCCCTCATGCAGCTAACATGACCCCAGTGATGATGGAGAGTGGCAAAGACATCGTGCAGGTGCCCGATGTGCTCATTAGGATGCTAGGGGTGGTAATGCTGTACAATGAAAACCAGTGACTTTTGTAACAAAAAAGGCAGGCTTAATCTACCTGCTGGGTTGTTGACATTTTTATGGCAATTTGGGGACATTTTTAGGTATTTTTCCACGACACCCTGGTAGAGAGGCTGGCCTAGACCACTCCTCGTTGCCAAAATGACTCCCTGTGGAATGTATTTCAGAATTCAGATAAAACAACAAGGTCCATATTGCTCTACAGTCAAAGGATCGTACAGAAGATGCTGCCATTGTTGTGACAACGTCCTTCCACTCTTGCTGCAATCCTGGTGGTGACAGTGTTAACCCTCTGACTGCTTTGTGTGCTAGAGACTCCTCTTGTACACCCTTCAATGTATGGTCTTGCTGGTGGGTTCTCCAGTTTCCATGTAACAGCTGACCTGCAATAAAACATTTTCCATGTGAGACGACAGTCATTGGATTATAGTAAAAAAAACTATACAATGGTAGCTCTAGGTAGTATGGGGTTAGCCCTCATTCAAAACACGAAAAGAGAACCTAAATTCCATTAATAATTAAAACCAAATAAAATGTATAAAAATTTCAGGCAGAGGAAAGAATCAAATTTGTTATTTTTTTGCCTATCACTTTATAGTGTAAGATTCATCAGCTGTTGTATTATATTTCAATACAATGCCCTAATTTATATATGTATACTTTGTTATGTGCAATGTCGGTTATCCCAATTCTTCTAACTTAAGATCTAAACGGAAAATGAAAAAATGTCTAAGACAAGCTGCGCCAAACTTTTATTTTGCTACACAGATAGTATAAATGTAACCTATGGGTTGGAGGTGGTTTCAGTTAAGTTTATGGGCTCTTTCACGCAGTCATTGAAAACAGTGCTGCCTCATCATCACACATCAATGAAGAAGAAAAATTACTTATTTGCAACATTTTATAACAGAAACTAAAAAGAAAAAGTTTTTTTTTTTCAAAATGTTCTGTCTTTTTTAGTTTGTTTAGCAAAAAATAAGAAACCCAGTGCTGATTAAATACCACCATAAGAAAGCTCTGTCTCAAAAAAAGATAATTTCATAAAGGGAAAGTGTTGCATGACCGCGCAATTGTCATTCTAACTGCGGCAGCACTGAAAGCTGAAAATGGTCCTGGGCAAGAAGGGGTGAAAGTTCCCAGTATTGAAGTAGTTAAAATACATAACCACAGTGACTTGGTGGTTAGTGCTTTTGCCTTACAGCACTTGGGTCTTTGGTTTGAGTCCCAGTCACGACACAATCTACATGGAGTTTGCATGCTCTGCTTGTGTGGGTTTCCACCTACATTCCAAAGATATGATGAATGATTTTTTGGCCTGTCTAAAAGAAAAAAAATTACCCTAGGAAGATATTCTACTGAGTATGACCAAGATGATTACCTCACCATGTACCCCAACAACAGATAAACCACTTTGAGGAGAATTTATGAAAACTGGAGCAGCCAGAACTGAACAAGCTGCAGACAGAAGCTGATTGGTTGCCATGCGCAGCTGCTCCAGATTCTGTCTGCTCCAGTAGTAATAAACGCCCCTCTTTGAGCCCTCAGAATGAAAAGTGCTATACAAGTAAAAAGTATAATTAAATGTAGTTGTATAAGGTAATCTTAACTGCCTATAAAGAATATATGCAAAAAACATGCTTGGTTCAATACTTTATAGACATGATTTTATACTTATTTATAAAATATTTCATACTTTTTTTTTATATACTTTCATATACATACAATATTCTTATATACTAACTTTTTCTTAAAGGTGAGTAGCTTGTTGTGTTGGACAATGCAGTCTTCATTGTTGGACATCTGCTGCAAAATGTTTTGACCAGATTTCCCTTCATAGATGATATTTTCCTGTACAAGTCCCTTAGTTTGGTCAAGGAGAGATATACCATAGTCATGAAGTGACTGAATTCGGTTCCGGGTCACCTACAACACAAAAGCAAGATGTTAGTGTTTTGACTTAACAACTTTGTCTAAAGATGGAGTTTTAGAATACAATGTATAAATTGTAGCAAGCCTTATACAGGACCTGAAAGAAGCCACTTCAGTTTTCCACACACAGAATCCCTTTCCATTACCTCCAAATCTCCTATTTAGGAAGTAACATAGTCTTACCCAACAATGGGGTAAATCTTCATCTTCCATCCCTGGCTGGCACTAACCATAAAGAGACTAATTTATACTCTCAGTGTAAATTCTTGGTGACTACAAAAGCTTGTGCTGTTATAGATATTTTTTTTCTACTCTCATCCAAGTATCCAGATGACTACATCTCTTTCTTCAGGTATTGACCTATTTATTGTTGGTAGCGTATGGTGGAGCAAATGCAAAACATAGGACAGGCCCCTATTCCTGCACCAATTTTATGTGTTGAGGCTTTTTAACATGATGCAGTTCTGTAATTATACACTGGCAGAATGCTCTCCTCTATTTTCTCACCTCCCCTTTCAGGAGAGAGCGCAGATCCGGGGGGACTGGTATGGGGTCTGCACTCTCTCCAAGGGACTCACAAAGGGGGAGGGGTTGGAAGTACCTCCAGGGATCCTCCGTGGCCAGCCCAGCACCTTCTTCCTCCTCCAGCTCAAGGAAGTGATGGCAAGCCAGGGGGAACCCAACTATGTGCTTGGAGGCCACGTGTGCAGTGACAGAGTGCATGCCGAGAGGGGCTCGGGGCTCTCGGCATGTCAGACTTCCAGCGGGGGCAGGTGGCAAGTGGTTCCGGCCACTAGAACGCAGGGGGAGGAGGCGGGTTGTCTGACTGGTGCTTCCTTCCGGCCCTCGAGACGAGGACGCCGGGAGGATAATTTAAAAGACCGGGAATGGTGGCAGCAGCCACTGCACACTCTGCGATGGAGGAGGCAGAGCCGACAGTGGGAGTGGCAGATGCAGGCACCCAGTGCAGCAGCCAGGCCCAGGTAAGAGAGGTACAGAGGTACCTCTTCCCTTACACACTGGGTGTTCTTTGCTGTGTAATGACCTTCCTCTGGAAAGCCTGCAGCTGACTGCTCAGGTGATGTCTATTGGCAGATCAGCAGGGAATGGTGGCTCTGTGTTTCAGGGGGTGGTATATATATTTGTATGTATGTATGTATGTATGTATGTATGTATGTATAGGTCTCTCTCTTCTCTAGTGTTATGGACTGCGGTGGCACCTGTTTAAATCTTGTACACAAGGGTGTTTGTTTTGAGGCTCTCCTACCCTCAGTGGCGGTGATTCCATAAGGGTGCACAGGTGCCGCCCCCTCTCTCCAGCCACCCCTCAATGGATAGATTCATGCATTGCATGAATCTATCCATGGCCGCCGCTGACACCCCATATTCAGGCACCTGGCGGCTGAATTTCCGCGGCGGGGGGTGTTTTTGAAGCACAGGACTAGAGCCATAGGCTCTAATAGGCGTCAAAAACAGTGACCTGCGAGCGACATGCTTGGCGCTCGCAGTTGACCCGGGTGTGTTAGAATAGCGAATGAATATTCGCTGTTTTAACACTGAACCGCCTCTCCGCCAATCAGGTGCTCGGGTCTGTTGCCCATCATCTGATTTGCTGAAACGTCAGGCGCTGTGATTGGACGAGCATAGTGGCTGCATTGGATGGGCACAGTGGCTATGTCTGATGTTTTTTTTTCAGAATTTTTCAGTTTGTTTGCGCCCCCCCTCAAAAATTTTGAGCACCATCCGCCACTGCCTACCCTTAGTAAAAGGGGGGGGGGGGGTTTGTTATGTTTTACAGACCAAAGCCACCGTCAGGTCAGAGAGCTCCTTCTCTGAGAAAATGCCCCTGTCGGGTCAGTGATAGAGCTCCCATTCCAATGCACTACCCTCTACCTCAAGGGCTGTTGAAAGTGAGTCAGAGGAAGAATGAGTAGCCCTCCTTCTGCGCTGGATCCGAGGAAGATGAGAGAGAAGAGTAGGTGAGGACCTCCTGTTACAAATTGTCATTAGAAGTGGATGACCTCTTAAAGGCGATTCATACCACCCTTGAGATTTAAGAGGAAAGGGTGCAATTATCGATACACGATAAAATGTACCAGGGGCTTGAGGAGACTAAATGCAGGGTATTCCCAGTCCATAAGGTACTGACAGAGACTGTTAAGAAGTGAAAAGACCCAGAGAAGGGCCAGTTTTTTTCCCAGGTCCCTCAAAAGAAGATTTCGAGGAGGACGAATCATTGTTCTGAAACAAGAAACCAAAAATTGATGCCGCATTCTCACAGGTCTCAAGATGCACTGATCTTGTGTTTTGGAGGATATGGGTATGCTCAAGGATGCCATGAAAAAGAGGGCGTACTCCCTCCTGAGAAAGACGTGGAAAATGTCCCTGTCACATTTAAAGCCGGCAATGGGTTCTACAGTGGGACACACAGAAGCTGGAACCTCTAGAAGGCACTTGTTAGAGTCCTTCCCTATGCTGTTGAAAGCAGTAAGATACATGGCAGACGCTTCAGTGGAATTCATTAGAATCTTCAGCTCTTATCAACTCAGCCAGAGGGGCCTTGTGGCTTAAGACCTGGCCAGGGGACTCTGCCTCAAAGGTGAAACTATGGGGAATTCCTTTTACAGGTGACTTAATGTTTGGCCCAGAACTGGAAACAGTCCTGGACAGGACAGTTGAAGAAGGTGGCTTTCCCGCCCAAGAAAAAGAATGTGCCTCCAAAAAATTTTTTTGCCCTTTTTTCACAGTCCCAAAAGGAAAAAGAACAGAATCAGAAGAGACCATGATACCCCCAGAGGGGAAGAGGTGAAGGGGGTGTGCTCTTCAGGCCCCCAGAACAGATGGCAAAAAAGCAATGACGATCACCTCCCGGTGGGGGGAAGGCTTCAAGCTTTCCTACCTCAGTGGGAGGAAGCGACGGCAAGCCCGTTCGTGCAGAACATCCTCAGTCAAGGATACAAGCTAGAATTTTCCCGGACACCCCCAAGCAGGTTCTACCTATGACGTCCCTCTTGAATTCAACAGGAGGCTATCATTCAGGTCCCCGGGGAGCAGGAGACGGAGGGTTTCTACTCCCACGTATTTTTAGCCAAAAAACTATCAGGGAAGTCCCGTCTGATCCTAAACTCAAAAATCCTAAACAGATCTGTCAAGTACAAGAAGTTCAGGATGAACACAATCTTTTTAGTAAGGAGGTTGCTTACCCCCAGATGTTTTATGGCATCAATAGACCTGAGGGACGCATATCTATATGTACCAATTGCAAACTAGTCACAAAAGTTTCTGCGGCTGGCTGCCAGCCTAGGAAGGAAGATATGGCATCTACAGCTCAGGGCTCTGCCCTTTGGTCTCTCCAAGAGTATTTACCAAACTAATGGCAGAGGCGTTGGAAACCCTGAGACTGAGGGGGGTTGCCATAGTTCCCTATCTGGATGATCTTCTACTATTTGTGGAGTCCGAAGATCAGTTAGCGGCCAATCTGCAGGTAGCTCAAAATCACCTGAGCAAATTAAGCAAGCTTCTGAATCAACGAAAATCAAATCCGTTCCCAGCTCTGTGAGTGAGGTTCTTGGGCTACGATACAGATTCGATACAACAGAGAATTTTCCTTCCTTCGAGAAGAAAGGATACAAAAAATCTAGGTAGCAGTGAATCTAGTCCAAACCAATCTAGAAGTATTGGTGCGAGTGGCTATGTCAACGCTAGGATTATTCACGGCTTCGATCTCAGCTGTGCAGTGTACCAGACTACATGCCCGCCCTCTCCAGTGGAACATTCTCCAGAGGTGGTCTCATCAAGAGCCGCTGGAAAAGAAGATCAAGATTGGTGCAAGGGCAATGAGGTACAGGTTTTCTTACATTAAAGACAATTCTTCTGGTGGCGGTGACATCGGCCCACAGGATCAGCGAGTTCCAGACCCTATTGAAGGCCGAACCCTTTCTTGTTTGTTTCCAGGGTAGAATATTCCTAGGGACAGATCCAGGTTTTCTACCAAAAGTATCCTCCTTGTTCCACCGCTCTCAGGAGATAATACTACCTACCTTTTGCCCAGCTCCTTCTGGCTCGGGAGAGGAGGCCTCTCACACTTTAGATGTCAGGAGAAGCCTTTTGAGGCATCTGGACGTAACTAACGCCTTTAGAAAGGTCCCCTTCTTGTTCATCCTTTCAGCAGGAGCATGTAAAGGAGAAAAAGCACCCAAAAGCACTCTGGCAATGAGCAAAGAACCTCCGGAGGGGATAATGTCCCATACCCCACGGGCGGTAGAGGCTTCCTGGGCAGAGAAGGTTGGAGCATCACCAGAATAGATCTGTAAAGCGCCCACCTGGTCCAGTTTTTCCACATTCATAAGGCACTACAGGTTGGATCTACTATCTGTCTCTAATCAATCTTTGGCAGGAAGGTCTTACAAGCTGTGGTCACGCCCTGAAGTTCTCGGTTATCATCTCCAAGGTGCTGTCCTAAAAAGGCGAGGAGAAAACCTTAGTTAGACTTACCAGTAACTGTATTTCTATGAGCCTTTCAGGACAGCTGCTAATACCCTCCCCCTTGAGTATTGTGTAGTTTGTCATATTATTGTAGTAAAATGCACTGTATACCACACCACACCGTAACGCACTGTAAGACGCAGAGCTTTGCTGTGCTGCCGTGCAAAACAATTCAAGGGGACCCGAGTTGCATTGACAGCCTGTTAATTTTGAATGCACTGCCTAACGTAATTGGCCCCAAGGCACAAAAAATGCCTGCATTGTGGTTCACTGCATTCTGGTGTGAATGTCCTCCCTCTTCCTTGCACCACCAGTTCCTGTCACTTGTCAATGAAAATTTTACTTTTTTCCTAAACAGGAGTCCTGATTCTGTCCCTTCGTTGTAGCAAAATAAATAAATACTCCATCAGCTGCCCCTTCTCAAATTGGGCTATTAGCTTTGTGCCCATTCAGGATCGTCTTTTACCGACACGGGGATGCACAGGTGCTGCATGCATTCCCGTGCAGGCATTCCATTTTACTCTTTTGGAACATGCAGTTGCACAAACACAGTCCGTGTCCCTTTATACGTGGGGGCCGGTCCCCAAATTCACCCCGTATGTGTTTAGGGACATGCACCCACATGTCGTATATGGACACAGCAGCTGAGCACGGACTTGTGCATGGCACAGAGCTAATTGCCCTGTGTGAACAAGGCCAAAAACTGTAGCTCATACCGGTTGCTCTGAGTTGTATAGGTAGTTATACCATGTCATAAGCATTTGCATCACTTCAGTTTTCCACAGAGAGAAGTGGCTTGAAATCGAAGAACGGAGATAATGTCCTTAGCATGCTATACTGATCATCTTATAATTCATTTCTAAATCTTTTATTTTATATTTTTGCAATAATAAATATTTCTGGATATCTTCATGCAAATTACATTGCAATAAGTATGGTGGGTGCAGTGCACCACCTCAAAAAAGAACTCACAGCACAAAAAATGTTTACCAAATTTGATAGTGTAAAAGTCATCAGATCAAAATAATGACCTTTAGGCTCCATGCACACTGGGCTTAAAAAACTGCCAGTTACCTCGGCAGAAATAAAACGCTCATATGGAGCATTTCTGTGGTGAGTTTAGTGTTCTTTTCCAGAAAACTCTCAAAAACACAAACCAGAAGGGTTTTTTCTGCCTCTAAACGCTGAGCTCAAAATATGTCTCTTAAAGTCCTAATGTGTATGGATACATAGAATGACATTAAGCTGGTTCTTGTGCAGAACACAACTCCTGTAGAAGCAGCGATTTTTAAGTCCAGTGTGCATAGAGCCTAAAGTTGGTCATACATTATACAGTTTTCTTATTCAATTTCCTTTGGATTGACCTTCAACTACAAATTAAAAGTGTTTCAGTTTGACCTCATATATGTTTTTGGTAAATCTAAAGAAAATTTGTGCAAGAAAATTGTGGAATGTATAGCCAGCCTTACATGTAATTGAGAAACAACTGTGTGGCCTTTAGAAGGGTTTATGAATTTGGGGATGGATGCTCTTTAAATGCTAATCCCACAGTCACCCCTCCACTATCATCATAACAATAATTTCCATATTGGACCCATATCTTGCTAAGTACCGTATATACTCGAGTATAAGACAAGTTTTTCAGCACATTTTTTTGTGCTGAAAATGCCCCCCTCGGCTTATACTCGAGTCTGTGTCCATCTTCACATTTGTGCGCCTGATCCCGGCCATCTGTAGGTCCCCTGGACCCCAAACTTGGCACACATGTAGCCCCACTCGTCCTCTACAAGCAAAGTGCAAAGTTTGTTGTCCAGGGGACCTACGGCCGGGAAGCACCGATTTTTTCAAAGCTGGGCTCCCCTTCCATAGACTCCCATGTTAAACGTTATTTTCTCCGGTAATTTTGGGGACCCATGTAGCCCCACTCTTCATCTATATGTGTGCAAAGTTTGTTGTCCAGGGGACCTACGGCCGGGGAGCACCGATTTTTCAAACCTGGCACCCCTTCCATAGACTGCAATGTTAAATGAGGCATGGACACAGTGAGGCATGGGCACAGTGAGGCATGGGCACAGTGAGGCAAAGTGAGGCATGCAGATGGACACCCTAGGCTTATACTCGAGTCAATACGTTTTCCCAGTTTTTTGTGGTAAAATTAGGTGCCTCGGCTTATATTCGGTTCGGCTTATACTCAAGTATATACAGGTCCTTCTCAAAAAATTAGCATATTGTGATAAAGTTCATTATTTTCTGCAATGTACTGATAAACATTAGACTTTCATATATTTTAGATTCATTACACACAACTGAAGTAGTTCAAGCCTTTTCTTGTTTTAATATTGATGATTTTGGCATACAGCTCATGAAAACCCAAAAATCCTATCTCAAAAAATTAGCATATCATGAAAAGGTTCTCTAAACGAGCTATTAACCTAATCATCTGAACCAACTAATTAACTCTAAACACCTGCAAAAGATTCCTGAGGCTTTTAAAAACTCCCAGCCTGGTTCATTACTCAAAACCGCAATCATGGGTAAGACTGCCGACCTGACTGCTGTCCAGAAGGCCATCATTGACACCCTCAAGCAAGAGGGTAAGACACAGAAAGAAATTTCTGAACGAATAGGCTGTTCCCAGAGTGCTGTATCAAGGCACCTCAGTGGGAAGTCTGTGGGAAGGAAAAAGTGTGGCAGAAAACGCTGCACAACGAGAAGAGGTGACCGGACCCTGAAGAAGATTGTGGAGAAGGACCGATTCCAGACCTTGCAGGACCTGCGGAAGCAGTGGACTGAGTCTGGAGTAGAAACATCCAGAGCCACCGTGAACAGGCGTGTGCAGGAAATGGGCTACAGGTGCCGCATTCCCCAGGTCAAGCCACTTTTGAACCAGAAACAGCGGCAGAAGCGCCTGACCTGGGCTACAGAGAAGCAGCACTGGACTGTTGCTCAGTGGTCCAAAGTACATTCGGAAATCAAGGTGCCAGAGTCTGGAGGAAGACTGGGGAGAGGGAAATGCCAAAATGCCTGAAGTCCAGTGTCAAGTACCCACAGTCAGTGATGGTCTGGGGTGCCATGTCAGCTGCTGGTGTTGGTCCACTGTGTTTTATCAAGGGCAGGGTCAATGCAGCTAGCTATCAGGAGATTTTGGAGCACTTCATGCTTCCATCTGCTGAAAAGCTTTATGGAGATGAAGATTTCATTTTTCAGCACGACCTGGCACCTGCTCACAGTGCCAAAACCACTGGTAAATGGTTTACTGACCATGGTATTACTGTGCTCAATTGGCCTGCCAACTCTCCTGACCTGAACCCCATAGAGAATCTGTGGGATATTGGGAAGAGAAAGTTGAGAGACGCAAGACCCAACACTCTGGATGAGCTTAAGGCCGCTATCGAAGCATCCTGGGCCTCCATAACACCTCAGCAGTGCCACAGGCTGGTTGCCTCCATGCCACGCCGCATTGAAGCAGTCATTTCTGCAAAAGGATTCCCGACCAAGTATTGAGTGCATAACTGAACATAATTATTTGAAGGTTGACTTTTTTTGTATTAAAAACACTTTTCTTTTATTGGTCGGATGAAATATGCTAATTTTTTGAGATAGGATTTTTGGGTTTTCATGAGCTGTATGCCAAAATCATCAATATTAAAACAAGAAAAGGCTTGAACTACTTCAGTTGTGTGTAATGAATCTAAAATATATGAAAGTCTAATGTTTATCAGTACATTACAGAAAATAATGAACTTTATCACAATATGCTAATTTTTTGAGAAGGACCTGTACATTATTTTAATCTTTTCGCAATAACTTGCCTGAATTCACACCAATGGCTACTTAGACTGAAAATAAAGAGGTATATTGTTGATCCACCAAGTACAGTCATGTCAAATGCATATACAGAGATGGTAAAATCATTAAACATATTTCTCTGTATTCCACTACTTACCGTACTTCATGCTGCACAATGTAATTTATGTACTCTTTGATGGTTTTGGTGTACCAAACACACGTATGATCTTCTAGATTGTAAGCTTTAACAAGCAGGGCCCTCTGATCCCTCCTGTATTGATTTGTATTGTAACTGTACTGTCTGCCCTCATTTTGTAAAGCGCTGCTCAAGCTGTTGGCGCTATATAAATCCTATATAATAATAATAATATGAGAACTAAAATACAATTTATTCAATTGGTCTCAAGGGGCTTATGGTGTATAATTGTTGTTTTGGATTATTTTTTGTCTTTAATTTGTTGAAGTTAATTTAAACTTTGCAAAAGTCTCTTGTTTTTTATTTTGTTTTTTATATGGGGCCATTATCCATGTCTTCATATTAATTACCTTTTGTATCTCTTGATCTCTTAAATTGTAAGCTCTAACGAACAGGGCCCTCTGATTCATACTGTATTAAACTATATTGTAATTGTACCGTCTGCCCTTATAATGTAGAGCGCTGTGTAAACTGTTGGCGCTATATAAATCCTGTATAATAATAATAAAAATGTAGCCATTTTATAGGCTGGCCCACAGATACAACATCCTGTACTTGATTTGAGAAAATTCAGCAAAAGGAGTCTGCTGACTCAAGGGCTAAGGTACAGACAGGGTTTGCGATTATATAAAATGCATGCTACAGAGGTCCTAGACAGGCTGTACAGGCTAAAACATGCTCTGGAGAGGCAGGAGAGGGGAGTATTTGGGAGGTTAAAATGTAAAGTGTGCTTACCCTTTACTTGTTACAGTGTGCCACTATTATATTTAATTGAATATGGTAAAGGGCATATAATTTAATATACAAAAAAAAAAAAAACATCCTGTACTACTTAAGACACAGTGTAGTTAACTGCTTGCTGACCAGCGCACGACGATATACAGTGGGTACGGAAAGTATTCAGACCCCCTTAAATTTTTCACTCTTTGTTATATTGCAGCCATTTGCTAAAATCATTTAAGTTCATTTATTTTCCTCAATGTACACACAGCACCCCATATTGACAGGAAAACACAGAATTGTTTACATTTTTGCAGATTTATTAAAAAAGAAAAACTGAAATATCACATGGTCCTAAGTATTCAGACCCTTTGCTCAGTATTTAGTAGAAGCACCCTTTTGATCTAATACAGCCATGAGCCTTTTTGGGAAAGATGCAACAAGTTTTTCACATGAGGATTTGGGGATCCTCTGCCATTCCTCCTTGCAGATCCTCTCCAGTTCTGTCAGGTTGGATAGTAAACGTTGGTGGACAGCCATTTGTAGGTCTCTCCAGAGATGCTCAATTGGGTTTAAGTCAGGGCTCTGGCTGGGCCATTCAAGAACAGTCACAGAGTTGTTGTGAAGCCACCCCTTCGTTATTTTAGCTGTGTGCTTAGGGTCATTGTCTTGTTGGAAGGTAAACCTTCGGCCCAGTCTGAGGTCCTGAGCACTCTGGAGAAGGTTTTCGTCCAGGATATCCCTGTACTTCGCCGCATTCATCTTTCCCTCGATTGCAACCAGTCGTCCTGTCCCTGCAGCTGAAAAACACCCCCACAGCATGATGCTGCCACCACCATGCTTTACTGTTGGGACTGTATTGGACAGGTGATGAGCAGTGCCTGGTTTTCTCCACACATACCGCTTGGAATTAAGGCCAAAAAGTTCTATCTTGGTCTCATCAGACCAGAGAATCTTATTTCCCACCATCTTGGAGTCCTTCAGGTGTTTCATGTGTCTTGTACTGAGGAAAGGCTTCCGTCGGGCCACTCTGCCATAAAGCCCCAACTGGTGGAGGGCTGCAGTGATGGTTGACTTTCTACAACTTTCTCCCATCTCCCGACTGCATCTCTGGAGCTCAGCCAGTGATCTTTGGGTTCTTCTTTACCTCTCTCTCACCAAGGCTCTTCTCCCCCGATAGCTCAGTTTGGTCGGACGGCCAACTCTAGGAAGGGTTCTGGTTGTCCCAAACGTCTTCCATTTAAGGATTATGGAGGCAACTGTGCTCTTAGGAGCCTTAAGTGCAGCAGAATTTTTTTGTAGCCTTGGCCAGATCTGTGCCTTGCCACAATTCTGTCTGTGAGCTCTTCAGGCAGTTCCTTTGACCTCATGATTCTAATTTGCTCTGACATGCACGGTGAGCTGTAAGGTCTTATATAGACAGGTGTGTGGCTTTCCTAATCAAGTCCAATCAGTATAATCAAACACAGCTGGACTCAAATGAAGGATGATCAGAAGAAATGGACAGCACCTAAATTAAATATATGAGTGTCACAGCAAAGGGTCTGAATACTTAGGACCATGTGATATTTCAGTTTTTCTTTTTTAATAAATCTGCAAAAATGTCAACAATTCTGTGTTTTTCTGTCAATATGGGGTGCTGTGTGTACATTAATGAGGAAAAAAAAAAGAACTTAAATGATTTTAGCAAATGGCTGCAATATAAGAGTGAAAAATTTAAGGAGGTCTGAATACTTTCAGTACCCACTGTACGTCGACAGCATGGCACGGACAGGCAGAAGGACGTACCTGTACGTCCCCTTTAAGATTGCGGCATTGTGGATGGCGGCGCGATCGTCTCACGGTGAGTTAGAACGGGGAGATGCTGATGTAAACGAGCATTTCCCCGCTCTGCCTAGTGACAATGACACTGATCTCCGCTCCGTGTAATCGGAGCAGAGATCAGTGTCATGTCACACACAGCCCATCCCCCCTACAGTAAGAATCACTCACTAGGGCACACTTAACCCCTACAGCGCCACCTAGTGGTTAACCCCTTCACTGCCATTTTCACAGTAATTTTTATAGCACTGATCGCTGTAAAAATTACAATGGTCCCAAAAATGGTGTCAAAAGTGTCCGATGTGTCTGCCATAATGTCGCAGTCACGATAAAAATCGCTGATCGCCGCCATTACTAGTAAAAAAAAAAAAAATCTTAATAAAAATGGCATAAAACTATCCACTATTTTGTAGACGCTATAACTTTTGCGCAAACCGATCAATAAACACTCATTGTGTTTTTTTTACCAAAAATATGTAGAAGAATACGAAACGGTCTAAACTGAGGAAAAACATGTTTTTTTATATATTTTTTGGGGATATTTATTATAGCAAAAAGTAAAAAATATTGCTTTTTTTTTCAAAATTGTCGCTCTATTTTTGTTTATAGTGCAAAAACTAAAAACCGCAGAGGTGATCAAATACCACCAAACGAAAGCTTTATTTGTGGGAAAAAAAAGGACGTAAATTTTGTTTGGGAGCCACGTCGCACGACCGCGCAATTGTCAGTTAAAGCGACGCAGTGCCAAATTGTAAAAAGACCTCCGGTCTTTAAGCTGACAAATGGTCCGGGGCTGAAGTGATTAAAGAATTCTCATAATCATATATTATATCTTTGAATTAAGTTTAAAGAATCAATTTTATTGATTTTACCTACTAGAACTAGAATGCATTTGATGTCCAGAGGCAAGGCATCATACTAAATAATCACTCTAGTATAGGGTTGCCACCTCAGCCCTTTAAAACTGAACACATTAAAAATTACACAGGTTCTAAGGCCCGCCTGCCTGGTTTTCTAAACCAGCCTTTCTCAACTAGTGTGCCATGGGATCAGAGGAGAGAAGGGCTGTCAGATGAGCCCAACGCCCTGCCGAACTATACATCGGCACTGTGAGAAGCGTCAGCCTCAAAAGCGAAAGTAAACTGTGCAGGGGAATGTGCTGTGATCTCTGCTTCCCCCTACAGTGAAGTACCCGGCTGAATGAGGAAACAAGGTACGGTGCTAATGTTTAAGTCTGGGGACCCTGATGTATGGGGACTCGCTGTGAGCCCTAATGTATGGGGGGGGGACTCTGTGAACCCTGATGTATGGGGGGGCTCTCTGTGAACCCTGATGTATGGGGGGCTCTCTGTGAACCCTGATGTATGGGGGGGCTCTCTGTGAACCCTGATGTATGAGGGGGCTCTCTGGGGACCCTGGTGTATGGGGGGGCTCTCTGGGGACCCTGGTGTATGGGGGGCTCTCTGGGGACCCTGGTGTATGGGGGGGCTCTCTGGGAACCCTGATGTATGGGGGCTCTCTGGGAACCCTGATGTATGGGGGGTTCTCTGGGAACCCTGATGTATGGGAGCTCTCTGGGGACTCTGATGTATGGGGGGCTCTCTGGGGACCCTGATGTATGGGGGGCTCTCTGGGGACCCTGATGTATTGGGGGGCTCTCTGGGGACCCTGATGTATGGAGGGGCTCTCTGGGGACCCTGATGTATGGGGGGGCTCTCTGTGAACCCTGATGTATGGGGGGGCTCTCTGTGAACCCTGATGTATGGGGGGGCTCTCTGTGAACCCTGATGTATGGGGGGGCTCTCTGTGAATCCTGATGTATGGGGGATCGCTGTGAACCCTAATGTATGGGGGGGACTCGCTGTGAACCCTGATGTATGGGGGGCTCTCTGTGAACCCTGATGTATGGGGGGCTCTCTGGGGACCCTGGTGTATGGGGGGGGGCTCTCTGGGAACCCTGGTGTATGGGGGGGCTCTCTGGGGACCCTGAGGTATGGGGGGGCTCTCTGGGAACCCTGATGTATGGGAGGTTCTCTGGGAACCCTGATGTATCGGGGGCTCTCTGGGAACCCTGATGTATGGGGGGTTCTCTGGGGACCCTGATGTATGGGGGGCTCTATGGGGACTCTGATGTATGGGGGGATCTCTGGGGACCCTGATGTATGGGGGGCTCTCTGGGGACCCTGATGTATTGGGGGGCTTTCTGGGGACCCTGATGTATGGAGGGGCTCTCTGGGAACCCTGATGTATGGAGGGGCTCTCTGGGAACCCTGATGTATGGAGGGGCTCTCTGTGAACCCTGATGTATGGGGGGGCTCTCTGTGAACCCTGATGTATGGGGGGGCTCTCTGTGAACCCTGATGTATGGGGGGGCTCTCTGTGAATCCTGATGTATGGGGGATCGCTGTGAACCCTGATGTATGGGGGGGCTCTCTGTGAACCCTGATGTATGGGGGTGCTCTCTGTGAACCCTGATATATGGGGGGCTTTCTGTGAACCCTGATGTATGGGGGGGCTTTCTGTGAACCCTGATGTATGGGGGGGCTCTCTGGGGACTCTTGATGTATGGGGGGGCTCTCTGGGGACTCTGATGTATGGGGGGGCTCTGGGAACCCTGATGTATGGGGGGGCTCTGGGAACCCTGATGTATGGGGGGGCTCTGGGAACCCTGATGTATGGGGGGGCTCTGATGTATGGGGGCTCTCTGGGGACCCTGATGTATGGGGGGGCTCTGGGAACCCTGATGTATGGGGGGGCTCTGGGAACCCTGATGTATGGGGGGGCTCTGGGAACCCTGATGTATGGGGGGGCTCTGGGAACCCTGATGTATGGGGGGGCTCTCTGGGGACCCTAATGTATGAGGGGGCTCTCTGGAGACCCTAATGTATGGGGGGCTCTGGGAACCATGATGTATGGGGGGGCTCTCTGGGAACCCTGATGTAAGGGGGGGCTCTCTGGGGACCTTGCTGTATTGGGGGCTCTATGGAGGGGGAGAAGTTGGGGGTGGTAAAAACAGCTCAACCATGTGGTTCTACTGCCCCTCCAACCTGAAATGTGAACAAGCCCTTGGTTCACATCTGCGTGGCTGCGTGCAGGGCAGCCCATTCATTTTAATGGGCTTCCCTACCCACAAAAATGCAGGGAAAGAAGTCCCCAACCTTTTTTTTTTATTGCACTGCATCAAAAGCAAACCACGTTTTCCAATGTGTGCGGTACCATTAAGAATTAACGGTACCCCCTAACGAGCAGAGCATTCGTCTGTGTGTCGGGAACGAGTGTGACAAAGTCAAGAGAATTGCTCGGACAAATACCCTTAGACCGAATTTTAATGGTTCAAAGAATATCAGGCAAAATGGTCGGCCCTCACGCATGTTCACTTCATCAAATCTGGCCCTCTTTGAAAAAAGTTTGGACACCCCTGTTCTAAGGCTAATTTAATGCAGACAAGGCACTGAGTTTAATTACCACCTTAATCAGCCACAGAACCTGTGCAATTCATATGTGTCCTGTGTAAAAGGGATGAGGTGGCAACTCTACTCTAGTTTACCTTTGGAAGTTAGTACCAAACAAGTTTTACATCTTTACACCATAACACTGCAGCTACTGCCTACTTAAGGCTATCATGAAAACATTCCAATGGTCAGCTTCCCTATAATTTTTTCAAAAAAGAAAAATACTTTTGAGATTTTTTTGCATTTATTACTGCATCACGTAATTTGTTTTCTCTATATCTGCTATTTCCAAATAAATAATTGTGCAATGTATTTACCTTCATGTCAGCGGTATGGATAAGCTGAATGCCACAGCTACGGTTTCCTATGACATCATTCTCTATGATGGTCCCATCTCCCTTGGAAGCGATGCCATGACTTCTATTGTCATAGACACCATTTCCCCTTAATTCCACTCTGCATCCTGTCTCAACATGGACACCGCTCAATCTGTTGCATGAGATGCTGTTATTTCCAATTCGGACAAGTTGGTTACTTTGGAAAACAGCCACACCACTATCATGGTTGGCATGTATGGCATTCGCCATAATGTTCAGAGCTTCACTGCTCTTAATGTACAACCCAGCAGCTGAAAAAGATAAAATAGATACAAGTTCCTTTGAGAACCATAATTAGGCTGGAAATTCAGGAAGATACTTACAGTATTTTACTAACTGTACTTATAACAAACCAAATTAGTATTATGAAAGGAAAAGTAGTGCACAGTAACAAAAATGCTGATGGCACTATAAATACAAAAGCATTTTGTTATATCAGTTTGATCAGTGTAAGAAAAAAAAAAAAACGGTTTATTGTGTCAGAAATTCATTGCTGTCCTTGGTCCTGTGCACACTTCATTTGTTATCTCGGGGAGTTTCATTAGCCCTCCCCGTTCTAATGTGGTCTTCAGAATAATAAAAGTGTCTATGTTGTGGAACATAACATAAGGGGAGTGTTTGCATAGTTTAGAAAAGACAACTTGACAGGGATCACACTTTTGACACCATTTTGGGACCATTGTAATTTTTACAGCGATCAGTGCTATAAAAATGAACTGAATACTGTAAAAATTACACTGGCAGTTAAGGGGTTAAGTGTGACCTAGGGAGTGCTTCTAACTGTTAGGGGGCGTGACTTGCCGTGACATGTCACTGATCGCTGTTCCCGATGACAGGGAACAGACGATCAGTGACATGTCACTAGGCAGAACAGGGAGATGTTGTGTTTACACTAACATCTCCCCATTCTTCAGCTCTGTGACCCGATCGCGGGACACCGGCTGCGCTCACGCGGCCCGCAAATTAAAGGGGACGTATATATACGCCCATTTGCGCAGCTGTGCCATTCTGTCGACGTGTATCCTCGTGCGGCGGTCAGGAAGCAGTTAACAAAACCTTGTTTCTGCAGAGTTACATATCCTTTGGTGCCCAACACAACACTTCTTTGCTAGAATCACCTTTTCTTACACTTAACATGTGAATACAATTCTCTATTTACAATAGCACCTTTAGCACTATAATCAAAACGTGTGGAATATTACGGAATAGTACATCACCCGACATTGAGTGGTCATACCAGGATGATGCCTGCAGCTGCAGGCATCCTCTTCCTGGTATCTTTTTACAACCGACAGAGCACTGTCGTGTAAAAGCAATCCTAGCGGCTAAATAGCTAGGGCTCCCACTCACCGCCTTCCAAGGCTCTCTGGTCCCACCGGGGAACTCGGGATTGCAGCTGGCAGTTCTGCTGGCTGACCATAGAGCTGACCGGAGACACAAGGGTCCTGATCATCTCTATGATCTAAGAAACCAGAAGCGACAAGTATTTTGTCACTTCCAGTTTTGCCAGTTGTAAACAAACTATTAGTGGCTTGTAAAAAGCATCAAAACATACAGCTCGTTATGATCCAAAGTTTTTAACTGCAGAGGAGACATCTGGGGTCTAATAGACCCCAGATGCTGCAGTAAAGAGGACCTTTCCCTGCCTATTGTTATCACAAGGGATCTTAACATTCCTTGTAATAACAATGAAAGCAATTTAAAAAAATAAAATAAAATTAAGGCACAGCATAGAAATAATATAATTTTTCTTTTAAAATAAAATATTTTTTAAAGCACCATCATACCACCATGCTCCTGCGCGAAGGCACTCGTCAGTCCAGCGTCATACGTAAACAGCGATTGAACCACACATAAGCGGTATTATCATAAACGTCAGATTAAGAAGAATAATTCTAGCGCCAGACCTCCTGTGTAAATCTTAAGTAGTAACCTGTAAAGGCTTTTAAAGCGTTGCCTATGGATAATATAATTTTCGTAGCTTGTCGCTGTTCCACAGGCGTGCACAATTTTAAAGTGTGACATGTTTCGCATCCATTTACTTGGCACATCATCATCTTTTATACATTACCAAACAATTGGAAATTATATTGTGTTTTTGCACAGTGTGACATAAAAAATTGCAACACTCACCCAACATTTTATTCTCTAGGGTCTCTTGCTTTATAAAAATATATAATGTTTGGTGGTTCTAAGTGATTTTCTAGCAAAAAATACAGATTTTAACATGTATCTAAGAAGTGTCAGAAAAAGTCTTGGCCTTCAAGTGGTAATTTCATAGTAACACTGAAGAACTGCTATAAATACAGATTTAAAAAAAAAAAGTTTTCAATGTACATGAAAATGTATTTATTTTTTTCTTACCTCCATTGTGGTTAATACTGTTGGACTCAATAAGTGCCACATTTATTGGCCTCCTTGAGGAGAAGCGATCATCTTCACTGTCCAGATCATTTTCCCAGTTGGCTGCTTCCCCTTCATCATTGAAGTTTTCATTACCAGCCTGGTTAGCTGGGTAGTCACTAGCGTCATCTTTGCGGCAAAAAACTGCCACCCCATAAATGCTGTTGTGACCTATCTGGTTGCTGGTGATATGTGGAAGGCTGGATGACATAATCCATACGCCGCAGCCTTTATTACCTTGGAAAGAAAAAAACAGGATTTTTTTGCACTTTATTTGCCAAACAAATATAAAATATTCAATAGCTGTTAACTTGACATTTGTACCCACTGGTAGTGAATTTTTCAAATAACCCATGAAAGGCTGGTGTGCTATATGTGGTCACCATGTTCCTGCGTTTATAAGTTCCAGTTGTTGCTTTGGAGCACTTAAGCCTTGTACACACTACTAGTTTTTTTTCGTTCAGCCCAGCAGGTTGAACAAAACAAAACAATTCGATGTTAGTACAGCAATCTCCCCTGTTATACTACCGTGTTCTGACAGTTGGACACCCTGTCAGCCATTGGCTGAGAGCGCTGATCGGGAGCTGGTCAGCAGACCTTTTTCGGTCATGACCCTTTGACAGAAGCCGGCTGCCGTACACACGGGCCGAATGTCAGCCGGTTTCTATTGAACTGGTGTCAGGGCTGGGCTTCTGCTAATTCCTAGCAGCTCTTTTCTTTCAGTGCACAGAGCTGCTCAATTGTTGATTACCAGCCACTCGTTTCCACAGTGACTCACCTGGTTAGCATTACCTGCCTCATTAGTCCAGATTACAGCCAGCCCCTTTTGGCTATTTAACTACTTCCCGCCCGGCCTATAGCAGAATGACGGCCGGGAAGTGGTTCAGCGTGGCGATCGGTGGTGTAGTACGTCAGTATGATCTCCGATATAGGTAAAGAGCTCTCTCCACGTGATCAGCTGTGTCCAATCACAGCTGCTCACAGTGTAAACAGGAAAAGCTATGTATCGGCTTTTCCTCTACTCGCGCTGACAGACGTGAGTAGAGGAGAGCCGATCGGCTGCTTTCCTGACAGGGGTGTCTGCACTGATTGATCATCAGTGCAACTCCCCCAGAGGATGTCCACCCAGGACCACCAGGGATAGCCACCCAGGACCACAAGGTAAACCCACCCATGGCCACCAGGGATACCCACTAGAGCCCACCGGGGATGGCAATCATTGCGCATTAGGGATGGCACTCTGTGCCCATCAGTGATGCCTGCCAGCGCTTCTGATCGTTGCTGCCCATCAGTGCCATTGATCAGTGCCGCCCATCAGTGCTGCATATACGTGCCCTCCAGTGCCACCTATGAGTGCCCATCAGTGCCGCCTATCAGTGCCCCTCACTGCAGCCTCATCAGCAAAGGAGAAAACTTATTTACAAAGTTTTGTAACAAACAAAGAAAACTTTTTTTTTTACAAAATTTACAATTTTTTTTTATTTGTAGCGCACTTAATAAAACCCCCACCAAAAGAAAGCTCTATTTGTGTTAAAAAAAAGATAAACATTTTGTTTGGGTACAGCGTCGCATGACCGCGCAATTGTCATTCAAAATGTCAGAGCGCTGAAAGCTGAAAATTGGTCTGGGCAGGAAGGTGTATAGTGCCATGTATTGAAGTGGTTAAGTAACATTGCTCATTTGCTCCTCACGCTTGCATGGTCAATAATAACCAGTGTGTTCCTGTCTGTGTATCTATGTATGACCTGGCCTGGCTGACTTCTCTTCCGATACCTGTTCCTGCTTTGGCTCCTTACTACACTCATTTCTGGCTTCCTGACCCCGCCTCATCTGATTACCCGCTCTGGCATCCAAACCCTGGCTTCAGATTATGACCAAGTTCCTGCACTGTGCTATTTTTTGCTATTTCATTAAAGGTGTGATTTTAACTGCATTTTCTGTCTCTGCCTGGTTTTGTGGTTCCTGACAACTGACCAATGCCGCTCGGCGTTCGGCCCGTGTGTACTAGGCTTTACACTTATATTAGACCACCCCCTCCTACCTTTCATTTAATTACCCGTCTTAAATCCAGAGAGATTTTGCTTCCTAGATCACCCAACTGCTTGTCAAAAAGACTCTTACTCAAGGTCCATATGTTTGAATAGGATTGCAGAGGGCATGTGCGGGTCTGACCGGGAAGATTTCTTAACACACGATCTAGTCAGCGATATCTTTCTGGATCAAGAATGGGTGAATATAAGACAGAGAGAGGGTGGGGATATGCTCCAATATAAGGTGCAGTTTTTTAAGCATGTGTAGGCAAAAGAGTATGACATGAGCATTTTATAAAATCCCCCCCATCAGAGCCAGTGTTTACAATATACTCCCTATGGGAACATATCTCAAAAACACCTAGCCATGAATATTTATTAAAAGTATCCGTTTCGTTAACATAAATGTTTCTAAGCCATCCCTTGAGCTATGAAATTGGTAAGTATAATACATGATTTATCATTTAATAAATCCCAATACTGGTATAATTACTTTACCAAGCAGAAATACCCTTGGACTCTGGCAGAAGAACCTTCTTGAGTACAAGCACTTGATGATAATCTTTTACCCAGATAAGTACAGTATACAGTGGATAGAAAGCATCTACACACCCCTGCTAAAATGGCAGGTTTCTGTGATGTACAAAAATAAGACAAAGATAAATCATTTCAGAACTTTTTTCCACCTTTAATGTGACCTATAAATATAAACTGTACAACTCAGTTGAAAAAACTGAAATCTTTTAGGTTGAGGGAAGTAAAAATAAAAAATAAAATAATATGGTTGCATAAGTGTGCACACCCTTAAATTAATACTTTGTTGGAGCACCTTTATTTTATTACAGCACTCAGTCTTTTTGGGTAGGAGTCTATCAGCATGGCACATCTTGACTTGCCAATATTTGCCCACTCTTCATGGCTAAAACACTCAAAATCTGTCAGATTGCGAGGGCATCTCCTGTGCACAGCCCTCTTCAGATCACCCCACAGATTTTAAAATTGGATTCAGGTCTGGGCTCTGGCTGGGCTATTCCAAAACTTTAATCCTCTTCTGGAGAAGCCATTTCTTTGTTGATTTGGATGTATGCTTTGGGTCGTTGTCATACTGAAAGATGAAGTTCCGCTTCATGTTCAGTTTTCTAGCAGAAGCCTGAAGATTTTGTGCCAATATTGACTGGTATTTGGAACTGTTCATATCTCCCTCTACCTTGACTAAGCCACCACCATGATTCACAGTGGATTTAGTGTTCTTTTAGTGATGTGCAGTGTTTTTGCGCCAAAAAATAGGATTTTTTACTCACCGTAAAATCCTTTTCTCTGAGTCCATGGACCGACACAGCTTCTCTATTGACAAAGTGGGTATTATCCGTTAATTAGGAGTGACTAGGCAGAAAAACTTGTAAAAAGTGTTGCATGACACCTTCTACAGTACCGCCCAGGGGGCGGACCCTCTGGGTATACCCTCTCAGTCTGCACATCGCAGATCAGTTCGTCAAAAAGCAGTACAAACTTAAAAGGAGGGGTGGGTGCTGTGTCGGTCCATGGACTCAGAGAAAAGGATTTTACGGTGAGTAAAAAATCCTATTTACTCTTTCGTCCATGGACCGACACAGCTTCTCTATTGACAAAGTGGGACGTCCCAAAGCAGTGTCAGAGAAAAAACGAGGGGTGGTAACAGCATAAAAACAAACTTCACCCCAAAACACAAAACAGCACTCCTCCAACGGAGGAGTTGCAACTCTAAACAGCCGCCTGCAAAACCTTGCGGCCGAAAGAGGCATCCGAAGATGCACCTACATCAACTTTGTAGAATTTTGTGAAAGTGTGAGCGGACGACCAAGTCGCCGCTTTACATAGTTGGGAAACAGACGCTTGATGTCGGAAAGCCCAAGAGGCACCTATTGCCCTGGTCGAATGCGCCGTGACAGGAAAGGGGGGCGCCTGACCCTTTAAGGCGTAAGCCTGGATTACTATCTGTCGGATCCACCTAGAGATGGTGGCCGATGAGACTGCTTGGCCCTTCTTGGGACCAGCCACCAAAACAAACAGTGAGTCTGACTTCCGGAACAGGGAAGTAGCAGATATGTATACTCTCAAAGCTCGGACAACGTCCAAGGAATGCAACGCCGACTCCTTAGGATTCGACGGCTGAGGACACAAGGATGGAAGTACAATGTCTTCGTTGAGATGAAAAGCCGAAACGACTTTCGGAAGAAAGGAAGGCTGCGGCCGCAGCACCACCTTATCCTTGTGGAAAATCAAATAGGGAGCCTTGCAGGACAGGGCTGCCAGCTCAGAGACTCGTCTAACTGACGTAACAGCCACCAAAAAGACCACCTTCTGAGAAAGTGTCAACAGGGGAATATCTCTAATATTCTCAAACGGTGCCGTCTGAAGCACCGAGAGGACCAGGTTCAAGTCCCACGGAGGTAACGGGGGGCGGACCGGAGGGGCCACATGTCGAACCCCCTGCACAAATGTACTCACGAGAGAGTGAGTCGCCAGGGGTCGCTGAAAAAAGACAGCCAGGGCAGATATCTGTCCCTTAATCGTACTTAGGGCAAGCCTTTGGTCTACCCCATGCTGTAAAAACAGCAGGATTCTGGAAACCAAATAGGTACACGGATGCCATTTCATTTCCTCACACATGGAGATGTAGGCCCTCCAAGTGCGGTGATAGACCTTCCTAGAGGACGGTTTCCGAGCACTTCTCATAGTAGAGATTACTGAGTCTGACAGGCCCCGATCTCTCAGTACCTGGTTCTCAACAGCCATGCCATTAAAGCCAATGACTGTAAAGCAGGATGGAATATGGGACCTTGCGATAGCAGGTCCTTCCGTAGTGGTAGGCGCCAGGGGACGTCTGCTACCAGACGTACTAGATCGGCGTACCAAGGACGTTGAGGCCAATCTGGAGCGATTAGGATCATTGGAATTCCCTCTGCCTCCACTCTGCGGAGCAGAAGAGGAAGAAGCCTTAAGGGAGGGAAGGCATAGATTAGCCGATACTGACCCCACGATGCTACCAACGCGTCCGTTGCGTCTGCCCATGGGTCTCTTGACCGGGCCACAAACCTCAATACCTTCCGATTGAGTCGGGAAGCCAGAAGATCTGCGTCTGGTGTGCCCCATCTTTGGCAGAGGAGTTGGAACACCTCCGGGTGTAAGGACCATTCTCCCTGGTCCAGCATCTGGCGACTCAGGTAGTCCGCCTGCCAGTTTTCCACACCCGGAATGTACACGGCCGACAGTGCCGGTACGCTCCTCTCTGCCCACTTCAGGATGCGAGCGATCTCCGATGCTGCAGCTGAGCTTCTTGTTCCTCCTTGATGATTGACATATGCCACTGCTGTGGCGTTGTCTCACTGGATCCTGACTGGACGCCCTTGCAGTCTCTGAGACCATTTGAAGAGGCACAGCTTGATCGCCCGGATCTCCAGGACATTGATCGGCAGGAGGGCTTCCTCTGGGGTCCAGCGACCTTGCGCCGACTGGACACCCCAGACTCCCCCCCAACCTGTAAGGCTGGCGTCCGTCGTGATCACTATCCAGTAAACCGGAAGAAATTACTTCCCGGCCATTAGAGCCGGTGCTGTCAGCCACCATACCAGGGATCTCCTGACTAGGTGGATCACTCGGATTGATAATCCAGAGATGAAGGGCATCTGTTCCATCTGGACAGAACTTACTTCTGTAACACTCGAGTGTGGTATTGAGCATATGGGACCGCCTCGAAGGAGGCTACCATGAGGCCCAACACTCGCATGCAAAAACGGAGTGACGACCAATTCCTGGAAGTCAGCTGCCGTACTGCAGCCCGGAGGGTCTGCAACTTCTCCACAGGGAGGAATACCTTTGCCTCTGAGGAATCCAGAATCAACCCCAGGTACACTAGGCGTTGAGTGGGCACCAATACTGACTTTTGCGTGTTTAGTATCCAACCACAGTCTCGAAGAGTCTGACAGGTAATGGACACGCTTACCTCTAATTCTGAGCTTGAAGGGGCCTTCAGCAGAAGGTCGTCCAAGTAACCTGTGATAGCGATACCCCGCTGTCTTAGAAGTGCCAGAATCGGAGCGAGCACCTTGGTGAACGTCCTGGGTGCTGAGGCAAGGCCAAACGGGAGGGCCACAAACTGGTAGTGGTTCTTCCCGATAGCAAATCGCAGAAACCTCTGGTGTCTGGAGTATATGGGGACATGCAGGTATGCGTCCTTGATGTCCAAGGAGGCCAGAAAGTCCCCCGGATGGAGAGCCGTGACTACGGATCGAACCGACTCCATCCGAAATCTTTGTACCTTCACAAAGCAATTGAGGGCTCTGAGATCCAAGATTGGACGAACCCCCTCCTTCTTTGGCACAATGAACAGATTTGAGTAAAAACCCTGACCCCGTTCCTGTTCTGGAACTGGAATAACTACCCCGCGTTCCAGTAGACCCTGGACCGCCCCATACAGGGCCTCCCGACGGGTCGGTAGTAGCTGGAGATTGGAGGTGATGAATCTGTCTGGTGGACAAGAGAGAAATTCTATCTTGTAGCCTGAGGAGATTACTTCGCAAACCCACCTGTCGGAGACTAGAGCAGTCCACTGAGTCGCAAATTTGCGAAGACGTCCCCCCACCTGAGAGCTGGGTGGGGGCGGACCTTCATGTGGACGCAGATTTGTCCGCAGGCTTGTTGGGTCTGCGGGACCAAGGACGCTTTTGTCCTTGGGCAGGCGCTTTATCGGCCTGGGGTCTTTTCCCTGTCGCCTTAAGGGGGCGAAAAAAACGCTTACGTGCAGTAAAGGAGGGCCCTTGCCCTTGGCGTGGTCCCCTACCCTTGCTAGTTTGGGGAAGCAAAGTGCTTTTACCTCCTGTGGCATCCTTGATGATGTCATCCAGAGAAGCCCCAAAAAGTCTGTCGCCCTTAAAAGGCAGATCCAATAGGGCTTTCTTGGAAGTCTGGTCCGCAGACCAGCCCTTTAGCCAGATCAGGCGGCGTATTGCTACTGCATAAACCGAAGCTCTTGACAGCAGGGGAATAGTATCCATGTCTGACTCGCAGACAAACTTAAGGCCCTGGACCAACTGGTCGGCCAAAGTTATCTCATTAGGAGGAGCATCTCGCTCCTTTAACCCCTGGAGTAGCAATTTTGCCCATTCAGTAAGTGTCTGAGACACTAGGGCCCCCGCCAATGTCGGGCGCACTGCCGAGCCTACCACTGAGTATAGGTAGCGAGCGAGTGCTTCAGCCTTCTTATCCACAGGGTCCTTGAAAACAGGAGCCCCTTCTACTGGAATAGTGGTGGCTCTATTAAGTCTGGACACCGAAGGGTCCACTATAGGGGGAGAGGTCCATATCTTCAGAAAACTCTCCTCAAAGGGGTACCGTACTGCAAACCTCTTTGGGGCTGTAAAGACCCTCAGTGGGTTCTCCCATTCCTTGTATAAGAGTTTGTCAAAATAAGACACACAAGGGAACACCTTAGCAGTGCGGGCAGGTTTACGAAACCCAAAGGGGACTGGAGTATCTGCTACTTCTTCAGTCCTTTCCAACTTTAGCGTATCCCGCACTGCAGTAATAAGGTCAGATACCAAAGCCGTCTCGCGTACTGACCTGGACTTGGAGTCCTCCTCACTGTCCGATCGGTCACGGTCTGCAGTCTCTGATGCATCAGAATCTGGGCCATGAGCCGTAGCTGGACCTGGTTCTGCATCAGAAATATCCCCAGAAGATTGCAGGGGACGGGGGCGTTTATTACCCCCTGTATTCCCGTGTGCTGCTTCCACCCTGGCAGCAAACGCCTCTAGGATTGCCGACATAGCGTCCATAGACACCTCAGGGACACCAGCTGCTAAATCTGGTGTTTCAGGGGAGAAGACATCTGGCTCAGATGCCATGCTGACCACACGCTGACACTCACAGGGCTCCAGGCAAGATATCAATAGGCCACCCTCCTGCACTGCAGAGATGCTGGGTTACCCAGAGGACTCACCACCCTGGATAGGTACTGCTATGCTGCGCCTGTGATGCTGTCCCCTTGCTGCTGTGTCAGCCTGCTTCTTTTATCAGCACTTCCTGTGTGAATTTTCGCGCCAGTGTAATGCACCCTAGAGGCCGGAGGCTCTCGCAAAATGGTTGCCATTTTATGGAAGATAATGTGGGCTCTAAGAAAATGGCCGCCGACAGAAGATAGAGGTCAGGCAGCCATAGCCCACAAAAAGATGGCCGCCGAACGGCAATATCTGCCTACAAGGTGGACAAACATGGCCGCCGATCAGCTGATAGGGGCCAGTGGGTGTGTCCGAACCACAGGAAGATGGCCGCCAGGCAGTTACAAGAGGCCAAACTTGGCATGGACCACCTCAAAATGGCCGCCGACAGCATGGAGACACAGAAACACAGGTAAGCAAAAAATGACATTTCTTTTTCGTACATCACGGGACACAGAGCGACTTAGTCATTACTAATGGGTTATATAGTTTACCTTCAGGTGTTGGCACTGGCCAATTCCAAACCGGAAGTACCCTCCCCTATATAAGCCCCTCCCACCCGGGAGCACCTCAGTTTTTTGCCAGTGTCTAAGGTGTTGGCCAAAGAGTAACATGTGTTTTCACTGGGCTTGCGTACAGGTTCTTTTGGGCCTTAGTAAGCTGTTCCGGATCCCACCAAAAAAGCTTCATAGCTAAACGGTCGGTACCCGGGCCTTGCAGCAGAAGAGCAAGGTTTTGCCTGTAATGCTTCTCTTAGGAGGGCTGGACCCTGGGATCCAGAGCTCTGGTCATACCCACGACCAAGACGCTGTCTGTGCAGGGTGCTATACAGGTCCAGGGGAGTGGAATCCTTGGGAACCCGGTCCCTGAAGGTTTAATTACAATGCCTGCCGTGATAGGTGAAGTTTGGACTTTTGTGGACCGAACAAAGTCCTGCGGCGGGGATCAGGTAAGTGGGGGCCCTCAGGAACTTGGTTCTATTGGGGGACCCCCAAGCCTAATTTGTCTTTCTGTCTGTTACCTAACGGTATTCCCGCTAAATATCTGTGTTTGCCTATAACTACTGAAAATGTAAAATTTTAATAGTAGTCAAGAAAAAAAAAAAAAAAAAAAACAGGGACCGCGGTACCTGTGTTAAACCACTAGAGGCCGCTGTAGTCCATTTTTCTTGTAATGTGGATCTTTGGTTTTCTCAACTCAAAAGATCCAGGCAGCTGGTAAGTTTCTCTGAGGGAATCCACTTCCTCTGCCCTGTTGCTGCGTTTATCCACCGCACAGGCCCTCCGGCAAAAAGGGCCCTGGCTCCTAGTCCTCTGTTGGTTTTCGAAAAGGGCGCCATTGGCGCACGGGCGCGCGCGCGGGGCGCGTGCACGCGCCTCCTATGAAAAAAAAGGGGCGGGGCGGGTGGATGACGCTCGATGCGCGCCGCGGCGCTTCTGCGCATGTGCGGGCGTCCCAGCATGGTTAAAAGACACAGTACAAGTGTCAGCTGCATGCAAACAGAGCTAGCAACAAACAGTGGCACACAGAGGCGGTTGATGCAGGCATCCCCATAGAAAGGCACTTTAGTGGACACCAGCTGGTATATAGCAGCACCTGTGTTAGACTATTACCAGCAAAAATTGGTGTATGACGACGGGAATACCTCAGCTTTGTGCTTAAAGGATATGTCGTCCAGACGCTCCGGAAATAGATCTTCCAGGAAGCCAAAGGGGTCTCCATCGGGCTCTGAGGATATTGGGCATGCTTGCACTGCACCAATCTCCCCTGAGAATGCAGAGGTCAGTAGCCGTAGAAACCCCGCAGGAATGCCTGGTGCTGCGGCTGTCCCCAGTCCACCTGCTCCTGTATATATAACAGAGGAGGTTTTATCCTCAACTCTGGGAGGATTGGAAGAGAGATTAACAGCATTGATCGCTGCTTCCCTGTCACAGGAAAAGCGCGTCCGATCTCCGTCTCCTCCTTCAGAGTGCCTGTTAGTGGAGGAACAGCCCCACACAGAGATCGACCTACCTGAAGGGGATCAGGATGAGGTTGATTCACTTATAGAGGAATCAACAGTGGAAGAACCTTTCTCAGCTTCTCAGGCTGAAAGATTATGGGTTCAGTCTCTGACTAACATGGTCCGATCAGCATTTAAAATGCCTCTGGCGGAACCACCATCCACTACGGTTTCCTCGCTGGAGTCGCTAAAAGCTCCCCAGGCGGTCTGTTCCTTCCCAATCCACCCTTTATTAGAAGGGCTTATTTACCAGGATTGGGAGCATCCTGATAAAATATTTGCTCCCCCCAAGAGATTTCCGGTGATCTATCCCATGGAGGATAAGTTCATAAGAAAATGGAGGGTCCCTATAGTGGACGCAGCCATCTCTTCTGTTAACAAATCACTGACATGTCCAGTAGATAATGTTCCAATGTTCAAAGACCCAATAGATAAAAAATTGGAGTCTTTACTAAAATCTGCTTTCTCTACAGCAAGTATGGTGACACAACCTGCGGTAGCAGCGATTGGAGTCTGCCAAGCAGTGAAAGATCAGTTGAAACAAGTCTTAAGGGACTTACCAGATCAGCAGGCTCATGCCCTAGCTGACCTGCCTAGAGCCTTGTGTTTTGCGGTGGACGCCATAAAGGATACAATCCAACAGGCCTCCCGCTTTACGCTGTCTATAGTACATATGCGTAGGCTTCTGTGGCTCAAAAACTGGTCTGCTGAAGCTCCCTGTAAAAAACTGCTGGTTAGCTTCCCATTTCATGGAGAACGCTTATTTGGAGAAGATCTGGACAAATATATCCAAAAAATTTCTGCCGGTAAAAGTTCACTCTTACCGGTTAAGAACAAGGGTAGAAGTCCTTCTTTTAAGAGGCCTACCTCTCCAGTCCCGGGCACATCGGCTGTGAAGCAGTTCCGACGGCCTCCGCAGTCAAATTCAGGGGGCAGAAATCAGGGACAATCACAGGGTAACAAGAAGCCCTGGATCAAGAGAGGTACAAAACCTCCCCCTAAGGCATGAAGTATTGCCCCCGCTCAATCGGGTGGGGGGAAGACTTCAGTTGTTCACAGAGACCTGGCGGGACACCATCAGAGACAGATGGGTGCTCTCCGCAGTAAGTCTGGGATACAAGCTGGAGTTAAAAGGCACTCCTCCTGCCCAATTTATGAGGTCAAACGTGCCAAGAGATCCCCAAAAGAGAGGATCCCTCCTTCTGGCACTAGAACAACTATTGCTCCAAGGGGTAATCATGAAGGTTCCCCTGGAAGAAAGCGGATTCGGGTTTTACTCGAACCTTTTCACAGTCCCCAAACCAAATGGGGACGTGAGGCCCATATTAAATCTAAAAGGGCTAAACAAGTTCCTAAATATCAGGACTTTTCGGATGGAGTCGATCCGATCAGTGGCCACCGCCCTACAAGGGCAGGAATGGCTAGCCTCGATCGACATAAGGGATGCTTATCTGCATATTCCCATCTTTCCGGCCCATCAGAAATTTCTACGCTTTGCAGTAGAAGGGCGCCATTTTCAGTTCAGAGCCTTACCTTTCGGTCTGGCCACAGCACCACGAGTGTTCACAAAAATTCTGGCCCCATTATTGGCCAATCTAAGAACACAGGGTGTAACGATAATGGCATATCTAGACGACCTGCTACTAATAGACCACTCAGTGGAAAAGCTGGAAGTAGCTATTCACAAGACAATCGAGTATCTGGAATATCACGGTTGGATTATCAACCGGGACAAGTCAGCTCTAAGACCAGTCAAAAGTCTGGAATACTTAGGGCTAAGGCTGGATTCAAATCAGAGAAAGATTTTCTTACCTCCAGAGAAGGTGTCGTCTTTAAGAAATTTGACCCACTTAGTGGGTACGAAAAGAAAACCATCCATACGTCTCTGCATGAGGCTGCTGGGAAAGATGGTGGCTTCATTCGAAGCGGTACCCTACGGTCAATTCCATTCAAGGAATTTGCAAAGGGCCATACTGTCAGCCTGGAACAAAAAAGTTCAGGCTTTAGACTTACCAATGTCCCTGTCCCCTTCCGTTCGCAAGAGCCTCCATTGGTGGTTGGTGCCCCAGAATCTGGAAAGAGGGAAACCCTTCAGTCCGGTTTCTTGGAAGGTGGTCACTACAGATGCCAGCCTCATCGGCTGGGGGGCAGTGCTGGAGCAATGGTCTCTCCAGGGCAGGTGGTCAGAAGCAGAAAAGGCCCTGCCCATCAATCTCTTAGAGATACGAGCAGCCCGGTATGCCCTAGTAGCATGGACATCCAAACTCCAGGGGTCCCCTGTCAGAATTCAATCAGACAATGCCACGGCAGTGGCATATATCAATCATCAGGGTGGCACCAAAAGTCGTGCAGCCCAGAAGGAAGCAAATTGCATCCTGGAGTGGGCAGAAAGATATGTCCCAGCCATATCCGCGGTTTTCATCCCAGGAGTGGAAAATTGGAGAGCGGACTTTCTAAGTCGCCAACAATTATGCCCGGGGGAATGGTCTCTTCACCCCGAGGTTTTCCAGGCAATATGCCAGCGGTGGGGAACACCGGATGTAGATCTGCTAGCATCCAGATTCAACGCAAAGGTGGACAGGTTTGTGTCTCGCACAAGGGATCCCCTAGCTTGCGGCTCGGATGCCCTAGTGTTCCCTTGGGATCGGTTCAAGCTGATATATGCATTCCCACCGCCACAATTGTTACCGCGATTACTCCGCAGAATCAGGGTAGAAAAGAAACCAGTGATTCTGGTGGCTCCAGCGTGGCCCCGAAGGGCATGGTACGCGGAGATTGTAAAAATGTCAGTGAGGAGTCCTTGGACCCTCCCACTTCGTCCGGACCTGCTGTCGCAAGGACCGATATACCACCCTTCCTTACCAGCCCTAGGTTTGACGGCCTGGCTATTGAAGCCCACATTCTGAAAAAGAGAGGGCTCTCTAATTCTGTGGTATCTACCATGATCAATGCCAGGAAACCGGTATCCAGGCAGATCTATTATAGGATCTGGAAAGCGTACATTACGTGGTGTGAGACCAAGAAATGGCATCCACGTAAGTACATGATAGGGAGGATTCTGGACTTCCTACAGTGGGCTGTAGATAGGAAGCTGGCCTTGAGTACTATCAAGGGTCAGATTTCGGCCTTGTCAATATTTTTTCAAAGGCCCTTGGCTTCGCATTCACTAGTCAAAGCCTTTATACAAGGAGTGATGCGTATTAGCCCTCCGGTTAGTATTCCCATATGTCCTTGGGACTTAAACCTGGTTCTGTCGGTTCTACAGAAACAACCGTTTGAACCATTACAACACATTTCCTTGGTTCTTCTCACCAGGAAATTGGTTTTCTTAGTAGCCATTTGTTCGGCTAAAAGAGTGTCGGAATTAGCAGCTATGTCCTGTAAGGAGCCATATCTGGTTGTCCATAAGGACAGAGTAGTATTACGTCCTCATCCAGCCTTTCTTCCTAAGGTGGTATCGAGGTTTCATTTGAACCAAGATGTGGTTCTTCCTTCTTTTTTCCCCAAACCTAGCTCAGTAGAGGAAAAGTTATTACATTCTTTGGATGTGGTAAGAGCAGTTAAAGCTTATCTAAAAGCCACTGCTCAGATTCGCAGAACGGATTCTTTGTTTGTTCTGCCGGAAGGCCCCAGAAGGGGTCAGGCAGCATCAAAATCTACTTTAGCCAAGTGGATTCGACAGGTCATAATACAAGCCTATGGCTTGAGAAAGAGACCGCCTCCGTTCAAAGTTAGGGCGCACTCCACAAGAGCGGTTGGAACTTCATGGGCAGTGCATCACCAGGCCTCCCTGGCTCAAGTATGTAAGGCCGCAACATGGTCTTCGGTACACACGTTTACTAGATTCTATCAGGTAGACGTTAGAAGTCAGGAGGATGTCGCCTTTGGGCGCAGTGTGTTGCAGGCCGCAAAAGATCCTCATGCCTGATGGCGCCCAGCTTATGTACCCCCCCCTCATTTGGCATTGCTTTGGGACGTCCCATTAGTAATGACTAAGTCGCTCTGTGTCCCGTGATGTACGAAAAAGAAAAAGGGATTTTTATAACAGCTTACCTGTAAAATCCTTTTCTTGGAGTACATCACGGGACACAGAGCTCCCACCCCTCTTTTTGGGACACTTATTGCTTGGCTACAAAACTGAGGTGCTCCCGGGTGGGAGGGGCTTATATAGGGGAGGGTACTTCCGGTTTGGAATTGGCCAGTGCCAACACCTGAAGGTAAACTATATAACCCATTAGTAATGACTAAGTCGCTCTGTGTCCCGTGATGTACTCCAAGAAAAGGATTTTACAGGTAAGCTGTTATAAAAATCCCTTTTTCTTTTAAATGTTAGTTACAGCCAGCCCCGCTCCAGTGGGACCCCCTAGGTGACCCCCAGCACCCAGCAACCTTTAGCTAGAAGCCCAGGGAGGAGGGAAAGGCAGGGAGAGAGGGAGGAAAGGGGCCACAACCACTTACTTGATCTCTCCAGGAATGTCCCGCTAAATCACCCAGCCGAGGCAGGGGAGTTTTACTTACCTATCCTGCATGTATTCTGCTGGAAGACATTCCAAACAGATCATCGTCCGCGCACGGAAGGTGACTGTTGGCCAGGCATGCTGTGATTGGACCCAGAAGGGACGATCATATGTATGCCCTGGAGCATGACGCTCACCGGACAGGCTGCTGCGACTCGGCCGTAAGGTCAGCCGAAGCTGAGCGGTCCGATGCAAGCCTTGGAGCGTAAGCTCACCGGCCAGGCTGCTGCGACTCGGCCGTAAGGTCAGCCGAAGCTGAGCGGTCCGATGCAGGCCCTGGAGCGTAAACTCACCGGCCACCCGTGGAGCGAAGGGCATGTCGTGGAAAACCCAGCGCGTAGCTAGGGTCGGCACACGCTCGATGGCCGAAACTGGGGAGACTACAAGGATCGAGGATCCAACCTGTCACCCAGTCGGCAGTTGATCGAAGATCGCAGGAAACAACAAATGTAGCAAAAAAAATAAATATATATATATATATATATATATATATATATATATATATATATATATCTTTTTTCCCCGGACCAATGGGCCCGAAGGGAGCCATGTCCTACTCCTTGCTAGACAGAAAAAAACTGATCTGCGATGTGCAGACTGAGAGGGTATACCCAGAGGGTCCGCCCCCTGGGCGGTACTGTAGAAGGTGTCATGCAACACTTTTTACAAGTTTTTCTGCCTAGTCACTCCTAATTAACGGATAATACCCACTTTGTCAATAGAGAAGCTGTGTCGGTCCATGGACGAAAGAGTAATATATTTTGAAATTATGGCCAAAAAGTTCAACCTTGGTTTCATTAGACCATAACACATTTTCCCACATGCTTTTAGAAGACTTCAGATATGTTTTTGCAAAATTTAGCCAGGCTTGGATGTTTTTCTTCTTAAGAAAAGGCTTTCGTCTTGCCACTCAACCCCAAAGCCCAGACATATGAAGAATACGGGAGATTGTTGTTACATGTGCCAGTACTTGCAAGATATTCCTGCAGCTCCTTTTAATGTTGCTGTAGCCTCTTGGCAGCCTCCCTGACCAGTTTTCTTCTCGTCTTTTCATCAATTATGGAGGGACGTCCAGTTCTTAGTAATGTCACTGTTGTGCCATATTTTCTCCACTTGATGATGACGACTGTCTTCACTGTGTTCCATGGTATATCGAATGCCTTGGAAATTCTTTTATACCCTTCTCATGGCTGATAGCTTTTAACAATGAGATCCCTCTGATGCTTTGGAAGCTCTCTGGCTTTTGCTGTAGGATGTGACTAAGAAAATGTCAGGAAAGACATACTAAGAACAGCTGAACTTTATTTGGGGTTAATCAGAGGCACTTTAAATGATGGCTGGTGTGTACTGACTCCTATTGAACACGAGGTTGAATGTGATTGCTTAATTCTGAACACAGCTAGAAGAGGGTGTGCACACCATGCAACCACATTATTTTATTTTTTTATTTTTACTCAACACCCCCCCCCCCCAAATATTTAAGTTTATTTTTCAATTGAGTGGTACCGTTTATAGGTCACAATAAAGGTGGAAAAAAATTCTGAAATGATTTATCTTTGTCTCATTTTTTTACATCACAAAACCTGACATTTTAACAGGAGTGTGTAGATTTTTTTTATCCACTGTAACTGAAATCAGGCAGTAGCAATTCTACAGTATGTACAGTGAGGGTAAAAATCCCCTGCTGATTTTGCACGTTTGCCCGCTGACAAAGAAACAATCAGTCTATAATTTTATTATAGAAATAAAGGAAATGGGGAGAGGGATGGGCCTGTTTAAAGACAGGCAAAGGGGTTACTTTGGCAACAAAAATGGATCAGACGACAGGAATGATATGAGTTAAATATTTATTCCTATAAACCTTATAACATATAAAGATTAATTAAAGTGCAAGGTGGGTACCCAACCTGTGGATGATTTTATAAAACTTGATAAAAGGGACAGACGAAGCTACGCCACAGAGCACGGCGAAACGCGTTGACGTCATACCCCACACAGTCACATGACGTGATTTTGAATGGAGCGGGTGGAGTGACAGGAGATCGCAGGCAGCAGTCAGCGTCCACACTAGCTGCAACGACCGCGGCACTCGGTATTTCTAATGCCGTTACATTGGATCTCCCACACAGTGGCGTGAGCACCGCCTGACAGCCCTAGGACACCCCTGGATACCCGTAAGCGCTAACGGCCAACAAAATTTATTGGAATGGCCAGAATACCCTAACATCAGCTGCAAGGTATGTGGCAATCAGAGATCTAGTGGCACAGATCTGATCAAACTCAACTCTAACAGCGAAGACGTCCACTGGTAACGTA
This sequence comes from Rana muscosa, assembly GCA_029206835.1. Lineage (NCBI taxonomy): Eukaryota > Metazoa > Chordata > Amphibia > Anura > Ranidae > Rana > Rana muscosa. The sequence goes on from CM055116.1 coordinate 635,468,780, forward strand.
CGCACCCTATTGATGTATAGGATGAAGTAGAGCTAAATACTACGAGTATTGACTGATTTTACTATGTCTAAAATCCCTTGCATTGCTGCCCTACCAATGCTATGTACCAAATGAATTATTGACACTTGAATCAAATCATACTGATGAACTTTTCAATTTAAAATATACCAGCAACTGTCAGAGGAAATTTATTATTTTTTCATTCCTTATTAAACCTGAATTCATTGGAACATTGGTCGGCCAATATTACCACCAGGGGATTCTCGGTTCTCCGCACCAACAGCGGTCCCCCTGCCCCAGTCCATTCACTCCAATCCCCCCCCCCTCCCCCCGCCCCATCAGGTTCAGCCCTTTGTTAAACAGCACCCATTTGGATTTAATAAAGGGATCCACACAATTGCAGGTGGATCCAATTACCTTACATCCTTTAGAGGAAGGCAATTTAAAAAGATTTTTACTGGGTTACTTAATACATAAGGCTGAACCACACGTCCGGACTAGTGTACTGTTATATGTATTTTGTTAAGTCTTGTCTGTCCAGTGATGTCCCTTTTATCAAGTTTTATAAAATCATCCACAGGTTGGGTACCCACCTTGCACTTTAATTAATCTTTATATGTTATAAGGTTTATAGGAATAAATATTTAACTCATATCATTCCTGTCGTCTGATCCATTTTTGTTGCCAAAGTAACCCCTTTGCCGGTCTTTAAACAGGCCCATCCCTCTCCCCATTTCCTTTATTTCTATATGCTTAAATGGTTACAGCAACAATACCTTACAAGGCTAATGATCCATAGTAAGCGACACACTTGATCACTTACTTATTAGTGGAAACTTGCGAATTCCCTTCCCCCAAACCTCAATATATTTATAATTTTATTAGTAGGTTTATTTTAACAGTGAAAGACAGAATACCAACAAAAGCATCCAGAAAAACACATTTTAAAAAAAGTTATAAATTGATTTGCATTTTAATGAGTGAAATAAGAATTTGATCCCCTATCAATCAGCAAGATTTCTGGCTCCTAGGTGTCTTCTATAAAGGCAACGAGCTAAGATTAGGAGCACTCTCTTAAAGGGAGTGCTTTTAATCTCAGCTTGTTACCTGTATAAAAGACACCTGTCCAAAGAAGCAATCAATCAGATTCCAATCTCTCCACCATGGCCAAGACCAAAGAACTGTCCAAAGATGTCAGCGACAAGATTGTAGACCTACACAAGGCTGGAATGGGCTACAAGACCATCGCCAAGCAGCTCGGTGAGAGGGTGACAACGGTGTGATTATTTGTATATGGAAGAAACACAAAATAATTGACAATCTCCCTCGGTTTGGGGCTCCATGCAAGATCTCAACTCGTGGAGTTCCAATGATCATGGGAACTGTGAGGAATCAGCCCAGAACTACACAGGAGAATCTTGTCAATGATCTCAAGGCATGAATGAAGGACTGAAATCCTGAAGCAACGGAAAGGTCCCCCTGCTCAAGAAAGCACATGTACAGGCCCGTCTGAAGTTTGCCAATAAACATTTGAATGATTTAGAGGAGAACTGGGTGAAAGTGTTGTGGTCAGATGAGAACAAAAATCTAGCTCTTTGGCATTAACTCAACTCGCTGTATTTGGAGGAGGATGAGGAATGCTGCCTATGACCCCAAGAACACCATCCCCACGTCAAACATGGAGGTGGAAACATTATGCTTTGGGGGTGTTTTTCTGCTAAGGGGACAGGACAACTTCACTGCATCAAAGGGATGATGGACGGGGCCATGTACCGTCAAATCTTGGGTGAGGACCTCCTTCCCTCAGCCAGGGCATTGAAAATGGGTCCTGGAGGGATAATCTAGCATGACAATGGCCCAAAACACACGGCCAAGGCAACAAAGGAGTGGCTCAAGAAGAAGCACATTAAGGTCCTGGAGTGGCCTAGCCCAGTGTTTCTCAACTCCAGTCCTCAAGGCGCCCCAACAGGTCATGTTTTCAGGCTATCCATTATTTTGCACAGGTGATTTGATCAATTTCACTGCCATGGTAATTCCCACAGCCGTTTTCATCTGAGGGAAGTCCTGAAAACATGACCTGTTGGGGCGTCTTGAGGACTGGAGTTGAGAAACACTGGCCTAGCCTATCTCCAGACCTTAATCCCATAGAAAATATGAGGAGGGAGCTGAAGGTTTGAGTTACCAAACATGAGCCTCGAAACCCTAATGACTGCAAAGAGGTGTGGGGAAAAATCTCTCCTGAGAAGTGTGCAAACCTGGTGGCCAACTACAAGAAACATCTGACCTCCAATTGCCAACAAGGGTTTTGCCACCAAGTACTAAGTCATGTTTTGCGAAGGGGTCAAATACTTATTTCACTCATTAACCACTTCAGCCCCGGACCATTTTGCAGCTAAAGGACCAGGCCCCTTTTTGCGATTCGGCACTGCGTCACTTTAACTGACAATTGCACGGTCGTACGACGTGGCTCCCAAACAAAATTGGCATCCTTTTTTTCCCACAAATAGAGCTTTCTTTTGGTGGTATTTGATCACCTCTTCGTTTTTTTTTTTTGCGCTATAAACAAAAAAATAGCGACAATTTTGAAAAAAATGCAATATTTTTTACTTTTTGCTATAATAAATATCCCCAAAAAATATATGAAAAAACTTTTTTTTCCTCAGTTTAGGCCGATATGTATTCTACATATTTTTGGTAAAAAAAAAAAAAATTGCAATAAGCATTTATTGATTGGTTTGCGCAAAAGTTATAGCGTCTACAAAATAGGGGATAGTTTTATGGCATTTTTTTTTATATTTTTTTTACTAGTAATGGCGGCGATCAGCGATTTTTATCGTGACTGCGACATTATAGCAGACACATCGGACATTTTTGGCACCATTGTCATTTTTACAGCGATCAGTGCTATAAAAATGCACTGATTACTGTGAAAATGACACTGGCAGTGAAGGGGTTAACCACTAGGTGGCGTTGTAGGGGTTAAGTGTTCCCTATTGAGAGTTTCTTACTGTAGGGGGGATGGGCTGTGTGTCACATGACACTGATCTTCGCTCCGAGTACACAGAGCGGAGATCCGTGTCATTGTCACAAGGCAGAGCGTGGAGATGCTTGATTACATAAGCATCTCCCCGCTCTATACCACCGTGAGACGATCGCGGGGATCCCCGCAGCGATCGAGTTCGCGGGACCCGCGATCCGACTCACGGGGAAGACCACATGGCAGGCATTTAAAGGGGACATACAGGTATGTGATTATGCGATTATGCCTGTACGTGCCATTCTGCCGACGTAAATCTACATAGGCCGGTCCTTAAGTGGTTAAAATGCAAATCAATTTATGACTTTTTCTGAAATGCGTTTTTTTGGATTTTTTTGTTATTCTGTCTCTCACTGTTAAAATAAACCTACCATTAAAATGATAGACTGATCGTTTCTTTGTCAGTGGGCAAACGTACAAAATCAGCAGGAGATCAAATACTTTTTTCCCCCTCACTGTATTATGTAGCCAGTGTGAGCAGCACACCCAGTATACAGTGGGTACAGAAAGTAATCAGACCCCCTTAAATTTATCACTCCTTGTTATATTGCAGCCATTTGCTAAAATCATTTAAGTTCTTGTTTTTTCCTCATTAATGTACACACAGCACCCCATATTGACAGAAAAACACAGAATTGTTGACATTTTTGCAGATTTATTAAAAAAGAAAAACTGAAATATCACATGGTCCTAAGTATTCAGACCCTTTGCTCAGTATTTAGTAGAAGCACCCTTTTGATCTAATACAGCCATGAGTCTTTTTGGGAAAGATGCAACAAGTTTTTCACACCTGGATTTGGGGATCCTCTGCCATTCCTCCTTGCAGATCCTCTCCAGTTCTGTCAGGTTGGATGGTAAACGTTGGTGGACAGACATTTTTAGGTCTCTCCAGAGATGCTCAAATGGGTTTAAGTCAGGGCTCTGGCTGGGCCATTCAAGAACAGTCACGGAGTTGTTGTGAAGCCACTCCTTCGTTATTTTAGCTGTGTGCTTAGGGTCATTGTCTTGTTGGAAGGTAAACCTTCAGCCCAGTCTGAGGTCCTGAGCACTCTGGAGAAGGTTTTTTTGTCCAGGATATCCCTGAACTTGGCCGCATTCATCTTTCCCTCGATTGTAACCAGTCGTCCTGTCCCTGCAGCTGAAAAACACCTCTACAGCATGATGCTGCCACCACCATGCTTCACTGTTGGGACTGTATTTGACAGGTGATGAGCAGTGCCTGGTTTTCCCCACACATACCGGTTAGAATTAAGGCCAAAAAGTTCTATCTTGGTCTCATCAGACCAGAGAATCTTATTTCTCACCATCTTGGAGTCTTTCAGGTGTTTTTTTAGCAAACTCCATGCGGGCTTTCATGTGTCTTGCACTGAGGAGAGGCTTCCGTCGGGCCACTCTACCATAAAGCCCCGACTGGTGGAGGGCTGCAGTGATGGTTGACTTTCTACAACTTTCTCCCATCTCCGGACTGCATCTCTGGAGCTCAGCCACAGTGATCTTTGGGTTCTTTACCTCTATCACCAAGGCTCTTCTCCCCCGATAGCTCAGTTTGGCCGGACGGTCAGCTCTAGGAAGGGTTCAGGTCGTCCCAAACGTCTTCCATTTAAGGATTATGGAGGCCATTGTGCTCTTAGGAACCTTAAGTGCAGCAGAATTTTTTTTTGTAACCTTGGCCAGATCTGTGCCTTGCCACAATTCTGTCTCTGAGCTATTCAGGCAGTTCCTTTGACCTCATGATTCTCATTTGCTCTGACATGAACTGTGAGCTGTAAGGTCTTATATAGACAGGTATTTGGCTTTCCTAATCAAGTCCAATCAGTATAATCAAACACAGCTGGACTCAAATGAAGGTGTAGAACCATCTGAAGGATGATCAGAAGAAATGGACAGCACCTGAGTTAAATATATGTGTGTCACAGCAAAGGGTCTGAATACTTAGGACCATGTGATATTTCAGTTTTTTTTTTATAAATCTGCAAAAATGTCAACAATTCTGTGTTTTTCTGTCAATATGGGGTGCTGTGTGTAAATTAATGAGGAAAAAAATGAACTTAAATGATTTTAGCAAATGGCTGCAATATAACAAAGAGTGAAAAATTTAAGGGGGTCTGAATACTTTCCGTACCTACTGTATAACATTTTGACATCTCATAATATATGCCGTTGTAGTGTTAAAGTGGTTGTAAAGCCACTTGTCCTGTCCCTACAATCCCTCAACAACTAGGTAACAACATGTGCCCCAGTGTATGTCCTTTATAAAAAGCCAATTTCTACCTTATTTCAGAGTGCCTCCCGGCGCTCATGTGACCACCCGCCTCTCTCCTCTTCCAGTCTGACAGCTACAGCGGGAGGGGCCGAGAACTCCCGCTGACATCAGCTGAGAGGAGAGAGGCAGGTGGTCACGTGAGCATCGGGAGGCACTCTGAAATAAGGTAGAAATTATATATTTTTTAATAAAGGACATACAGTGGGGCACATGTTGTTACCTAACAGAGTGAACTGTAAAGGGAGGGCTGTCAGGGCTCAGCTGCCATGATAAACCGTGGTCAGTTTACAGGGGGAGGGCAGAACCAGGCAGGATCAGCCAGGTATTTCAGGTGATAGAAAAAGCCAAATTACACAGCACAAGCACTGTGCTGTATAACATGCTTTAAAGAAACCGGATCTTTTTTTTAATTTTTTTTTTAGGGTTACAAACACTTTCATTCCACAAATTTTCACAAACAGCTCTGCAAGGAACGGTCTAGCAGAGTATTACTAAATGCATTGAATTAAGAAGATTTTACAATATTCCTATGCGTACAGCAGCAGGAATAAAACATCTACAATGTGTGTTCACTGTTGGCTTGTTACAATCTGAATGCCCAAGGGACCATTATAACAAAACAAGCAAAACTAATCAGAGATTTTCTATGTCTAATGAACCTTGTAACTACCATGTTACTGTGAAAGTATTCCAATAATCTTACAATAGAAGCTACAAGAATATCAGGCAGATAAAATGACTGTGTACGTGGAGATGAAATTTAGATAGATATACCGGTAGTTACTTTCAATGTTTGTTCCATTCACTAAGAACACATTAGAAAACATAGTGCAAGGCATAGTACTCATTAGATAGGTCAAATACACTAGTTTTAGAGCTGAAATAGAGGGAGATAAAAACAACAATGAATACTGTTATATGTTTGTAAAAAAAAAACATTGAATTTATTTTTATATACAACAAACATACATACCTGAATCTTGACTTTACATTAGCTCTTTAAATGGTTCTAATTTTTTTTTCACTCTAATGCATGAAGGTAAAAAACTCCCCACTACGTGTTCCCCCCATCCCTAAACATATACCTGGTTCCTCTCACCAATTCCGCGCTGCCCTGTCTGCAGCACCATTCCCCCACTTCCTTGTTTTACAGGAGACACTGGTAACAGCAGGAGTCAAAGGCTTCTGCTGCTGTCAGTCAAACTCCTGTTAGGAGGGAACGGGAGCGTAGCTTACTGGCGCTGTGTGTGTCTATGAATGCACACAGCCCAGCTCGGGGGAATGCGCCCAGAGGAAGGAGGAGAGGACACAGCTGGTGGGGAAATTCAAAAGAAGTGATAAGGGAGAGCAGGTAAGTATAACATCTTTTTTATTTTAAAGCAAAAAAAAAAAAGAAAAAGAAAAGATTATATATATATATATATATATATATATATATATATATATATATATATACATACATATACAGTTGCAATAAAAAGTATGTGAACCCTTTGGAAAGATATAGATTTCTGCACAAATTGGTCATAAAATGTGATCTGATCTTCATCTAAGTCACAACAATAGACAATCACAGTCTGCCTATACTAATAACACACAAAGAATTAAATGTTACCATGTTTTTATTGAACACACCATGTAAACATTCACAGTGTTGGTGGAAAAAGTATGTGAACCCCTAGACTAATGAGATCTTCAAGAGCTTATTGGAGTGAGGTGTCATGTAACTGGAGTCCAATCAATGAGATGAGATTGGAGGTGTTGGTTACAGCTGCCCTGCCCTCTAAAAAACACACCAGTTCAGGGTTTGCTTTTCACAAGAAGCATTGCCTGATGTGAATGATGCCTCGCACAAAAGAGCTCTCAGAAGACCTACGATTAAGAATTGTTGACTTGCATAAAGCCGGAAAGGGTTATAAAAGTATCTCCAAAAGCCTTGCTGTTCATCAGTCCATGGTAAGACAAATTGTCTATAAATTGAGAAAGTTCAACACTGCTGCTACTCTCCCTAGGAGTGGGCGTCCTGTAAAGATGACTGCAAGAGCACAGTGCAGACTGCTCAATGAGGTGAAGAAAAATACTAGAGTGTCAGCTAAAGACTTACAAAAGTCTCTGGCATATGCTAACATCCCTGTTAGCGAATCTACGATACGTAAAACACTAAACAAGAATGGATTTCATGGGAGGATACCACAGAGGAAGCCACTGCTGTCCAAAAAAAACATAGCTGCACGTTTACAGTTTGCACAAGAGCACCTGGATGTTCCACAGCAGTACTGGCAAAATATTCTGTGGACAGATGAAACCAAAGTTGAGTTGTTTGGAAGAAACACACAACACTATGGGGTTGATTTACTAAAGGAAAATCCACTTTGCACTTGTAGATCTGAGGGGGACATGCAAGGAAAATAAAAAACAGCATTTTAGCTTGCACATGATTGGATGATAAAATCAGCAGAGCTTCCCCTAATTTCAGAGCTTCCCCTTAGATTTACAGCGATCTACAGCGACTGCACTTCCATGTGCACTTTCAAGTGCAAAGTGGATTTTCCTTTGGTAAATCAACCCCTATGTGTGGAGAAAAAGATGCACAGCACACCAACATCAAAACCTCATCCCAACTGTGAAGTATGGTGGTGGGGGCATCATGGTTTGGGGCTGCTTTGCTGCGTCAGGGCCTGGACGGATTGCTATCATCGAAGGAAAAATTAATTCCCAAGTTTATCAATACATTTTGCAGGAGAACTTAAGGCCATCTGTCCACCAGCTGAAGCTCAACAGAAGATGGGTGTTGCAACAGGACAACGACACAAAGCATAAAAGTAAATCAACAACAGAATGGCTTAAACAGAAGAAAATACGCCTTCTGGAGTGGCCCAGTCAGAGTCCTGACCTCAACCCAAATGAGATGCTGTGGCATGACCTCAAGAAAGCGATTCACACCAGACATCCCGAGAATATTGCTGAATTGAAACAGTTCTGTAAAGAGGAATGGTCAAGAATTACTCCTGAGCGCTGTGCACGTCTGATCTGCAACTACAGGAAACGTTTGGTTGAAGTTATTGCTGCCAAAAGGAGCTTCAACCAGTTATTAAATCCAATGGTTCACATACTTTTTCAACCTGCACTGTGAATGTTTACATGGTGTGTTCAATAAAAACATGGTAACATTTAATTCTTTGTGTGTTATTAGTTTAAGCAGACTGTGATTGTCTATTGTTGTGACTTAGATGAAGATCAGATCACATTTTATGGCCAATTTGTACAGAAATCCATATCATTCCAAAAGGGTTCACATACTTTTTATTGCAACTGTAGATATATATCTATATAGTATCTCACAAAAGTGAGTACACCCCTCACATTTTTGTAAATATTTTATTATCTCTTTTAATGTGACAACACTGAAGAAATTACACTTTGCTACAATGTAACGTAGTGAGTGTACAGCTTGTATTAGACTCCATTCACACAGGGGCAACACGACTTCCAGCACGACTTTGGCAGGCAACTTGGACACGACTTGAGTATGAATCACAGCGCGACCTGGAGCTACTTACAAGGCAACTTCAAGTTGCCTGCAGGACAGGAGACATTCCAGTGGCCAATCAAACAAGAATCAGCTCTGTGGGAGGGAGGGGGGAGAGGGAGGTTTGCCTGAGAAATGTATGTTTTCTTCCTGGAAAGTTGCTCCTGTTAAGACAGGGGATCCGACTTCTGAGCGACTTCCATTGAAATCAATGGGTACAGGTCGCCTAGCAGTTGCCTAGAAGTCGGATTGAAGTAGTACAGGAACATTTTTTGAAGTCGGAGCGACTGCAGTAGTGTGCATTAAGACGGCTCCATTCACTTACATTGATTTTCTCATGCAGCGCGACTTGAGGCGACTAGGGGCGATTTGAAGTCGGATCCAAAGTTGCCCCCGTGTGAATTGGCTCTAACAGTGTAAACTTGCTGTCCCCTCAAGAAAACTCAACACACAGCCATTAATGTCTAAACCGCTGGCAACAAAAGTGAGTACACCCCCAAGTGAAAATGTCCATATTGGGCCCAAAGTGTCAATATTTTGTGTGGCCACCATTTTCCAGCACTGCCTTAACCCTTTTGGGCATGGAGTTCACCAGAGCTTCACAGGTTGCCACTGGAGTCCTCTTCCACTCCTCCATGATAACATCACGGAGCTGGTGGATGTTAGAGACCTTGGGCTCCTCCACCTTCTGTTTGAGGATGCCCACAGATGCTCAATAGGGTTTCGTTCTGGAGACATGCTTGGGCAGTCCATCACCTTTACCCTCAGCTTCCTGAGCAAGGCAGTGGTCGTCTTGGAGGTGTGTTTGGGGTCATTATGTTGGAATACTGCCCTGCGGCCCAGTCTCTGAAGGGAGGGGATCATGCTCTGTTTCAGTATGTCACAGTACATACTGGCATTCATGGTTCCCTCAATGAACTGTAGCTCCCCAGTGCCGGCAGCACTCATGCAGCTCCAGACCATGACACTCCCACCACCATGCTTAACTATAGGCAAGACACACTTGTCTCTGTACTCCTCACTTGGTTGCCGCCACACACGCTTGACACCATATGAACCAAATAAGTTTATCTTGGTCTCATCAGACCACAGGACATGGTTTAAGTAATCCATGTCCGTAGTCTGCGTGTCTTCAGCAAACTGTTTGTGGGCTTTCTTGTGCATCATCTTTAGAAGAGGCTTCCTTCTGGGATGACAGCCATGCAGACCAATTTGATGCAGTGTGTGGCATATGGTCTGAGCACTGACAGGCTGACCTGACCCTCCACCCTTCAACCTTTGCAGCAATGCTGGCAGCACTCATACGTCTATTTCCCAAAGACAACCTCTGCATATGACACGGAGCACATGCACTCAACCTCTTTGGTCAACCATGGCGAGGCCTGTTTTGGGTGGAACCTGTCCTGTTAAACTGCTGTATGGTATTGTCCACGGTGCTACAGCTCAGTTTCAGGGTCTTGGTAAACTTCTTATAGCCTAGGCCAGTGATGGCGAACCTTGGCACCCCAGATGTTTTGTAACTACATTTCCCATGATGCTGAACTACGCTGCAGAGTGCATGAGCATCATGGGAAATGTAGTTCCAAAACATCTGGGGTGCCAAGGTTCGCCATCTTTATGTAGAGCAACAATTATTTTTTTCAGACCCTCAAAGTTCTTTGCCATGAGGTGCCATGTTGAACTTCCAGTGACCAACATGAGAGAGAGCGATAAAACCAAATTTAACACACCTGGTCCCCATTCACACCTGAGACCTTGTAACACTAACGGGTCACAGGACACCGGGGAGGGAAAATGGCTAATTGGGCCCAATTTAGACATTTTCACTAAAGCCTCGTACACAGGATCGGAATTTCCGCAGACAAAGCCTAATGCCACGTACACACGATTGGAAATTCCGACAAGAAAACCGTGGATTTTTTTCCGACGGAATGTTGGCTCAAACTTGTGTTGCATACACACGGTCACACAAATGTTGTCGGAAATTCCGACCGTCAAGAACGCGGTGACGTACAAGACGTACGACGAGCCGAGATCAATGAAGTTCAATAGACCGTTCGGCTCTTCTGCTTGATTGTGAGCATGCGGGTTTTTTTGTGCGTCGGAATTGCATACAGGCGACCAGAATTTCCGACAAGAACTTTTCTTGTCGGAAAATTCGAGAACCATCTCTTAAATTTTTGTTGTCGGAAATTCAAACAGAAAATGTCCGATGGAGCCTACACACGGTCGGAATTTCCGACCAAAAGCTCACATCAAACTTTTCTTGTCGGAATTTCCGATCGTGTGTAAGTGGCATCAGACTTTTGTCCGAAGGGCGTGTGCCTGGATTTTGTCTTGCGTACAAACGGCACACATTTGTCGGCCAACAAACACGAATGTAGTGACGTACTAGACGTACTACGTGGTTTTTCAGCTCTTTAGCGCCACCCTTTGGGCACCTTCTGCTAATGTGTTTGGTGAGCATCCCTTCCGGGCATGCGTGTTTGTACTTTGGACTTTTGTTCGACGGACTTGTGTACACACGCTCGGAAAATCTGACAACAGACCACTGTCCGAAAAATTTTAAAGCCTGCCATCCAACATTTGTCCACGGAAAGTTGGCCAACAATTGTCTGATGGAACCTACAAACGGTCTGATTTTCCGCCAATAGGCTGTCATCACACTATTCCCATTGGAAAATCTGATTGTGTGTACGAGGCTTTAGGGGTGTACTCACTTTTGTTGCCAGCGGTTTAGACATTAATGGCTGTGTGTTATTTTTAGGGAACATCTAATTTACCCTGTTATACAACAAGCTGTACACTCAGTACTTCACATTATAGCAAAGTGTAATTTCTTCAGTTTTGTCACATGAAAAGATATACCGTAATAAAATATTTGCAAAAATGTGAGGGGTGTACTTTTGTGAGATAATGTATATATATACACATATAGATATCTATATCTATATCTATATCTATATATATATATATATATATCTCCTTTACAAACACCTTCTGGAATCCACAGCATGGTATCACATAGAATTGGAAAGGGAGCCTTAATACTCTGACTAGTCAGTGCTTTGTTTCTTTGCACAGCACAGACAATTTAGGTCAATTTGTGGTTAATTTAAAGTCAGTTTGCGCCATATATTTTTCCACCCTGAAATTTTATTCCTTCTGCTGCAGGACCAGCTACTAGAGCTGGGAGCTTGTACTTTCACTGCCATGGCATGTACTATACACCGTTGCTAGCAAAAAGATTAATGTGACAACATGGTAAATGCATCTCACATGTGGCTTAAAAGAGAGGTTTGGGAATTTATTTTTAGAAATAATACTTACCTAGGTGGTTTCAGCATCGGTCCAATGCTGCATCTGTGAGCAGGCTCTCTGCACCATGCCATGCCCCCCTCGTGCTCACTGAAGCGCTGGGCTGGGGAGGGGGTGGGAGCGGGTGGCTCAGGCTCTCAGTGTCTTGCTGAGAGGCTGAGCCAGGTGCGCATCTGGGTGGATCCCAACCATATGGTCACGATCTTTCCCCAGCCTGGACCGGCTTTGTGACGTCACCCAACAGCGGGCATCTGCTGAAAACAGGTCACAGGAGTGCAGAACACAGCACACCTGTGAGCCACAGGAGAAGTACAGCCAATCGAGCTTTGCCTGTACTTCTCCTTTAAAGTTGGATTTACACTTCAATGTCTATTTTAAAGTGATTGTAAAGTCTAGATTTTTTTTTCCTATAAAAATAACAAACATGTTATACTTACCTGCTCTGTTGCAGTGGATTTGTACAGAGCAGGCCAGATCCTCCTCTTCTCAGGTCCCTCTTCTGTGATCCTGGCCCCTCCCTCCTGTTCAGTGCCCCCATAGCAAGCAGCTTGCTATGGGGGCACCCGAGCTGAGTCACAGCTCCCTGTTTCCATTCAGACACGGAGCCCTGCCCCATCCCCGCCCCCTCTCTCCCGATTGGCTAGCTGACTTTGACAGCAGCGGGAGACACTCGTGGATATCGCTGGACAGAGAGGGACCTCAGGTAAGTGTTAAGGGGCAAAGGGGGGCTGCTGCATACAGAAGACTTTATCTTAATACACAGAATGCAATAAGATAAAAAAAAAAAAAAAAAAACTTCTGCCTTTACAACCACTTGTACTGCATTCCCACAATATTCAACTAACATTCACACAGGATTCACACATTTCTGCATCTGAATCCAACTAGAAAAATGTGTGAAAACATTGATCAATAAACACCCCTAGTGTGCTCTAATGGTCTCCCTTATTGTTGCCTTTGTAGAGCAGGAAAAATAGTGAGAGACCAGACTCATCCTGGTTGTCATTTCTTTGAATTATTGCTATCTGGGAGACGTTTCATGCCGCGTACACACGGTCATTTTTCACGTCGTGAAAAATGAAATTTTTTACGTCGTGAAAAATGAAATTTTTTGTTTTCCACAAGAAAAACGACCGTGTGTGGTCTTTTTGTCATTTTTCACGACGTGAAAAATGGCATTAAAAACGACGAGAAAAATTAGAACATGTTCTAATTTTTCTCGTCGTTTTTCCTGACATTTGTTCCGCGGCAGTGTTTCCCATAGGGAAACACTGCCGCGGAGCCCATAGACGATCGTTTTTCTCGTCATTTTAAAAAATGACGAGAAAAATGACCGTGTGTGGGGAACAAGCTGTTCCCTCATTTAAAATGTCATTATTCACAGCGGTTTTTTAACCGCCGTGAATAATGATCGTGTGTACGCGGCATTAGGGTGATTAAAACTGGGGCAAGAGATTTAAAGAGAGCTTCTTTCCCAGGGCTGTTAAGGCTATCAATGGCGAAATGAAATGAAAGAGGTCTTATTTTAATGTCTTGTTTTTTTTTTTAATATAAGGACAATTTTATATTTTTATAATATGGGGACACTTTTGTTTGTATGTATATATATATATATATATATATATATATATATATATATATATATACTGTGAGGGGGTTAGCTCGGCAGCGGGTGTGTGTGACCCCCGGGATGGGCTCCCCACACAAAAACAGGCCCAGCAAACGGAGGTTGTGGTTTTCAAAATCAAAAAGGTGCGGTTTATTTTCTATTTACAGTGACAAAACACAGCAAAGCAAAAGAAACATAAATAAAATAAATCCTGGTCAACTTGACCTCTGACTAAACATACAGGTTTCCTAACTAACAACTGGGATCAGCCTAGTGCTGTCCTAGTCCCTAAGTCCCGGGTTTTAAATGTCCAAGCAAATAGCCACACAGGCTTTGTCTCACCGCACAGGGGTTCACTCTCCCTAGACAGTCCACACAGGTCTGGTTCCAGGCATGAGCTAACATCTAATGAAGCTGGGAGTTCTTATAGAGGCCTAAATGAGCTGACAAGCTTCAGCTGGTCTCATCAACTCCCTGTCTGCACGACGCCCAGCACTCTCCCTAGAGGTATGAGTCATCCATGAGCCTACTAGCCTCAGCTGGGCTTATACAACTCTCCACCTAGTTGTATAAGTCGGCGTAAAGCCTGAATCTGGGCGAAATATATCTACCCCCCTGGATGCAACCAGGTGACTTTACCTTCCTGCTGTCACATACCCCCCCTCTTGTTTTAACCTCGGGGTTGGAACACCAGCAATCAGGCATTCATGTACTCGAGACAAAGCATCCACATTCCCCATTTGAACGCCAGGGCGATGCTTTACTGTGAAGTTGAATTCCTGGAGGGCCAGGAACCACCTATTCACTCTTCTATTTGTTTCCTTGTTTTGAGCCATCCACTTTAACGGAGCGTGATCCGTAACCATGTCAAAGTGCCTACCTAGCAGGTAGTACCGAAGGGAATCTAGAGCCCACTTCACCGCTAAACACTCCTTTTCAACAGTGGCGTAATTTGCCTCATGGGACTTCAACTTCCTGCTGAGGTAAATGACTGGGTGCTCTTCCCCGTTCCAGACCTGGGACAATACTGCTCCTAACCCCACATCTGACGCATCACTTTGTACGACAAAGTCTTTAGAGAAGTCGGGTGAGTACAACACTGGCTGGCTACATAAGGCTTGTTTCAAGAATTGGAATGCTGCCTCAGCCTCGGGGGTCCATTTAATCATGACCGACCCTTTCCCCTTCGTCAGGTTGGTTAGGGGCACAGCCTTAGAAGCAAAGTGGGGAATGAATCGCCGATAATACCCAGCGATTCCCAGAAAGGCTCGTACCTGCTTCTTGCTGTTGGGACGTGGCCAACTCTGGATGGCCTCGACTTTGTTGAGTTGGGGTTTTATTACTCCCCTCCCAATGGTGTACCCAAGATATTTGGCCTCCTCCTGCCCAATGGTACACTTCTTGGGGTTAGCCGTAAACCCCGCTTCCCGAACAGAGTCCAGGACTACTTGCACTTTTGGCAGATGTGAGGCCCAATCTGTGCTATGGACAATTACGTCATCCAGGTAAGCCGCAGCATACTTCCGATGGGGCCTCAGCATCTGGTCCATTTTCCGCTGGAATGTGGCCGGCGCATTCTGTAACCCGAACGGCATTCTTTTATATTGGAACGCCCCGTCTGGGGTTACAAATGCGTTTTTCTCTTTGGCCGACTTGGCCAGGGGGATTTGCCAATACCCTTTTGTGAGGTCAAGAGTCGTCATGTATCGGGCTGTTCCCAGCCGGTCGATCAACTCATCTATACGTGGCATGGGGTAGGTGTCAAATTTTGTAACTTTGTTCAACTGACGAAAATCGTTACAAAATCGCCAGCTCCCATCCGGTTTAGGCACCAACACAATGGGACTAGACCAATCACTTTGGGACTCCTCTATCACCCCTAAGTTCAGCATTTTCTGTACTTCCTCCCGTATTGCCTCCCGTCGGGCCTCTGGGATCCGATAGGGTTTTAACTTCACCCTTTCACCGGGCGGGGTAATGATGTCATGCTCTACCCCAGATGTTTGTCCCGGCAGGTCAGAGAATACCTCCTTGTTGCGAAGCACAAACTCCTTAACCTCCTGTTGGGGTTGTGACAAGGTGGCTGCTATTCCAACCTCAGGAATCACGCAACCAGTTTGAGCTGGTGACCAAGTGTCTGCGACTAGGGACTCTCTATCCCTCCAGGCTTTCAACAGATTAACGTGATAGATCTGTTCGGGCTTTCGCCTTCCTGGTTGTCTGACCTTGTAGTTCACTTCGCTCACTTTTTCCATTATCTCATAGGGGCCTTGCCATTTGGCAAGGAATTTACTTTCAACCGTAGGGACAAGTACCAGTATCCTATCCCCCGGGGAAAAGGTACGGGTCTTGGCTCCACGGTTGTACACTCTCTGCTGTGCTAACTGCGCTTGGGCCAAATGTTCCTTCACGATGGGCATTACCTGTGCAATTCGGTCTTGCATCAGGGCGACATGCTCAATCACACTCCTGTGGGGAGAACTCTCACTTTCCCAAGTTTCCTTGGCAATATCCAACAGCCCTCTTGGGTGTCTCCCATACAGTAACTCAAAGGGGGAGAATCCCGTAGAGGATTGGGGCACCTCCCTAATAGCAAACATCAAATAAGGAAGTAGACAGTCCCAATCCTTTCCATCTCTATCCACCACTTTCTTCAACATTTGTTTTAGGGTTTTGTTGAATCTTTCAACCAGCCCATCGGTTTGGGGGTGATACACAGATGTACGTAATTGCGTCACTTTGAACAATTTACACAGCTCCTTCATAACCCGGGACATAAAGGGTGTACCTTGGTCCGTAAGCAGTTCTTTACAAATACCCACCCGGCTAAACACAAGAGAGCTCTTTGGCTATGGTTTTGGCCGAGGTATTTCGGAGAGGGATCGCTTCTGGATAACGGGTGGCATAGTCCATTATAACTAATATGTACTGGTGCCCCCTAGCGGACTTGATTATAGGCCCTACCAAATCCATGGCGATCCTCTCAAACGGGACCTCAATGATGGGTAGAGGGACCAGCGGGCTACGGAAATGTGGCATCGGGGCCGACCTCTGACACACAGGGCAGGAGGAACAATAATTTTCTATGTCCTTCATCACCCCCGGCCAATAGAATCTCTGTAATACCCTCTCTCGGGTTTTCTCTGTCCCCAGATGACCTCCAAGAATGTGCCCATGGGCCAACTCCAACACCAACTTCCTGTAAGGTTTGGGCACCACAAGCTGCTCAACGGTTTCTTCTGCCCTTTTTGCCACCCGATACAGTAGGTCCTTCTCTACGCTGAAGTATGGGTAAGTGCAGGTATTATCTGGGTTCACTAACTCGCCATCTATTTTCACTACGTTTTCCCGTGCCTTTATTAGGGCGGGGTCTTTCAACTGTTCTGTGGCAAAGTTTTCCCTGTGAACCTCCAGATCAGAAAACTCCACAGACGGTAGGTTTTCGTCTGAGGAGGTGGGCTCCTCTCCAGTTTCTTGAGTCTCCCCTGCCAATACTGTTAAGGGAAATTCCGGAGAGTCCTCACCACTCTCAGGGGAGTTCTGGCTATCACATTCCTGGTACATAGGGGCACCAGTGGGGGGCTCAGGATCATCCCACAGTTCCCAGAACTTCGGAAAATCCCTTCCCACAATGGCGTCATGCGGTAACTGAGATACTAAGCCCACTGGATGAGAGAGGGTACCTTTGGGGGTCTCGAAACACACTGTAGTCACTGGATACTCTCGGGTGTCCCCATGCACACAAATAACAGCTACCTTGCTATTCCCAGAGACCTCTGTTTTAACTAACTCAGCCTTTATCAGGGTCACAAGGCTACCTGAATCCAGCAATACCACAACATTTCTACCATTAACACACATTTTGCATAAATGTTTCTCAGTTCCTCGAATGGCAGTGCATGCGACTATCGCACACAGCGACTGACGTCTGCCCGTCAGAAAGTCACACTGCATGGGTTCCTCCACAACCGGGCAATTGGCTGCAATATGTCCCGCTTGCCGGCAGCGGTAGCAAACGATCCTTCTTGCCGCCTCTTGAGCCGCTGATTTCCCAGGCTGTTCTCGCCAAACTTGGGGTAGAGCTCCCACCCTCTCACTCTCTCCACCCTCACCCCTTGGAATCCTCTTATCCGCCCCTGGGGATGGTCTGGTCTTAGGGTGGAAAGTCCGAGTGTCTCTGGAAGAGGCCGTCAGGTTCTCTGTAGCCAAGTATTTCTCCACACGATCCACAAGACCATCGGCCGTCTCTGGGTCTCCATGGCTTACCCACTTTTGGATGGCAGTAGGAAGAGCTCTCAAAAACCGATCCATTACAACACGTTCCACAATCTTTGGTGCGGACAAAGTCTCTGGCTGTAGCCACTTTCTGCTCAGGTGAATGAGATCATACATTTGAGACCTGGGGGGTTTTCCAAGCTGGAAAGTCCAGTTATGCACACGCTGAGCCCGGACAGCCTGGGTGACACCCAGCCTTGCCAAAATTTCAGCTTTTAGCACCACATAGTCTTTTGCTTGGTTAGGCTCTAGGTCATAGTAAGCTTTCTGCGATTCACCAGTTAACAGAGGAGCCACCAGTCCAGCCCACTGCTCCTCAGGCCACTTTTCTCTTTCAGCGGTCCTTTCAAATGTGGTCAAAAATACCTCTGGATCATCCTCTCCAGTCATTTTTGTCAATAAACGACTCACCCCAAAGGATGCGGTATTAGTGGGACGGCTTTCCTCACTGGTCTGCGGACGTTGCTGCATTACTGCTTCCATTTGTTGTAGTCTCTGCTCTTGCTTCTGTAACAGGTCTATGAAGCGGGCCTCAGATTGCTGCTGGGCTTGTTGCTGAGCTTCCAGACTCTGTTGGTGAGCTTGCTGCTGGGCTGCAAGGCTCTGTTGATGAGCTTGCTGCTGGGCTGCAAGGCTCCTTTGCAAACCTGCATTTGTCTGCTGTTGATTGGCATTTGCTAGAGCCAGCTGTTTCAGTATCTCCTCCATGCTGGCTTAAAAAAAACTGCCCGCATTCTCCACCAACTGTGAGGGGGTTAGCTCGGCAGCGGGTGTGTGTGACCCCCGGGATGGGCTCCCCACACAAAAACAGGCCCAGCAAACGGAGGTTGTGGTTTTCAAAATCAAAAAGGTGCGGTTTATTTTCTATTTACAGTGACAAAACACAGCAAAGCAAAAGAAACATAAATAAAATAAATCCTGGTCAACTTGACCTCTGACTAAACATACAGGTTTCCTAACTAACAACTGGGATCAGCCTAGTGCTGTCCTAGTCCCTAAGTCCCGGGTTTTAAATGTCCAAGCAAATAGCCACACAGGCTTTGTCTCACCGCACAGGGGTTCACTCTCCCTAGACAGTCCACACAGGTCTGGTTCCAGGCATGAGCTAACATCTAATGAAGCTGGGAGTTCTTATAGAGGCCTAAATGAGCTGACAAGCTTCAGCTGGTCTCATCAACTCCCTGTCTGCACGACGCCCAGCACTCTCCCTAGAGGTATGAGTCATCCATGAGCCTACTAGCCTCAGCTGGGCTTATACAACTCTCCACCTAGTTGTATAAGTCGGCGTAAAGCCTGAATCTGGGCGAAATATATCTACCCCCCTGGATGCAACCAGGTGACTTTACCTTCCTGCTGTCACAATATATATACACACACACACACACACACACACACCGTATTTACCGGCGTATAACACGCACGCTAACTTTAAGAGGGAAGTTTTAGGAAAAAAACTTTCCACAGCCCCCTGCGTATAACACGCAGGCACAGTTGACCCTCTATTTTCAGGGTAAAAAAGTAAGTGTTATACGCCAATAAATACTATATATATATATATATATATATATATATATATATATATATATATATATTTTGGTATAATTAAATCCTGTGTGGTAAATGCATGGTTGATAATTGTGATGTATGAATAATGTGTGGAGTAGAAATGTAATTTCTTTGTGAATTTGTTTCTACAATGACAATAAGCCCTGGTTCACACTGGTGCGATTTGACATGCGATTTGACATGTCAAATCGGCAAAATTTGCCGCAAATTGTGGGCAATGGCACCGTCCTAATCGGTGCGTCGCCGCATCTGCGGCGCTGCACCGATTACAAAAAGTCGTTTTTGTACTACTTTTTGCGATTTCAGCCGCGATTTACATTGACATCTGTTTCAGATGTCTTTGAAATCGTGGCTGAAATCGGGACTGCCAGCAGGAGTGAAATCGTGCGAGTTCAGCTGAACTCGCAGGCTTCACTCCCGCAGCCCCAGTGTGAACGTGGGCTAAATCTTATCATATCTTATTACTCCTGACAAGTAACACCTGTATCTGTCTCCACTCTGTTGAGATCTCTGCTGCTCTCAGTACTGCACAGCCTCCTCTGGAAAATCCTCACTTTTGGGTCCTGTTTTTCCCATACATGCGCATTGTAATTTCAGTTACCAATAGAAGCAAACAGGACAAGCATGAAGCCTGTCAGAAGCAATAAGGTAGCCTAAACTGTTAAGTACACCAATAGTGGACTTACACTTTAAGACGCTATTGCTGTATCCAGGAATGATCTTCATTCTAATTAAAAGAGGTCCTATACTTAAAACCTACGTTTTGGTTGTCTATCCGGGATTAATTAGCATAATTTAATGTAGATTTTCCACACATGTAACAGAGCCTAGACCCTCTCCAACATTCTTTCAGTCCTATCGCTGGACTATGCTGATGGTGCATCAGGAGGTTAGTTCTAGGTACAGAAAGCACTGTCCAGTAATAGCTTGCACCTCCACTAAAATGTAAAGACAAGGCAACAGTCACGGGGCTCATAGTTGAGGCACCATACAAAACACAAGGATTAAGACAGTGTTTAAAGCCCGTCTCCAGGTAAAGTAATAATCCTCTCCCTTGCAGTGGGGAGTCCAATGGTCATTTATGTCTAGCGGGCCACACAAAGTAGTTTTAATTACCGGATCCTCTCTCCCAGCAGCCAAAGTCCCCCTCTTCTCAGTTACGCTTCAGCAGTGGATTGTCCTTCACTGTCCCCATGTCCATGGGCTCTACAATGGACTTTATGACTTCAAAGGACCTGCGACCACTGAAGCATGGATGAGAAGAAGCTGTGGGAACCAATCTTACAGCATGGAGGGAATCTTCAAGAGCAGGTTATCGGGTGAGTAAACCTAAACCCTCTTGACCAAAACAAGCATTTAACTCTTGCAGTGCAGGGGCAACCATCTTCAAGGGAGCATGTTTCCTTTCCCTGGAGTTTAGTTTTAATGCAGTAGATGTTATTGTGGAAGTATATTTGTACAAAGTGCAATGTAACAGCTACAAGTATTATCAGGATGCAGTACAGACAGTGGATGGAGACCTGAAAGCTACTGTGAACAGGTAGAGGAAAGCTGCCAGATCACCTAGCCTAGATGGTAGGGCAAGAGCTGCAAAGAATGCAATGAGGACAATGGGAAGAGAACTTCAAAGAATGTAATGTTTACTTTAAAGAGTTCCCAGCAGTAGTTATCTTCTTTTAGGTATATCTCTCACTGAAACACTGGAGCTGTACAAGGACAGAGGAAGTAAGGGGAATGAGTCGTTCACTAATTCACCTGTGTGTGTAAACTCAAGCTTAAACTACTGGGCTGTGTAAACAGGATTTTTAGCAACAAAGGAGCTAAGGAGACAGAGGAAAACAGGTGAAAAGAGCTGAAAGCTCCACCTGCTGTCTGGACTGAAAACTGCACAACATGCATACATTCATATGCAATATTTTCTATTTACTTTTTTAGTTTTAACCGTAATAAAAAAATAAATAAAAAATATCAGTATAAATCAACAAAGCATTCCTCTGAATGCTGCTTTATACTGTCACTCCCTTATGTATATATTAGTCAGATACAAAAAGAACATGAGGCTACAGTGATTTTAAAGAGAAGCAAAACGAATATATTTGTCACTGTTGTTTCTATAGTTACACCAATGCAGACTAGGATGCATGCAACCTTATGATGTTTAACCAGATCACATTCAAATTCATTGGAATTGCTTTCTTAAAGTATCATAACTGATGCCATTTGTTCAAGCACCCTCTTTGTATCTGTAGCAATTACTGAATCCATTGAAAACCTCTCACTAGCCTTTCTACATCACTTCACTGCCAGAAAATGATACTGTTTAAAAGACTTGCATGCTGGTAATATCTGGTTTGAAAATGAGGTGGCAGAATTTTTTTTTTTCCCCTGCTTCCTCTTCAGCATGTGAAATTGAACATTTATTTTCAAAGCACATGAAACTGTGATCATAGCTCTGATCATGTTTGAAATGTACTATGTTGCTGCCATTTGATGCCGCATGATGCTGCGGAGTGCTCACAGAGAGCATAGCATAATACAATCACAGTCTAGACAAAACCTAATTGGTTAACAAGTATGTCTCAGTGCTTGGCTTACCTGTCCTTCCTGTATATTCATACGCAATAACATGCATTCAAAAAATAATAAATATGATTTAAATGAAATTATTAGCCATCGTGACTCTCGTTCTAATATTGTGGAGGTTGCATTTACAAAAAATTCAAAACAGAGTTCAACTCTAAAATACAGTGGAAGAATAATAAAAAATACCTCATTACAGATGTTCACTATATAGTATCATCTAATAAAGATTTATAAACTGGTGTTTTAGAGACACGCAAAATATACTTCTTTGGCATCTCAGCAGTAGATGAACTAAAACACGGAAATATAACACTGTTTACCATAAATGGTATTTCCTTCAATAAGACCTTTTCCTCGTTCTCCAACAACCACTCCATCCGAATATCCGCAGCATATAAGATTACTTCTGAGAACTGGATCACCGCCTCTCCGGATATCCACACCACCCCACTGATTTTCACGGATGACATTTTCTGTTAAATGGTAATTAAAAAAATGATTTTGCATTTCAGATTCAACACAATAACCCTAGTGATATGTTATCTTTTTTCCTATGTACACAATATGTTCCTGCTGTCTTTGCTCACTGAATAAATTCAACTACATATATTAAATATGCACACAATCTGGATTATTTAGACACATAGTGAAACAATACCAGGGCATGTGCTAGTTTTAGAAACCTAAATTAATCCATTATATTTCAGCTAACTGCAGCTAGGTAAAAAAAATATATTTTTGCTATTGGTAACTGCATATTGCACCTTGCTTTTCCGTCTTTTAGATTTCCCAAACAATAGACGTCTTCCTATTTTTTGTTTAAATATGGTGGACTGATTGTGGATTGTTTTTAATTTATTTGTGTTTGTTTCACAAGAATTGACTAATGGTGTTACTAAAATTGAACCATTAGTCAAAGCTTTTTTTTTTTTATGGTTTTGGACACAATGACGATGGGTTAGAATCTCTGACAAGCACTTAAATGTTGACTTTGTCTCCACTTTGGAGATTTCTCCTGACTTCCAGTTCACAGAGACATGACAGGAGTGACAATCATTGCAAAGTGACGGGAAACCCAACCTTTGACAGATGTCACCATTGGAAGATTATCCCTCACCTAATGGTCCAGTGGCAATTGTAAAATGTAGCAATACATTTCACTTTTTATAACAATAAACAATGGTTGCTAGGACAACTGGTGCTGGGGGACGGTTGAAACTTTGCCATAGCCTCTGGTTTTGTTTCTTTACATTTTTTTTTTTTTTTTAGGGTATTCTTTAAATGCACAAAATATAACTGGATATTAACATTTATAGGTAATAACACCAGAGATTGTTAATTCAGGGAAAATCCAATTGCCTTCTGGGAGATCAGAAAGGAAATGTATCCACCCCCCCCCCCCCCGGAGCTAATTGGACCATGCTTTATACATAGTTACAAAGTTAATCAAGTTGCAAAAATAAACCTTCATATACCAAATCCTATACCCAGATTTCTGATCTGCATACATGCCTGAGTTGAATGACCTTGAAAGCATTAGACATTGGACTTGGTGGCAGTGTAACAGCATATGTAAGTTCCTCTAACAAGTTGTCATTCTACCTGTGTGCTCTTGTAAGTTCATTTCAGATAGCTATGTTCACTCCACCAGGCTTTATCCATAGACATGTTTTACTTTCTAACGTCTTTCTGATTTTTTTTGCCTTTGAAAGTCATTAGAGCAGTCACACATTCATAAAAATGAAAAAAATACCCATCACTTAACTCAGCTCTATATGCAAGTACTGAAACACCAATAAACACAGTGGACCTGATTTACTAAAACAGATGAACAAGAGCAATCGAAAAGTCGCTACAGTAGGAGTGAATAGCAGGCCCACATATGTCTCCAGATATATGGGTAAACAACAGTGAACGCAATCCCTAAACCTAGCTAGGTTATTATACACTGATGTTCAATACAGTTCTAGTTTGCCACGTGCACTGAACATCTAAATAGTGCTGCTTCAGATTCCATAAATGAAATGTATGCAGGCCATGCAAAGCAGCAGACGTAAAAATTCTATACACTGTGCTGTCACAACCATGCCCATTTATTACAGTTTTATTTCCTCATGGTATGAGTATTTAAAAATGTTAGCTAGAAGAAAATACGTTACATAAAATTACATTTATTTTAGGCAAGCCACGGTTTAGCAGATGTACAGTCAGATGCTGTAGGGCAGGGCTCGACAAATCCTAGCCGCCATTAGCCCATTAATATGTCTGTGGAGCTGCATTGTTAATTCTGATGCTCTCGGACTACTGTTGTGGAACAAAAGGTTAGAGATCCACGGCTCTAAGCTTTCCTCTTATCTTCAATGCCTCTGCAAGATTATTTGGACCAAGATGCTCTGTGTTCATTTCAGGTACTCAGTGAGGAGTCGGATAAATTAAAGCATATTTGTTGTACTACAGAGGCTATTAGAGTAACTGGCATCAATCAGAAACACTGCTGAATTTGACTACATGAATTTGGATCAAAATTTAAAGTGCGAAGTGTTAGCCAGTGTTTAGCCCAAAATATGTGAATATTGCAAACAAATCTGCTAAACAACTACATAAAAGAGGTCTTAGTCTAATCTTCCTGCCTAACAAAGAAGAGAGGTAGAGGAAAAGTATAGCTAAACATAACTATTAATCAAAAAAGTCATTTTACCTTTTCATGTAGTGTGCAAAACTGTACAATTTACAACATATAATATCCATCTGAAGACCAGGCCTTTTCTGGCACATTTTGTTTACAAGTAAAAATTTATATTTTTTGCTAGAAAATTACTTTGAACCCCCAAACATTATATATATATATTTTTTAGCAGAGACCCCAGACAATAAAATGGCGATTGTTGCAATTTTTTTATGTCATACAGTATTTGTGCAGCAGTTTTTCAAATGCAATATTTTAGGAAACAATACACTTTTAATGCAAAAAGGCAATATATAACCCAACTTTTTGGTAAAATATAAAAGATGATGTTATGCCGAGTAAATAGATATCCAACATGTCACGCTAAAAGCTTCCGTTTGTGAAATGGCAACAAACTACAATACGTAAAAATCTTCATAGGTGAGGTTTAAAAATGTTTAACAGGTTAGCCCTTATATAGTTATAGTTTTGCCAGGAAAAACGGGCGTGTGTATACTAAATTGCAGTTTTCCCGGCAGGAAAACTGCAGCGAATTGCGGCGGGAAAAAAGAGCATGTTCTCTATTTTCCACCCCTTACAGCTTAGAATTTAACAAAATACAAAAAATTGTTGCCAAATATCTTCCTGTCTTGTCTCACGACTCCATATATTCACATGTCTTAGAGAGGGGCATCCGCACTGTATCTCGCAGAGCTCCATCTCTCAGCAATATACTATCACCTAGCCTCTTCTCTAGCACAACTAACGTTAAAAATTGGTTGTCATTCAAAGGCACATAAAAATGTGGTGGTCGAAGTTGTGTTTACTGTCCCTTTATAAGGAAAGGTGATTCTGTAATTTCTGCCATTACGGGTAAATCGCACAAAATACATTCTTTTATAAACTGCAATACACGGTACATTATTTATGCTATCACCTGTACAACTTGTTCAGTCCAATATGTAGGCAGGACAACACGAAGACTAAAAGACTGCCTCTATGATCATTTGTATGATATTGATAAAGATCATGCCACCAATGTTGCCCGACACTGGAACACAGTCCATCAAAAAGGCACATCCAGTTTAGTCATACAGGGCATTGATAAAATAGTAAGACCCCCTAGAGGTGGAGATAAATTCAATTTACTTTGTAAGCAGGAAGTTCGGTGGATTTTTCTTTTGGATACTAGATATCCAAAAGGACTTAACTTTGAATGGGATGTATCCCATTTCTATTAAATATATGATGTGATAATTTTTAATTTGCGATGCGATATATAGTGATGTGACATATATAATCATGCACCCCTATGAATCATTTATTATTATCATGCATAACCGTGGACTCCATCGGGTCCACTAGTATTGCTTTATACACTCCATCTATATTCTGTATTGCATTTTTGTCACTATCATCATATTATTATTTCCAACCTATAGTTCCATTTCACCTTTTACATTAAGCAAAAGTCTATTTGTACTAGGAGCGTCATGCTCTCCTTGCTTTTTATGGTCCCCCTGTATCCTATTGTCATGGATATTCATTAATGTCTGTCTGCCATCTTACCTTTCCTCCTCATGTGTTGTTCTTAGAGGCCAGAACCCTTTCACCTGGCTTCCTTTATAATCTCCTCCCAGCCTGACTCCACCCCAGGCCCTATCACAGAACACTATATTAACCTGTGCACTGCAAGCCTGCTTTGCTGATCAACGTGTTTGTTAGGCATTGTGTGTTTGTGTTTCTGCCTGCCGTGTGCTACGTCTGTCTCTCTGTTACGTTATTGGCTTGTCCCCGACTATCCCTGTCTGCTCGTGACCCTTGACCTTCGGCTTGTCTCTCGTTATCCTTGTCTGCTTGTGGCCCTTGACTTTCAGCTTGTTATTCGTTACTCTTATATCTTGTGCTGCTGCTTCCCCTCTTTTCCCCTTATCCTACAGGGCGTGAGCTAGGAGACTCTAGGGGCCGCGACCTGGACCCAGCCTGCAGCATAACATCCTCACCACTAGAGGCTCTGGAGAAGACCTGCTGGGTCTTAGACTCCGCGCCCTGGGGAATCTTGGCTCTAGCTTCCTATAGGATCCCGGTTGTGCTCCTCTGGTTCCGCTTTCCACAACCACCCAGTTTCCTATCCGCAGCAGTCAGCCATAGGGTTCACTACCTTGCGGTGCACTCCTGTCCCCCTACGGTGTGCATCTGTCACCTGGCCGTAGGTGACCTGACACCTATCTTTCAGGTTTATCCAGTTCTTATCCAATTCTGGATACATATATCTATTCAGTAGAGTAATAATGTTTCAGCTGAATGGTCTTTTCCTTTTTTTCTTTTTTCTCCTTTTTCTTTTTTCCGCTTTCTCTTCTTCTTTCTTCTCTCTCGCTTTTTTTTTTCTTTTTTCCCCAGTCCCTTTCTTTTTTCTTGGTTCTTTCTTTTCTGGTATTGCCCTCGTAGGTGGCTTCGATACTCCGTACACGATGTTATATATTATATCACAATAACATTTATAGTCTTTTCAGTAGTCCGATCTTCACCTTTTCTGATGGCTAATATAATGTTATATGATGTCCATGTAAATTAGCACCAACAGAACTTTTCTGTTCCAGGGCTACCAATATTATCTAAGAACCTCTAGCTTCTGACACTTAATTTTTGTGATAGCCGTATATGTGTATTATTATTATGGTAGATCGATTATCACCCTTTAATGTCTCTTCTTTATATACATGGCTTTGTCACATATGTTTTTATATTATTACATATATTTTTATTGTATTATTCTTCTACGGATGGCTATACGCAAGAATATATTTTCATTTCACACATAATAAGTTTCATTCCATCTTTTTATCTCCCTTTCACTGATCCTTTTCATTATTTTATAGTCATATATTACACACTGCGCACCATAGCACTCTATAATATAATGATATAATACAATACCCCTTTTTTTAGTTATCTCATAGAGTCATGCACATGCATTACATGCATCCTCTCACTTTCCTATTTTCATTCATGCTTTCTTCACTCACTCACACATCACTGCCCTTTGCACACTTTCATATGAATCTACTTTTACTTATTCTTTTCTTCCTTTTTCACTTATTTTTCCACTTTTTACACACCTACACCATATCCCTATGCCACACGTTCCCGCACATACACTTTTCTCCTCTTTATGTTTCTCTCTTTTCTTTATAGGTCTTTTTTGCATGCTATTTAACACACAGTTTTCATTCTTTATTGAACCATATT
This sequence comes from Rana muscosa, assembly GCA_029206835.1. Lineage (NCBI taxonomy): Eukaryota > Metazoa > Chordata > Amphibia > Anura > Ranidae > Rana > Rana muscosa. The sequence goes on from CM055116.1 coordinate 635,496,874, forward strand.
GGTTCCTTTAAAATGTATTCTTTATGTTTTTCACATATTTTATATGATACATTATTTTACACTTTATACATATATTACATATATGTGATTTTCACTAATTTATGTATCATTATTCTTGATTTTGTTTTATATTTCACAGGTGTGTTCTTCTTCTCCCCATGTATGTGTTTCTGACCTCATTGGATCCAATCATGGTTTCATTATAGGGTAAAAGCCACACCTGTCTTACATTCTCCCATTGGCAGGTGGTTTGGCCCATTTTTGCATATAAATATGTTTGTTTCCTTTGTATTTTTTAGCTATGAGTAAGCATCTTATGATGTGAAACGCGTTAGCCAATCCCTGTGTTCACTTTTGGGTGTTTTTGCTGTACTTTGTGGATTTTATGTAATAAACCAGCATCCTTTTGCAGAGTGCGGCCGTCCAGGAATTTTTTCTTTATCACCTATATTGTGCAGAGCCAGCACCTGCGTGTGCTTAGAGTGGGGCAGAAGCATTACATGGCTTCAGAGCGGTGATCCCCTTTCATTCTCTATTTTCCTGCCGCTATTCCCGGCGGTTTTTGTTCTTGGCGGTTTTCAATGTGAAACACTGCGAGGCAGTGCCGATGGAGCATACAAACGCCCGGGATTCCTGACCAAAGCTCTCAATGGCAGTTTTCCTGTCGGGAAACCCGGCCGTGTGTAGGGGGAAAAAGCGACCAAGCAGGTTCTCGGTATTTCCCCGGACTTTTTACCGCCGGGAATCCCGGTCGTGTGTACTAGGCATTAGAGTAGGGCTAGAATCATTGCTCTTGCTCGAACGTTCATGGGGATACCTCACATGTGTGGTGCGAACACCATTTACATATGCGTCTGTGACTTTGCACGTGAGCGTGGAGGGATCCTTTATAAAAAAAAAAATCTTATTCATTTAATTTTTTTATTTTTACACTGTCCCTTTCATTTTCTTTTATTCCTATTACATGCAAACATTCCTTGTAATATAAAAAAGGGATGACAGGTCCTCTTTATGGAGAGATCTGGGGTCAATAAGACCCCAAATCTCTCCTCTACCTTTAAAAGGAAAAGATCCAAAAACAATTTAATCTTTATAAAAAAATTCTTTACTTCCGCCTTAGACCAGAAGTGATGTCATGACATCGCTCCAGTCCTCCAAGATCACAGAGGGTGATCAGAGACGATTTGGTCTCTATTCACATGGCCAGTCGCACGAACCGTTGAATCGTTTCCCAGGCTCCCTGATAAAACTGGTAAGCCCGAGAGACACTGGCAAATGGCGGCAGGGGGGGTTGACCCCTCCCGCTGCTTCTGAAAGGGACCCAGCGTCTACTTGGCCACTCAGACTGCTTTCACAAGAAAGAGAATCACCGGCTGATAGCTTCAGCCATAACCCCGGTAAAGAACTTGCAAGCCGCAACATATACACATATATACATACACATATATATGTATTTCAGTCAGCAAGTTAATATACATACATACACACACACACACACACACACACACACACACTGCCACCTTTGTTATGTGGTGCCTGCACAGTAGTGGCAGAATTTTTTTTACAATTTTTTTCTCTTCAAATGCTTTTTTTTGGGGGGGGGGGGGAGCAGTGGAGGGTGTCAGTAGTTTTATTTTTTTACATTTTTTTTCATATTAAAACAACTTATTTTTTTTCCACAATGCTTTTAAAAAAAATGTATATTATTTTATTTTTTTATTATTTCTTACAATTTTTTTTAACAGCTCTGTTGGGGGGCTTTGGTGAGATATCGGGGGTCTAAACAGATCGCACTTTTTAACCACTTAAGCCCCGGACCAATACACAGCATAAAGACCAGAGGTGTTTTTACAATTTGGCACTGCGCTGCTTTAACTGGTAATTGCGCGGTCATGCAATGTTGTACCCAAACAAAATTTGCGTCCTTTTCTTCCCACAAATAGAGCTTTCTTTTAATGGTATTTGATTGTCTCTGCTATTTTTATTTTTTGCAATATAAATTATATTTTCTACTTTTTGTTATAAGAAAAATCTAATAAACTCAATTTTAGTCATACATTTAGGCCAAAATGTATTGAGCCACATGTCTTTAGTAAAAAAAATGTCAATAAGCATATATTTATTTGTTTGCGCAAAAGTTATAGCGTCTACAAACTAGGGTACATTTTCTGGAATTTACACAGCTTTTAATTTATGACTGCCTATCTCATTTCTTGAGGTGCTAAAATGGCAGGGCAGTACAAACCCCCCAAATGACCCCATTTTGGAAAGTAGACACCCCAAGGAAATTGCTGAGAGGCATGTTGAGCACAATTTTTTTTTTTTTTTTGTCCCAAGTGATTGAATAATGACAAAAAAAAAAAAATTACAAAAAGTTGTCACTAAATGATATATTGCTCACACATGCCATGGTTATATGTGGAATTGCACCCCAAAATAAATTTTGCTGCTTCTCCTGAGTACGGGGATACCACATGTGTGGGACTTTTTATGAGCCTAGCCGCGTACGAGACCCCGAAAACCAAGCACCGCCTTCAGGATTTCTAAGGGCGCAAATTTTTGATTTCACTCCTCACTACCTATCACAGTTTCGAAGGCCATAAAATGCCAAAATAGCACAAAACCCCCCCAAATGACCCCATTTTGGAAATTAGACACCCCAAGCTATTTGCTGAGAGGCATGGTGAGTATTTTACAGCTCTCATTTGTTTTTGAAAATGAAGAAAGAAAATAATTTTTTTTTTTAATTTTCAAAACTTTGCGACAAAAAGCGAGATCTGCAAAATACTCAACATACCTCTCAGCAAATAGCTTGGGGTGTCTACTTTCCATAATGGGGTCATTTGGGGGGGGGGGGTTTGTGCCATCTGGGCATTCCATGGCCTCTGAAACTGTGATAGGCAGTGAGGAGTGAAATCAAAAATGTACACCCTTAGAAAGCCTGAAGGCGGTGCTTGGGTTTTGGGGTCCCGTACGCGGCTAGGCTCCCAAAAAGTCTCACACATGTGGTATCCCCGTACTCAGGAGAAGCAACAGAATGTATTTTGGGTTGTAATTCCACATGTGCCCATGACATGTTTGAGCAATATATCATTTAGTGACAACTTTGTGCAAAAAAAATAAAAAAAAAATTGTCTTTTTCCCACAACTTATGTCAAAATATTAAATATTCCATGGATTTGACATGCCTCTCAGCAAATAGCTTGGGGTGTCTACTTTCCAAAATGGGGTCATTTGGGGGGGGTTTTGAACTGTCCTGGCATTTTATGCACAACATTAGGAAGCTTATGTCACACATCATCCACTCTTCTAACCACTTGAAGACAAAGCCCTTTCTGACACTTTTTGTTTACATGAAAACATATTTTTTTTTGCAAGAAAATTACGTTGAACCCCCAAACATTATATATATTTTTAAAGCAAAGGCCCTACAGATTAAAATGGTGGGTGTTGCATTTTTTTTTTTCCCACACAGTATTTGCACAGTGATTTTTCAAACGCATTTTTTGGGGAAAAAATACACTTTTTTTCATTTTAATGCACTAAAACGCACTATATTGCTCAAATGTTTGAAGAAATAAAAAAGATGATCTTAGGCCGAGTACATGGATACCAAACACGACATGCTTTACAATGTCGCACAAACGGGCAGTGGCGACAAACTACATACATTTTTAAAAGCCTTTACAGGTTACCACATTAGATTTACAAAGGAGGTCTACTGCTAAAATGATTGCCTTCGATCTGACCTTCACGGTGATACCTCACATGCATGGTGCAATTGCTGTTTACATATGACGCCAGACCGACGCTTGCGTTTGCCTTTGCGCAAGAGCAGGGCGGGACAGGGGTGTTTTTTTTTTTATTATTATTTATTTTGCTTTTTTATTTTATTTTTAAACTGTTCCTTCCATTTTTTTTTAATTTTTATTGTTATTTCAGGGAATGTAAATATCCCCTTTGATGATAGCAATAGGTAGTGACAGGTACTGTTTTTTAAAAAAAAATGGGGTCTATTAGACCCTAGATCTTTCCTCTGCCCTCAAAGCATCTGACCACACTAAGATCGGTGTGATAAAATGCTTTCTCAATTTCCCAATGGCGCTTTATATATCCGGGGGGGGGGGGGACATTCCCTCCCACTGCTTGTAAAAGCAGTCCAGAGGCTAATTAGCCACTAGGATTGCTTTTACATGAAAGCCGGCCGCTGGCTGAAAATAATGATACCAAGATGATACCTAAACCCGCAGGCATCATTCTGGTATAACCAAAGTCCAGCAACATACCAGTACATTGCTGGTCCTTGTTGGACATGTATTGTAATCTTTTTTTATGCAGCCTGTTGGCTGAACGAAAAAATAGATTGATCGGTGGGTATGCCCACCATTACAATACCTCCCTTTATCCACCCACTTCTAATGATAGGCATACATGCACCATTTATATATGCCGAAGCAGGGGGGCATCCTCCCGCAAAAGTTATGCCGCGTACACACGGTCAGACTTTTCCACGGGCAAGCCTCCGTCGGAATTTCGACTGTATGTACGCGGCATTAGGAGCAAAATCGCTCCTCCGCCCCTGCTTCCCCCATGCTCCGGCATATATGCTCTTTTTTTTTAACTGTGGTGGTGAAATCACCTCTTACAGCACTGGAGTCGCAGGGATCAGGCCTGTCTCTGCGAATGCTGCAGTTATGTGTGTTGTGTTTTGTAAGTGACAGTGATCGATCGATACTGCACTTGGGTGGGCTGGGCTGGACAGAGGGGCAAAACGCAGGTGCTAGCAGGTATCTGGACTGATCCCGCTAACACTGCATTTTTGGGAACCCTAAACTGCTGGGGACGCCAGTATAGATCTGATCAGATATTGATCTGTTCAAATACTATACCACTAAGGGAGGTGTATGCTTCGTGCGTGGGTGTTAGCGCTACTGGCACTAACCTGACGCTGCAGACCCAAAATGACCCTAAAACCTAATTGATATCACCTGCCGGGCGATCAGGGAGTTAAACCTTTATTGGATTATATACGGCGGGTGCCCTGATGCTATAAAAAAGCAAACTAACTAACCAGCGTCACCCGTAACACTTATACGGTGATCACTGGTGAAAGGGTTAACTAGGGGCAATCAGGGGGTTAAAACCTTTATTAGGTAATATATGGGGGTACCTGATGCTATATAAAAACCTGACGGGGAACCTAAAAAACTAAATAACTAACTGGCTAACCAGTGTCACCAGTGACACTTATACGGTGATCACTGGTTAAAGGGTTAACTCTAGGGGCAATCAGGGGGTTAAAACCTTTATTAGGTTGTATATGGGGGTACCTGATGCTATAAAAACCTGGTGGCGAACCTAAAAAAATAACTGGCTACCTAGCGGCACCAGCGACACTAATACAGCGATCAGAAAAACGATCGTTTAGTGACACTAGTGATAGGGGTGAAAGGTTACCTGGGGGGCGATCAAGGGGTTAAATCTTTATTAGGTAATGGGGGTACCTGGCGCTATATAAAAACCTGACGGGGAACCTAAATAACTAACTGGCTAACCAGTGTCACCAGTGACACTTATACGGTGATCACTGGTGAAAGGGTTAACTCTAGGGGCAATCAGGGGGTTAAAACCTCTATTAGATAATATATGGGGGTACCCGACGCTATAAAAACCTGGCGGCGAACCTAAAAAAATAACTGGCTACCTAGCGGCACCAGCGACACTAATACAGCGATCAGAAAAACGATCGCTTAGTGACACTGGCGATAGGGGGTGAAAGGGTTACCTGGGGGGGGCGATCAAGGGGTTAAACCTTTATTAGGGGGGGTTAGGGGGCTACCCTGGACCTAAAGAGACCTAACACTAACTGCCCTGACACTTTTGCTATCACAAATGTCACTGATTGTAGTGATTAGTAAATAAATGATCACTGCAATCAGTGACACTGTGAATGGGGGCTGGGGGGTGATCTGGGGGTGACTGGGGGGGGTGAAAAGTGTGCCTATGTGTGCTAGTGTCAGTGGGCTGTTAGTGCACTAACCTGATGTCTTCTCTCCTCGGCGCTCTGGACGAATAGAGCGCCGCATGGAGAGATGACATCACTTCCTCCTGCCTGTGTTTACATTACACAGGCAGGGGAAGCATTTCATTCGCCGGGAGCGATTGCGAGGTGGTGGCCAGAAACCAATGGCCGCCCCCTCATCACGGATCGCTCCTGAAGCGATACCGACCGCCCCATGTACCGATCGGACCCCCCCCCACCCGCGCGAAGGCAGGCACGTACAGGTACGTGATTGTGCCTGTCCGTGCCATTCTGCCGACGTATATGTACATGTGGCGGTCGTTAAGTGGTTAAATTCTGACAGTGGGTACAGGGAGAAGATCCCCTGCCTATCAGAGGTACTTTTATCCTTTAAGTATTTGTAAAGTTATTGCAGAAAAAACAGGCCCATAGCAGAAATGTCAAAATTTCTCTGGTTTATAGGGGGTGTACGAATGTGAGAGCTAAAGTGGTTAAACATTAGAGAGATATGAAGAAACATACACATATACTGTACAATACTTCACTTGTTTTACTGGGAATTACACAATGACATAAATTACACTTGTACTGAATAGTTTTTTCCCCCATCACATTTTCTTTAACAATATGCAGTAATAAAATATTGATTTCAGCCTCTCTAATCAAACAAAAAGTATATCTTCAACCCTGCTGAGAAATAACATCAAAGAAAGGCTATAAAATGGAAATGTGATCAATAATTACATTCAGAATAAAAATAGGATTTTTTGTACTCCGTAAAATCTTTTTCTCTGTCGTCCATGGACGGACACAGCTCCTTAATTCTTGACCATTGGGTTATGTTCCTGTTCTATAGGAGAGGACTAGGCAGAACATGTTAGATATTTAAATACATGTTACTTTAACAGAGTTGAACAGCCCCGCCCAGGGGGCGGTCCCTCCGGACATAACCCTCCACCCTGTAGTCAGCAGCTCAGTTTGTAAAAAAGCAGTACAAACCAAAAAAGGAGGGGTGGGTGCTGTGTCCGTCCATGGACGAAAGAGAAAAGGATTTTACGGTAAGTACAAAAAATCCTATTTTCTCTTTTCGTCCATGGACGGACACAGCTCCTTAATTCTTGACCATTGGGATGTCCCAAAGCAGTGTAAAAAAAAAAACAATTTCACCCCAAACAAGCAGAGCTCCTCAACGGAGGAGTTGCAACCTCAAACAGCCGCCTGCAAAACCTTGCGGCCGAAGCTAGCATCCGAAGATGCACTCACAGGTCGCCGCCTTACACACTTGTGAGACAGACACTTGATGCCGGAAAGCCCAAGAGGCACCGATAGCCCTGGTCGAATGCGCCGTGACAGGAAAGGGAGGAGCCCGCCCCTTAAGGGCATAGGCCTGGATGACGGTCTGCCTGATCCTCCGAGAAATGGTGACCGACGAAGCCGCAAGGCTCATCCGTGGACCATACACCGACACAAACAGTGAGTCAGACCTCCGTAACGGAGCCGTAGCAGACAGGTACACGTACCATGTCTAAAGAATGTAGCGCAACCTCCTTGGAATGCGATGGCTGAGGACACAAAGATGGAAGTACAATGTCCTCATTCAGGTGAAAAGCCAAAACCACCTTCGGAAGGAAGGCGGTGGGCATAGCACCGCTTTGTCTTTATGGAGGACCAAATATGGGGACTTGCAAGACAAGGCCGCCAATTCAGAGACCCTCCTGCCGGATGCGATGGCTACCAGGAAGGCCACCTTCTGAGAGAGCATCAAAAGAGTAATTTCCCTGATGTTCTCAAAAGGAGGTTTCTGAAGCGCCGAGAGCACCAGATTCAAATCCCACAGAGGTAGTGGTGGTCGCACCGGAGGAGCCACATGTCGGACCCCTTGCACAAACGTACTTACCAGTGAGAATGAGCTGCCAGGGGTCGCTGAAAGAAAACAGCTAAGGCTGAAATCTGCCCCTTATTGGGGCTTAAGGCAAGTTTCTGATCTACTCCGCGCTGTAAAAACAGCAGGATCCTGGAAACCGAATAAGCCCGTGGACGCCATTCCATCTTCTCACACAGAGATGTAGGCTCTCCACGTGCGATAGTAGATTTTCCTAGAAGATTTCTGTGCCCTCAACATGGTTGAAATGACCGAATCCGACAGGCCTCGGTCCCTTAGTACCTGGCTTTCAATAGCCATGCCATTAAAGCCAGCGACTGTAAAGCAGGATGAAGAATGGGACCTTGCGAGAGAAGGTTCTCCCGCAGTGGCAGTCGCCAGGGTACATCCGCCACCAGCCACACGAGGTCGCCATTCCAGGGACGTCTGGGCCAAACTGGGGCGATTAGAATCACCGGAATGCCCTCGGTCTCTACTCTGCGGAGTAGACGAGGAAGCAACTTCAGTGGGGGAAAGGCATAAATTAGCCGATACTGACCCCACGGGGCCACTAACGCATCTGACGCGTCTGCCCAGGGATCTCTGGACCTGGCCACGAACCTCGACACTTTGCGATTGAGTCGAGAGGGCAGGAGATCCACGTCTGGTGGGCCCCATCTCCGGCAAAGAGTTGAAAAACCTCCGGATGCAACGACCATTCCCCGTGGTCCAGCATCTGGCGACTCAGATAGTCCGCCTGCCAGTTATCCACGCCCGGAATGTAAACTGCCGATAGGGCCGGCACGCTCCTTTCCGCCCACCGTAGGATGTGAGCGACCTCTGACGCTGCAGCCGAGCTACTTGTTCCTCCTTGATGGTTGATGTATGCCACAGCCGTGGCGTTGTCTGACTGGATCCTGACTGGACGCCCTCTTAGTCTCTGAGACCACTTGGGGAGGCACAGCCTGATCGCCCAGAGTTTCAGAACATTGATCGGCAGTTGGGATTCGGTCGGAGTCCAGCGGCCCTGGGCCGCCTGAACCCCCCAGACTCCCCCCCAACCGGTCAGGCTCACAGTCCAATGAAAGGGGAGGAACGACCTCCCGGACTGAAGAGCCGGGGATCTCAGCCACCAACTCAGAGAGGACCTGAGAAGATGACTTATCTGAATCTAACGATCCAGAGACAACGGAGATTTGTTCCATTTAGAGAGAATCTCCTTTTGCAAGACCCGAGTGTGGAATTGGGCATATGGTACTGCTTCGAAAGAGGCTACCATGAGGCCCAGGACTCGCATGCAAAAACGGAGAGGCGACTGCGAGATGTCAACAACCTCAACGCAGTCTGGAGTGTCTGCAACTTCTCCAAGGGAAGAAAGACTCTGAGCTCCGAGGAGTCCAGGATCAACCCCAGGTACTCTAGGCGCTGGGTCGGTACTAACACCAACTTCTGAGGTTCAGTATTCAACCAAACTCCCGGAGGGTCTGACTGGCTATAGACACGTCCTCCTTTAATTCTGAGCTTGAAGCAGCTCTCAGAAGAAGGTCATCCAAGTAGCCTACTATAGCAACGCCTGACGCAGATGGGGACATGCAAGTATGCGTCCTTGATATCCAAGGACGCCAGAAAGTCCCCCGAATAGAGCGCAGCAACCACCGAACGAATCGATTCCATCTGGAACTTTTGAATCTTTACAAAAGCATTGAGGGCCTCGAGGTTCAAGATTGGACGGACTCTGTCCTTTTTCAGGACCAAAAACAAAATCGAGTAGAAACCCTGAAACCTGTCCTGTGGTGGTACAGGTATGATCACCCCGCACCTCAAGTCTTGCACTGCCCCCTGGAGGGCAGCCCGACGAGTCAGAAGGAGAGTCAGATTTGAGGGAAAAAATCTGTTTGGTGGACAAGAAAGGAACTCTATCTTGTACCCCGAGGTGATCACCTCGCAGACCCACTGGTCAGAGAGCAGGGAGGTCCACCGAGCTGCAAACCCACGAAGCCGTCCCCCCACCCTGGAGTCGGGTGGGGGCAACACTTCATGCGGTAGCAGGCTTGTTTTCTGGCTTGTTGGGCTTGCGCACCCAGGGACGCTTCTGTCCCCCAGCTGGACCTTTGTCCGCTTGGGAGGGTCTGCCGGCAGGTCCTGACTGATGAAAATACTGCTTCTGTGTGGGAAAGGAGGGCCCGGGCTTAAGGCGCGGCTCCTTCCCTTAAGTGGACTGAGGGAGAAGTGTGCTCTTACCTCCAGTGACATCCTTAATGATGTCGTCCAGTGAGGCACCAAAAAGCCTCCCACCTTTGAAAGGCAAATCTGCCAGAGTCTTCTTAGAAGCTTAGTCAGCGGACCAGCATTTCAGCCATATTAGGCAGCGCAATACCACCGCAGATGCGGAGGCCCTGGAGATCAAAGGGGCTGCATCCAGGGTTGCATCACAGACGTACACAAGTCCCTGTACCAACTGTTCGGCCAGTGACACGCATTCTGGAGGGAGCTGATGCTCCTCCACAGATCTGGTGCAATATTTTAGCCCACTAAGTGAGTGTATGGGACACCAGGGTAGCAGCCAATATAGGCCGCAATGCTGACCCCAGCATGGTGAACATGGAGTGGCTCACCGCTTCGGACCTCCTATCAGTAGGGTCCTTAAAGGCAGGGGTCCCCTCTACCGGGATAGTGGTTATTTTATTTAACCGAGAGACCGGGGGATCAAAGACCGGAGGGGAAGCCCACTTTTTCAAAAGGCTTTCCTCAAATGAGTAGCGGACCGTCATGCGCTGAGGGACCGCAAAGGACCTCTGCGGCCGTTACCATTCCTTATCTATGATCTTGTCAAAGAAATCAACATAAGGAAAAACTTTAACAGAGCGGGTCGGTTTGTGCGACCCAAAAGGGACAGACCCTGTAGTGGAAGTCCCAGCTGTATCTTCCAGCTTGAGAGTGTCCCTCACAGCATTGATAAGTGCACTCACAAGTGAACAGTGTAAAAAGCCGCCAAAATCTTAATTGAATTGCGTCACTTCCTGTTTCCAAGTCCCACGATTCCAGCACTAGGGGATGCGCACTGCATCCTGGGAAATGATAAGACATTTCCCAGGAGCAGTTGTGCGCTGAGGAGCCGAGGGAGATTACGACACGATCCGAGGTGATTCAGAAGGCAGATTTCGTGGGACCACATAGCAACAGGTATTTCCAGGTGAGTAAAAAAAAAAAATTATCCAAATGTTATTTTTCAGGGTATTATATGGACATTTATGCTGTATTGTATTTTTGGTGGAAACTCCACTTTAAGAGATATTACACCTGTATTAACTGAAGACTGGGAAGACTGGAGTACATCTATCTCAACAATATATATCCTGTATTAAAGCAGGTGCCCAAAGTGAGAACTAGGAGGTTTGGTCATGGCACTGTTAAGTGTATGACAAAAGAGATGCCCAACATGTCACGCTTCAAAATTGTGCCCGCTCGTGGAATGGTGACAAACCTTTACCCTTAAAAATCTGCATAGGCGATGTTTAAAATTTTCTACAGGTTACCTACCAGTTTTGAGTTACAGAGGAGGTCTAGTGCTATAATTATTGCTCCCACTCTAATGCCCCATACACACGATCGTTTTTCTTGCCATTTTTTTTCTTGCCGTTTTTCACGTTGTTTTTTTTCATGTTTCCTCTCAAGCCTGTCTTGCGTACACACGATCATTTTAAAAAACGATCAAGCAAAGCGCAGTTACGTACAACACGTACGACGGCACTATAAAGGGGAAGTTCCGTTCGAATGACGCCACCCTTCATGTTAGTAAAGTTTGTTGAGCGACGATTCGCTCTTTTCAGTCTCGTGCTTTTCAGTCCGTGACTGCGTGACGAATGTGCTATCTCCATTACGAATGCTAGTTTTACCAGAACGAGCGCTCCTGTCTCATACTTGATTCTGAGCATGTGCGTTTTTTTTCACGTCGTTAAAGCATACACACTATCGTTTTTCACGTCGTTAAAAAAAACGACATGAAAAACGACGTGAAAAAAAAAGAGCATGTTCGAAATTTTTAATGGCCGTTTTTCACGTCGTTAAAAATGCTCTGGAGACTACACACGATCATTTTTAATGGCCATTTTTTTTAATGGCATTTTTAACGGCATGAAAAACGATCGTGTGTATGGGGCATTAACGATCGCAGCGATACCTCACATGTGTGGTTTGAACACCATTTTCATATGCGGGCACTACTCACGTATGCGTTCGCTTCTGCGCGCAAGCTCATCAGGAGGGGGGGGCTTTACATTTTTTTTTTTTTGTATATTGGAACTCTCCTTTAAAAATAAATAAATTGTGTCACTTTTATTCCTATTACAAGGAATGTAAACATTCCTTGTAATTGAAAAAAAAGCATGACAGGACCTCTTAAATGTGAGATCTGGGGTCAAAAAGACCTCAGATCTCATATTTACACTAAAATGCAATAACAATAAAACAAGCAAAAAATAAATTTTATTTGAAAAAAAAAAAAAAAAAAGCTAATCTGCTGCCATAACAACGATTTTCCTCTTCAAAGTGGCGACGTATAAGGTCCGCAAGTGGTTAAACATATCCTCTATATCCCAGGCAGTCAAAATGCTCTATGCATATGGACAGACAATACTGCCATGCGAGACACTAGGGGTGCACCAAATGGAAATTTTGGTGCCGAAACCGAAAGCTTGTTTTTTAAAAATATTTATATTTTTTATATATAACTGTTATATTCAACTTTTTAATTAATATCATCAATTTAAGTTAAGTTAAGATGAATTTATTGTTGGCCATTATTGGCACCTTTACTGCAAGAAAAGTTCAAGAGAAATGCAGTCTGCAGTCTGGTGGGAGATGTCCGTTGCATACTGCACTGCCACATCCCAAGATATGGTAGAGCGCTACAGTTCGATGTAACATGTCTCCACCTGGATTGGCACACTATTTGTAACCAACGCTCCATCTCCATTTCTTTCTTTAGCCCTGGGGCCTTCTGCATTCAGCAAAAATATTGGCAATTTAAACTGACACTACCTCCTCGCCACATCGGTGCATTATATTACCCATACACCTGGTGACTCTATGCACTCTATATGATTAAGCTTTGTGGAGCCATTGTTGGGACTCATTAGTCCATTTGCCCTGGCCCCTTTTGGGGTTTTTGGGTTTGGAATTGGAGCCCCGTTTGGCATTGATGTCCCCCCCTCACTTGTTGGCACACTTATAGCGGTTTTCTTTCCTCCTCTTGAGTTATGACTTCAATCTGTTGAATCATCAGCACATAGGAAAAACCTTGAAAAATCTGGAACTGCATAACCTATTGTCCCTGAGGAAGACCTCCACTATCCTTGTTGAAACGCGTTGTATTTTCTTGTGTCCCATTCCCAATGGACAGTTGATCAATAGGTTATTCACTGGTTTGGTTCAATGCAGACATACATGCTATGTGTTTGTTTTTACTGATCCAAATTTTTTCTGATGTTTTATTAATAAACTTTGTATTTTTATTACCTACTGTTTCTGGTCCGTTAAAATCCCACTCCTTGAGGAAATCTTTTTTGTTTGTTCCCTAAAAGGTAAAGGCACTATCATCCAGAGTGCTGAAATGTCCATTAAGTTGAAGAACTGGAGAGTTCACAAAAGGTAGGGACCTCTACATCACCTGGAGGAAGCTATGGTTGCAATGGAAGCCCCCAGTCTTCAAAAGGAACTATTCTACAAGAGAAGATATAAGGAAAGTTACCTGGTACAACAGGTTTATCCAATCACTCTGATTGAAAACAGTTTGCATATCCAAGTTATAAGGGATCTTATATATGGACTCTGCAGGAGCAGGTTGTAAGGGCTCTGAACCAGAGTTAACGATAAGGTCTTCAGGATCTGTTGGAGATAAGGGTCCAACAGGTCAGAACTAGGGCTTCCAACAAATGGTGTTAGAGCACCAACAGTTGTGTCATCACTCTGGACCTGGGGGGCTTTCCGCTGTAATCCAGCTTGATGTGAAAAGAACCACAACGCCAAACACTGTTCAAAAGACATACACCAGTAAATTATTGCCACATCCAGAGGCTTACATACACTAAGAGACATCAGAGAATGCGTTACACCAAAGGCTGTAGCACTGCTCTAAATCTTGAGAGCACTCTGCAGCCAATTGACACAATACACATAGGTCTGGAAAGCACCACAATGCAGAGCTTACTCTTCAAATGCCACATAACAGTACAACACACACAGTACTGACCTGTAAATTTTCCCAATCTCATAATATGGACTATATACTCTCTCACAGTACTGGTTCTCTTACTCCTTCACACACAAGAAAAACACAGCAAGGAAAAAACACTTGTGACTGGTTGAGGAAATCCGTAAAAATTCAATCAGATAGTGGCCTACAAGAGCGTATCCCTGGTCCAGTGTCTGTAGTATGAACACTGACAAAACAATAAACCTGTATTGCAGGCTATCACAGACTAAACTCTGGCGTACAGACGTTGTATATCAAGCTGTGCAAAAAATAATAACTTATAAAGACAAATAGAGCTGTGTCCCCAAATAAGATTGCTACACAATTTTACACCATTTTTCAAAATACCAAGGTAATTTAAGTCAAAACTTTAACACTTTGTGTTTCCATATCTCAGGAGATTCATATATATTTATAATCACTTACCATCAGCACTTGGATGTCGTATAATGCAAATACTGAAAAATATACTGCTTAATCCCATGACAACCTGGATTTGTCCCTGGATTTTTTTTACAGGAATACTTACCCAGGGAGTCATCAGAGGCTGTACCACTGCTCTGAAACTAGAGAGAGCCCTGGGGCTAACTGACACAGCACACAACGGTCCGGAAAGCACCACAATGCAAAACCCAGTGCCTAAAGATAACATTCTAGTTTATCTTCACACTTCACATGGGCCTACTTACGGAGTTAGTCTTCTAATACTGGTTTACATCAGAGGCTGTGCCATGCTCTGGACTTGGTGAGCACCCTAAGGCTAACACAGTACACTGAGGTCTGGAAAGCACCACTGGCAGTGCCCAGTGTCCAAAGGTCACACTCCAGGCAGGCCCACAAGCTTCAGTCCAGTGAAATCCAGTTACGGCCTTCAAGGCATCGCCAAGAAAACACCAACTTGGATAGATTTTGTGCAGAGACCAGCTCAGGCAGCATAATAAACATCTTGACTGATGAGAAAAAACATCCACGAATTGCCGAGAATGGTAAAAATCGTAACATTTTAAATAGAGTTTTTCTCCTCAGAGCTAAGGAAAAAAAGTCCAACCTCCAGTGGGGTTGGGGACTAGTCTTTATTGTGTTTTTCTGTTTGACAGTATCATCCACCTGAATGTAGCTGCACATAACCAAATTGTCAAAGACAATGGTCAATACAGAAAATATATTTTGTATGAAATAAACTGCATTCATAGTCTGCAGTTCCTTTAAAAATAAATTCATCAAGAAAAAGTTTCTGGGGGCTTTTTTAAAAAGGTAACCAGCTGAAGGCCAATGACCTATTTACTTGCAAAGGAATCCACAACAGCTCTAGAATATGAAGCATGTACTGAGACACTTATATACCACCTCTTATAATGTGTCAATTGTTAGAAACTTTTGGGCTGGTGCAGTTCTTCCAGCAAAGTCTTCTCACTATCCCAGTAATACACTACACATAAACACTTAACCATTCAGAATTCAGGCAAGGCTGCCTGATCAGAAGTACTTGAATGAATCTATCTACAATAATAAAGCTTTGTTAAAATGGGACAAAGTAAAGGAAGGATTTCTTGACAGCTGCACTCCAAACAACTTGTTGCTTTTATTGTAGATAAAAAAACTACATGATACATGCCACAGCAAACAGGGTACAAACTGACGCGTTTCACACTAAAGCTTAGTGCTTAATCATAGCTATGATTAAGCACTAAGCTTTAGTGCGAAACGCGTCAGTTTGTACCCTGTTTGCTGTGGCATGTATCCTGTGTTTTTTTTTATCTACAAAAAAAGCAACAAGTTGTTTGGAGTGCAGCTGTCCAGAAATCCTTCCTTTACTTTGCATCATCCTATGCATTGCCAGCACCCGTGGCTTCAGATCTGGTGGAGAGGTTTTGCAATCAGTATCCTTGAGCGGTGACTCCCCTTCCCTATTTGTTAAAATGAGACATGAAGCATCACACAAGTAATTTGGAAGCATAGAGAAAATACCAGGGTAGAAGTTTATGTTGAAAATGTTTACATAGGTAATGAGAGCTCTTCCCTTGGTACTGAATCTTGCATCTCATTTAAAAAAACAATTACACTAAGGCAGGGAATCAAATTTCCCCTGAAATCCTGTTAGCAGCCCAACGACAACAGCTAGCAATGTCATTTCCAATTCATGCTTAAAATAAATATATTATTCCAGGAAAACAGCCATTGCATAAAATCTAAGTAAATACTTTTTAAATCAATTCTAAATGTTAAAGTAATACACTGCAAAAGCCCCTAAAGTGAAATGTACTGCCTGCTTCTATTTATTGGGTAAGCTACACAATATACTGAGCAGCGTTCGCACTCAATTCTTGGATATTCTTTAAAAAAAAAAAAAAAAAAATTGTATTATTTATTTTTAACAATAAAAATGTTATTGGGATAATGAAGAAAGTGTTACAGCTTTAAGTATAATCAGTAAAACATTACTGAAGACATCCATCAAAGGTGTATAATTCAACAGCATATAAGAAATGTTCAGCCGTTAGTGTACAACAAATAATTTAAAGAACAGAGATATTTTGGGGTTACCTGCGGACACCCAGTAGTAGGTGTCTCATTTCAAATAGGATAATTAGTATAAAATAACATTATATCAAAATATAACAAAAATTAGAATGGAAGTAGAGCATTGAATAAACAAAGAAAAATGACAGTGTTATTTCCTCAGAATATATACCATTTGATTGACAAATAAACAAATGCGATATGAGCAAATCCACAGAGAGCTGGCACCGGGAATACAGGGTATTAACCACGTAAAGTATGTAGATGTTTCAACCAGTCGATAAATGTGTAAATTGGTCCGAGTATAGGAACATGGTCCAAGGGGTCAATTGTTTGTGAAACTTTTCAGTCGTTTCTATAGGTACCGTCTCTTCCAAGTCAGGATTCAGTACAATTGGGGTAAGCTGACCAGGAGATGAAGATATTGTATGCTCCCTGGTGACTCTTTTAAACACTTCCAATGTTGCACCTACAAGGGGGTTAAACCTGATCGAACTTGGGCGTTTCCTCCATGGAATCCACGCTAGGCATCTTAAAGGATAGATTGACATTGCTCTGTCTAAACGTACCCAGTCCTTATTTTCGCCATGGCAGTTCCAATCTATGATTCTTCGCAAATGCGCGGCGTAGTAGTAGCATTTAAAATTTGGAAGCCCCATTCCGCCACTATCCTTCGGTCTGGTAAAGATGTTGAGATTGATGCGCAATTTCCGGCCCATCCAAATGAAGCTACGGAGAATGGAATGTAAGCGCTTACATTTTTTTTGAGGAAACGTAATTGGTAGGGTATGAAAATAATAGAGTATTCTAGGGCGGATAGTAATTTTAAGGATTGCTGCTCTACCAAACCAGGAGAAAATTGGCTTGTTAATATCAGCAACTACGGGGGGCGAGTTGTCTTCCCAAATATTTAAGGGCAGTGGTTTCCCATTTAAAAGAGCAAGTGGATCGAGCCATGGCTAACAATTCTGGAGAAAGAGTAAGAATAAAGGATTCCGACTTGTTTTAGTTGGTTTTCATATTGGAAACGTAACCGTAATGTTGGAAGTCCTTAACCAGATTCGGTATAGAAATGTGTAAAAAAGGACAGAATATTTAATAGATGGAAAGATGAAAAAAACTACTGAAGGTCCGCTTTAAGTGCTTGGGCACATGTTCGGCTTCCTATTTGTTTTTAATCTCCATTTGTATCTCAATTCTAACAGTTTGACAGGACAGCACTAGTTTCAATTTGTTCATTTGTAAAAGAAACTTTAAAAACTCAAGCTATATTATTAAGCAGTTTTCTTAGAAATTAAAGTGATTGGAAATGATCACCTTGTAAAACAACTCATTCAGTTTAAAATAGAAATGAAAGGTAAAACATGTTTGTATAGATCAGTGGCGGTGCGTCCATAAAGGGCGCAGGAGCGCCGCCCCCCCCCTCTCCCGTCACTTTCTCTCTCACCATAGATAGATTCATGCATTGCATGAATCTATCTATCTATCTATGGTCGCCACTGCCGCCCCCTATTCATGTGCCCGTCCCCTTGTCGGGCGCCGGGCGTGTTTTGGAAGCGCCTGATTAGAGCCATAGGCACTAATAGGCTTCCTGATTAGAGCATGTGTGCTCTAATAGGCTTCCAAAAGGGTAAACAGCGGGCGCACTGCTGTGCGTTCGCTGATTACTCAGTGGTGTGTTAGGGAACTGAATACATTGCTTCCCTAACACTGACCCGCCTCTCAGCCAATCAGGTTGCTCAGGTCTAGTTACCCGTCACCTGTTAGGCTGAAAGAACAGGCGCCGCCATTGGATGCCTGATGGGAGGAGAGGACGGGAGAAGAAGTGCAGGAAACATGAAGTACCCCACTCGTCGCCGTCACCCGCTGCCCCACAAGACAGGGTAAGAGCCGGGCAGACGGCGAGCGGGCGGGGGGCAAACTCAAACTGGCAGAAATTGGCACAGTGGCAGCATTTGATGGGCACACTGGCAGCGTTTGATGGGCACAGTCATGATGGCACAGTCGCAACATTTGATGGCACAGTGGCTGCAATTGATGGCACAGTCATGATGGCACAGTGGCAGCGTTTGATGGCACAGTGGCTGCAATTGATGGGCACAGTCGCAGCGTTCGATGGGCACAGTCGCAGCGTTCGATGGGCACAGTCGCAGCGTTCGATGGGCACAGTCGCAGCGTTTGATAGGCACAGTCGCAGCGTTTGATAGGCACAGTCGCAGCGTTTGATAGGCACAGTCGCAGCATTTGATGGCACAGTCGCAGCATTTGATGGCACAGTGGCTGCAATTGATGGCACAGTGGCAGCGTTTGATGGCACAGTGGCAGCGATTGATGGCACAGTGGCAGCGATTGATGGCACAGTGGCAGCGATTGATGGCACAGTGGCAGCGATTGATGGCACAGTGGCAGCGATTGATGGCACAGTGGCAGTGTTTGATGGCACAATCGCAGCATTTGATGGCACAGTGGCTGCAATTGATGGCACAGTGGCTGCAATTGATGGGCACAGTGGCTGCAATTGATGGGCACAGTAATAGCGTTTGATGGGCACAGTAATAGCGTTTGATGGCACAGTGGCAGCGTTTGATGGCACAGTGGCAGCGTTTGATGGCACAGTAGCAGCGTTTGATGAGCAGAGACGCAGCGTTTGATGGCACTGTGGCAGCAAACATGATTGTTGTACATGAATGACAATTCACTTAATTTAAACTTCACGGGCACACTTGATGCCAAAACTATAGAATTTCTAGATGTGAGGCTGAAGGGTGAAAACAATATGATAATTTCAAATCTTTACAGAAAACAGACTCTAGCCACCCATGACACACTAGTAATAACATCCCGGTCAGGCAATTCCTCAGGCTCAGGAGAATCTGCAGCAAAGAGTCAGATTTCGATCAAGAGACAAAATCTATGTCAGCTAGGTTTGAGGAGAGAGGATACCCGAAATCAGCAATAAATAGAGGATTATCAATAGGAAAAGGGGTATCCCGGGATACTCTGCTTTGGAAAAAGTCTGGTAAAACATCCAGACGAGGACCCACTAACAATAGCAATGTTATCCTAACCTTCTCCACTCCGTATAGCACAGAATTCCACAAAGTACAGAAAATTGTGACTAAATATCTTCCAGTTTTGTCACATGATCCAATATATGCTGAAATTTTAAAGAAAGGGATCCGCACTGTATCTAGAAGGGCACCATCCTTCTGTAGTCTATTGTCACCCACCCTTTTCTCTAGCACAGATGCCACCGCTAACTGGTTATCTTTCAGGGGGACTTTCAAATGTGACGGCCGTAGTTGCATTTATTGCCCCTTTATTCAAAGAGGTGACACTGTCACCTCCATGTCTATAGGAAAATTGCATAAGTTACACTCTTATCAGTAATAAAGAATAAATGCGCTACCCAATAAAGCAAAAAACAAAACAAAATCCAAGCAAGGGAAGTGAAGAAGCTACACAAGAATGTGACAAAATTCAAAAGGAGTAGGGATAATTATGTAGCGCCACATGTTAAACAAAATAGGACAATGTATACCCAACAGGGTGTGACCATATTAATGTGACGTAAAGAATGCTAAGCAATGAATACCCAGCAGGGTGTGAACAGAAAACGCGAAAATCAGTCCACAAGATATTCAATATATACAGAAATTCAGTGTGATATAGTATCCAAAAATGATTATTAATAACGTGATGAAGATGTCATGAGATTGAAAGAAACCTCCCAACGAAAATCTTCAGGTGAGTGATGCAATTCAAATGCGCTTACCGGATCATCGTCATTGTCGGGTCATACAACAATGGATCGATCGAGTTTAAGATATCCCAAACGGCTATTTCACGGGGGTGTCAACGAGAATCCAGAAGAGGGTGGAATCTACCTCATTGGCATCCAAATGACATCAACCCGAGGTGAGGCAGGTGGGCCCGATGTTCCTCAGCCACAGATAATTCTGGTATAGATGGCCCAACTATGCTGTTGGTGAGGCAATCATGGGAATTTACCAAGCATCCAAGCACAACCCGGTTCGGGCAAGCAGCAACCCTAACAAGGGTAATGGAAACCAACTGGAGAGAACTCAAAAAGCTTATTTTCAAATCTGGACTGGAGTAGTTACCTAAGAATCCTTCCAGGGTGTACTAAGAACAGGTAAAGCACATCAGACTCTTCCCAAAGACCATTTCCAAACCATGGCCAGGACCCAGCACTCACCACCTTCTTGCTCCAGCAGACTCCTTCAATCTGTGCAACCGGTCTACTGCAGTCTCCTCTATAAGCTGCTCCAGCCACACTCCTGCCTCCACCATTCGTACATGTCTCCAGTCCAGATTTGAAAATAAGCTTTTTGAGTTTTCTCCAGTTGGTTTTCATTACCCTTGTTAGGGTTGCTGCTTGCCCGAACTAGGTTGTGCTTGGATGCTTGGTAGATTCCCATGATTGCCTCACCAACAGCATAGTTGGGCCATCTATACCAGAATTATCTGTGGCTGAGGAACATCGGGCCCACCTGCCTCACCTTGGGTTGACGTCATCTGGATGCCAATGAGGTAGATTCCACCCTCTTCTGGATTCTCGTTGACACCCCCGTGGAATAGCTGTTTGGGATATCTTAAGCTTGATCGATCCGTTGTCGTATGACAGTCGGGTCCAACGGTTCGGGTAAGTGCATTTGAATTACATCACTCACCTGAAGATTTTTGTTGGGATGTTTCTTTCAATCTCATGACATCTTCATCATGTTATTAATATTCATTTTTTGGACACTATATCACATTGAATTTCTGTATACAGTCATGCTCGAAATTGTTGGCACCCCAGAAATTTTTCCAGAAAATCAAGTATTTCTCACAGAAAAGTATTGCAGTAACACATGTTTTGCTATACACATGTTTATTCCCTTTGTGTGTGTATTGGAACAAATCAAAAAAAGGGAGGTAAAAAAAACAAATTGGACATAATGTCACACAAAACTTAAAAAATGGGCTGCTCAAAATTCTTGGCACCCTTAACTCAATATTTGGTTGCACACCTTTTGGAAAAAATAACTGAAATCAGTCGCTTCCTATAACCATCAATAAGCTTCTTATGCCCCATACACACGATCGTTTTTCATGCCGTTAAAAATGCCATTAAAAAAAATGGCCATTAAAAATGATCGTGTGTAGGCTCCAGAGCATTTTTAACGACGTGAAAAACGGGCATTAAAAATTTCGAACATGCTCTCTTTTTTCACGTCGTTTTTTTTAACGACGTGAAAAACGATAGTGTGTATGCTTTAACGACGTGAAAAAAAACGCGCATGCTCAGAATCAAGTATGAGACAGGAGCGCTCGTTCTGGTAAAACTAGCGTTCGTAATGGAGATAGCACATTCGTCACGCAGTCACGGACTGAAAAGCATGAGACTGAAAAGAGCGAATCGTCGCTCAACAAACTTTACTAACATGAAGGGTGGCGCCATTCGAACGAAACTTCCCCTTTATAGTGCCGTCGTACGTGTTGTACGTCACTGCGCTTTGCTTGATCGTTTTTTTAAATGATCGTGTGTACGCAAGACAGGCTTGAGAGGAAACATGAAAAAAAACGATGTGAAAAACGGCAAGAAAAAAAATGGCAAGAAAAACGATCGTGTGTATGGGGCATAACACCTCTCACCCGGAATTTTGGACCACTCTTTCTTTGCAAACTGCTCCAGGTCTCTCTTATTGGAAGGGCACCTTTTCCCAACAGCAATTTTAAGATCTCTACACAGGTGTTCAATGGGATTTAGATCCGGACTCATTGCTGGCCACTTTAGAGCTCTCCATCGCTTTGTTGCCATCCATTTCTGGGTGCTTTTTGACATATGTTTGGGGTCATTTTCCTGCTGGAAGACAAAAGATCTCAGACGCAAACCCAGCTTTCTGACACTGGGTTCTACAGTGTGACCCAAAATCCTTTGTTAATCCTCAGATTTCATGATGCCTTGCACACATTCAAGGCACCCAGTGCCAGAGTCAGCAAAACAACCCCAAAACTTCAATGAACCTCCACCATATTTCACTGTAGGTACCGTGTTCTTTTATTTGTAGGCCTCATTCCGTTTTCGGTAAACAGTAGAATGATGTGCTTTACCAAAAAGCTCTACCTTGGTCTCATCTGTCCACAAGACGTTTTCCCAGAAGGATTTTGGCTTACTCAAATACATTTTGGCAAACTGTAGTCTTGCATTTTTATGTCTGTGTGTCAGCAGTGGGGTCATCCTGGGTATCCTGCCATAGCCTTTCATTTCATTTAAATGTCGACGGATAGTTCACGCTGACACTGATGTTCCCTGAGCCTGCAGGACAGCTTGAACTTCTTTGGAACTTGTTTGGGGCTGCGTATCCACCATCCGGACTAACCTTTCATCAATTTTTTTCTCTTCCGTCCACGTCCAGAGAGATTAGCTACAGTGCCATGGGTTGCAAACTTCTTGATAATGTTGCGCACTGTGGACAAAGGCAAATCTAGATCTCTGGAGATGGACTTGTAACCTTGAGATTGTTGATATTTTTTCACAATTTTGGTTCTCAAGTCCTCAGACAGTTCTCTTCTCCTCTTTCTGTCAGGGCCGGTACAAGGCAGGGGCGGGAGGGGCCACTGCCCTGGGCGGAGTTTGGGAGGGGGCGCAAAACACTAGAGCATCATGCTTTGTCTCAGCCTCTGCGTTGCTAATTCTGTCCAAAAGCACCGCTGAGAATGTGGGCACACGTTTTCCTCACAGGCTGGGCGGTTGGATCGGGACAGTGAGAGCTCCAGACAGTATAGGTGGGTAGCGCAGACAGCAGTACACTGCAGCCCCGATCATCACTGCACAACAGACATAGGAGCTTTTCTCTCTCCTGGGCCCTGGCACAGACTTAAGATAAGGGGTGACAGATAACAGACTGCTTTTCTCCTCCTGCGAGTCCCGACCTGTTCTGCTATCCACACTGTGCAATGCTGTGCTGTAAACCTATGCTGACCCTTGCAGTGCAGGTTTACTAAAGTGAAAGGAAAATTTTTATGAATAGGTTAGAAATATACTGTGACTTTTTCAGGCTCTACATAGATTTATTGCACACACACACTGTATCTTAATGAAAATCATGCATTTTAATAAAATATAGTGTGTATGTGGAATACATCTATGTAGCAACTGAAAATTTCCAGTATATTTCTAACCTATTTAAAGACCACAAACAGCAAGTGATGGGATGCAGCCCAACTCCAGCAAAGTAAAAGGTCCACCCTGCAATACTGGAGGAAAGCTTGTATTTGCTCCAGCCAGCTTCAGTGCTCTCCCCCTCCACTCAAAGCCTCAGCATCATCATACCATGCAGGAACATTAACCTTGTATGGTAGAATGAGGCTGGAGTGTGACCACAGCCACTCACAATTCACCCAGGAGCTCCACAGGACCAATCGCAGCACTGGGAGAGCCTACTGGAGCAAGGAATAAGATAAAGCTGGGTACCCACGGATCAAAATGTGTTCGGTTCAGCAGGGACCAGCTGAATCTTGATCTATGGGTGGCCTTGCCTGTTAGAAGCCGACCCATCAGATCAGCTTCTGTAGAATGGGACTGCTGGAACCTTGTTCGACCAACGGCTGCAGCGCTGATCAGTGTATTCTGACAGAGAAGAGTCCCCACTGTCAGAATGCGTGTCCGTAGAGCGGATTTATGCATTCGCCTCTGTTGTGTGGATGGATGAATCTGTTAGGCTGGGCTCACACTGCTGTGCGGAGCAGCTCACAGCAGGGGTCCGATGTGTCCCTATTCTCCGTTTCAGGTCTGATTTCGGTCAGAATTTTTGGCTGAATGACCTGGATGACCTTGTCTCGGCACTGCTGGTCGCTAATGTATTAGAAACCAGTGGCAATACATTAATCCCCTCATGCTGCATTTTACAAATTGAGTCAACACCAGTGATAAACACAAAGTCCCAATGTGCTAAAAAAGGTTCTTTGGTTCTTGCATTGAAACTACATTTATTCTTTCTTAAAAATGGGGGGGGGGCGCAGTTTGCCATCTTCGCCCTGGGCACCAAATGGCCTTGTCCCAGCACTGCTTTCTGTTGTCCATGCTTAGTGTGGCACACACAGACACACAATGCAAAGCCTAAGTGAACTTCTCTCCTTACATGCTTGAAACAATCTTATTTATCCACAATTTTTAAAGGGTGGCAAGAATTTCTGGGGTGCCAACAATTTCGAGTATGACTGTATATTGATTATCTTGTGGACTGATTTTCACGTTTTCTGTTCACACCCTGCTGGGTATTCATTGCTTAGCATTCTTTACGTCACATTAATATGGTCACACCCTGTTGGGTATACATTGTCCTATTTTGTTTAACCACTTAAGGACCGCTGCTCGACGATGTACGTCGGCAGAATGGCAGGGACAGGTACAAGGGCGTACAGGTAGGTCCCCTTTAAGAACCCGTCCGTGGGTCGCGGGCGGCGCGCTTGCGACCCGGCTCGAAGCTCCATGACTGCGCCCGCGGTACCCGATCTCCGCCGGTGTCCCGCGATTGGGTCACAGAGCTGAAGAACGGGGAGAGGTAAGTGTAAACAAACCTTTCCCCGTTCTTCACAGTGGCATGTCAGTGATCGTCTGTTCCCTGTCATAGGGAACGACGATCAGTGACGTCACACGCCAAGCCACACCCCCCTACAGTTAGAATCACTCATTAGGTCACACTTAACCCCTACAGCGCCACCTAGAGGTTAAACCCTTCAATGCCAGTGTAATTTTCACAGTATTTGGTGCATATTTATAGCACTGATCGCTGTAAAAATTACAATGGTCCCAAAAATGTGTCAAAAGTGTCCGATGTGTCCGCCATAATGTCGCAGTCACAATAAAAATCTCTGATCGCCGCCATTACTTGTAAAAAATTTTTTTATAAAAATGCCATAATGCTCTGATCCCTCCCTCCTTTCCCCCCCTTTTTCTACCACTATTTTGCCACTAACCTTTCCCCCTCCTTTCTCCCGCTCCTAGTTTCTTCCCATCTATGTGCAGCCTAGTGGCTACATGGTTAAGGAAGCTGTTTAAGTGTTTGCTCTCATTGGACCTATGGTTATAATATTTTGCTGATGTGAGGGGAGCCCACATAGCGAGGTGGGCATCCTTTTCCCCTCCTGGCATCGAGCATTTGTCATGAGGGGTTGCGTGTTGGGCGAGGCGCCAGGGGAGGTTTGACGGAGGCAGATTTAGCCCCCCCCTCTACTGGCGTCGTTGCCGGCGAGTTGCCTCCTACCCTTTAGAGGGAGTTGACTACCGTACAATATGTCATATTAGGGCTAAGAGAGCACTGAAGTGCCTACCATGCACTACTGCTAATTTGCAACTTGTATTGTCGTTTTCTCTGTCATGTATGGGTCTTTCAAATAAAATACAGATTACGAAAAAAAAAATGCCATAAAACTATCCCCTATTTTGTAGACGCTATAACTTTTGCGCAAACCAATCAATAAACGCTTATTGCGATTTTTTTTACCAAAAATATGTAGAAGAATACGTATCGGCCTAAACTGAGGGAAAAAAAAATGTTTGTTTTTTTTATTATACACTTTTGGGGGATATTTATTATAGCAAAAAGTAAAAAATATAGAATTTTTTTCAAAATTGTCACTATTTTTGTTTATAGCGCAAAAAATAAAAACTGCAGAGGTGATCAAATACCACCAAAAGAAAGCTCTATTTGTGGGAAAAAAAGGACGTCAATTTTGTTTGGTAGCAACGTCGCATGACCGCGCAATTGTCAGTTAAAGCAACGCAGTGCCGAATCTCAAAAAGGGGCCTGGTCCTTTAGCTGCAAAATGGTCCGGGGCTTAAGTGGTTAACATGTAGCTCTACATAATTATCCCTACACTCTTATCAACTGTAACACACGTTATGTCATATATGCCATCACATGCAAGACATGTTCTATACAATATGTAGGCAGAACTACTAGAAGATTGAAAGATCGTTTATATGATCATCTTTATGATATTGAAAAAGGACCATATGACAAACGTTGCACGACACTGGAACGAAGTTCATCAGAAAGACACCTCCAGTTCAGTTATCCTGGGAATAGAAAAAATTGTGAAACCACCTAGGAGGTGGAGATAAGTTCAATATATTGTGCAGACAAGAAGTTCGGTGGATCTTTATTTTAAACACTAGACACCCATTGGGGCTCAACTTCGAATGGGATGTATCACATTTTTATTGATCAAGTCTAAAGGCATAATCTAAAGCTCATGCATGGTTATGTGTGGTTTGATTTTCCCCACTTGTCGTTGAGCCCCATTGGGGACAGCTCTTTTTGCAGTCCTTTTTGTGGTTCTAGCTTCTTTTCTCCTACCCTCCTTTTCCAGTGTCCGGCTCCATTACTTTGATGTCTAGTAGCATGTGCTCATTGTTCCATTCATTTTCTCCACAACCAGATGCAACTTTTGTCGCAGACATATAGCTGCACGCTACACATTATGGTCCATGTGTTTATTTTTGCCACAACAGACACGTCCTTCTTGTATTTAACACCACATGTCTATGTCTGTTTGCAATTTTCATTATAGTATTTTGCAACGTTTAGCATTCTAGGACTCACCAGATATGATAGTGACAGACCTCGGTTTTTTCTTTCTTTTTTCTGCCTTTTGCGTTTTTTTGCGCATTCGGAATTTACTCTTTTTATTCCCCCAGGCTTCCTCTTTTAAGTATCACCATAACATCTATATACTAATAATAAACATTAACAATTATATATCTAACCATATATTCTCTGCCCAAGGGAAATGTTCCTCAGCAGTCCAGGTCTCAAGGCACAAATATGTGCAGCTTATAATGGTTTACAGCAGATCAAGCAAGACTTTGAGTCTCACCATACACCCAGTAATTATCCAGGTCATATTCTAATGCCGCGTACACATGGCCGTTTTTAAATGTCATTGAAAAAAACAACGTTTTTCTCAACGTGATTTTTCGTGTTTCTTCTCAAGCCTGCCTTGCATACACACGTTCATGAAAAAAAATGCTCGAGAAAAGTGCGGTGACGTACAACACGTACGATGACACTATAAACGGGAAGTTCCATTCGAATGGCGCCACCCTTTGGGACGCTTTTGCTGATCCTCGTGTTAAAGTTTGGTGAGAGACGATTCGCGCTTTTCAGTCTTCGTGCTTTCAGTTCGTTACAGCGTGATGAATCTGCTATCTCCATTACGAACGCTAGTTTTACCAGAACGAGCGCTCCCGTCTCATACTTAATTCTGAGCATGCGCGTGTTTTTTCCCCTCGTAAAAGCATACACACTACCGTTTTTCACGACGTTAAAAAGAACGACGTGAAAAAATAGAGCAGGTTCTAATTTTTTTCAGGCCATTTTTCACGTCGTGAAAAATGCTCTGGAGCATACACACGATCGTTTTTAATGACCAATTTAAAAAATTGCATTTTTCACGTCATGAAAAACGGTCGTGTGTACGCGGCATAAGAGTTTTTGTTAGTCTTTTTCCACACCCAAGGGTAGTGTTTTTAGAGGTTCAGGTTTTTAGGCATAGTTACGTGCAGTCATTTTATAATGTTCTGCAGCAGGGTGAGTGATTCTTTCTGTCTCACCAACACCCAGTAACTATCCGGGTGTTCTACTCTTTAAATTGTGTTAGTTCCTTTCTTCCCTTTAGATACAGGTGTGTCAGGTATTAGATTCTATAACAAGTGGAGTGGGACTTTGCAGCTTATTGCACACCTTATTATAATTTATGTCTTCATTTTTAGAACTTTGCTTGCATCTTTTTCCTAAACAGGAGCGTAGTACAATATAAATTATGACATATTGTTGTTTTTGGTGCCTGTTTTAAATAGTTTTTGCATCCAGTAACACACGCCTAGTTTTGGATTGAGTGAGACTCTATAATAATCCATGTCT
Source organism: Rana muscosa (assembly GCA_029206835.1). Lineage (NCBI taxonomy): Eukaryota > Metazoa > Chordata > Amphibia > Anura > Ranidae > Rana > Rana muscosa. Next base: position 635,525,466 of record CM055116.1, read on the forward strand.
TTCATTTTTAGAGCTTTTGCTCCTCTTTTGATCTAGACATGAGCACTCTGGGAATTATATTCCATTATATTCCATAATACATGAGCTCCCTGGGTATTTTTATATGGATACAGCCATAGCGGGTTGAATAATCGTTCCATTTGTCTTTGTATTTTGTATTTCATATTTCAAATTCTCAGGTCTTCACTCACTGACATACAAATGTTTTGTCCATCAGTGAGTTTGTGGGGTTCGCCCTCCCCCCTTTTTACATTTGTCACCAATGCGCATCTCTTCCTTTTTTTGAAAAATTTGATGAAACTCAATAGAATATGTTAAATTCGTAACAAGAATATACAAGTGAAATTTGATTATTGACTATGGATGCGCTAAATTACAATGTTATTATCAGTAGTTTATCAACAACGTTTATTTACATGATATTTTAATACTATATTATGTTTTTATCTAACTCAATGATATGAAAGTTTTTTCTTTTGATTACACAGGTGCTTAAGTTGTGTACCATGACCCCTGGGTTTTTCACAAAAATCTCAGTATATACACCCTAATTATTTACCAATTATTTAATATACCACATGTGCTACCACATAAAAACACTGTCATCAGCTACATTGTTATATATAATAGGTATAATATGTGGCAATTTACATATTCATATTTAAAAAAATATATATTTTTTTAAACAATAGTATAAAATTATTTTTCAGATTGCAAATACAAATATTGTTTTTTAATTCTGTATTCACAGATGTGCACTGAGTTTACAATAACTCCATACCCATCATCACTATTGATCACAAAGTCATTTAAATATGTTTAAGCCTTTCTTCAATGTATTTTCATTTGTGTTTTGTGGTTTTTGGTTTTGGTTTAGATTGCTCATTACACAGGTGCACTCTGTTTTTGGAGCCTGCCAGATCCAATTAGGTGTTTAATGCTTCAATGCTGTGATCGACAGTTTTTGATTGGTGGAGAGGTTTTTCACGTTCTCCTTTTAAGCACAGCTTGGTTCCTGTACACTCCAGCTATGAGTAAGCATCTTACAATGATGTGAAACGCGTTAGCCACTTGTCCCTGCATGTCCACTCTTTGTCATTGACTGCATTTTGGATTTCTTTTGGATTGTATTTTATCCTTTGATTTTTGAAATAAACACACCTTTAACAGAGTCCGGCAGTCCAGGATGTTTTCCTTTCTTCATGGCAGCAATTGATGGCACAGTGGCAGCGTTTGATGGGCACAGTGGCAGCGTTTGATGGGCACAGTGGCTGCAATCGATGAGTTTTTTTTTTTTTTAGTTTGTTTGCGCCCCCCCCAATTTTTTAGCACCAGCCGCCACTGGTATAGATTTATAGCTGTATAAGAGCTGGGGAAGGAGGAGAAGCAGCATCACACTGAACTTCCCAGTGACAGGCTGTGCAGGGGGGGGGGGGGGCATGTCAGGAGAGGTGAGGACACTGGTTTTACTGCCTAGCTAAAGAACTAACCATGGTCTGCTCTCTTGCTTAGTGTGGTCAGTTTTTAATGGGAAAGCAAGGGGACTAGGAAGAATGTCAGGAATTTTACACAAAGGAAGAAACACAGAGAACAGGAGACTTTCTCATACAAGTACATGGTACAGCAGGCACATATCAGGAATATGAAATATTGTTCCTGGGTCTCTTCTCTGTGCTCCTGGCCCCTCCCTTATGTTGAGTGCCCCCACAGAAAGCAACTTGCTGTGGGGACACCCGAGCCAAGTCACAGCTCCCTGTGTCCATTCACAAACAGAGCTGTGGCCCGGCCCCACCCCCTCTCTCTCCTGATTGGCTGACTGATTTTGATTGACAGCTGCTGGAGCCAATGGTGCCGCTGCAATCAGGAGGGAGAGTCTCAAATGGGCCGAGACATTTGTGGACATAGCTGGACAGAGAGGAGGCTTAAGTATTAGGGGGTGTTGGGGCGGCTGCTGCACATAGAATGCATTAAGATAAAAAAACCTTCTGACTTTACAACCACTTTAATTTTGTAGTTAGAAAGGTCTGCGTATGTATGCAATTACTTCAACAGGTTGAGAATGGTTAGTTCTGAACTTGTCACAAAGAAAAGGAGGTTATCAGGATATGCTGAAACTTTATTATTAGTACTCTGGCTCTGGAGACCCTGGATATCTGGGTTGGATCTGATAAGACACATTAAACGCTCTAGCACTAAAACAAAGATTAGGTGGAAAAGGGGACAACCCTGCCTCATCCCATTATTTAAAGAGACGTTTGCCAAGATAAGCTCATTAATCCTGACAGCCAATGTGGGTTGGGAGAAAATAATATCTATTAATTTATACATATTGGCACCCAATCCAATAAAAGGAAGTACGAATTTCATAAAGCTCCAGCTGATCAGGTTGAACGTCTTCTCTGTGTTTGACGAGATCAGTAACATCAGAATATCATTTGACCGGGTGAAGTGGATCAGGTTCAATGCTTTGCATACGTCATCCCTTGCTTCCTTGTTGGGAATTAACCCCAACTGATCTGTGTGGATCAGGGATAGAATAAAGGCAACAGGTGATTGGCAAAGATTTTTGTAAAACTCTTAAAGCGGTTGTATACCCGCTGACAGTTTTTTTATTTTTTGGCTACCTGTAAGGCAAAAGGCATAATGAGCTAGTATGCACCTTATACTAGCTCATTATGAAATACTTACCTTAGAACGAGGCGTCTGTAACTTACCTGGTCCACGGCGAGGGAAATGACATGTTGCCTCGGCGTGTCTTCCGGGTATCGCAGCTCCGGCGCTGTGAGTGGCTGGAGCCGCGATGTCGTCACTCCCGCGCATGCACGCGGAAGACTTCTTTCAGGCAAGGTCCGGCGTCTGCCGGGCTTTCAGCCGAGAGTCCCAGATACGCATGCACCACTGCAGTCAGCGGCGCATTGCAAGGGGAATATCTCCTAAACCATACAGGTTTAGGATATATTCTTTTTACCTACAGGTAAGCCTTTTTATAGGCTTACCTGTAGGTAAAAAGTAAAAAATTTGACTATACAACCGCTTTAAGATCGACATTTGACTGGTCTTTACTTGCAGTACTTTTACAGAACTGGCCTTTACTTTCACATTCACAAAGCATAAGACAAACTCCGTACTGCTGCTGACAGCCCAATCCAATCTTCATCCTTTTCAGGACAAATCAGGACAGTGGCTGAAGAAACTACAGAACTTTTAGAACACCCCACAAAAAAAATGCTCCTCTCTCACCCACAAACAGGTAAGGAAATGACGACACAGGAACTTGACAGAAAACTCATAGTATAAAAAAAACACAGATAAATGTGGTATGTATGAAAAAATGCTCCTAAAAATGCAGGTAAATGCAAATTAAAATGCAGGTAAACACAGGTGAAATGTGGAGAATAGGGCGCTCTGGATAACAAGGAGACTTTTACAAACAGCACATGACTGGCTCTTGAAATGTGATTAACCACTTCAGCCTCGGAAGGTTTTACCAGGCCATTTTTTGCGATACAGCACTGCGTTATTTTAACTGACAACTGCGTGGTCGTACAACGCTGTACCCGAATAAAATGTATGTCCCTTTTTTCCCATGAATAGAGCTTTCTTTTGGTGGTATTTGATCACTCCTGCTGTGTTTATTTTATGTGCTATAAACAAAAAAAAAAAGAGTGTCAATTAAAAAAAAAAAAAAATATTATATATATATATATATTTATATATATATATATATTTTTTACTTTCTGCTTTAAAACCTAGCCAATAAAAATAATGTAAAAAAATCAAATTTCTTCATCAATTTAGGCCAATATGTATTCCGCTACATATTTTTAGTAAAACAAAAATCTCAATTAGCGTATATTGGTTGGTTTGTGCAAAAGTAATCGGGTCTACAAACTATGGGATATTTATATGGCATTTTTATTTTTACTAGTAATGGCGACATTCAGCGATTTTTAGCAGAACTGCGACATTGTGGCGAACAAATTGGACACTAAGTAAAACTTTTTTGTGACCAGTGACATCAATACAGTGATCAGTGTTTAACCACTTCCCGCCCAGTCAATAGCATATTGACGTCAGGGAAGTGGTTCTGTTATCCACACTGGACGTCTATTGACGTCCTGCAGGATAACAGCCGCCGCGCGCCCAGGGAGGGGGCGGGCATCGCGGCGATCGGTGGAGCGGTGTGTCAGTCTGACACACCGCTACACTGATCTCGGTAAAGAGCCTCCGGCGGAGGCTTTTAACCACGTGATCAGCCGTGTCCAATCATGGCTGATCACGATATAAACAGGAAGAGCCGTTGATCAGCTCTTCCTCACTCGCGTCTGACAGACGCGAGTAGAGGAGAGCCGATCGGCGGCTCTCCTGACAGGGGGGGTTCGCGCTGATTGTTTATCAGCGCAGCCCCCCCTCGGATACCCACACTAGACCACCAGGATGACGCCCAGGACCACCAGGGAAGCCCCAAGCATGTGGATGGCCCCCATGGCCATCCACATGTAGTAAAACATAAAAAAACATATGCCAATCAGTGCCCACAAATGGGCACTGACTGGCACCATCATGGCACGACCACAATGTGTGGTGGCTGGCATTGCTAGGCATCAGTGTTATCAGTGCCCCCTACTAGTGTCCATCAGTGCCACCCATCCGTGCCCATAAGTGCCCACCTATCAGTGCCCGTCCGTGCCACCTATCAGTGCCACCCATAAGTGCCCATCAGTGCCACCTATGAGTGCCCATCAGTGCCGCCTATGAGTGCCAATCAGTGCCGCCTATGAGTGCCAATCAGTGCCACCTATGAGTGCCCATCAGTGCCGCCTATGAGTACCCATCAGTGCTGCATACCAGTGCCACATATCAGTGCCCATCAGTGCCCCTCATCGGTGCCCATCAGTGTCGCCTTATCAGTGCCCGTCAGTGCCGCCTTATCAGTGCCCGTCATTGAAGTAGAAAAGGTACTTATTTACAAAAAAAATTTACAGAAACAAAGAAAAACATATTTTTTTTCAAAATTTTCGCTCTTTTTTTATTTGTTGTGCAAAAAATAAAAATCGCAGAGGCGATCAAATACCACCGAAAGAAAGCTCTATTTGTGGGAACAAAATGATAACAAATTTGTTTGGGTACAGTGTAGCATGACCGCGCAATTTTCATTCAAATTGCGACAGCGCTGAAAGCTCAAAATTGGCTTGGGCAGGAAGGTGTATAAGTGCCTGGTATTGAAGTGGTTAAAAAATGCACAGTTACTGTATAAATGACACCGGCAGGAAAGGGGTTAACATTAGGGGTGATCAAAGGGTTAAGTGTGCTCCTAGGGAATGTTTTCTAACCGTGGGGGAGGAGTGGACTGACTGGAGGAAGAGAGAGATCTGTGTTCCTGATTAGCAGGAATCACAGATCTCTCTCTACCTATGTGACAGAACGATGGTCTGCCTCTCCTACGAATGATCACCAGGTGCCCGGCAGGAGCGGGTCTCTGGCAGTGCGGGTGCCCCAGTAAGAGGAAACAATGTACAGGTGCGTTGTTTTGCGCAGCCGGGCCACCCAGTCGCAGTATATGTATGGTGGGCGGTTCCGGAAGCGGTTATTGCACCACAGCAGCACTTCAGAAGAGGGAAGCACACTCTATAGCAGGGGGTCTACAAACTTTCTAAACAAAGGGCCAGTTTATTGTCCTTCGAACTTTAGGGGGGCCGCACTGTGACCAGCAGTAGAAGAAAATGTCTCAGCATCAGTGGGAGTAAACAATGCTTCCATTATTGGTATTAGGGGGAGGAATAGTGCCTTATCATGGAGGTCAATGGGAGCAATAGTTCCCCATCATTGGTGTCAGTGGGAGGATTAGTGCCCCATTGTTGGTGTCAGTGGGAGGATTAGTGCCCCATTGTTGGTGTCAGTGGGAGGATTAGTGCCTCATTGCTGGTGTCTGAGACAGAAACTATGTCAGCAACAGTGGGGGGAATAATGCCCCAAGGGTCAGATAAAAACAAGCAAGGGCCGCATCTGGTCCCTGGGCCGCAGTTTGGAGACCACTGCCCTAAAGGAAAAACAAAGCAGAGAAGAAGGCGCTTCTAAGTGCAGTAATAAAACACTTTAATGACAAGGAAGGGTTAAAAACACTTACAAAATGGGAAGTGAAAAACAGGCATATCAATGAATTCATAATGTCCAGCGGGATGCCACTGTGTCTCTGATCCAGGATGGAGAGCCATGCTGTCAGAGCCAGCATGGAACAAAGGCAAACGGAAGTGACGTCAGAGTGGGCAGGGCATGTTAAGAGCATGCTCCGGCACAGTGTTTCCCACCGCTTGTCGGATGGAATTTCCACCTGCAGCTGTCTTTACTCCCGGGGAGTCATCCCCTGGATGTTATGGATTCATTGATATGCCTGTTTTTCACTTCCATCTTGTAAGTGTTTTTTAACCCTTCCTTGTCATTAAAATGTTTATTACTGCACTTAGAAGTGCCCTCTTCTCTGCTTTGTTATTCTTATAAAATGCAGATGAATGCATATGAGTTTTACACCTTTATGTTTTTTACATCCTATTTTTAACCCTTAACTAAGAACAACCTGAATGTTTTATTATACACTAAAAATTCCCCTTTGTACATTAAACCTTATAAAATTTGCCATTTCCTATATTATTTCATATGAATAAATTGTCATTTTCCTCCATTACTTAAGGTAATCAGGCATCTTGTTATTTTAAGAAAAATATGTATTTTTTTCTTGGTTGAACAGGTGTCCTACTTGCAATTTAATTCAAAATTTCTCTAGCTTCTGACAGCATAAACGGACAATCTAAACATTCCACTACATTGAAATCTAGCGAGCAGAACTTTATCTGTTTGCATGGATGCAGCTAAGAATTGCAAAATTGTTAATTTCCCTGCCACCTGTGTCGCATTGGAATGCAAGAGCCACCAACAATTCTAGCAATTAGGTAAAACTGAGACATCAGAAAATATGCATACTATATCTAATGCATAGCAGATATTTTACACATAATGTATTATAATCTACAGAAGAAAACTAACGGTTATTTTATTATACATTTATTACACATTTTTTTATATGCCAAACATTCTGTAGGCCCACTTTGCCCCCGTAATTCACCAAAGAATCCTCTGTTAGATTTAATAGCCAATCCTCAAGTACAAATCAAAGCCCTGTTATTATTCTGAACAAAAGAGAAGCTTCTACTGCAATTATAATAATTACTAGCACAGATCACTAAAACTAGCATAGCAGACAATCATTTTCCTCTCAACGTGCTGAAAGGAGGCCCCCTGTCATGTTAGGTTAAGGATTATAGTTTCTATCATATCATGGTTATAGAATATACGTTATATCATTACATGGTTATGTTCGTGGAAAAGGGGGGGGGGGGGGATTCCGGCGCTCCTAGCGATGTGATGCCTTTAAAATGAATGTAATAGTGGCTCTAATGGCACTTCTAAGTCAATCTGTATATTAAAAAACAAGAGGAGGCAGCCATCCTCAGAGGGTGTCCATGTCCTCTGTCAGCAAGAAGTGTAAAAAAGAAGGGGGTGGAGGCGCCAACTGAATTAGTCCTACTGTAATCATTAATGTAAGTATAGTATATATACTTACAGGTTCACTTGAAAATGATATCCATCGAGGATGGAGGTGTTCTGAGGTCTGTTGGTGCTGCTCTGCTGGCTCTGGCAAAGTTCCCCTCAGCCCGTGAGGTGTAGGAGATGTCGATTTTCGTTTGCACAGGCTTCTCTGCGGTGTCACATGACAGGAAGCTCCATGCTAACCAGTCTGGAACGTGTAAGTGATGTCATTCAGCAGGGCAGTCCTCCAAACATAGAGTGGGACGTTTCACAGGCTACGCGCTCGAAGCTCACAGCTTCTTCTACTGGCCTGTTTGCTCTCTGGAGGAGAGCAGTTTTAAATAAGAAGCCTTCCTCCAACAGGCCTCAAAACCACCCTCGAACCCAAAACAACACATGAATTACAACCTACACGATTCACCTCCCAATTTCATGACTGTCATAAAAAAATGGAGAACATCGTGGCTAAACATTGGTCCATCCTGCTCAGAGATCCCTTTTTGGGCTCTTCCCTTACCCAACAGCCCAAGGTTTCCTACCGTAAAGCAAAAAACATAAAGAGTAAAATAGCACATAGTAAAATCGGACATTTTTCACCCACCTCTGTCCCATATATTCCCTTAATCCCATTAGTGGGAATGTATCAATGTAAGAAAAAATTATGTCTCACCTGTAAATTTGTTGAGCATCTGGGCAAAAAAACTTCACTATCCAGGGTAAAGCATACACCATAAAGGAATTTTACAATTGTTCAAGTGAGTACGTGGTGTACTGTCTGACAGGTCCTTGTGGCCTCTTTTATGTGGGCAGGACCATACGCAACCTGCGCCAACGCTTTGGCGAACATAGACGCTTCATTGAGAAGGGCTGTGACAAACACAGTGTCCCTCTTCATTTTTTGAAAACACATCGCAAATTCACTGTGGGCCTCAGAGTCTGGGTCATTGAGGCCATTCCCAGAGATCTTCCTGCTGCAGAACGCTTCAAACGCTTATGACAGCAGGAGACCCTACTGGATATATTCATTAAACACTCTCTCGCCGGGGGGGGGGGGGGGGGGGGGGCTCACAACGAGGAAATAGAGACCCATTCCTTATTGTAGTCCCCCCTCTGTACCTATTCCTTTCTGTATGATTCCCATGTTTTCTCTTTTTGGTGTTTTTTGCAGCGAAGGATTTTGTATTGACCAACTTTGGACATCAGGTCACTTGCTGTCTGGGGGACGGTACTCTGTCACATGTACAGTAAGTGACTATCTGTCCAAAATATACAAACACTACCCAATATAATTACATTTTCCCTCTCGATTTTTTCTATAAAATCTTTTGCATATAATATATTTTCATTTCCTTTTTATTTTTTAGTTGTATTTTTCTACCCATTACTCATCTTCTAAAAACTATTTTATAGTTTACCAATTTTGCCCTCATCCACCGCTTCTTTATACATATATAAAGCCCCTTTCCTTCTCCCACTTCAGCAACCCCTCCCCCCCCCCCCATTCTTGTTGTATTACGTAGATCTGATTCAAAACTTTTTTATCCATAAACAAAGTGTCCCATTGCTTACTACAATTTTTTTTATTTTCTTACCACTTTTTTTGTACAGTGCGTTTTTTTTACCCCCCCCCCCCCCATTTCTGTTGTACTACCTAGATCCGATTCAAATTTTTATCCATAAACAAAGTGTCCATTGCTTACTATAATTTTTTTATTTTCTTACCACTTTTTTTGTACAGTGCGTTTTTTTTTTGTACAGTGCGGTGCGGTTTTTTTTTCGTTTTTTTTTTTCTTTTCCTTCTTCCCCCCCATTTCTGTTGTATTACATATATCTGATTAAAATTTTTATCTATAAACAAAAGTGTCCCATTGCTCATTATAATTTTTTTATTTCCTTACCCCTTTTTTTGTACAGTGCGTTTTTTTTTTTTTTTTTACTATTCCATTGTCATTTTCTATTCTTATTGCAATGATTTTTTGATCCACGTTTTTAACCTTTATATTCCCATTAAAACAATTGTTTTTAATTACAAAAGACTGTTTTTCATAGTGTGGGTCCGCTGGCTGTTATGGTTCCACAGCCACGGACTTCCTACTTCCTGTCAATGTATTTAAACTGCTCTCCTCCAGAGAGCAAACAGGCCAGTAGAAGAAGCTGTGAGCTTCGAGCGCGTAGTCTGTGAAACGTCCCACTCTATGTTTGGAGGACTGCCCTGCTGAATGACATCACTTCCACGTTCCAGACTGGTTAGCATGGAGCTTCCTGTCACGTGACACCGCAGAGAAGCCTGTGCAAATGAAAATCGACATCTCCTACACCTCACAAATGAGGGGAACTTTGCCAGAGCCAGCAGAGCAGCACCAACAGACCTCAGAACACCCCCATCCTTGATGGATATGATTTTCAAGTGAACCTGTAAGTATATATACTATACTTACATTAATGATTACAGAAGGACTAATTCAGTTGGCGCCTCCACCCCCTTCTTTATTACATGGTTATGGAATATGGTTTATATCATTACATGCCTAATCTTTATAAAATAAGTTATTTATTGGGGATTGATGCACTAAGTACCATTAGTTTAAATCTAAGGCACTAGTTTAAAGCAAGGGCATAGAATATAGTCATTCCCATACCGCATTTTTAGTTTAGCATATACCGTTTTCATTATATTTGCAGTTGTCAGTCCTTGTGACATCATCACAGGGTTCAAGTCTTTGGCCGTCAGTGGAAGGACTTCACAGAACACCCAATGCCTGATGTAATCCAAACAAATGCCAACACATATTAAAGATGCAAATGGATGAGACGTTTTTTGAGTTTGTGTGTGAAGTGAGGCCTAGTGTCAGGCTATCAATTTTTATGTGTTTTTTTTTTGTATGTTATTTTAAAATTCAATAAAAAAAAAAAAAAAAGAAGATGCAAGTGGATGAAGTTTTACTTGGGCAGTATAAATGCACAACACAGATGTTTCTGATTTTGTGTAGGAACCCTTTTTTAATAAGACAGACTTTGAAACATTGATGTTCTTCATTCATGCTGTTCAAGAATATTTTATGCATCTTTACTGGTGGTGTGTTGGCATCGGTTTAAATTAGATTATACGGTGCTTGCTCATAGCTATGTAGGCACCGTTTTGTTTCATAGACCTGAAATATGATGTGCAAAATTGATTTTCCCTAATTCACACCCTACCATACCACAAGCATCATTACGGTAATAGAATTACATGGAACAGTCTGCCCACATACCTGCCTCCAGCCCTGGCCATGCAACGTAGTGGATTTTACTAAATATAATAGACTGTGCACTATGCAAGTGCAGTTGCATTCATTTTCCTTAGTAAATGTACAGTGCCTTGAAAAAATATTCATACCCCTTGAAATTTTCCACATTTTGTCATGTTACAACCAAAAATGTAAATGTGTTTTATTGGGATTTTTTGTGATAGACCAACACAAAGTGGCACATAATTGTGAAGTGGAAGGAAAATGATAAATGGTTTTCCAATTTTTTTTACAAATAAAATATCTGAAAAAAGTGTAGCGTGCATTTGTATTCAGCCCCCCCCTGAGTCAATACTTTGTAGAACCACCTTTCGCTGCAATTACAGCAAGTCTTTTGGGGATGTCTCTACCAGCTTTGCACATCTAGAGAGTGAAATGTTTGCAAATTCTTCATTGCAAAATAGCTCAAGCTCTGTCAGATTGGATGGAGAGCGTCTGAACAGTAATCTTCAAGTCTTGCCACAAATTCTCAATTGGATTTAGGGCTTGACTTTGACTGGGCTAGTCTAAAACATGAATATGCTTTGATCTAAACCATTCCATTGTAGCTCTGGCTGTATGTTTAGGGTTGTTGTCCTGCTGGAAGTTGAACCTCTGTCCCTGTCTGAAGTCTTTTGCAGACTAACAGGTTTTCTTCTAAGATTGTCCTGTATTTGGCTCCATTCATCTTCCATCAACTCTGAATAGCTTCTTTGTCCCTGCTGAAGAAAAGCATTGCCACAATATGATGCTGCCACCATCATGTTTCACAGTGGGGATGGTGTGTTCAGGGTGATGTGCAGTGTTAGTTTTCTGCCTCACATAGCGTTTTGCTTTTAGGCCAAAAAGTTACATTTTGGTCTCATGTGACCAGAGCACCTTCTTCCACATGTTTGCCGTGTCCCCCACATGGCTTCTCGCAAACTCAAAATGGGACTTATTATGGCTTCCTTTCAACAATGGCTTTCTTTTCTTTTTTTTTTTTAACAAGAAAACAATGGCTTTCTCCCTGACACTTTTCCGTAAAGGCCAGTTTTGTGGAGTGCATGACTAATAGTTGTCCTGTGGACAGATTCTCCTACCTGAGCTGTGGATCTCTGCAGCTCCTCCAGAGTTACCACAGGCCTCTTGGCTGTTTCTCTGATTAATGCTCTCCTTGTCCGGCCTGTCAGTTTAGGTGGATGGCCATATCTTGTTAGGTTTTCAGTCACACTCTCTGCATTTTGGGATGATGGATTGAACAGTGCTCCGTAGAATGTTCAAAGCTTTGGATACTTTTTTTATAACCTAACCCTGCTTTAAAACTTTTTCACAACTTTATCCCTGACCTGTCTGGTGTGTTCATTGGCCTTCATGATGCTGTTTGTTCACTAATGTTCTCTAAAACAACTGTATTTATACTGAGATTAAATTACACACAGGTAGACTCTATTTACTAACTAGTTGATTTTTTTTTAATACTTTTTTAATGTCATGTGACATTGTCACTAATAGGCAGCACAGTCAGTCGCTTTTACATAAATACATATATATTTTTTTACAATGCTTTCTTTTTTGAGGGGTGGGGGGGGGGGGGTGGACAGTGAATGTCTGTGTTTATTAAATTTATTATTATTTTTACAATTTTACTCCATTTCCCAGTCCCTTTCTCAGCAGCCTCAGCTGCACTGAAGATAAATGAAGAGGAGACGGAGGCTCCTCTCCATTCATAAACTGAATGCATCGTAAACACAGTTTAAAATACTCAGACATGAATAAACAGTCAGTGATCACCAACTGTTCATTCGAAAAAGGAATGAGCCGGTAAATTACATATTTATCGGCTCCTTCCTCCTCTCTCCATCCTGAAAGATTAGGGACGGGGGGACCGGAGAGCGCATGGAGGGGAAACAGACTGAAGGAGGACAGGGATGGGAGGAGCGCAAAGAAGGAGACCAGAGTAGGACAGGGGGAACCGGAGAGCTCACGAAGGGGGAGCGGACCGGAGGAGGATGGGGGAGGGGGGGGCAGAGATTAATGCACAGAAGGGGACCAGAGGAGGATAAGAAGGGGACCAGAGGAGGACAAGGGTGGGAACCAGAGGAGCGCATAGAGAAACACAGAGGGGAGCCAGAGAAGGATACAGGGACACTCAGGAACAATAGGTGCGGCGGAAGATATAATCATCGATCTCCCTGTGCGATTCTCCTCCTCTCCCCTCCGCGGCTTTCAGCTGCTTTATTGAAAGCAACACAGGGAGATCAGTGATTATAACTTCCCTGCCACCGCACCGATTGTTCCTGAGCGTCCAGGTATTGGATTAGGCATTGGGAACATTTGCACAAGTACAAGTACAAGTACTCATGCAAATACTCGGTATCAGGACTGATACCGATACTAATATCGGTACAACCAACGCTGTATCCTGGCCTAGGCCAACAAGGCCCAGGCCTAGGGCAGCACCTTGCAGGGGGGCAGCACGGAAAGAGTCCCCGCCAGCTTGCGCTACGCTGTTAGTGTCACGCCAGTCTTATGGGGCAGACTGGGCTGAGAGGCAAATTAGTCTACCGCCCCCATAAATCGGCCGCACTGCTTCCGGTATGCAGGCGGCCGGCCTTCCGCAACTGTGGGGGGGGGGGGCGCTGTTTATAATTTTGACTGTCCTATCATCCAGGACCACAAACCTTCCTCACTGTGCTATATGTTTCTGCTGCACCATTGGTATGGTTATATCTTCTTAGTCCTCTCCATAAAATTATCAGAAATTTGTGCTTAAAGTAGAACTATAGGCAACACTTTTTTTTTTTCATTTTGGATAGAGTAAAGGAGGGTTATAGCCCCTGTCAGTTTACTTTTTACCATCCCTGTCCCATTGCAGAGATTTCTCTTCACTTCCTGCCCCATAGCCAAACAGGAAGTGAGAGGAAATCTATGCAAATTAAGGGAATTCATTGCCCGGCCCCCCCCAGGCCCTCAGAACTAGTGTCCCTCTTTAAAGTCAGGGCGGGTCTTAAACAGCAGGGGTGTGGTCTTGACAGGAAGGGGTGGGTCATATTTAAATTAGGGGGTGCACGAGTTTAGTCCGGCCTAGGGCAGCAAAAAACCTAAATACACTACTGGGTACAACCCTATAAAATACATTTACGCTTTTGGTTGCAACATGACAAAATTTGGAAAATTTCAAGGAGGAATTAATACTTTTTCAAGGCACTGTAAATGTGGTAAAGCTTCAATCGGGTGCAAGGAAAATGAAAAAGCATATGATAGGATGATGGAAACCAGCAGAGCTTTAACACATTTACGAAGCTCTGTGGAACATTACTGTACGTGCACTTGCAAAGTCCACATTCTATTTGCCTTTAGTAAATAAAACCCTATATCTACAAAATTCCAAAAGCCCTCTGGGCTTTTGTAACTTTGACATAGTGTGGGCTGGGCTGATGGCTGGCATGTAAAAATGCTCTGTTACATTGCTGCTTGCATGGCAAAATGTAGGGGATGAGTCACTGACATGCTAGCTCCTAAGAGCAAGATGCTAGATGGTTCTTGCAAGTTTCTCAATCTCAATGGGCAAACAGGAAATAGAGGTTAACAACAGGCATCATAATAAATCTGAGTCAATATCAGCCAATCGCTTTTATTGTGAAGCTGGAGCTCGGCTAAAACTGATGTTTTGTTTTTGTTTTTTTATAAGAGACCTCTGTACTCCTGTGCTGTGGTTTGGCTGCGGCATGGGTGTACCTGCAGTTTTTATGCAGGTTACCCGCGGTTTCCCATAGACGTCTATTATGTCCTGTGTTTTTGGAGCGTTTTCTGAAAGTGCATCAAAGATGCAGCATGCAGGATTTGTCAAACTGCTCCAATACATTTGGAATATTCTTATCAGTAATCCATTTTTTTCTTCTCTTTCATTTGTATAGCAATAACATTATGCAGAACCTTACAATAGAGACCACATCAAAAATACATTGCAACAAAATCATATAAGATAACTGAACACAAAAAGATATTATAGATATGTTTATTATGCTGAGATTACTCCACCAAGAATGGATCTACTGAAGCCAGTCACAATGTAGCATCTCCAAAACTATTATATAGATACACTTCTACAAGTAATAAAAAAAATATATAAGAAAACTGCTTAAGTAATGAATGATTAGGGACAATCATTAATAAATTTGTGAATATTGAACGATACCTGTAATTTGACCTCTTCCGTTTTCATTTACTGCAATTCCAGCAGCCAAGCCTTGAAATATATGGTTTCCACTGCAAGAGAAAATATAGCATGCACAATTATAGGAGCACAAAATGAAATAATAATATTAATAATAATAATAATAATAATAATAACAAACATTCTGAGATATTAGAAAAGCATGTCAAGGAAACCCTTAGGTGTGTGTTTATGTGTGTGCGCTAATCTGCATATACTGTATATGCAATCACCTTTTCTGTGTACTGTAATTTAAAGTCAGTTGGAGAGATTGGAGAAACAATCTCTTCAGGCATCTTCTTAATCCAGGAATTTAAGTATTTTTGCTTTTTTGGGAAGTGTACTACTGTATATGCCTATTTATTTGATCTTTTCTTTTTCAAACACTGTGCATTCCTCTACATTGAAATATAGGGAGTAGGTAATTTTTATGTTAAACTGAGAAAGCAAAGCATAGGAAGAATACTATATTGGAAATAACATGCAAGTTACGTGTTCAGGGCATCAATGCTATCATCTACATCAAAATGTTATTTAATCATTATGACATATAGCTAAAACAACACCACTTGTTCTGATATGAGCTTTGCTGCACTGTGGGATACCATACATCAAGAGAAAGACCGAAAGAACCGAAACTTGTAAAAAATGTCTAGGTTCTTTGCAGATTCTGCTCTTATATGACCATGGAGGTTTATTTATTTTTTTAAGAGACAGGTTTACTGTAAAGTAGATTAGAAAAATAGTGCATATGGTGGGGATGAGTGGGGGCAGCTGTGGAAGTCAGAAGGAGGTTGAGGGAGCACTTTGTGCAAATGCAGGGTAAAATATGTGTATACGACAAGGTGGTGGTAGTAGTGGTGCAGGTGTGTTGGTGAAAGTGAGGGAAAGCATGCACAGGCCAATTGGTGAGAGGAAAGGGGGGGGGGGGTGTTGACAGCAAGAGTGGGTAAAGCCATAGTGGTACAGTGTTGAGTGGCCTGGACTTCATGCAGGCATGGAAAGAGAGGGGGGAAAGTACAGCTTCACACGAAAGGGGGTACAGGCATTGTGGTTAGGGCAGGGGGTATAGAAGTGGTGTTTAGAAGGGAAAGGGGGCCTGCACATGCAGTGCTGAAGAGGGCAGTGAAGAGTTAAAGTCATTTGGTAAGGGAAGATCTGCAGGCGTGGTGGGGTAAAGAGTGCAGGTGTAGTGGTGGTGAGAGCAGGGGGAAGTGTGCCAGCACAATGGTGGGACAATGGGTGTGAGTGTGGAGGGCAGCAAAGATGAAGTAGTGAGAGAATAGTGTGGTTTTGGAGTCCAGAGAAGAGTGGGAGGAACGAAGCACAGATGCAGTGGTGGGAGGCAGGATACAGGTGCAGTGGTGGAAAGAGGAGCGCAGACACCGTGGGTGGCGAAAGAAGAAGCAAGCATGGAGGGGGTTGAGAGATGGGGGGGGGGGGGTCAGGCAAGGTGAATGCTGAAAGAAGGGGGCTGCAGGGGTGGTGGGTGCAGAGAGGCAGTGGACGTATGGGATGGATTGTGAGAGAAGGGGGGCTACAGACATGGTGGGGGGTGAGGGGTCTGTAGGTGCAGTAAGTGTAGAGAATGGGAGGGCACAGGTGTGGTTGGTGCTCAGAAAAAAGCGGTTGCAGGAACAGTTAATGCTGAGTGATGGGGGCATAGAAGAATGGTGTATGCTGAGAGAAGGGGCAACTGCAGGTATGGTAATTTGTGCAGTGGGTGGTGATAAAGGGGAAGTGCAATTGTTGTGGTATTGAAAACAGAATGGGTGTAGACACAGTGGGTGCTGGATGGTGGGATGGCTTGTTGACATTGCAGGAGGAGGGCTAGCTGATATTGCAGAAGTGGGGTTGTTAATATTGTAGCTGAGATTGCAAGGGGGGTGGTAAAATGTTGCAGGAGGGAGGGCGAGTAGATGTTGTGGTCTGCTCAATGTGTGGCGCCGCTTGGAGTAAATACAATTCCCATGATGCTATGGGAATTGTAGTGGTGATGGGTGGGATGGGGTGGGTATGTGGCTTACAGCAACAGTGGATAGAGGGAGACAGCCCAGGCATCTCCTAACCTGTCAAAGTATGAGGTAATCGTGGGGCAGGGTCAGATTGGTAGTCTAAGACTCCTGAGTCCTCCCACTGCAGTGAGGGGCCCACTGGATATTAAATTACTGAGAGGATGTTGTTAAAAGACTGGTGGCTGGGGAAATAGTGGCCACCAGTCTTTCTAAAGGAAAACAAAGGGGACTGATCCCTTCTTCTGACTTCTTCAAGTGGCAATTTCTCAGTAGCTGAACACCTTTATGGCAAATGATGAACAAATTTCTGCCCAGTGCTCAGCTTTAAGAGAGTGGAGACAGAACCTGGAGGGAACTTGGGACAGGAAAAAGGTTTCTGCTGTCACATCACCAGGCTGCGTAGATCAGGCTGCTGTGCGGATTGCCAGGCAGGGTTGTTCTATGTAACAGAACTGTGTAAATCTCAGGAATGATTGGACAGAAACACAAATCCGTTGTCAGCTGCTACATATGTATTTAAATCTGTGTATATTGCCGTTTACCTGGAGTTTAGCTTTAAGCAGCAATAATAATCATGAGGAATGCTTCCTTAGTCCAGCCCCTCTAAGCTTGTGCTACAATATTATCAGCAGCATATAATGAGATGCTGTTATCACTGTGTGTTACACTTTGATATAAGACTGCAATGACTGAGCTAATTTCCGGAGCCAACTGGCTTTCATTCATACTGTGCATATGCAGAAAAAACAATATCTGACAGACTCAAAAGGAAAAGTAGGTATACATTTTGCATCTGATGGAGAGCTAGTTCTGGTAAAATAAACTGCATCATTATATATGAGATATTGTTCCCCAGATAAGTGCACATACGGGTTAATTAGCCACAATATCTACCATACTAAAAAGTTAATGTTTGGACTAGGTTTTTTTACCTGACATTTTTAACCGTGCTGTCGAGTGAACGGGTATGTTTTCCAATGCTTACATTGCATAAAATTTGTGTATATACTTTTTTCCTAATCTTAAACCGTACAGAGCTATTTCCTTCTGTAAGCATTTACAAAGTAATTGTAAATGCTTACCTTGTAAAACAACCCATTAAATTTAAAATAGAAAGAAAAGGCAAAACATTATTGTATAGATATAAAAAAAAACAACATTATAAATATAGTTTTTTCCCCCATTTTTAGAAGTGATCACATTCCCTCTGTTCTCAGCTGCATAAGAGCTAGGGGAGGAGAAGCAGCTTCCCAGTGAATGGCTGTGCAGCAGGGCAAGTCAGGATATGTCTGATCATTGGAGAAGACCACACAGAGTTTCCAGCATAGCTAGAGAACTGACCACAATGTGTTCTCCTGCTTAGTGTGGTCAGTTTTTAATAGGAGGGAATGGCAGGAACACCAGGGATTTCACATAAAGAAAGCAATACAAAGAGAACAGGATATTTTTTCATACAAGTACATGGTACAGCAGACACATATCAGGAATATAAAGTGTTGGGGTAACAAACGTTTTAAGTCAAAATAAAAAATAAAAAAAAGGTATTTGCACCTTTAAGAAAAAAACAAAGGATTGGTTCCCCCTAGTCCTCCTTATCAATAACCGACATTTAACTGTCTATAGATAAAATAATACACTTTGCACTGTCCAGGGTCAGTGTGGTGTTTATTCCCTAAACACTGCTTCTTTTTATATCCTGCTACATACACCAAGCTGAGGACAGAGACCGGTTCATAAAGAATACAGTCACACTGCTCTTGGGTAAAGTAAGTGACTGCTATCCTTCTCTATTACCAGTTGTCAACTTAAAATCAGTCTGTGACCTATGCTGTATTGATAGGAAGCAATGTCAAACAACTCAACAATGCACTAGCCCCAGGCAGTCCGGGCAATGCGTGGTACTAATCTGGAGCTTATAAAATCGATGTAAAATATAATAATGGCCAAAAAAAGAAACAGTAAAAAGCAGTGTCCCCTAACATTGGAGACCAATGGAAAATGCCCCCTTTCATTGGCGGTCAGTGGAAAATACCACTTTACATCAGAAGTGATTGCTGGTCAGCTAAAAAGTGTCAAATTCTTTTTGAGGTCAGTGAAAAAGTGACCCCTTACTTTACAGGTCAGTTCTGTTCTCCTTTCCTTAGTGTCCAGTGGCCCCTTAAATTGGAGGTCAGTGCAAAAGTGTCCCCTTACATTGATGGTCAGTGTAGAAGTTACCCTTTATATTGGTGGTCGGTATAGTTTCCCTTTACATTGGAGGTCAGTGGTAAAAGGTTCTCTGGAGGTTAAAGGAAAGAATGCAACTTACATTGGTGTACTTAAATGGTGAAAAAAAGGAAATAATGTGCACCCCTCTCCCTTCTCACACCCCACTGCGCCCAGGAGCAAACTTGACTAATAAAGTTTGCACATTAATCTATTATGCATGTCAGGCCGTAATGACTTGGTGTGTAACCAGTACAGTGGATTACAATCAAAGATCATGCAATGCTTATGCCCCCTATGGTCACTGTTAGCGGGGTCAAGCCTAATGTATTGCGGTCATGGGGACGCGGAGCGCACGAAGGCGCAATGCGATACACGGGCGGAGTATAAAGGGGATGATGCTAGACCGTGTAGCCAATGCCATTGAAGAAGTCCATAGTGACGAAACTGGTCTGGGAGTGGCTACACGGCAACTACTCGTGTTGTATAACGTTCAAACCTACCGGCCACCGAGTGTGCAGTGCTTTGGAGTGGAGTGGAGAGGCGAGCGAGCGGAGTGGAGGGTGAGAATTCTGGTTTTGCTCTGGGTCCGCCGAGACCGCAATACATTGCGGCTGCCATCGCAAGTTTTTCTGGCTTTTGGATTTTTACTGCTGAAGTGCTTCAATTTGTTTTTAATAAATAGTTTTGATATACTTCACTATTGGAGACATTTAACTCTTACATGTGGAGTGATTTGGTTTGCTGGAACACCGTTGGAACCGTTTGACACCCTTGGGGATTTCATTAAGCTGTATTGCCGAGCATGGGAGTGCAAGGCATATCCTATTGGTGAGTGCAATTCTTTAGGGTGTGGAATCACTGAGCACTTATGGTGTGGTGGAAGATCTCATTCAAATTGTCATAAGAAGATTGAGTGTTCACTTGAGTTTAATCACTTGGAATTAATACAATCACTTTTGGACTTGTTTTTTGAGTGCTTACCACTTGCCTTTTTTTGGGTTACCGAATGAACATTATGGATTTATTCTTTAAGTTTTTTTCTTTAATTTTTAATATATTTGATATATGTGTGATATTCTTTTCACAGGGTGATTTATTCATATACAAGTTAAGATTTGTTCATTCACTGAACACAGCGCTACTATTTTGCTCATTCAAAATCATTACACAACTTACATTGGTGGCCAGTGGGAAAAATGCCTCTATTAAAATGACCCAGTCATGTACTATAAGAGTTAACAGTGAGCTTATATCTGTAATAAAGAGATTTAATACTTACCTTTTCTGCCACCCATGACTCTTCTATAACTAAAACTGGTCAGCTGGGAAACCGACACATTCCCCTGCAGTTCTCACTGGTTCCTTCTTCTGACCTTACGTCACTGCAGGTGCCTAAAAAGTTATTTTGGGTTGAGTGAAGGACTTTTGGGTTGGTGGGGGGGGGGGGGACAGACATAACCCCACCAATGCAATTCATAGAAGTAAATCACAGTTTGCTAACTGGCCAATAAAGACGTTAAAGATAGGTATGGAGATATTTTTTACATAGTTCCATTGGTTAATGATGGTTGGTTACATTATTGATGTAAGTTCTGAAACCTGTATGGCACTGTGCATGAAGCTTAAAGGAAAATTATAGCCAAAGCTATTTTTGCTATACTTCTCCTATGGATCACAGGATTGCAGTTAGTTCTGCACTGCTGTGACTTGTTAAAGCTAAAGCCTGCTGGCTCTCTGCTCAGAGCGGAGGGGGGAGAACTGAGCGATCAGTGGCGTTTGATCACTCATTTCTCACTACAGAGCTGGTGGGAACAGATACAGCATCGGATTGATACTGCATCCACCTAGGTGAGTATAAATGTTTTTTTCATAAAGCCATACTTCTCTTTTAAAGAACAGGGATGCTCCTTTGAATAATTTGAAGCAGAGAATAGAGATCTCTCCTGATATCCAGGAAGAAAAAAAATGGATAAGCATAGCATACTACACTAAAATGCACAAAGATTTGTTCACAACAGCATAGTGTATGTGGTATTTTCCGTTTTGTGGGTTATGTTCTAATTTTTTACTATCAAAAACTACTTTTTATAATTCTCTAAAAGTTTTTTTTTTTTTTTTACAGATCAAGTAAATTTCCTTGCATGCATGTTAAATAATGAATTTTCATTGTAATTTGAATGTAATATCAGTTTCACCTTTTTCACACAGATTCACGTCTGGCTGTCAATACCTGTAAATTCTGTTGAGGAAGGCAAAAAAAAAAACAACTTAATTTTTAGTGGAAATAAAACACTTCATGGGTTATACCAGTTCAGGAGAAATAAAATATTTTTTGGGCTAAATAATGATGATTATTTAGCCATAAAAATCTTTTATTTCTCTTGAACTGGTATTATAGCCCATGAAGTGTTGTTTTATCTCCACTAAAAATTATGTTTTTTTTCTACCTTCCTCAACAGAACTCGTGCCAAAAAAAGATATATCTACATTGAGTGAACTAAGCATTTCTAGAATGCTAGGTTTACATCTGGCCATTATCTCACCTTTTAGAGTGTAGCTAAGCAGTCTGTCAGTCTTTCAGGAGGCGATACTGCTGTTTGTATTTACAGACAGTCTAAAATTACTCTGTCAGTAAATGCCAGGTAGTAGAAATGTGAAGAATCCACTTTGCCAAACTTGTTCCAAAGTTAGGAAAGTTCCAAGTTTGGCACAGTGGATTCTTCACATTTCTACTACCATTAATCTTGGACACTTGGGAAAAACTTTTTTCACTCATCTCTGTTTATGAACTGAGTCCTATTTAATAAATTCATTTTTCATTAATATTTAGATTTTCTACCATTTGGATATTAATCTATACAGTGGTTGGTGTTCATTTATGTATGGTCTATTGCCATTCACGATCATGTTTTAGCGCAACTTTTTTTCTTATTATATCTGTTTGTGTTGTATAGCACTCTGTTGCCGCTTAATTCGTTTAATCATATTGAATAGCGCAATTTTTTTCTTTTTCCAATTAAAAAATAATGCCTGTCTCAGGCTTAGTGCACAAGATATGTAAATAACCATCATTCACAGCAAGGGGTTGGAACGGACAAAAGTTCTCCTGTTTGTCCGTTTATCTTACTGAAAAAAGAAAAGAGGATTGCTCAGAGCTGGATTAACTCTTTGTGGCAAGACCTGGCACAGATAGGAAATCTTATACACTACATTGTGACAGCAAAAAATAAATAAAAAATTGGGTTTACATCCACTTTAAGGTGAGAGGTATAATTGTTGTGAAGAAGGCTTCAAGGCACCCAAGAAAGTCCAGCAAGTGCCAGGACCATCTCCTCTCATTCAGCTGTGGGATAGGGGCACCAATAGTGCAGAGCTTGCCCAGGAATGGCAGCAGGCAGGTGTGAGTGCAAATACATGCACAGTGAGTAGAAGACTTTTGGAGGATGGCCTGGTGTCAGGAAGGGTAGCAAAGAACCCCCTTTCTCTCCAGAAAAAACATCAGGGACAGAGTGATATTCTGCAAAGGGTACAGGGACTGACGAGGACTGGGGTAAAGTAATTTTCTCTGATGAATCCCCTTTTCGATTGGTGCATCCAGGAAAAAACCTTGTCTGGAAAAGAAAAGGTGAGCGCTACCTTCGTTTTGTATCATGTCAGCATTAACGCATCCTGAGACCATTCAAGTGTGGGGTTGCATCTCAGCCAAGGGATTGTGCTCACTCACAATTTTGCCTAAGAACAGTCATGAATAAAGAATGATACAAAAAACATCCTCAGAGATAAACTTCTTCCAACCATCCAAGAACAGTTTGGTGATGAACATTGCCTTTTCCAGCATGATGGCGCATCTTGCCATAAGGCTAAAGTGATAGCCAAGTGGCTTGGGGAACAAAACATTGAATTTTGGGTCCATGGCCAGGAAACTCCCCAGACCTCAATTCCATTGAGAACTTGTGTTCAATCCTCAAGAGGCGGGTGAACAAACAAATACCACACAATTCTGACAATTCCAAGCATTTATTATGCAAGAATGGGTTGCCATCTGTCAGGGTGTGGCCCAGAAGTTGATTGACAGCATGCCAGGGAGAATTGCAGAGGTCTTGAAAAGTAAGGGTCAACACTGCAAATATTGACTCTTTGCATAAACCGAATGTAATTGTCAATAAAAGCTTTTGACACATATGAAATGCTTGTAAGTTGTAATTATACTTCAGTATACCATAGTAACATCTGACAAAAAGATCTAAAAACACTGAAGAAGCAGACTTTGTGAAAATTAATATTTGTGTCATTCTTAAAACTTTTGGCCAGGGCTGTTCAAGTTTTCTAATTCAAGTTTCAGTGATGGGATTACTCATTAAAAAGAAAAAAAGCAGTTGTGGCCAACAAATTGATCTCTCCTTCCCCTCCCACTGTTATCTGAATAATTCTATAAGAAAAAAAAAAAAAAAGAAAAGCAACAGGATTTCCCTAAGTAATTTGGCAGAATGTAGTTGGGATTATTACCCACACTAGAAGAAGCACCAGAAATGTATCCCCACCTACTAGATGGCCCCCGTCAAACAGTTTGTGCTCTTGGTATCATCTCCTTGTTTTTTCTACATGTCCGTTTGTAAAAAGATTAAACTTTGCAATACAAAATTATTTGATTAAAGGAGCAAACGGTAGGGTAGAATGGTGCTTTTATAGTACTCGTTTGGGTTTTTCAAAGCCCAATGTACAGCCTTGTTTTATATTTGTCATATATATCAGCTTGATGTGTGAAAATTTTAATAAAACATGTTCTGGAATAAAAATTACAAAACCACAGGTTTTTGAACCACAGACTGCTAGGAAAATAAAAGTGACAGTTACCCTAAATCTAACGTTACCAAGCAACTTATTGCTTTTTTTTTTCTTCTTACTATTGGGAGAATACATGAAATTAAATAAAATTAGGATTTTCCGCTGTGGTTTCGTCAATTGTTGATAACATCCCTTCAATTTCAGGTTTCAAGAGACAAATAATAATTTAATACGGTTAGATAAGAGATCAACAGCACTCTTATGTCCATGACCCCAGATATTATGGAGCAGATGGACATGCCACAATGTCTATCTAATGAGTTTCAATAGACCAGCATGCTGAAAGCCTCCATCAAATTGAGTGCCCTATAAATAAAACCAGTAACGCAACTTCTGCTAATAGAAGATGGATTATAGTGCACCTCAAAACATGCTTGAGGAACCAGTTAAGCATTAGCTATACACAAGTGGTAGGTTTCCTTCAGAAAAGTAACCTTACGCCTACAATGTAATTACTTTCAAAATGCATTAGTTACAGGGTCTGTACATGGAGCTTTTCTATCCAGTGCATCTCATATCTGTGGAAAAGGCTAGCCTCTTTTACCATCTCGCTCTGAAAAATTATGAATTGAAATGTATCTACAGTAAACCCAAAAAGAACATTTTTATATTGTGCAGTTTACTTTGTCCTTATAAATGCTAGCAACATCAGTTTTTTTGGGGTCTTTTCTTTACCCTAATTTTCACCCAGTGATCCTGCCAACACTGTAAATTTTGACATCAAATTTTGATTAAGTTTTAGTCATAGTCTTTTGACTAAAATGCAATTTAAGCTTTAGTCATGTTTTAGTCAATTAAAATCTAATGGGTTTAATTAAACTGTAATGCATTATTTAGGCGTTTCTCTTGACTTGCCAAACTCATTATATACTCCTGGAGCATAAATCTAATAACGTTATTATTATAACGTTATTATTTATGGTATTAAAGTTTGAACATGCACTATAGACACAGATTTAGCTGTTGTGATATACAGTATAATGTCTTTATAAATAAAACAAAGTTTCATAAACAAACAAAAACATTGCTTTTTGAAAAACAGAAATGCAACTAAAATCTAAAAAAATAAGTGCAGTGCCATTCATTGCACATATTACCTGAATATATTACCAACCGAATATAAGCCAAGGCACCTAATTTTACCACAAATTGCTCCCCGGGTAACAAACTTTGCACACTTGTAGAGGAAGAGTGGGGCTATATGTGTGCCAAGTTTGGGGTCCAGAGGACCTACGGCCGGCCGGCCGGTACTGGGTCCCCAAATTCTGGGAGATCAGGCGCAAAAAGGTGACTCGAGAATAAGCCGAGGGGGGCATTTTCAGCCCAAAAAAAGTGCTGAAGTGCCGTTATATACGGTAACTATTATGAAAAAAAAGAAGAAAATACCTTTTCTTAATTTTTGTTTTCTTTCAACAACTTAGTGGATGCCCCTACTTATTCTTATGTAGTAGTGCAGTGTTAATTTTTATGTAGAATTACAATTTCATTTCAGCCATATTCTTTTGACTAAAATGCTGTTTTAGTTGTATTTTAGTCATCTGAATTGTTTTAGTTTTAGACGTATTTTAGTCGACTAAATAGTGGTAATTTCATCAACTAAAAACATTTTCGTTGATGAAATGAACACTGCCTGCCAGTAATATAATTCCTGTCCAAGGTTGACAATGATCTCACTGTACTGTACTGATTTAGGAGCAGAATTGTCACTCTTGGATGGGAAGTGTGTTAGGTCCACATATCTCCATAACATCGAGGGAGGTGTTGAGTGGTTTACAGAGGTGAATTAGGTAGCTGATAAATGATGGGGTTCACAAGTTCAGCAAAGGTGGAAATCACAGGAAGTTATGTGCTCACTGAATTTATGGCAAGATAAACAGCTTTCATTTTTTTATTTATTAAACAAATACAACAAAACACGTTAAAAAAGGTATAGCTATATGAGTAAGCCCATAAGAGTATGTCAGTGTCGGTGTGCAGACACTTGTTTGTCTCTATACTTTCAAAAGTATATTGAACAAACCAAAGGAGAGCTAATAAGAAAAGTTTGTTAGGGTGTACATGTATTTTAAAACAAACCCCTGTTTAGGGTAACTAATTTTGGAAATGGCAGCTGGGTGATGTCGATGTATATTACACTAGTAACTTATATCTAACTGCCCCCTAAAAATTGAATGGATTCAATAAATGGATGTAGTTTATGTACTATCTATACTCAAGAGTCAAAGGCAGAATCCGGGGCTTTGTATGTATTTTTTGTTTTTTTGCACTATGGTCATGACTAAAGAAAACCATTTTTAAACCGGTATGTAAGTACTTAAATATAAAATATTGCATATGAATATGTTGTATTCTAAATTTCAGTCAGCAAGTGGAGCTATAGAACCCTTTTCATGTTTTCTCGACCAGGGTTTCTCAGCCAGTGTCCCGCGGCCAAGGTGTGCCATTTTGGGTAGTCAGGGGTCCCGGATTGCATACAATATTTTTGTGAAGCGTCATGTATCCATATGCAGAGATGCATGCCGCTAATCCATAGCAGCATTCACAAGGAGATGGAAGTCCACCTCCTTCTGGATATGCTACACCTTCTGCCCATTGTCATGCTGCCACAGCCATGCTATGGTGCAGATCGGAAAGGTAGGACTCTCTAGAGTAAGGGGGGGCTGAGGATTCTGATACGAGAAGATGGGGGGGGACAATGACAACTGAGGACTCTAATGTAAAAAGATGAAGGGGTGGGGGCAGGGGACTCTGTACAACATAAAAGGATGGAGGGGAAGTAATGAGGACTCTGGAGTGAAAGAATTTGTGATGGGGAGACAGAACTCTGATGTGAAAAGGGTGGGGGGCTCTGAGGACACTGATGTGAAAGTAGGGTGGAGAACTGAGGACTCTGATGTGGAAGGGGGCTAAAGATGGGGGGGGCAGAGGACTCTGATGTGAAAGGATGGGGGGGGTGCAGCAGAACTAAAGTCTGATGTGAAAGGATGGGGGTGGGGTTATGAAGACTGATGTGAAATGGGGGGTAGAAACTGATGAACCGGGGAGGGGGGAAATTAGGATTATGATTTGAAGGGGGGAACTGAGGACTCTGATGTGAAAGGATGGGGGGAGGACTGTGATATTAAATGATGGGGAGGGGCAGGGAAACTAAGTACTCTGATAAGAAATGATGGGGGTTTAGGTAATCTGAGGATTCTATCAATATTAGTAAGTGATGCGCTGTTCCTTATTACCCAAAAAATAAGAAGTCACTGGTCACGTGAGTTCCCCAGGGACCCAGAGGAAGACCCTGAGACCCTAAGGAAGTCACGTGACCAGTGACGCAGACAGAGCCAGCGACAGCACTTCCGGTTGATGCCGGAAGTGTAGTGAGAAACTTCATTTTTGTATTGGGACGCACTGCTCAATGTGTTATTAATATATGTCACAATG
This sequence comes from Rana muscosa, assembly GCA_029206835.1. Taxonomy (NCBI): domain Eukaryota; kingdom Metazoa; phylum Chordata; class Amphibia; order Anura; family Ranidae; genus Rana; species Rana muscosa. Next base: position 635,553,017 of record CM055116.1, read on the forward strand.
TGCACTTAGATTACAAAATAAACGTTTTTAAACTGACACTATGTGGTGCGCTATGAGAGCTCTTCCCTTCTTTTGAGATACAAGCTGAATGGAGACAGCAAGGATTGGTCTCTTAAAGGGACCCTGTGTACATGAAGTGTCTGCTAAAGGTTGGAGGAGGAATTGCATAAATAACGTTTAAAATCGCAAATGAGCTAATGTTTTAGGTCAGATACCAAGGTGAGCGAGCATTGTGCTTATTGGTGGATTGGCAATTTGGGCACTGGAGCACGTTTATTTCAAGCATTTTGGAAGAAATATTTTTTTCTTCACGGAATGAACACATAGGATTTGGAAACTGGATGTGATGCTTAAAGGATAATTAATAAGGGTGTATAGTGGTACACACCACACCATGTGTATGTGACACATATTATTTCAACTTTGGTTGGAGTTATATATATGTTTCACATTTTTTGATGGTTTATCACATATTCAACATTTTATTTTTATTACATATATGATTTAGTGAGCTACATCAGTTAGTTACATATTAGCAGGGATCTAGGCATAAGTCCTAACATTAAGAACTGGTGAATTTTGGGTAATAAGGAACAACTCGTCACTGATATTTTTATAAACTACTGTGTGAGTACAGTGACAGGTGGTTGCACCAGTTCCATACAGGTTGATATACACTATCCACACAGTCTAATTTTATTTTAGCACTTTTAGGTTTATTATAGCAGTGCATGGGTTTATTTTAACACAATCTGAGGATTCTGATGTGAAAGGATGGGGGAGAACTGGGTTGCCAACTCTCCATAATTTCAAGGACAGTTGGTAATAAACTGATTTCTCCTGTCTGTAAAAGTCAGTGGATGGGAGAACCTTTCTGTGAAATTATAGGCGGCTGGCTGCAGCTGTCACTTCAGGCTTCCCCGTGACCCTCTCTTGGTGCCCAGCATAGCAGGCTACATGAATAGGACTGAAGAAACTGTATCTGCCTCCGCCTCTCACCCCACCCCACACCCGGGACATGCACACACTGCCACTGAAAAGGGTTGCTGTGTCGACATGTGCAAGTGGGAGATTAGAATCAAATAGAGTGTGCACAGTGAGCATGTCACTAACAGTGAGCATGTCACTAACATCTCCAAAGGTTTCCCTAATCATAGTGTGTCACGCCATTTTGATCGGTTTCATGGACAGAGATCCTCACCAGCTCACATTCTATGGAATGGATAGAGCTGTGCACCATTGGAGAGGCACTGATCTCAAAAAAGCCATCTCACAAAATGAGACCCAATGGCTGTATCGCCTCCAGACGATGCAGCCACAGGGACTCAATATAGACCTGGACCTCAATTGTTTTTTAACCAATGATTAATTTCCCTCTGATATATATATATATATATATACACACACACACACACATTTCCTTTTAACACAATTTTGTGTAATCAACTTTATCTCAAATTCAATTTTTATATCATTTACATTATTTTGATCACATTATATAAATTGCTTCTTTCCCGGTAACTAATCAGGCATTAAAGTTGTATTCAGGGTAGTTACATCACTATATATATATATATGTAGCGGCCTCACCCCATCTCCTTTTGCTAGGGGTATGTCACATGACAGGGTGAGATGCGCTATGGCCCATGTCCTCCCCATAGCCGTGGGCGAGGCGAAGGCTAGCATCAGTACATTCCTCGGGCCAATGTGTGTTAGTTATGAAGCTCAGTCCTGCTATGCTGAAACCTCCCTTGCTCCCATTAACCAGAGTCCATACACCGATGCAGGGTCCAACACTTGTTTATTATACTTCCACAACAAACAGTCCTTTCACAGCCGACTGGTTGCGACCCATAACATAACGCAAACGGTGGGATGAGCAGGTCGAGGCACTATCCTGATTTCAATCTAAACCCCTGTGGTTTCACCAGGGGTTATAGCAACTTTGCTTAGCACAGAACATAGAACTTGTGAGTCTCTACCAGCAACTCCATAGAACATAGATGGGAGTACCTTCGCTGCGTTGCGGCCCCTATCAGGGGAAGATGTCCCTCTAAGGGAGTTACCGGAGGCCCATCCGTCACCGGGTTGATGCTGCTCCGGAATCTCCGGACGGGTGACCTCCCCGGCCTCCTCACCTCAGATGCGGGTCCCCTCGCAAGGCGGCACCCTCGGATCACTTCGCCCTCGCGGGACCCAGTCGAAGTTACTGGGCCCCAGGCCTACGATATAGTACCTCACCCCAGGCTGAAGGTGCCTGGGATGGACCCCAACTTCATTCCGGTCAGGCCTAGGGCGCCTGGGCCGGAACCTTGATCCGTGCCTGGGTGCGTGAAGAGAAAATCCTCAAAAGACCTCGTGGTGAGGGCGTCTCCCCCTTTTATCTCCTCCCTTCAACACCACGGCGGGTTCCCCGCCCCAGCCGTACCATCTCCGGAAAGGGACAAAAAGGGTAGCACTGCTGCATTGATTCTACCTTGAGCCTGTAGGTACCCTGCCACCCACAGGCCAAGGGGAATAATACACCACACAATCCTCCACGAATTACAAAAGGGGTCCAGAACCTTTCACAACTACACACCTGGGTCACACTACCCCCAGGTGTACCCCAACTAAATTTAAAGACCCCGCTACACACACACATATATATATATATATATATACACACATGCCTTTTGTTTTTTAAATTAGCTTGATGTAATATTGTATCCTGCATTGGCGCCAATGATCCGGTACTGAGGCTGATACCATTACATTCTCGTAATTGTTTGTTTGACAAGCATTGATAAGACCGCATACCCAGTGACCAAGTATACTTCCTGATGACGTGTTAGACGAAACGTACGTCGAGGTGGTACTTGGTCACGTTCTTACCTCACTTCCGGTCCCGCTGGCTTGCCGCTGTCACAGGTGGAACGCACGCCAGGCTCCTAACGGACGGACGGACGAACGGAATTGGTTTACTATCATGCCTTCCAGCCTCAGTGCCGGGCTAAGGCACAATTAAATGTAAGCAGCCATTTGGACCTTCTTTTATATTGCTTTTAATTATATTAAACGTGATTACACTATTCGTTTTGTTCACATATTCCAATCTGAGCCATGCTTGGAGAGTCAGACTGATCCGGGAATACATCTTTTGTTTTAGCAAGTGCCATCTTGCAACAAGCGCATTTGAACTCTTTTTAGTTAAAGGGGTCAATATCTTGTGGTAAGCGGCCATCTATCAATTGAGCACTTTGGGTGTTATATTTAGGTGGTGAAGGTGGTACTTCAAGATCTACTTGCATCACCATTTATGGACTGATGACCGAATCACTAAGGAATCACCAATTGATTGTTCATTCAATAACATTGGACTATTGTTGCTAATTTCACTATTTGGCACTAGATATTGGCTTATTACTGCTACTACTTCACATTGCATGTTTTGTGTTGCATCCTAGCAACTACCATTATTGTTTTTCACATTGGTTTTAATATTGTTCAAAAAATGTTTATTCACTATGCTACAGTGTGGCTGAATAGCTCATTTTAATTAAATGTAATTTGTAGTTTAATATTTAGTCGCCAGCGCCCCCTTCCTTCTTTCTTTCACAGTGCAGGGGTTAAAGTAGGCGGTGAGGAGGGGACATATTGCCTTCTAACTGCCTGTCAGACACCTCAAACCGATTTTCTGAAGAGTGGCAGTCCTTGCCACACGTGTGAACAAGCCCTCAGAACAGCAGAGGAAGGGACATCTGTAATAGTCGAAGGGGTGTTCAGTATGCCTGCACTCCCCAATCATGGCTGTCCAGGCTGGTTTCCCCGAGGCTCAGGCAGCCTTGATCTAGAGCCATGGCTATGAATAAGGTCTTTTTCTGGACTGAAACGCATTGGCGTGGGTCGTGCTATGGAACATTTTACTCCTTGTTTTCAATAAAGACGATTTTTCTACTTTCTCCTTGTTGCCGACATTCGTTCAGGAGCTGGGATCTAGAGCTGCTGTGCACACTCTATATTTGATTCTAATCTCCCACTTGCACATGTCGACACAGCAACCCTTTTCAGTGGCAGTGTGTGAATGTCCCGGGTGTGGGGTGGGGCGAGAGGCAGAAGCAGATACAGTTTCTTCAGTCCTATTCATGTAGCCTGCTATGCTGGGCACCAAGAGAGGGTCACGGGGAAGCCTGAAGTGACAGCTGCAGCCAGCCGCCTATAATTTCACAGAAAGGTTCTCCCATCCACTGACTTTTACAGACAGGAGAAATCAGTTTATTACCAACTGTCCTTGAAATTATTAAGAGTTGGCAACCCAGTTCTCCCCCATCCTTTCACATCAGAATCCTCAGATTGTGTTAAAATAAACCCATGCACTGCTATAATAAACCTAAAAGTGCTAAAATAAAATTAGACTGTGTGGATAGTGTATATCAACCTGTATGGAACTGGTGCAACCACCTGTCACTGTACTCACACAGTAGTTTATAAAAATATCAGTAAGTGACGAGTTGTTCCTTATTACCCAAAATTCACCAGTTCTTAATGTTAGGACTTATGCCTAGATCCCTGCTAATATGTAACTAACTGATGTAGCTCACTAAATCATATATGTAATAAAAATAAAATGTTGAATATGTGATAAAGCATCAAAAAATGTGAAACATATATATAACTCCAACCAAAGTTGAAATAATATGTGTCACATACACATGGTGTGGTGTGTACCACTATACACCCTTATTAATTATCCTTTAAGCATCACATCCAGTTTCCAAATCCTACGTGTTCATTTCGTGAAGAAAAAATTATTTCTTCCAAAGTGCTTGAAATAAACTTGCTCCAGTGCCCAAATTGCCAATCCACCAATAAGCACAATGCTCGCTCACCTTGGTATGTGACCTAAAACATTAGCTCATTTGCGATTTTAAACGTTATTTATGCAATCCCTCCTCCAACCTTTAGCAGACACTTCATGTACACAGGGTCCCTTTAAGAGACCAATCCTTGCGGTCTCCATTCAGCTTGTATCTCAAAAGAAGGGAAGAGCTCTCATAGCGCACCACATAGTGCCAGTTTATAAACTTTTATTTTGTAATCTAAATGCACATTGCGACATACATTAATAACACATTGAGCAGTGCGTCCCAATACAAAAATGAAGTTTCTCACTACACTTCCAGCATCAACCGGAAGTGCCGTCACTGGCTCTGTCTGCGTCACTGGTCATGTGACTTCCTTAGGGTCTCAGGGTCTTCCTCTGGGTCCCTGGGGAACTCACGTGACCAGTGACTTCTTATTTTTGGGGTAATAAGGAACAGCGCATCACTTACTAATATTGATAGAATCCTCAGATTACCTAAACCCCCATAATTTCTTATCAGAGTACTTCATTTCCCTGCCCCTCCCCATCATTTAATATCACAGTCCTCCCCCCATCCTTTCACATCAGAGTCCTCTGCCCCACCATTTATGGACTGATCACTGAATCACTAAGGAATCACCGATTGTTCATTCAATAACATTGGACTATTGTTGCTAATTTCACCATTTGGCACTAGATATTGGCTTATTACTGCTACTACTTCACATCGCAGGTTTTGTGTTGCTTCCTAGCAACTACCATTATTGTTTTTCACATTGGTTTTAATATTGTTCACATAATGTTTATTCACTATGCTACAGTGTGGCTGAATAGCTCATTTTAATTAAATTGTATTTGTAGTTTAATATTTAGTCGCCAGCGCCCCCTTCCTTCTTTCTTTCACATTGCACTATTGTTATATCCACTTAGTTTTAGGGGTGCAGCTTAAATAATTTAATTCAATTTATTACATTTGGCTTCGAGGTACTCAATTTTTCTTAACCCCTGCACTGGCTGTGGTTGGGGGGTATTTAAAGGGTTGCGATCAGCAAGAGGTAGTGGCCGCCAAACACAACAGAGTGTAATTACAAATTTTTCTGCCCAGCCAAGGAAAGGTTTGTCTTATTGGAGGAGGAAGGGGGGAAATAGACAACTCAACCCCGGCTAATGCCCTAACACCTGAGGAAACAGTACTGCCTGGTTGAAAAAAAAAAAAAACAATATGGCACAATATGGCCACAAGAAAAAAAAAAAAATATGAGCAATGATAATCTCATCTCTAACAGTATCTTTAAATTGTCAGTGGATTTTCAATGGTTGAGCTTTTCTTTTTAATAGGTCAGGCAGGAGGCTGAAGAAAAATCTTTGTATTATAATTATTCATGTAGTGCTGGGACTTGTTAATGATAAACAGAACAGGAATCCATTTATTATGCATACAGCTCTGACATCATTTAAAAGCACACTTGCCAACATCCATTATCATTATATGACTCCAAAGCACATCAATTTAAAAGAAAATGTTTAATATTTTAGCAATTTACCTTAACTCTTGGCATATCCTGATGCCAGTGGTATCAGCATGGCAATGAGCAGGCAGAAAAGGAATCCGTGATGATGTAAATCCTTTAGTAACTACATTCTGCTAAGAAGGTATACATACAAAATGTATACATGTTCACAAGGCTTACATACTTTACACATTTCTGAGTATAACTTTGAATTCTTTAGCCAAAGCTCATGTAAAAAATAGATAATGCTTAGTGCTTGCAAGCACAGTAAAAAAAAAAAAAAAAAAAGGGGAGGGATCATGACCATTAGGCCTCGTTCACCTGCGTACACCTGTGTGAGGGCTGGGTTTATCTACAGGGGGGTGTACAGGTGTTCGATGTATCCCCGTCCAGGCAGTCCCATTCATGTTAGCTGGGACACAGTTGCTGCACAAACACAGCTGCTACTCCCAATTTGACAGCCATTCAGGTAATGGTGAATGGCACTGAACGCAGGCAGTGTGAATGAGGCCTTAGTGCAACACACGACTGCAAAAAATGGAACATGACCTATTTTCAGTGTGTGCTGAAGTGCGTCACAGTTCATTTATTTTAAATAAGCTGCCTATCACACTGGGGATGATTTACTAAAGGAAAATAGGCTATTTGCTTTGCAAGGGAATTTCAATATCCAAATCATGTGCAAAAATAAATTCTTCTTCCTTGAATGTGATTGGCTATTCGTTGCAAAAGTGAATTTTCACCACAATCACTATGCTAAGAGAATACTCCCTTTTAAATTAAAGGGCCTATTTGTCTTTAGTAAGGCAAAGTCTAATGCTTCTAAACATCTGAAAATGCATCTGTGACATTCTGGTGTGAATGGGACCTAACTGTGCTGTACATATCGAATTACATGTGTGCGGATGCAAGACCAGCCATCCTGCATAAGGAGAGAGACCCTAATGCCCTGTACACACGATCAGACTTTTGCCCGGCCAAAATCACAACGGAATTCCATCGGAAGAAAAGAGAACATGTTCTCTATCTAAACTCCGATGGAATTCCTCAGAATTTCCGATGGAAAAAGTCCGATGGGGCATACACATGGTCGGAATATCCGATGGAAAAAGCCAGTCCGATCGTGTATACAAGGCATAAGTGACTGGTCTTTATAATAGTAAACTCCTTCACACAAGCAAAGTGCTTCATACAGTATTACTGCACATATCTGAAAAAAATAAAAAAATTTAGTCCAAGTTTTAGCTTTCGTACTGTTGAAAATAAATTGTCCACTTGCAGCGACTCTGTACAGTCACAAAAATATAAATTCAAGAACCACTCAACTCTTGGGAACCCAGGCTATAATGGACACAACCCTTTAAGGTTGCATCATTATGCAAGCAGTGGAATGCTCCATAGAACAGCACTCAAAACATGAGCACCATTCTATGCCGCACAGAGGACTAGCAAAGCCAGAGAAAAGAGGAAGGACCCTGCTGGTCACTAGATGGAAGAGACCTGGGTACACTCTGTGTACTGACAATTTATTTAAAAGTATGGGGAGTGGAAACACTTGGAAGATGACCAATATGTATTGTCAACCTGCACGCCGCAATCGCGTTTGTTATCTTTTCACGGTTCTGAACTTAGTGGAACTCCAGGCAAAACATTTTTCTACTATGGGCACAACACTCCCTTCCATACTTGGGGGTTCAATTAACATCTTGTATTGAGACTCTTTATAAGCCAAACTACCCTCCATTGTTTCAAAAACGTAGGGAGGACCTTTGTAGCTTGGTCTTCCCAATCTACAGGCTTATTTTCAAGCAGCTCAAATTGCCCAAATAGCCTACACTACAGGTAAAGGCCCTACTCTCCTTTGGATTTCCATTGAGGCACTTTTTATTGTCATCCCTTTGCCATAAGATCATTAATGTGGCTCCCTAGCCATTTACACCCTCCTATACTATGTCCTTCTCTACCACATTCATTAGCAGTCTGGGACAGAGCACATCATCGCAAATCTTTATTGTCCCCACACACACCATTAGCTCCTATCTTTTGCAACCCAGAATTTCCACCTGGGCTGGTACCGAGGTCATTTCAGTGGTGGCTTAATAAGGGGCTATTAACCACTAGCCGATCGCCGCATGTGTATATATACATCGGCAGAATGGTACAGCTGCGCAAAGGGATGTACCTGTACTGTTGCGTGCTCGGTGAGCGTGCCAGCGGGTCCCGTGGACTCGATGTCCGCCAGGTGCCTGCGATCGTCTCACGGAGCGGCAGAAACAAGGCATTTCCCTGTTCTGCCTAGTGACAGGACAGTGGTCTACTGCTCCCTGTCATCGGGAGCAGTGATCACTGTCGTGTCACTCATAGCCCAGCCCCCCCACAGTTAGAATCACTCCCAAGGACACACTTAACCCCTTCCTCGCCCCCTAGTGGTTAACCCCTTCCCTGCCAGTGGAATTTACACAGTAATCCTTGCATTTTTATAGAACTGATCACTGTATACATGACAATGGTCCCAAAATAGTATCAAAAGTGTCCGATGTGTCCGCCATAATGTCGCAGTCACGATAAAAAAAAGCGCAGATCGCCGCCATTACTAGTAAAAAAAATAAAATAAAAATGCCATAAATCTATCCCCTATTTTGTAGACGCTATAACTTTTGCGCAAACCAATCAATATACGCTTATTGCAATTTTTTTTTACCAATAATATGTAGAAGAATACATATCAGCCTAAACTATGGAAATTTGTTTTTTTGTATATTTTTTCGGATATTTATTATAGCAAAAAGTAAACAAATATTGCTTTTTTTTCAAAATTGTCGCTCTTTTTTTGTTTATAGCGCAAAAAATAAAACCCTGCAGAGGTGATCAAATACCACCAAAAGAAAGCTCTATTTGTGTGGGGGAAAAGGGACGTCAATTTTGTTTGGGTGCAACGTCGCACAACCGCGCAGATGTGAGTTAAAGCGACGCAGTGCCGAATCGCAAAAAATGGCCCGGTCATTGGGCAGCCAAATACTCAGGGGCTGAAGTGGTTAAGGATTGGCGATTATCTTATCTTTATTAAAACATTTGAGTGTTTCTGTGAATTGTGATCAAAGTGATGGCCAATTACAGCACTCACAAATGTAGTAGTGTTTATATTGGAGAGCCCAACTTTTCCTCCCACATTGGGGGACTGGGAAGGAGGAAAATGTAATGAATTAATCCTGCAATTTATGGTAGTGGTGAGGGAAGATTAAAGGGCCACTGACCACCACTGTTTGAGATTGTTTTGGTAGGGATTAAAAGTACCAATGGCCAACAATGATGGGAGAGGGGTGGGGTTAAAATGTCACTGACCACCAATGTTGTGCCACTGCTTTCAAGGAGAGGTTACACTGCCACTGACTGTCAATGTCGGGGAGTGGAAGGTTTAAAAATGCCATTGACCACCAATGAATTTGGGATTGATTTAAAGGGGGAGGGGTGTGTTAAAAATCCGCTAACCACCAATGTGGTTTCAAAACTTGTTTTGAAGGGGGTGGGGGGGGGGACATTGCCACTGAATGTCAATTATGGGGAGAGGATTGTGAGATTGTTTGGTGGTGGTTTAAAGTGCTGGGTTTATCTGTGACTGCTAGCCATTGAACAAAATGCAATTAAAGTGAAACACAATTTCATCCCCTGGAGTAACTTTCTTCCACTAATGACACAGAGACTTGGCTTCAGTAGATGTCTTCTAAAGGCTGAGCACACTGTAACCACCTCAATACCAGCATTTTTCTTCAATTTCAAAAATTGTGGCAAGAAATAAGATCACCTCAGAGTGTCCACTTTTCAAAAAGGGATCATTTTGGTGTATTTATGCTCTCCTGGCATTTTATGTGATACAGTATGTTTATTGACAGAAAGTAAGACAAACTTGTTTTTTCATCTTTTTTATTTGATATAGTATGGCAAGGAAATGAAAGGGTATAACATGCTGGTATTGAGGTAAAGAGTAACTCCACTTTTGTTGAGAAAAAAAAATCCTCCTCTGGTTGATCCATCTATGTACATTGCAAGGATTATAACAAACTTTGTTGCAGATTCCTACGTTTTGTTATTCTGAAGTAATCACTGTGTGTTTGTCTGTGCCTCTGTACCGAGTGGGTCAAATGGGAGTGGTTTCATAATTAACTGTCAGGTGTGCACCTGCAGGGCACTAATGAGGTAATCTGCTGGGCCTGCATCCCTTTAGATGTGCTCCTATTGAAAGTATCTCTCCAAAAAGGACATTTTTGTTGCAGAGGGTGCCTGAAATCTGACTTCTATCTTAGGCAGACTTCTGGGAAAATTGGTGAGCCAATCGCACAAGCAGGAAATTATGTTTCTGGGGAGTGGTCAGTACACACTCTGTGTACAGAACAACTCCATGCAGCCATATTGCAATGCATTCTCAGAAAATTACAATGGCTGCAGATTGAAAAGGAACGGTAACTCAATACAATATGATTAGTATCGCAATTATAGGAGCCATATAATTTTTTCTTTATTTGCCATTTTTTTTTCCCCATGAAAGTGGAGTTACTTTTTAAGAATATAATTCTTATAAGCTGGTTAAGGTAAAAGGGGCCCATTTGTAGATACATGTGTAAAAGTTTAATTAAACATTTTTCAGCACGCAGCTGACTTCCAGTCATTCAATGGATGAAACCAACAGCTATCATTATGTGGATTCCCATACCTCCCATGGCAGCTTCTGCAAAGCAAGAGGCTACAAAGACATGTTAAAGAGATGTCAAATATCTTGGTTTCTGCACAAATATATGAACCTTTCAAACATAGCTGTGAATGTTAATAGTAGCTCGTTCACATAATGCAACTAATTTGTTTTTCTTAGGAAAGGGGGAGGTTGTGGTCCTTAAAATTGCATAAACATGCCACATTTGATATAATGTTCTTGTTATATAATAAGATGAAATGGGATGCATACATTTTTGTATGCTTCATTTCTCCTCTGAGGAGCAACAACATAAAATCGACAGCGCTTCTGACCTTCACCATTTGCTGGTTTTTGAAGCTGGGGACTAGTAACGTGATTCCTGACATGCGGCCTGAACAATAATCATGGGAGATTTACTTAACCTATCAAGTAACAGACTGCTCACATAGAGTAGTTACTGTATTTCAACAAGCCCCTTCCGTTATGTGCACAGACTTTCATTTAGTCTTTACAGATATCCATTGGTAATTGTACAGCATTGCTCCCTAATTATAGGGTACTACTTTTTTCACCTGGTAAACATAACAGATTGTATTCCAAACCGTTATGTAATTATCATGCAGCTTGGGGAAAAATATGGATGCTTTTACAGTTTCATACAATTTTCTCTATGAAATATAAACAATAGTGCAAACTGCAGGTGCTCGCTATGCATGAAATACAAAATGCCCATATATCTGAATTGCAATTGACAAGCAAAAAAAAAACAGTCCTTGAAAACAGCAGTTATAGTCCATTTGAAAACTCATTACATACTGCATAGTAAAAAAGTGATATACTGTATTGCTACATACCTAAACACAAGCAAAAAATTAACAGATGTACAGTAGGATACAATATACCACTCATGTTTTTAGGGGTCCCACGCATAAAAAAGTACACATAGAAAAAGTGTGTGTCCATGATGGCCTGGGGTCACAGGAAGTGAGCTGAACGACACTTTAGATCATGTATTCCAATTCTGTCCCTACAGTAATCAAACCTTTCAAGAGCGGGTACTACGGTGAACAAACAATGGATGTTGTCATCTTCAGACACGAAATTAGAGTGGCAAAATGTCACCATGGCAATTGCGTTCTCAGAAACCCACCCTGCACAGCAATTTTCTAGTTCATGGGCCAACAATTTAAGCACTCGCAGATAGAGTAATCATCACCGGGACAAGTTAACTGAGCTGTTGCCCCTTAATACACATGATCCACCGTTCTTTAATTTCTAAGTGGAATATTTCGAGATTCAGCTTAACCACTTAAAGTGGAGTTTCCACCATAAATACAAAATAGCATTATTGTGCATATAATAGCCTAAAAAAAAACATTTGACATTTTTTTTTTTTTTAGTCACCTGGAAGTACCTGTTGCTATGCGGTCCCACAAAATCTGCCTTCTGAATCACCTCGGATTCTGACATCATCTCCCTCAGCTCCCTACTGCTCCTGGGAAATTTGTGTCATCATTTCCCAGGATGCAGTGCACTTCCCCTATTGCTAGAATCACTCGTCAATACAATCCAGGAAGTAAATGCTTGTGGGCTTCACATACCCACAAGAAAAATGAAAACTTCAGCAAAGATTTTTTTAAAGTCTCTTTATGCAGTAACTCGGCAGATCGGCGGCGGTTTTTAAAATAGTAAGTCATCTTATATGTACCACTGTATTGAATGCTGAAATAACATGCTTTTAAAAAATGAAAAATGTGATTGGAACCCCACTTTAAGGACAGAGCCTCTTTTTGACACTCGTGGTTAACAAGTTAAAATCAGTTTTCAGTTTTTGCTAGAAAAACCCCCAAACATTATATATATTTTTTCAGACACCCTAAAAAATAAAATGGCGGTCGGTGCAATACTTTTTGTCACACTGTATTTGCGCAGCAGTTTTGCAAGCGCAATTTTTTGGGAAAAAATACACTTTTTTTACTTAAAAAATAAGACAACTGTAAAGTTAACCCAAGTTTTTTTTTATACTGTGAAAGATAATGTTACACCGAGAAAATTGATAACCAACATAGTAATTGATAGCCAACATGTCACGCTTCAAAATTGCGCCAGCTCATGGAATGGAGACAAACTCTGACCCATCAAAATCTCCATAGGCGACGTTTAAAAATGTCTACAGGTTACATGTTTGGAGTTACAGAGGATGTCTAGTGCTAGAATTATTTATTTTACTCCAACGATCATGGTGATACCTCACATGTGTAGTTTGAACACCATTTTCATATGCGAGCGTGACTTGTGTATGCGTTCGCTTCTGCACTCAAGCTCGGCGGGACAGGGCGCTTTTAAAAAAAACGTTTTTATTTATTTAAACTTTTATTTATTTTTAACACTGTCCTTTTAATAAAATAAAATTTGGGTCACTTTTATTCCTATTACAAGGAATGTACACATCTCTTGTAATAGAAAAAAAAGCATGACAGGACCTCTTAAATATGAGATCTGGGGTCAAAAAGACCTCAGATCTAACATTTAGGCCTCATGCCCACTGGCGTTTTTACAGCTGCGTTTTTTGCAGCTTAAAAACGCCTGTCCATGTTATTGTAAATATTTTTTTTTTTTTTTTAAAAAAAAAAAAAAAAAAAAAAAAAAAAACCGTCGGAGCTAAAAACGCGACCACGCGTTAGTGCGCGTTTTTTGCGCGTTAGGGCGCGTTAGTGCGCGTTAGTGCGCGTTTTTTGACGCTCGCGTTTTTTCCTGCCAAATTCTGACGCTGAGGAACGCACTGGCCCTGGGTTTTTTTTACAGCTTACAAACGCCTATGCTCTTTACAGCTCAAAAACGCCTAGGTGGGCATGAAGCTATAGACTAACATGGACAGGCGTTTTTAAGCTGTAAAAAACGCTCAAAAACGCGGCTGAAAAAACGCCCGTGGGCATGAGGCCTTACACTAAAATGCAATGCACTTAAGACCATTGGGCGGAAGTGACATTTGACGTCACTTCTGCCATTCAATGTTATGGAGCCGAGCGAGAGCCATCTTATCTTCACTCGGCTCCATGCCCGTCAGGGGGGAAGGATGCGATTGTCTCCACCGCTGACGGCTCCGGGAAGCGTCAAAAATGACCGCAACGTGGTGGGAGGGGGGGACCTTCTCCCGCCCCCGATAAAAGTCATCTTGCGGTGAACCCGTTGCACAGACCACTTTTATCTGAACGCCAGCAGCTCGCCGTCGTTGAAAATATTGGGGTTATGGCAGCTATCTGCTGCCATAACAATGGTATTTAGCGTCAAAGTACCGACGTGCAATAACGGCGATTTGCGCCAAGTGGTTAATGATGTTTAAATATTGTTTTAAAGGAAAATAGTACAGAAAATATTTACAGAAAAAATATTGTAAAACTTAAACTAAAATTCTTAAAAAATGTAAAACGCTTAAAGGATAAGTTCACCTTTTTGGGCAGAATTACATAATAAATAGAAGCGTCTTTCAATGCCATTCCTGACCCAGCCCTCCCAGTGTGCTTTTCTCTCACTTACCTCATTCACATATTTAGAATCTTGTCAGTCTTTTGCATCTTTGAATGGATTTTCAGATTACATCACTTCCTGTAGCTTATATCAGCATTCACTTCCTGTTAGGTCATCTCCCAGAAGCCATCACTTCCTTGTTGCATCACAGAAGAGGGCGTGATAGGGTGTGTTCACCACTCCTCCCTCATTACAAATACCACCTTTCACTCACTTCCTATACAATCTGATTGTACAATCTCCTTTAGATCTCCCATCAGCTATGTAGTACAAGGGCCTGCCTGATTTGTTACAAATTGAATGGATTGTTCAGGTGTTACATCTATTCCATAGTTCTGGTAAATCTAAAGGAAATTGTACAGAGATTGTACCATCAGATTGCATAGTGTATGGCATCTTTGTACAAGTACATAGGAGGGAGAGGACAGAGACACTCAGTCATGAGGCCTCATTCACGTCTCCATCTAGAAAAAACTCACATTCCTGCATGTGTTTGTTTTGTGTGTTTTGGAGTGTTTTCACTCTTCATGCATAGGGCAGCCCATTCACTTGAATAGACTGCCCTCAGCGCAGCAATCGCCCCGGAGAAGCTCCAGAACTGCGTTACTGTAGTTTTCAGTGTGTTTGCCACACTCTGTCCAATCAGGCAGGCCCTTGCACTGCATCAGGGATGTCCCGTGGGCTGCATGTGGCCCCAGGGAAGTTAGCATGCACCCTGAGCCCATCCAAAGGGACGCTGGGGAAGTCAGACAAATTCACACATGGAGGAATGCCGGGAGTGCTGTGAAAACTTAGTTGGTGTGTAAAGGTGTGCTAATGAGGACAGCTGGTAAACTTATTTCTGGGTCATACTGGCTGGTCCGTCCTGTGTGTCTGTCCTTTGTCTACCAGGAAGTTTCTGAAGTGATCTGCAAACTACAGCCATGGATGGAGGCAAGGCCTGGTCTTCAAAACCAAAGAAAACTTATATTTCTGTGCAACAGAGGTACATTGGTACATAGGGGAGCTGGAAAAAAAAAATCTAGACCACAGGTGTCAAACAAGTTCCGCGGGCCGAACCTGGCCCTCCAAGGCCATTTCATGCGGCCCTCGCACCTCTCCTGCAGCTGCGGGAGAGCTCCAGCCCTCCTCTGGTCCTCCTCCAGACCCCTACTTTCTGCTTTCAAGCAATGCATCCAGCTTCTTCCCAGCAGCAGCATAAGGAAAAGGGATGTGCACTGTCATGTAAGGGAGAGTGGCGGACTCAACTTCTGATGGTGGGGTGGCTTTTGACATCTAATATATAGGGAGGGGATGCGCTGGACATCTAATCTTACAGATACAACCGTCCCTTTTGAGGGCAATCATATTGCTGATGCGGCCCACAATGAAATTGAGTTTGACTTATAATAAAAGTACTCCGATATCCACATATATATAAAAAGAGGAAGGAACGCTCATTGCACAGGCATCCAGGCAAAGCAATTTATTTAAATAAAAAATATACATATACACTCACATTTGATAGAGCATTGGCAAGCATAAAAGAAAACGACCAGCGTTTCTAACCGGCAAGATGGCCGCCACGTCTCCGCCCACGTCCTACGTTGCACGTCCCTAGCTCCACCCAACGTTTTGTCATGAAAATGCGTCATCAGGGGCCCCTTCCTCTTTTTATATATATGTGGATATCGGAGTACTTTTATTATAAGTACTAACGAGCGGATGTGATCTGTTGTATACCTTTTGGGAAGAGGATCAGTCTAGAGGATCAGTCCAACCTAATGTGGAGTGGATCCGTTTGTGCAGGAGGGATCAGTGGTGTTACTATCTAATACTCTCAATGTGTATGTATACCCTATACACTGATGGTAAGAGTCAGTATTATTGGGTGATGGTGATGGTCTCTGTCCTTAATGATATGAAGGCTTTCTAAGACGTGGACTTCGATTCGATCCAGCAGTCTACTATTTATGAACTCTTTATAATTTATCACTATATATTTTTTTGAGCGCTACACCTCTTCTTTTCATTACTGTTCATTGTACCCACCAATATAGTGTCAGCAGCTTCTTTTAATTAATTTTATTTACTTTTTGTGGATTTAGCGCAACAGATTTGTTAATTTTCAAGCAAATTTCGCCTGGTCCTTAAATCCAGGCAGAGTCTGATTCACTTGCAAAGTAAGTCCTCTTTGATGTTTAAATGAGTCACTGGACTTCAGAAAAATTTACCTTAATGCTTAGGCAAACTAGAGCTCCCAATTTTTTTCTTGCGCCTTTAGAGGGTGTTAGAGCTAACCCCCACCTAATCAAAAGGTCTGAGAGTGTGATGTAGGAGTGTTGGAATGTTTTATTATGCTCCAGCAAATACACCCTTAATGCCAATTATCCTAAATACATCTATATTTCCATCTGACAAGGTTTCACAATCTTACAAACATCATATTACTTAAGAGACCGAAATTAGGTTTGTTTGATATTAAACATGATATGGATCATGTGTACAAATCTCTTAGGAGGTCTGATGTATCTTATTAGCCTTCTGAATTTTTGTAATTTAGGTGTGTTTGGTGTCTGGTAACTTCCTATACATTAGTGAAACCATTTTTTTCAAATGCAAACTATTTTCTCAAATACCAAAAGAGTTAGACCACTTTCACACTGAGGCGCTTTTCAGGCGCTTTTCAGGCGCTTTCACGCTAAAAAAAGCACCTGAAAAGCTTACGAAAACGTATTTCCATTAAAATCAATGAATGCTTTCACACTGGGGCAGTGCACTGAAAAACACCCCTCTCCATTGAAATGAATTGAAAGCGCTTCAAAAGCGCCTGAAAAGCGCTTCAAAAGTGCTCAGTGTTTTACTGGCAGTTTTTCAAGCGCCTCAGTGTGAAAGAGGCCTTAGGGAACATGAGTAAAGTTTTGGATTGAGATGCAAGTTCAGTTTTTGCTCAAATAAAAGCAGACTAACAAATGTGTATTGCTCAACCTGCTCTTCTAGACCGTTTATGACAGAGCTGTTTACGATCTGCCATTTAAAGGTCTTTTAAAGACCCTGGCTAGTGGAGGTTGAAAACATCTATGCTTTCCTTCAACTTGTACTGTTTTTGTCAACTGTGCTGTATTGGTTTTTGTCAAATGTGTCACCTTACATGGCCTAGCCATTACTTTTGAGCAAAAAAGGAGGGTGTCACATTGTTCTCTACAATTCCTCTATTTTCTCCACGCTGTTTGGCATTTATCAAACCTCACTATCATCATAGTTTTCAAGGCAAAAAAATCTGCAAAGCAGAGGCATTTATTGTCGCCAAAATGCAGTGCAATATTTTGGGGCCACAAAAGAGCTCTTATATCAATAGTGTGGTTGTCATTTTTACCTTGAATTGTTGGGTTTGGTGCATTTATGCTGCTGCGATGCTGAAACACACTATACCTGCATTGGTGTTCTGTGATGAGTGGTACCCCAGCGCACCTTGAAAATGTATGTGCGCAGCAATGCACTGTCATGTGTGTTGCAAAAAATGTAGCCTGCTCTAATTTTGCAGGTGCTGTGCGTTTCAGCCCACTCATCTTGAAAGGGTTGTTTTAATACACCAAAATGCGCATCAACACACAGTGGGTTTGATTTACTAAGGAAAGGAAAAACGTACCGCTCAAAAGCTTAAGAATTTACCAAATAGCTGCTTCCGCCCGGTCACTCACACAGGTGCTGGCTCTGCACTGATGCATGGGAGAAAAAGAAACCCTGGACTGCCGCACTCTGTATAGACAGTTATTTATTCCAAAATTTCAAGTAAAAAATCCAAATTCAAAATAAATCCATAAATCCAAAACAACAAATGCAGATAGTGTGCATGCAGGGAAGGGTGGCTAACGCGTTTCACGTCACGAATTGACGCTTACTCATAGCTGATGATTCTAGTGCAAAATCTGGTGCAACTCAGAAAACCAATCAACTTCCAGATTTTTTTTTGTCAAAGCTTAATTGAACAAGCTGAAGTTAGGAGCTGATTGGCTACCATGCACAGCTGCACCAGATTTTGCACTTTCCAGTTTTAGAAATACAACCCCAATGCGTGGGCTACAGCTACGTTTTTCTCAGGTTTCGTTTATAGAAGGTCAAGAAAAACATAATTTCCAGTCATATGCAGAAGAATTGGAAAAAAAACCTTAAGTGGTGATGACTGGCTATCTGAAGTGAACACAGGTTCATATAATTTCAGCTCAGTTCACTATGTACTTGAAGTGCACCTTGTCTTAAGACAATGACCGTTAACATTTGATGCATTCTTAACAAGCAGTAAAGAAGCTGTAAAAAAACAAACCCTCGCTGACCTTTCCAGCTGCCTCACAAAAAACAACTTCTAAAGTTGGGTTTCAGTTGGTTTCTAATAGGGATGAGCCGAACACCCCCGGGTTCGGTTCGCACCAGAACCTTCGAACGGACCGAAAGTTTGCGCGAATTTTCGAACCCTATTCGTTATAATGGACGCGAACGTTCGAAATCAAAATTGCTAATTACAACGGCCAATATGCATGTTAATGTTATAAAACAGGTTTGGGGACCCGGGTCCTGCCCCAGGGGACATATATCAATGCAAAAAGAAATTTTAAAAACTAAAGTTTTTTCGGGAGCAGTCATTTTAATGATGCATAAAGTGAAAAAAAAAAAAGTGAAATTTTCCTTTAAATACGGTACCTGGGGGGTGTCTAAAGTATGCCTGTGAAGTGGCATGTGTTTCCCGTGTTTAGAACTGTCCTTGCACAAAATGACATTTGTAAAGGAAAAAAAGAAGCCATTTAAAACCACTTGCGGCTTTAATGTCATGTCTTGTCCTGGCCGCCATATGGCTGAAAATCCTTGAGAAAAATGGCATGGCTACCCCATCACCCCCCCCCCACCCCAGCCCCTTTGGGTCTTGTATGGATACTAAGGGGGACCCCGCACCCAAAATAAAACCCTATACCTACAACCCTATATACTCTGAACAGCAGTATATAGGTGGTGCAAACAAGACATGGACTGTAGGTTTGTTCTTAAGTAGAATCTGAACAGGTACATTATGAAGTGTAGCTACATCCCAAAAAAATCAATTTTTAAGCTTTTTGGAGAACATAGGGAGGGGTTATCACCCCTGTAACATTTGCTGTCTTTGCACATCTGTTCAGAACATGTCACCTCACTTTCCGTCCCAATGACAAATGTTTTTGGAAAAGTGGGGTTTTAATTGAAACAAGGATTGGTGATAAAGCATCAGTAGAGAGGAGATACCTTTTTCCCAAATTAAATCTAACAGGATAGAATTTTCCTTCCTAGGGGTAGATTTCCTCTCACTTCCTGTTTTCTCTTGCCGTTTGCAAGTAGGAGTCGTTTGTAAGTTGGATGTTTGAAAGTAGGGGCCTGCCGTATATACTCTGCAGAAATTTGCCCTATTAGATGTTGGTGTAGCCACAAGACTGGTGGGCACAGGAATGGGCCCTGCTGTGAGTTAATAGATCAAGATTTGTACTTGCATGCACCTGTTGAACCGGGAAGAAAAATTGGGCCTTTGGTGGTGGTGGTGGTGGTGGTGGACGGTGTTGCCACAAGACTGTAAGCCCTCACAGTTACTCTTGGTGGGTGCAGGAATGGGCCCTGCTGTGAGTTATTAGATCAAGATTTGTAATTGCATGCACCTGTTGAACAGGGCAGAAAAATTGGGCCTTTGGTGGTGGTGGTGGTGGTGGACGGTGTTGCCACAAGACTGTAGGCCCTCATAGTTACTCTTGGTGGGCGCAGGAATGGGCCCTGCTGTGAACTATTAGATCAAGATTTGTAATTACACGCCCCTGTTAAACAGGGGCTGAAAAATTGTGCCTTAGGCATTGGTGCTGGTGCCACAACACTGCAACCCCTCACAGATACTGTACTTGGAGCACAGCAGTCACACCTGTTGCGAAGCATCTTTTTAAAAAATTGTAATTACACGCCCCTGTTATACAGGGGCTGAAAAATTGTGCCTTAGGCACTGGTGCTGGTGCCACAACACTGCAACCCCTCACAGATACTGTACTCTGAGCACAGCAATGAGACCTGTTGCAAAGCATTGCCTAAAAATTGTAATTACACGCCCCAACAGGGGCTGAAAAATTGTGCCTTAGGCACTGGTGCTGGTGCCACAACACTGCAACCCCTCACAGATACTGTACTCTGAGCACAGCAGTCACACCTGTTGCGAAGCATCTTTTTAAAAAATTGTAATTACACGCCCCTGTTATACAGGGGCTGAAAAATTGTGCCTTAGGCACTGGTGCTGGTGCCACAACACTGCAACCCCTCACAGATACTGTACTCTGAGCACAGCAATGAGACCTGTTGCAAAGCATTGCCTAAAAATTGTAATTACACGCCCCAACAGGGGCTGAAAAATTGTGCCTTAGGCACTGGTGCTGGTGCCACAACACTGCAACCCCTCACAGATACTGTACTCTGAGCACAGCAGTCACACCTGTTGCGAAGCATCTTTTTAAAAAATTGTAATTACACGCCCCTGTTATACAGGGGCTGAAAAATTGTGCCTTAGGCACTGGTGTGGTGGCATGGATCATTGAGGAGGAGGAAGAGGATAGTCAGTGAACATAACAGGACAGTCACTCAGCATCAGCATAGGCAGTCTTGAAGGGATGTGACATTATAAATTATTCCGTTATATCCGCTTCAGGTGTCTGGTAGCTGGTGGTGATCCAAGACTGATTCATTTTTATGAAGGTCAGTCGATCAACCGAGTCGGTGGACAGGCGCACCCTATGATCGGTGACAAATCCTCCAGCAGCACTGAATGTGCGTTCGGAAAGAACGCTGGATGCAGGACAGGCCAGTAGCTCAATTGCATACTGTGCAAGCTCTGGCCAGTGATCCATCCTCAGGACCCAGTAAGCCAGAGGATTTTCGGTGGGAAAGGTGTCCAAGTCTGACCTTGCCCCTAGGTATTCCTGCACCATGTATATCAGACGCTGGCGATGGTTGCTGGAACCGATCATACCTTGGGGCTGCGGACTAAAAAATTGTCTGAACGCATCGGTCAGACGTCCACCTTCCCCACCGCTCCTTCTGCTACTGACCGAAGCCTCAGCAACTCGTCGTCCAGGACCAGGAGTTTGTAACCTCCCAGTTTCTGGGAACGCGTTGCACAGACCTTTCTGCAAGGCCTCCCTGAGATGTCTCATCCTCTGCTCCCTCTGCGACGGCAAGATAAGGTCCGCAACCTTACCCTTGTACCGTGGATCAAGGAGAGTGGCCAGCCAGTAATGGTCACTCTCCTTGATCCGAAGAACACGAGGATCCTTCCGCAGGCTTTGCAGGATCAGGGAGGCCATGCAGCGTAGGTTAGCTGAGGCATTCGGTCCGGAGTCTTCTGGGTCACTGAGGATGACATGATCGCCAGCCACCTCCTCCCAGCCACGTACAAGTCCACTGGTTTGTTGGGACTGTACATCATCCCTAAAAGACTGCTGCTGCTGATGCTGAGTGCCAGGCTCCACCTCCATGCTCACACAATCCTCCTCCTCCTCCTCCTCCTCCTCCTCCTCTTCCTGTGTGATGGGTGGGACAGAAGGAACATTGTCTGGATAAAGGGGGCCTTGAGAGACAAGGAAGTCCTCCTCTTCCTGCCTCTGTTCTGCCTCAAGTGCCCTGTCCATTATCCCACGCAGCGTATGCTCCAACAGGTGGACAAGAGGTACAGTGTCACTGATGCATGCACTGTCACTGCTCACCATCCTCGTGGCCTCCTCAAATGGTGAGAGGACAGTGCATGCATCCCTGATCATGCTCCACTGGCGTGGGGAAAAAAAGCCAAGCTCCCCTGACCCTGTCCTGGTGCCGTAGTCGCAAAGGTACTCATTGATGGCCCTCTGCTGCGTGTGCAGTCGCTGCAGCATGGCCAACGTTGAGTTCAGCCTGGTGGGCATGTCACATATTAGGCGGTTCTTGGGCAGGTTCAGCTCCTTTTGCAGCTCAGTCAGCCGAGCACTGGCATTATAAGATCGGCGGAAATGCACACAGACTTTCCTGGCCTGCCTCAGGACATCCTGTAAGCCTGGGAACCTGCCCAAGAACCGCTGCACCACCAGGTTGAGGACGTGAGCCATACAGGGCACATGGGTGAGCTGCCCCTGTCGCAGGGCGGAGAGGAGGTTGGTGCCATTATCAGAAACGACCATTCCTGGCTTAAGCTGGCGTGGCGTCAACCACCTCTCGGCCTGCCCCTGCAGAGCTGCCAGAACCTCTGGCCCAGTGTGGCTCCTGTCCCCCAAACACACCAGCGCAAGCACGGCATAGCATCTTTTTGCCTGCGTACTCGCGTAGCCCCTTGTACGCCTACGGAGCACCGCTGGTTCCGAGGACAGAGCACTCGAAGAGGACATGGAGGAAGAAGAAGAGGAGGGGGTGGAGGAGAGAGGTGTGTCACAACCAGTAGTAGCATTTTGGAGGCGTGGTGGCGGAACAACCTCCAACACTACTGCACCTTGTCCTGCATCCCTCCCAGCTACCAATAGAGTGACCCAATGGGCCGTGAAAGAAAGATAACGTCCCTGTCCATGCCTGCTGGACCATGAGTCAGCGGTAATATGCACCTTACCGCTGACCGCCCTGTCCAGCGAGGCATGGACATTGCCTTCCACATGCCAGTAGAGAGACGGAATTGCCTTCCGTGAGAAAAAGTGGCGTTTGGGAACCTGCCACTGAGGAACCGCACATTGAACAAACTCACGGAAGGGGGCCGAGTCTATCAACTGAAAAGGCAGCAGTTGAAGTGCTAGCAATTTAGCCAAGCTAGCATTCAACCGCTGGGCATGTGGATAGCTGGGAGTATACTTCTTTCGACGGTCCAGCAGCTGGGGCAGGGAAATTTGCCTGCTACAATCGGACGTCGGTGTACTGCAAGTACTTGGTTGTGACACACCTAATTCTACACCTTCAGTCCTCTCAGAGCAGCTTTCAGAGAGGACTGAAGATATAGTGGGGATGGAGATCCCAGCTGATGAGGAGCAAGGAGAGGTCCGCTTTGTTCTTTGGTGTGGGTCTTTTATGTGTGCTTGCCAACGAGCTGCATGGCAGGTCGACATATGTCTGCTCATGCTTGTGGTGCCCAAGCGGCTGATGTTTTGGCCACGCGAGATACGCTTGAGACAAATATTGCAAATAGCAGTGGTGCGATCTGATGCACTCGTCTCAAAAAAGGCCCACACCAAAGAACTTTTGTGATAACGTGCAGAGGCAGCGCCCTGCACAGGCGGAGCTCTGCGGTGTGGTACAGTTGCTGTGCTGGCCTCTAGCTGGCCTCCAGGGGGCATCCTGCCTCGTTGGACATGTGACGCTGCATCCTCCTCCTCCTCCTCCTCTCTCCCTTCAGGCACCCACGTGGAGTCAGTGACCTCATCATCCCCTCCCTCTTCACCACTAGAGCAAACCTGGCAGTAAGCTGCAGCTGGTGGAACACCACTGCCAGATTGCTGTCCTTCAGCATCCCCTTTCTCTGCGCGCACACTACTGACTTCCTCAAGCTGGGTATCATCATCCGAGCCTTCGAATCGTTGGGCATCCTCCTGGAGCATGTACCCAACACTGTGCTCAAACAGTTCGGGGGACTCCTCAGGAGGACATGGTGGGTCTAGGGAAGGGGTGGCTGATGATGCCATTGAGTACGCGTTGGCAGCTGCTCTGCCAGTACCCTGAGCCTGGGTGAGAGAGGATGAGGAGGATGAGGAGGGCTTGGTCATCCATTCTACCAAGCCTTCGGCATGATGCGGCTCCACATGTCCAGCTGCCGAAAACAAAGACAAGCGTGTCCCATGGCCACGTGCTGATGACGATGCACGACCACGTCCACGGCCAGCACTGTTGTCTCTAGAAACAGAGCCTGCCTGCCCTGTGTTCTTGCCTCGGCACGCTCTGCCTCTCCTTGGCGGTCTTCCAGCCATTGTAGTCGGTAGTGTATATAGTATAAAAAATAGAACTCCTATGTGTGCTCACAACACACTGTAGGTCCTATGGGTGCTGACACTAACACACTATAGGTACTATGTGTGCTGCTGACAAGAAAATATAGGAGCTCTGTTTGCTGCCACTAACACACTAGAAGTCCTATGGGTGCTGCTGAGAAGAAAATATAGGAGCTCTGTTTGCTGCCACTAACACACTAGAAGTCCTATGGGTGCTGCTGAGAAGAAAATATAGGAGCTCTGTTTGCTGCCACTAACACACTAGAAGTCCTATGGGTGCTGTTGGGGTGCAATGCTGTGCTAACAGCACTGCGGTTGGTACTACTGCAATACTGTACTAACAGTAAGCACGCACCAGACTAATCCCCAGCAGCAGCTAATAACACACTAACTGTGCAATCAGCAGCAATGAACGATCAATGACTTAGGTAGCAATGGTTTAGCAAAGAAATAGCCAATGGTTTAGCAAAGAAGAGCAAATCTTTCAGTATCAAGCAAAGACAGAATCAGCAGACTAATCTCTCCTAAAGCCGGAACTCATGTGACCGGGGCCGATGGCGTGGCGGCCTTTTAAATGGTGGGGCGTGTACTAAAGCCCCTGAGCTGTAATTGGCTACAGGCGTCCTGCCTGTAGCCAATTATTGCTCTCCGAGTTTCGGGCGCTGTGATTGGCCAAGCATGCGGGGTCACAGTGCATGCTTGGCCAATCATCAGCCAGCAATGCACTGCGCCGGCCGCGCCGGCCGCAATGCATTGCGGGGCCGCTCGCATCACACGAATGTGATGCGAACGGCCCAAATAGTTCTGGGCTCGACGAGCGAGCGAACGCCCGATGCTCGATTCGAACATGGGTTCGAATCGAGCACCGGGCCCATCCCTAGTTTCTAAGGCCTTTTTCACATTGGTGGCAGACTTTATCGCCCATTGAAAAGCACTCTGCAGTGAATCACTTTTTCAGAGGTGGTTTAGAGCCAGTTAACAGGCATTAGGGGGCAATGATATTGGGTAGAAGAATCCGCGCTATGGACAGAAATTGATGTGGATGTATAGCTTGCTGCCTCCACTGTGTCTGCTAGCAAGGTAGGGTCAGGAATGGGTATGGTGGTTTAGAAGTGGATGTGGCGCTGCTTGTGTCAGTATGTATGTAATGTGCAAAAAAGTGAGTTTGTGGGTCCATTGAACGCATAGCATCCCTGACTTTCAGTTGCTTATATGCTTATGAGAATCTATCTAAATGTAAGTGCAATACCTCTACTTTTAAAATAAACTTTGTCAAACAGTTACGCTATGAAGCTTGCCTTTGATGTTCCCACATACATGTGAGATTGGAAGGAGAGGCAGTTTCTTTGTGGACCTGGATATATAAAGGCAGCTCTATCGGTGGACTTGGATATCTAGATACAGCCAGGAAGGGCTGTAAATTATGGTTACCCCTATAAGGGGAGGGGAGAGATCTCTGGATGAGTGGAACAAAGAGAGGGGGGACCATGTGTGGAGAAATCAGGCACACCGCATGACCTTTTGGCCACAGCAGATTACTGTATATATTTTTTTTGTTCAGCATTATTAATCCAAGGACTGGTTTATGTTTACACATATTGTTTGGGGCACTATTCAGCACTTGTCACTTTTTGCTTTGCTTTTGGTTTAAATTACCAAAAGGAGTTTTTTTTGGACTTCCTATACACAGCACTGGTCACTTTGTTTTAAAATGTTAAATGCCATTTGCACAAAATTATGCATGAATTACAATCTTTTATTTAAAATGCCATTTGCACAAAAATTTGAATGAATTACGTATTTTGATTGAAACACTGTTCAATATATTCATTTTAGCTATTGCCAACATTAGTGTATCAAGTTTCTCACTTTTTTTTACAAGGTATGTACTGACACGAGCAGCGCCACATCCACTTCAAAACACCATACCCATTAAGGGGGCAATACTGCCATGTCCTAAATGCTTTTATATAATCCCAATGGGGATTTTATATTGAACTACTGCACTGAAACTGCCATAGCCGCATTTGGTACCGGTTGCAGCACAGTCCCATTGACAATGGATGAGTTTCACATGCAGTGCCGCCTTTAAAACTTGACACATTGAATTAAGATTGCTAAGACAGAAGAGGGTCGGGACTTTGTATGAAGCATGCGGATTGAGAGCCAAACAGAGCTAGTAAATCAAATAATATAAGATTTATTAAATATTATACAGTAAAATACATAAGACATCATGGTACATATTCCATCATCCAACATGATTAGTTAGTTCATTAGCATTGATTCGTAAGTGAAATGAGTAAAACAATAAAAACATGAGGTATAACTGCATGATAAATATTATTTGGCATCTGAAGCTCGACGCGTTTCGCGGCTATCATGCCGCTCATCAGGAGCTGATTATTAATGGATGTCTACAATACAAGAACATAGTATCAATTGATAGGTTAGGCTTATATAAAGGGGGGAGAGAAATATGCACTTTAATCTACAGCCCATACTCACAGGTCGGGTGATGGCATGGGCGCGGCAGGGGACATGTAGGCGGCCGGGGACACGGTCTGGCACGGGAGCTGAGGCGGCATGACAGGTGGCGCAGCAAGGAGGAAGTCATCCTTGTGTACACTGAGTATGTGATCTTCACCAGGGTCAAGGGGCACATGCAGAGAGACTCCTGGACCATCTGAAAATGAAAGTGAAGTGCAAAGAAAATGGTGGGTTAAATTGCTGAGGGGTGATGAGCCCTACGTTCAGCAGTGAAAAGATGAAAAAATAGATGTGAATGAGCAGGGATAATAAAGAACGGAATAGCATAGCTGAAATATATGATGGTGTAGCTATGTTAAAAGCAACAGAGTGCTCCAACGTTGAGAACGCCATCAATGAAAAGTGAGAGGGATGAAACATGAAAGAAGGGTAAATGTATGACGGTGAGCTTGTTGAGAGCAATGAGGATGCTCCAACATAGAAACACCGTCGTGAGGGGATTAAGAGAAAGGGGGGAAAAAACAGAAAGAAAAGAAGAAAAGGAGAGGGCAAAGAAAAAGGAAAGAAAGAAGGGAAAGAAAAGGAAAGGCACCGCCTGAGGTGTATGATAGTGAAGCTGTGCTGGAGACACGGAAAAACTCCAACATGTGTACGCTATCATTGATGTGTGATAGTGAAGCTGTGTTGCAAACAAAAAAATATGCTCCAACAAAAGGGACACTGTCATAGTGAATAGGGGGGACTGAGTGCCAACAAGAATGTGCGTGAAAGGAAATGAGAAGGGAGAAGGACAGAAAAGAGTGTGTGGTAATGAGTTTACCTGAATGGAAGGAGTTGAGGGTGCATTTTTGCCTAATGCGAGATGTTGCTGGTTCCTCAACCCCTGACTATGTGTGTTGGTGCCTGTGTCAGGGGAGAGATACCTGCCTCGCCACGAGAATCCTGTTGCCGCCAACGTCACGCTGGCGAGTATGGGGGAGGAGAGGCGCCATCTCCCAGGCAGCAAGCGGCCGGCAAGTGGCGCCAAAAAACTCACTCCCCCCTATTGACTGCCAGGTGGAGAACTCGGCGCTCATGTGATGACATCAACCTAGGTGGACGCCAGGCATGACGTACCGGATGCGTGACGCCGATGCGCAGCTGGGCAACCGCCCCATCCCCCATGGGAAGGGGACAAGGGGAGGGGCCCCTGCTGCGCATCGCAGCTCCCAATGTCAGAAAGGGCCCCAACTCACACCACTGGGCCCACCACGTCACGCCCCGAACAACACCGGACCCGTGAGCTGGGGTGTCTACATAGATCATATTTTGTTTAAAGAATGTCAAAATAAAGAAACATTATCTTCACTTGGCCTACAGTATGGTAGGGGAAGATAGCATAGCGAGGCATCATACCAATGGCAACGTAAACAGACCCAAGTGGCCATCTTCGTTTGTAGGTCAGGGGGCAGTAAAAACACACAATAACCACCTGCTTGCTGTCTGTCCCATAGGAGTGTTACTTCTACAGGGCGGCAGCTGTGCGCCGGATCACGTATAAATATATATATATCTATACATTTATAGCCGGCTCTTCTGGGTAGGGGGTGCATGCTTGCTGTTGGCGCCTCGCTCCCACTGTGATTATACATAGCGGGAGCCGATCAGCGGTTGCCCACCGATCATTCATTACACAGGCAAAATGGCAGTCTGCCTTATATGACAGGAAGCCAGGAAAATCTATGGGTTGTGTCCAAGATGGGAGATATATTTGTCCCAGGTTTATGCTGTACACTGATTGCTTTTGGGTTTCTGATAGGTAGTGAGCCTGTTTGGGGCTCCCTGAGGATAACAAGCTCAGGTGTAACAGATGAAGCACTCAGGGCTCTACAAAACTCCCTGGTTGCTTCAACAAGGGGCTCCACCCTGGAACCAGATTCCTGTGTAGGACTGGGGAGCAGCTTCTTCTGAGCGGTGAGATTAAGTCTGTAGGACTAAAAGACCTTGTTTTTCTGTGTGAAAGACAAGTTTTTGGGCAGCGGTAGGCTGTTCCAGACCAGGTAGATAGGTTCCTGTGTTTTGCAGTTAGGTGCCTGTTTTGTTTTATTTTTGCGGTTGTTGATACCTGCACTTGTAACCACCGACTAAACCACTGTTTTGTTTTCACAAAGATCCTGCTGTCTATCCATGCCTACTTCACTGTGCTGTGACCCATCCAGGGGGTCCTGCACACCCTGCTACTGAGCTAATCCCTTACACATGGTGGAGGTTTGTGGGGCAGGTGAAGTAAGGCCAGCATGAGGAGATACTGAGACAGCTGGCTTTAGCAAATGCAAATCAACAGCAGGCAAAACGCAGGTTTGCAACAGAGCCTTGCCGGTCAACAAAAGGCTCACCAAAAGAGCTTTGCAGCTCAACAGCAAATCAACAGCAAGCAAATACAGGTTTGCAACAGAGTGTAGCAGCCCAGCAAAAAGCCCTAGAACAGGCGGAGGCCCGCCATAGAGAATTGCTGTCACAGCAGGAAAAGAGACACCAGCAGCAAATTGAGGTCATCATGAAACAGCTTCAGCAGAGACAGCAGACCAAGGCTGGGAGTCATGCCAGTAACATACCGACTTTTCGGTAAAGCCAGCCCTCAAAAATTACACTCGCCTGCTCGCATTTTGCAAGTGAATTTTGATGGCTGGCGAGGAAGGGCTGCCTGGAAGAGGGGGGGCGAGCACCGCCGGCATGCGGGGTTGTATGGGAGTCTCTCTCCCAGTGCTCGCGGAGGGGAAGAGAGGAGAGCAGGCGGCCAGATCATCACAGCGCAGGGAACATCACTCGCGGCTTTTATTTCAATTGCAGTGTGTTCCCCGCACTCGCTGTGACACACAGCCCCGCCCCCTGGTCCTGGGACTTTGATAGACAGATCACGAGTGACGTGTATCAAAGTTCTCCGGCCAGGGGGCGGGGCTGTATGTCACGCTGAGCGGCGGGAACACACAGCAATTGAAGTGAAAGCTGTGATGTTCCTCTGCGCTCTCATCATCCACCGGTAATCCACTCCCTCTCCTCTGTTCCCCTGCATGAAGGACACAGATAGGCAGCATGAAGGGCACAGATAGGCAGCATTATCTGTGTTCTTAATGCTGCCTATCTATGTTCTTAATGCTGCCTATCTGTGTTCTTAATGCTGCCTATCTGTGTTCTTAATGCTGCCTATCTGTGTTCTTAATGCTGCCTATCTGTGTTCTTAATGCTGCCTATCTGTGTTCTTAATGCTGCCTATCTGTGCCCTTCATGCTGCCTATCTGTGCCCTTCATGCTGCCTAAGGACACAGATAGGCAGCATGATGGACACAGATAGGCAGCATGATGGACACAGATAGGCAGCATGATGGACACAGATAGGCAGCATGATGGACACAGATAGGCAGCATGATGGACACAGATAGGCAGCATGATGGACACAGATAGGCAGCATGATGGACACAGATAGGCAGCATGAAGGGCACAGATAGGCAGCATGAAGGGCACAGATAGGCAGCATGAAGGGCACAGATAGGCAGCATGAAGGGCACAGATAGGCAGCATGATGGGCACAGATAGGCAGCATGATGGGCACAGGCAGCATGATGGGCACAGATAGGCACCATGATGTACACGGGCAGGCTGCATTGGTGCACACAGGCAGGCTGCATTGGTGCACACGGGCAGGCTGCATTGGTGCACACGGGCAGGCTGCATTGGTGCACACGGGCAGGCTGCATTGGTGCACACGGGCAGGCTGCATTGGTGCACACGGGCAGGCTACATGGTGCACATGGGCAGGCTACATTAAAGGACACAGGCAGGCTGCATTGGTGGACACGGGAAGACTGCATTGGTGGAAACGGGAAGACTGCATGGTGCACATGGGCAGGCTGCATTGGTGCACACGGGCAGGCTGCATTGATGCACATGGGCAGGCTGCATTGATGCACATGGGCAGGCTGCATTGGTGCACATGGGCAGGCTGCATTGGTGCACACGGGCAGGCTGCATGGTGCACATGGGCAGGCTACATTAAAGGACACAGGCAGGCTGCATTGGTGGACACGGGAAGACTGCATTGGTGGAAACGGGAAGACTGCATGGTGCACATGGGCAGGCTGCATGGTGCACACGGGCAGGCTTCATTGGTGGACACAGGAAGGCTGCATGGTGCACATGGGCAGGCTACATTAAAAGGGAAAATGTAAAATATACTGCGCTGTCCAATTAGTGAGAAATGGTAAAAATGTTGTTGTATTTTTGGATTCAGGTAGCCTGGTTACCTTGGTAAAAACCAAACTGGTGGTGAGAAAAACCTTGCACCCTAGGAAAATGGCGGACATTTGTGTACATGGGTCGACTCTAGAGTATCCAGTGGCTACGGTATCCTTTAAAACCTCCCTCGGTAACCTGTGTCACCAGGTGGGTTTGGTTCCACAACTACCACATGACGCCATTGTGGAAAGGGATTTCCCAATATTCTGGGAGCTCTGGGATTGCCCAGATTCAGCATTAAGTGGTTCTTCGGGGCCTGAAGGTTCTACTAAGGAATCCTCTAAGTGTGAAGATTCTCCCGAGTTCCCCTCGTCAGTCTTAGCAGGGGAAACAACAGGGCCTAGGGAAGAGCCTGCAACCTCAAAAGAGGAACAGTGACCACTAGTGTTTGATGATATAAAGGTACACAGAGAAAGTTTTGCCACTACACATATGAAGGACCCCACATTACTAAGGGCCCAGGAGAATATAGATGGGGAATTAGTTAACCCTGACGAGAGGATTGCCCTCCCTTACTTCATCATGGAAAGGAACCTGTTATATCAGGTGTCACAGAGGGTAGAGGAAACCATTGAGCAACTGGTCCATGGGCACATTCTTGGGGGACATTTAGGAGCTTAAAAGACTCAGGAAAGATTTACCCAGAGGTTCTATTGGCCTGGGATCACTAAGGTAGTGGAAATGTACTGTTCCTCCTGTCCAGTGTGTCAGATTCCTGCACCAATGCCACATTTTTGTAGGCCTTTGGCACCTCTGCCCATCATTGAGGTCCCTTTTGAGAGGAATGCCATGGATTTGGTTGGCCCCTTGCTGAAATCCACGAGAGGGCACTAGCACATCTTGGTGATAATGGACTATGCCACCCGTTACCCAGAAGCAATTCCTCTCCGAAACACCTCTGCCAAAACCATTGCCCAAGAGCTATTTCAGGCTTTCAGCTGTGTGGGCCTTCCTAAAGAAGTACTTACTGACCAGGGCACTCTGTTAATTTCTAGAGTAACCAAAGAGCTTTACAAACTTCTGAAAGTGACCCAATTATGTACTTCAGTGTATCACCCTCAAACATGGGATTGGTTGAACTGGTATCAGTGAGGGGGTGGAGGGGCCCGGGTACAGGGCATGTGCACGGACCCATCTACAAGTTAGGTGGGAAGCTCCGAGGGGGAGACATACTCGGAGTGTCTCTGGGTAGGGGGGGAGGGGAGGTAAAAATGTATTTTTCTTTTTTTTTTCTCTCTTTTTCCTTATTTTGGTCATGGGCAAGGAGTACAAGATATGGCTGGTATTTTGAGAGATGACTACACCATTAAAAATTGTATCATATAACGTGAGGGGACTGTGTTCACAGCATAAAAGGGGCCACCTATGGCATGAATTGCATCATTATGCTGCGGATATAGTGTTTTTACAAGAAACGCATTTCAGGGAGGGGTCTATACCTGTTATGCCTGGACACATGTTCAATCACTGGTACCATGCAACATCGCCTATTGCTAGAGCAAGGGGGGTTACGATTGCTTTCAGGAAAACTTGCCCATGGGTATTGGAGTCTGTACAAGCTGATAGAGAAGGTCGCTTTTTACTTGTGAAAGGTACAATAAATAGTCAGCGATATACATTTGCTGCGATTTATGCACCAAATATAGGGACAATTAATTTTCTTGCAAAAATGTTGAAGATGTTGGAGAAATTTAGGGAAGGCTGTTTGATCTTGGGCTGAGACTTCAATATTGTGTTGGACCCAAGTTTGGACACAACATCAGGAAAAACATCTCTATCCTTTAGAGCCTTAAAGCACCTAAAACAACTTTTGCGCACTCAACACCTGGTTGATAGCTGGCGGGTAATGCACAATGGAGTAAAGGACTATAGTTATTACTCCAAAACACATAAAATGTACTCGCGTATAGATGTATTTATGGTAGATCAATTTTATTTAGAAAAGGTCCGAAAGTGTACTATTGAATCCATAACCCTCTCGGATCATGCCCCAATAACGTTGACACTCTCTCCGACCCAGGCAGGCTATATAGAACGGACCTGGAGATTGAACGAATCAATATTAGATAATAAAAAGATAACTGAGGAACTGTCAGTTAAAATGAGAGAATATTTTGAGAGGAATATACCAGGTGAGGTGTCAGATCAGGCAGTATGGGAGGCCCATAAAACGGTGATAAGAGGAGAACTAATAGCCTATGGGGCCCACATTAAGAAGGAAAGAAGGAAGGAAGTGACAGGTTTATTAGAGAAAAATCAATGTACTGGAGATTAGACTTGTGCACAACGGAAAAATTCGTTCCGTTTCGGTTCGTTTCTTTCCGGTCCTGTTGATTCGTAATCATTCGTATTTTTGCAAGCGACATTTTTCGTTGAATTTTTTGTTGCTTTATAATTCGTACTTTCGGTAGAGTACGTTGTTTTTCGTTGATTCTGGACACAACTCCTACTTTCGTAACTTTTTTTGGGTTCGTACTTTCGGTAGAGTACGTTGTTTTTCGTTGATTCTGGACACAACTCCTACTTTCGTAACTTTTTTTGGGTTCGTTGATTCGTAATTTTCCGTGTCTCTCTCACAACGACGCTGCCTATTATGCCTAATGTGCTTCGAATGGATTTGTACTTTTCTAAATACATTGCGGTTATTTGTAACGATTCGAAATCTCGTATTTTACTTTCGTTTTTAACATGCGGCTATAGGCTCCGCCCCTGTACACCATTTTGAGAGGGTTCAGCACGGTGAGGGAGAAGCAGAGAGTAGAGCAGAGTGAGTGTTATTGTGCTTCGAATGGATTCGAAATCTCGTATTTTACTTTCGTTTTTTACATGCGGCTATAACCTCCGCCCCTGTACACCATTTTGAGAGGGAGTTCAGCACGGTGTGGGAGAAGCAGAGAGCAGAGCAGAGTGAGTGTTATTGTGCTTCGTATGGATTCGTACATTCGTAACTTTTTCATAACGAATTATGCCGAAGACATTCGGGCATTCGCTATTTGCGGTATAATTTATTTCGGATTCGGTCTTATTCGTAATTGCTTTGTTCGGAAATTCGAATGCTTCCGAATGTCCGAAAGTTGCTAAATTCGGACGAATTTCAATTCGTTACGAAACGAATTGCACAAGCCTACTGGAGATTAAACATAAAAAAAACATTGACCCCTTAGAGACCCAACAATTAGAGAACCTTCGAGCAGAATTCGCACAATGTTTAGACCGAAAAATGAATAATAAATATAGATAATTTGCTCATAGGTTCTATGAGCAAGGAAACAAATGCGGTCGGTTATTGGCTAAACAACTTAAAAAGAAACAAGAATCTAGACATGTCCATAACTTATTAATCCGAAACAAAAAGATAGTGGAAACCCAGGCCATAGCAAAAGAATTTCACAGATTCTATGAAACACTATACAATATTCAGACAACTGAGACTTCACCAAAAGAAGATAGAGAGGATCAAAGAAGGGAGGAGACACGAAATTATATTAGGGAATCATTATTGCCCACCCTATCAAAGACAGCTACAGCAGAAATGGAACATTCAATTACGGTTGAAGAGTTGAGCAGAGCAATAGCAGCCTTGCCGATAGGTAAAAGCCCTGGCCCAGATGGCTTGACAAATACCTACTATAAAAAATTCTCCTCTGAGCTGATAAGACCGTTATGCAAGTACCTTAATACAATTAATGCGACTAATTTGTTGCCTTCAGAAGCCCTGTTGGCGTACATTACTGTACTCCCGAAGGAAGGGAAAGATCCGCAGCACTGCGCTAATTATAGGCCTATTTCTCTGCTCAACTCGGATACTAAACTGCTGGCCAAAATCCTAGCGCTGCGATTGCAAGAATATATCGGGGAACTAGTGCATCCAGACCAGACAGGCTTCATGAAAGGTCGTGAGGCAAGGGATAACACCATCCGGGCACTTCACCTTCTTCATTGGATGAAATATGGCCCAGAGAAGACCCCAAAGATCGTACTATCAATAGATGCTGAAAAAGCTTTCGATAGGGTGAACTGGGGCTTTATGAGCGGAGTACTGAGAGGGGTGGGCCTGGGTGACCGCATGATGGGATGGATAATGGCCCTTTATGTAAACCCAAAAGCAAGGGTTAAAGTAAATGGCACATTATCAGATTATCTTGACATAGGAAATGGGACAAGACAGGGTTGTCCACTTTCACCACTGATATTTGCTATAATATTAGAACTATTTCTTTGTAAGATTAGAAGTAATGGGCAGATATTAGGGACATGTATTGGGGATGTGGAACACAAAGTATCAGCTTATGCTGACGATTTATTATTTTATCTTTCAACACCACAGACATCCTTGACAGCTCTTATGCAGGAAGTGGATAGATATGTGTATCTATCTAACTTTAAAATTAATTTTGAAAAATCAATATTTTTACCCAGCCATGTACCTCAAGAGATGGCAAGGATGGTGAAGAGGGTGTACCCCTTTGTATGGAAGAAGGACTCCTTGTTCTACTTGGGGGTACACATTACCTCAGACCAAAAAATATTATATAACCTTAATTATGCATCCCTAATGGCCAGGATAGTGGGGGACTTAAAGAAATGGACAGGACAATACCTAACATGGTTCGGAAGGGTAAGCGCCATTAAAATGGGTATACTACCTAGAATTATCTATATTTTACATACAGTCCCGATTAAATTACCAGAGACCTTTTTTAAACAGATACGGAAGGCTTTTGTAGCATTCGTGTGGAATGACAAACGACCAAGGTTGGCATATGACATCTTGCGCAGAAGTAAGGCAGAGGGAGGAATGGGGTTGCCAGATATATCAGTGTATTATAAGGCTATGTCGCTGGTTCGAATTTTAAACTGGTGTCATGATTCCTCTAATAAAATGTGGGTCCCACTAGAAAAAACAATAGCAGGGAGGAACCTTGCAGGGGCCCCTTGGATCCTGAGTACGTTCAGAGGACTCTCGAAATGGACATCTCCCCTGACCTGGAACTCATTGTCAATATGGGATAAGTTGAACAAGACGGGGGAGTATTCCCCCCAGGTGTCCCCCCTAGCTCCACTGGAGGGATTCCCGTGGTTCCTGCCGGGGGAGGGGATTCCTGGGAGCATGGGGTCAAGATGGAGATACCACGTGTGGTAAATTCGCCCCGCGGGGAACCTTAACAACCTATTCGGAGCTGGTCTCGGCCCTAGGGAATATACCCACATCAGGTTGGAGATACTATCAAATGACAGGCTTCTTTAACAAGATGAAACCCTTACTGAGACCATTAAACTCAACTACGGTGTTTGAGGGCCAGTGTCTGCATTTGAGAGACGCTAGGCATCTGCTGTCTCGGATGTATAGACTGATACTAGGAGCCCAAAAGAGTACAGTCCCATATTTCATCAGGGAATGGGAAAGAGAATTAAATAAAGAATTGTCAGAGGAACAAATTAAAAAAATGATCAAATCAACTTATTCTACATCTATAAGTTCGTACGTTCAGGAAATGGCTTATAAATTCATGACAAGGTGGTATAGGACACCAGTAAGATTGACTCAGATGTATCCAGAGGCAGATGCCCGGTGTTGGAGAGGATGTGAGCAGAGGGGTACATTTCTCCACCTCTGGTGGGAGTGCCCCAGGATTAAAACATTCTGGGTGTCGATCGCACCATGGATTGAGAGGTTGACCCCTAGACCTATGGAGTTTACACCCCTATGCTTCCTATTCCACGGAACACCTGACCCCATTAAAGCTTACAGGAAGAGTATTACACCGCACCTATTGAACGCAGCTAAATTACTGATCCCCAGACTTTGTAAACAGGTCACCTGTCCAACACTAGATGACTGGAAAAAGGAGGTCAATCGGATAAAGGAAGCCGAAAGGTGGACTCACGTAGTGAAGGACAGAAAAGGGGAATTCGAGAAGACTTGGGCGGGCTGGATACAGTTGGCCCCTGAAATGGGCTGAGGATAGGAGACAAGGAGGGGGAAAGCAAGGGGCATGGCAGACCCATAGGGACCCCCAGTAAAGTTGCTTATGGGCTAGCCATAGAAGTATAAAGTACCGAACTATGAACCCGGACCAAGACTTTTTAAGGGGTTTTTTTTTTTTCCTTTCTCTTCTTTTCTTTTCTCCCCTCCCTCTCCTTGACCTCCCTGACAGATTTTGACTGTGTGGATAGTGTGGAGTGAGATGTCTGCCCCTAACTAGGAGAGAAAGAAGGAGTTGAGCCATGTTGAAATAAAGAGGGGAGGGAGGGGGGTAAGGAGTAGGGCACACACAGGGGAAGAGGGATTTTAAGTAGTATATAAGATAGAGTTTGTATATGTTTTTATTTTTCCTATGGGAAATACGGGTTTAAAGTTGGAGGGAAGAATAGGTCAGGAGGATAGCTTGAATGGAAACACGGGTAAGAGATCACAAGGTATAATCACTTATTTTCAAACACCAGGGGCATTAGTGGCCTCTTAAGAGGGCCTGGTAGAGGGGAATTAATAAATAAACACATGGAAGTAGTAGAGGAGACCACTCCCCTATTACCTTTCCCTTTTTTTTTTTTTTTCTTAAAGTTTGTTTGCTTTTATTCAAGGTGGGAATAAGGCCATGGAGGCCGCTATACACAAGTATGGGTAATCAACACCTAATCACAAGGCACAAATAAAAAAAAAGAGGAATGTATGTGTATGTGTGTGTGTGTGTGTGTGTGTATGTATATGTATGTGTATGTGTGTATATATGTGTATATATATATATGTATGTATATGTGTATGTGTGTGTATGTATGTATATGTGTATATATGTTTTTCTTTTCTCTCTTCCTTCTTCTCTTTTTTTTTTTTTTCTCACACAAAAAGAATAGGCACTATGGCCATTAGAGGCCTCTTTGGGTAGGAGGGGGTACGGGATAAGTGATAAATAAGAACACAGTAGGAGAACATGTGACTTAAGTAGAAGGAATGAAGTGAGTGGGGACAGAGCAGACTTAATCCACCGCAGCCGGGGATGGGGCGGAGAGGGGGAGTGGAGGGGGGGAGGGAATTGTCTTATCTTCATGTATTCTTTTTTTTTTCCTTTCCCTTGGGGGGGGGGGGGGATAGATAATATAACTGATACATTTTTTCGATAGGACAATTTTGTACCTAGTTCCTTCTTTGCAATGTTGTGTCTTATATAAATGTACAATGCTGAATGGAAATGTTGAAGCTTATGACAAAATAAAAAAAAATGTGATTATAAAAAAAAAAAAAAATCACCCTCAAACAGATGGGCTGTTGGAAAGATTTAACAAAACGTTAAAACAAATGCTGAGGAAGGTTGTTGATAAAGACGTAAAGAATTGAGATTGTTTACTCCCTTATTTGATGTTTGCTATCAGAGAGGTTCCCCAATCATCCACAGGGTTCTCTCCTTTTGAGCTACTGTATGGGAGGCCCCCATGGGGACTAATGGACATTGCCGGGGAAACATGGGAGAGTGAGAGTTGCCCTCATAGAAGTGTGATTGAACATGTGGTACAAATGCAAGACAGAATTGTGCATGTGATGCCTATTGTGAAGGAACATTTGGCACAAGCCCAGTTGTCTCAAATGGATTTACAATCGTGGGGCCCAGGTCCATTCTTTTGCACCTGGCGATAGGGTGTTGGTCCCCATGGTCGAATGTAAATTCCTAGCCAAATGGCAGGGTCCCTATAAAGTGTTGGAAAAAATGGGTGATGTGAATTATAAAATTAGCCAACCAGGAAGATGAAAGCCTGAGCAGATATATCATGTGAATTTGCTAAAACCATGGAAGAATAGAGAATCCTTGGTCACTGAGACTACCCCACGTTCTGCTCCATCTAACCTGGTTATTGCTGAAGTCGGGATAGCGGAGACTCTGTCCAAAACACAGCAACAGGAAGCTAGAGAGTTTAATATAAAATTATTAAATAGAGAATTTTTTTTAGAATTGCCAGGTTGGGTGTCTGGGGTTGAACATGACATTGTCACCACACCAGGGGAAAGGGTCAAGTTGAAGCCTTATCAAATTCCCCAAGCCCGGCGAGAGGCAATTTGCCAAGAAGTAAAAAAAAATGCGTGAGCTTGGGGTTGTAGAAGAGTCAAATAGTGATTGGTCCAGTCCTATTGTGTTAGTGCCCAAACCAGATTGAAGTTGGCGGTTTTGTAATGACTTTCGCCACTTGAATAAAATCACTAAGTTTGACACCTATCCCATGCCCCGCATAGACGAACTGATTGATCGCCTACGGACAGCCCGGTATAGGACAACGTTAGACCTGACCAAAGTGTATTGGCAAATTCCTCAGAATCGGTCAAGGAAAAAACGGCATTTGGAACTCCATAGGGATCTTTCCAGTATCGAGGATGCCTTTTGGGTTAAAGAATGCTCCGGCCACATTTCAACGGGTAATAGATAAGACCCTTCGGCCTCATTGAGCCTATGCTACTGCATACCTAGATGACCTGGTCATCCATAGTGAGGATTGGGCTCACATTTACCAAAGGTTTAGTCTGTGTTAGATTCCATCTGAAAAGCCGGGTTTACAGCCAATCCCAAAAAAATTACCCAAAAGGCAAAGTATCTGGGATAAACCATTGGGAGAGGTCTAATAAAGCCCCAAGTAAACAAAGTTGAGGCTATTCAGAGTTGGCCACGCCCCACCATCACGTAGCAGGTTCAAGCATTTTTAGGAATCGCTGCCTTTTTTTTGCCGCTTTATTCCAAGAAACAGGCTGCTCCCCTGATCAATTTGACAAAAGGGAAGGAGTCTGTCATGATCAAATGGACCACCGAAGCAGAAGCAGCTTTTGAGGCCTTAAAACAGGCCTTATGTAGTCAGCCAGTGTTATACTCGCCTGACTTTTCAAGGGACTTTGTGGTCCAGACTGATGCATCAATTTTTGGGTTAGGAGCCGGTTTTCAAGGGAGTAG
This sequence comes from Rana muscosa, assembly GCA_029206835.1. Classification (NCBI taxonomy): domain Eukaryota; kingdom Metazoa; phylum Chordata; class Amphibia; order Anura; family Ranidae; genus Rana; species Rana muscosa. Next base: position 635,593,240 of record CM055116.1, read on the forward strand.
AACACCCTATCATTTACCTCAGCTGGAAATTGAAGGCCCATGGAGAAAATTACGCCACCATTGAGAAAGAATGTTTAGCGATAAAATGGGCTTTAGATTTTCTATGGTACTATCTCTTTGGTAGAAAATTTGAACTGGTAACAGAGCATGCTCTATTAAAGTGGATGGCACAGAACAAAGAGACCAATATGAGGGTGAATAGGTGGTTCCTGGCCCTTCAAGATCTCAGTTTTACAGTGAAACATCGCCCCGGTTTTAGAATCGCAAATGCAGATTCTTTGTCCCGAGTGCACGCGTGCCTGGCAACCTGTGTCCGAACCCTAGGGTTGAAACAAGGGGAGGGGGGGGGGGTGGTGCTGGTGTATTAGACAGGAAGGCAGGAAAATCTATGGGTTGTGTCCAAGATGGGAGCATGTTTGGGGCTCAATGAGTGTAACAAACTCAGGTGTAACAGATGAAGCACTCGGGACTCTATAAAACTCCCTGGTTGCTTCAACAAGGGGCTCCATCCTTGTAAGAAGTATATACGAGCCAGTGGTGGATGGTGGGGGTTGCCTGTTGGTAATCCCCCCCCCAATCTGTTCTCTTTTGTGTGCGGATCCTTTCATCCCCCCACCTCCCCCTTTCCCCCTGTCCCTTTTTTTTTCTTCTCTTTTATTTCGTCTCCACCTGAGTTCTAGTACGCGGAGGTAGTGGGGTTGGGGGCCATAGGGAGTAGTTGACTCAGACCCTCGTACTGTCAGTAATTGCCTGTAGGACTAACAATACTAGTAGTGCCGCAAATCAGGCATTTTTGGATAGCCCTGAGGGGCTTCTAGACAAGTAAACTACCAGCTTGGCAAATAATCTCTGTTACAATATTATGGGAGAGACTACTACATTAACACCGATTACAATCTTGGCCTTGTACTTCCCATTGTTTCTGGCGAACTGTATACTGAGATATGATGTATTGCAAACGGAAATGTTTTTCCTTTTTGACTATAATACTCTGTATTGTTCTGTAAAAACGTTTTGAATAAAATCTTTGTTAAAAAATATTTTTTTAACTCGGCTTTTCTGTGTGTCAGACAGGTTTTTGGGCAGTCAACGTCAACGTCTCTGGAGACTCTCCCACTGTGGATGAAGCGTTCCTGCAGAATCATTCTGCCTTCCATGGAGTAAAACATCACTCTACTGAGCCTGTTTTGATCCCCCTGACAAGGGTGGTCGCAGGCTGTCTGGTAAACCTACATTCTTCACCTTGGTGGCGGGATCTTTACTAAGTGTTGGAGCATTTTGCCTATGATTTTCATCGGATACCTGCACTCTGTAGAACTCTTATCATCTTTAATTAGAGGAGAAGATTTCATATATTTTTCACCGACACATATGAAGTCTAAATTGTTTATTTGTAGCATTCACTCATGTTTTTGATACTTTTTCCCATTTTTTCACTGTATAGCCATACACAGTTTTGCTCATCCAGCGCTACACCTTTTTGTATATTTAGGTTTTTGGGCAGTAGTAGGCTGTTCCAGACCAGGTAGATAGGTTCCTGTGTTTTGCAGTTAGAAAATAAACCCTTGCCACTTTGGGCGTCTTGTTTTATTTTTGCCGTTTTTGATACCTGCACTTGTAACCACAGACTTGGAAATAAACCGCTGTTTTGTTTTCACAAAGATCCTGTCTGTCCGTGCCTACTTCACTGTGCTGTGACCCATCCAGGGGGTCCTGCACACCCTGCTACTGAGCTAATCCCTTACACTATGTAAACAAGTAGGGGAGGCATGGATCCTGTGTTCCTGCAAAGCAGGGACATGAATCCATGCCTTCCCCTAGTAAAAGCACCTCCCATAGTATACAGAAACACTAGCTAGGCACACAGTTAACCCTTTGATCGCCCCTGATGTTAACCCTTTCCCAGCCAGTGTCATTAGTACAGTGACAGTGCATATCTTTTAGCACTGATCAATGTATTTGCGTCACTGGTCGCCAAAAAGTGTCGATTCGTTTTAGAAAGTCTGTCGCAGTATCGTAGTGCTGTTATAACTACCTGTTCACCGCCAATACTAGTAAAAAATAGAAATAAAAAAAAATCCCATAGTTTGTAGATGCTATAACCTTTGGGCAAACCAATCAATATATGCTTTATGTAGCAGAATACATATTGGCCTAAACTTATGAAGAAATTTGATTTTTTTCAATGTCTTAATGTATATGTTTTCTAGCAGAAAGTAAACAATATTGTTGGTTTTTTTTCAAAAGGGTTGGCCTTAATTTGTTTATAGCGCAAAAAATAAAAAACGCAGAGATGATCAAATACCACCAAAAGAAAGCTCTATTTGTGGGAGAAAAAAGGACATACATTTTGTTTGGGTACAGCCCTGCATGACTGCGCAATTATCTGTTAAAGTTAACGCAGTGCAGTATGGCAAAAAATGGCCTGGTCAGGAAGGGGGTAAATCTTCTGGAGGTCAAGTGGCTAACCACCTCCACTACCAGTATGAACAGCTGTTAGGATTCTGCTTTGCACAGAAAGTAAAAAATAAAAAAGCTCTGATTTTAGTGCGTCTTTTAGGCCTCATGCACACAGGACATTTATTTAACTCTCCCAGAAGCCAGCTGCATTTTTACTTTAAAAAAAGCCTGACGCTTGTAAAATTTCTAAAAGCTTTTACAGGTGTCAAGCTCCTGGGTGTGAATTCATTTCATTGGCCAGAATAAATTAAAATAATTCTGGCCATTGAAATGAATTAATGCTCAAGCACTAGCATTTAAGGCTGGGTTCACACATGGGCCTTGGTTGTGGGTTGCCCGCATCCAATTCGCATAGCAGGAGCATGTGACTGGCTCTCTATTGAGCCGATCAACATATCTCCGGCGCGGCTGCGGCGTGCACTGCACAGACACGTGCGTCTTTGGCTCAGTTTCTGGGCCGAATTCAGGCAAAGATTCATCCCTGAACCGGAGAATGGGGACACACAGTGTTCCTGTGCGATCCGCAGCCGGTTCCAGTGTGAACCGGGGCTTAGTGCATTTAGCAGCTTTTAAAAGCTTCTAGCTGCTTTTAGTAGAGTCAAGCATTTTTTCTGCCCAAACTGCTGCTTTTTTTTTTTTTTTTTCTTCCCCCTGTCTCTAAAAGCCCCAGCTACTAAATGCTTCTAAAAGCCTATGTGTGCATGGACACATAGGCTAACATGCAAAGATGTTTAGAGGCAGGAAAAAGAAAAACCGTCAGGCACCCATAGAAACAGCTGTAAAAACGTTCCAATGTGCACGAGGCCTAATACACGTTGAAAAGACACTTCTACACAGTGGCTAAAGTCCCAAAGGTGAATGAGAGTTTGTTTTAAAATGCTTTTACTCTGCATTGTCTGGACACAGGTTCACTTTAAAGTAAACCTGCCACAAACAAGCTATAAAAACAGCGCATGTAATGAAAAATACATAAGCAGAGGTTTAAAAAAGCATGGTAAAAAGATATGGCCATCTATTTCTGATAAATATCTCAGACTGCACTTATTTTGTTTGTGCTGTAAAAACAACTTCATTTGTGAGTTTTTCATCTGATGGGTATAAAAATACAAAGGAGAAACCCAGAAAAAAACAGTCCTGTAGCAGGTAGGACATTTTGTATTTCCCCATGAGATTGTTTAAGTTGAGTCATAATTCACTAATATGCCAGAGAATATTGCTCTTACAATACATGTTACTCACACACCAGGAAGAATTTTCCAGATTTCTGGCTCTCTTAACAGCCCTGCGGTATCTGTAGCTGCTCCCCTGAGGAACATCAAGCTTGTACTGTTTGACAAAGCACCTTACACGGTTCAGCTGCTTACCACGCACTGAAGCAACTGAACCTCTATGGTATTAGTGCATTGTTTATAAATAGACTGTGCAGAAAACACTGACACATTGTTATCCTTGTTATACCGCTACTCTAGAATAGCTGACATCTGTCATAAGACTTCCTTAGCCTATCATGGCCAACAGATCCAATCATTTAGAAGAGAACTTGTCACTTAATTGAGAACTGTGGGTTTTGTTATAAAAAGTTGCAAGGTGTGCAAGGTGCTGGTTTGTTAACATTTTTCATCTTCATGCTTCCAGTTGCCATGGCATAAACGATATGTTACTAAACAACAAAAGTGATGTAAACATTATCCTTTCATGAAATCTGGCACTGAAACTATGTATGCATTTGTGTGCTTATATGCTTTTTATCCCCTGCCTGGGGAGTATGTTACTCCATCATTTCATTCCTGATATGCATACTGTATGTTGTACCATATAGTCGTGTTAAAAGTATCCTGTTCTCTTTGTATTTCTTCCTTTGTATGAAACACGTGATTATCCTGTCAGTCCCTCTGCTTTCCTACACTGCTATTTCTCTGGCTCCCACTGACCCCCCCCCCCCCCCCCCCTTGTAGTCTCTAAGCCCCTTTTTTACTTCTTTTTTTTATAAGTGATCACATTGGGGGTTATTTACTAAAGGAAAATCCACTTTGCACTACAAGTGCACTGCACTTGGAAGTGCAGTCACTTTAAATCTGAGGGATAGATCTGAAATGAGGGGAAGGTCTGCTGAATTCATCATCCAATCATGTGCAAGCTAAAATGCTGTTTTTTATTTTCCTTGCATGTCCCCCTCGGATCTACAGAGACAGCACTTTCAAGTGCACTTGTACTGCAAAGTGGATTTGCCTTTAGTAAATACCCCCCATTGCCTCTATTCTCAGCTGCATAGAAGCTGGGGGAAGGGAAAACAACAGTACATCCGTGGCCAAAAGTTTTGAGAATGACACAAATATTTATTATTTTCACAAATTTTGCTGCCTCTGTTTTTATGATGGAAATGCATATACACCAGAATGTTATGAAGAGTGATCAGATGAATTGCAATTAATTTCAAAAACCCTCTTTGCCATGAAAATGAACCTAATCCCATAAAAAACATTTCCACTGCATATGTGAAGAAGGCTTCAGGGAGCCAAAGAAAGTCCAGCAAGCGCTAGGATCGTCTTCTACAGTTGATTCAGCTATGGGATCGGGGCACCACCAGTGTAGAGCTTGCTCAGGAATGGCAACAGGCAGTTGTGGGTGCGCATTTGCACGCACAGTGATGAGAAGACTTTTGGAGAATGGCCTGGTGTCAAAAAGGGCAGCAAAGAAGCCACTTCTCTCCAGGAAAAACTTTAGGGACAGACTGATATTCTGCAAAAGGTACAGGGATTGGACTGCTGAGGACTGGGGTAAAGTCATTTTCTTTGATGAATCCCCTTTCCGATTGTTTGGGGCATCCGGAAAAAACCTTGTCCGGAGAAAAAAAGGCGAGCACTACCATCAATCCTGTGTCATGCCAACAGTAAAGCATCCTGAGACCATTCATGCATGGGGTTCCTTCTCAGCCAAGGGAGTGGGCTCACTCACAATTTTGCCTACGAACACAGCCATGAATAAAGAATTGTACAAAAACCTCGTCCAAAGTGGCTTGGGGAACAAGACATTGAAATTTTGGGTCCATAGCCAGGAAACTCCCCAGACCTTAATCCCATTGAGAACTTGTGGTCAATCCTCAAGAGGCGGGTGAACAAAAAATCTTACAAATTCTGACAAACTCCCAGCATTGATTATGTAAGAATAGGCTACCATCAGTCAGGATGTGGCCCAGAAGTTGATTGACAGCATGCCAGGACGATTTGCAGAGGTCTTGAAAAAGAAGGGTCAACACTGACCATATTGACTCTTTGCATAAACTCACTGTAATTGTCAAAACAAGCCTTTGACACTTATGAAATGCTTGTAATTATAACATAGTAACATCTGACAAAAAGATCTACAAACACGGAAGCAGCAGACTTTGGGGGGGGGGGGGCAAGTCTGATCATTGGAGGAGATCAGGCTGAGTTCCCAGCATAGCTAGAGAACTGGCAGTTTTTAATAGGAAAGCATAGGGACTGGCATGAACACGGGGGATTGCATACAAAGGGAACAGAATACTTTTACAAGTACATGGTACAACAGGGAATATGAAATGTTGGGTTTACATACTCTTTAAAGCCCACTGATGTACTGCCACATATACAGTATATGTACAGCCGGTTGGAAGGGGTTAAGGTGCAATTCCAATCAGGAAGTGAAATTAGTGAAGAGCTTATGCAATATGTCACACACTTATGCCACGTACACACGATCGGATTTTCCGTCGGAAAAACCTTGGATGGTTTTTCCGACGGAATTCCGCTCAAGCTTGGCTTGTATACACACGGTCACACAAGTTTTCTGTACTTTCGACCGTCAAGAACGCGGTGACATACAACACTACAACGAGTCGAGAAAATTAAGTTCAATGCTTCCAAGCATGCGTCTAATTGTTTTCGAGCGGAATTTTGCACGTCGGAATTGCTACAGAAGATAGGAACCTGCTCTCAATCTTTTGCTGGTGGAAATTCCGACAGAAAAAGTCAGATGGGGCATACACACGGTCGGAATTTCCATTCAAAAGCTCACTTCCGACTTTTTCCGACGAAAATCCGATCGTGTGTATGCAGCATTAGGGTCCTTTTATACCATACTGCACATAAAAACTCACCGCATTGGAATGAAAATGCATGTACATTGATATGCATTTAACTTACATGTAGGGATGAGCCGAACACCCCCCGAAACAGACCGAAAGTTTGCATGAACATTCGAACACCGTTAAAGTCTATGGGACTCGAACATGAGAAATCAAATGTGCAAATTTTAAAAGGCTAATATGCAAGTTATTGTCCTAAAAAGTGTTTGGGGCCCGGGTCCTGCCCCAGGGGACTTGTATCAATGCAAAAAAAAGTTTTAAAAACTGAAGTTTTTTAGGGAGCAGTGATTTTAATGATGCTTAACCCTTTCCATACAGGGCTTTTTATACCACATCCATACCGGGCCTATTCTGGCAGTTCTCTCCTATATGTACAAATCATCATTATTTTGCTAGAAAATTACTCAGAACCCCCAAACATTATATATGTTTTTTTAGCAGACACCCTAGGGAATAAAATGACGGTCGTTGCAACTTTTTATCTTGCACGGTATTTGCGCAATAATTTTTCAAACGCCTTTTTTGGGGGAAAAAAATGGTTTCATGAATTAAAAAATAACAAAACCGTAAAGTTAGCCCAATTTTTTGTAAAATATGAAATCTTATGTTACGCCGAGTAAAAAGATACCTAACATGTCACGCTTTAAAATTGCGCACACTCATGGAATGGTGCCAAACTTCGGTACTTAAAAATCTCCATAGGCGACGCTTTGAAAATGTTTACAGGTTACCAGGTTAGAGTTACAGAAGAGGTCTAGTGCTAGAATTGTTGCACACGCTCTAATGCACGTGGCGATACTTCACATATGTGGTTTGAACAGCGTTTACATATGCGGGCGGGACTTACGTGTGCTTTCGCTTCTAAGCGCGAGCTATTGGGGACAGGGGCGTTTAAAAAAAATATATATATATTATTATTATTTTTATTTTTTTTACTTATTTTTTTTTATTATTACTTTTTTTTTTTTTTACACTTTTTTTTGATCACTTTTATTCCTATTACAAGGAATGTAAACATCCCTTTTAACCACTTAACGACCGCCCACCGCCGATTTACGTCGGCAGAATGGCACCGACAGGCAGAATCACGTAGATCTACGTGATCGCCTTTGTGCAGTTGGGGGGTCCATCCGGACCCCCCTTCACTGCAGTGAGCGGCCGTTAAGTGTTCGGGAGCGATCAGGCATGAGGGGGCGGCCGCTCGATTCCGCCCCCCCCTCGCGATCGCTCCCGGCCAATGAAAATGCTTCCTCCGCCATGTGATGTAAACACAGGCTGGATGAAGTGATGTCATCTCCCTCGCCGCGGTCTTTTCGTTCCCGGCGCCGAGGAGAGAAGACAGAGGTTAGTGCTCCAACAGTCCACTGACACGTAGGTACACATAGGCACACAAATCACCCCCCAGTCACCCCCAGATCACCCCCCAGGTCACCCCAAAGCCCCCAATCACAGTGTCACTGATTGCAGTGATCATTTATTTTACTGATCACTGCATTTAGTGTCATCTGTGATTGTAAAAAGTTGCAGGGCAGTTAGGATTAGGCCCCTTTAGGTCCAGGGTAGCCCCCTAACCCCCCCCTAATAAAGGTTTAACCCCTTGATCACCCCCCAGGTAACCCTTTCACCCCCTAACTTCAGCGTCACTAAGCGATTGTTTTTCCGATCGCTGTATTCGTGTCGCTGGTGTTTTAGATAGGCAGTTATTTTTTTTTAGGTTCGCCGCAGGTTTTTATTAGTGTCAGGTACCCCCATATATTATTTTAACCCCCTGATTGCCCCTAGAGTTAACCCTTTCACCAGTGATCGCCGTATAAGCGTCACTGGTGTCACTGGTTAGCCAGTAAGTCATTTAGTTATTTAGGTTACCCGTCAGGTTTTTATATAGCGTCGGGTACCCCCATATTTAACCTAATAAAGGTTTTAACCCCCTGATTGCCCCTAGTTAACCCTTTCACCAGTGATCACCATATAAAGGTTACGGGTGATGCTGGTTGATTAGTTTGCTTTTTATAGCATCAGGGCACCCGCCGTATATAACCCAATAAAGGTTTAACCCCCCCTGATCGCCCGGCGGGTGAGATCAATTAGGTTTTAGCGCCAGAGAGGGTCTGCGTCGCCCCAGGCAGTGTTAGGTTAGTGCCAGTAACGCTAACACCCACGCGCAAAGCATACACCCCCCTTAGTGGTATAGTATCTGATCAGATCTATACTAGCATCCCCAGCGGTTTAGGGTTCCCAAAAACGCAGTGTTAGCGGGATCAGCCCAGATACCTGCTAGCGCCTGCGTTTAGCCCCTCCGCCCAGCCCAGCCCAGCCCACCCAAGTGCAGTATCGATCGATCACTGTCACTTACCAAACACAACACACATAACTGCAGCGTTCGCAGAGACAGGCCTGATCCCTGCGATCGCTAACAGTTTTTTTGTAGCGTTTGATATATTTGCTGACGACAGTCAGGTGCTTTTTTTCCTGTGAATCTTACTAGTGTACCCCTAAATTTAGAGCCCAAAATGGCAAGACGAAGGTACACTAGTAAAGAGGCCTACGAGATTCTGAGCATGACAGATAGTGAAGAGGAGGTCACGTATCTGTCAGATTCAGGCTCAGAATATCTTCCCGTAGAAGACAGTGACGTCAGCGGCCCCACGTCAGATAGCTCTGACGACGAAGTTGAGGTCCCTGCTAAGGTCAGGTGTACCCGATCCCGATCTTCTGAGGTTGTTGACGAGCAAGAACCGCAGGTCTCTCGTATCATGGAGCAGAGTAGTACTAGCGCCGCTATTCCTTCTGGTGAACTGGCAAGCACCAGCGGCCTAGTACAGCCTGAACGTACATCCAGCACTGCAGTAACACTTGGTGACGTGGCGAGTCCCATAAGTGCAGTTCAAGCTGGCGAGGTGGCAAGCACAAGTAGTGTCCCGCTGCCACCAAGAAGACAAAGGCAGGCCCGTCGTGCCCATACTGCCCTTCCTGCAGAATTCGCCTATCCTGATTGGGTCCCCACCACTTCTGCAGAACCCGTACTTCCCCCATTCACTGCCCAACCCGGTATTCAGGTGGAAACAGCTGATTTTATTCCAATTGATTTTTATTCGCTGTTTTTCACGGAAGATCTCTATAGATCTATTGTGGACCAGAGTAATTTATATGCTGGTCAATTTATCGCCGCTAACCCCCAGTTGCCTAAAATTGCCAGAAATTGGAAACCAATTACGGTTTCCGAATTTAAGACCTTTCTGGGCCTTTCCCTCAACATGGGCACACATAAATTTCCGTCATTGCGTGCTTATTGGTCCACGCACCCAATTGACCACATGCCCGTGTTCTCTGCCTCCATGTCCAGGGCACGATACGAGCAGATTTTGCGGTTCATGCACTTCAACGACAATGAACTTTGTCGTCCACGTGGGGACCCTGAATACGACCGGCTCTATAAAATTCAGCCCCTCATAAACCACTTCAACGAACGTTTTGCAGCCTTGTTTACTCCCGATCAAGTTGTCTGCGTTGATGAGTCCCTGATTAAATTTTCTGGCCGCTTGTCTTTCAAGCAGTACCTTCCCAGCAAGCGTGCCAGATACGGGGTCAAGCTCTACAAGTTCTGTGACAGGGCAACAGGCTATGTAGTGAACTTTACGGTTTATGAGGGAAAAGATAGTCAGATTGAGTCGGTCAACTGCCCGGATTACATAGGGAGCGCTGGCAAGATAGTGTGGAACTTGGTGTCACCCTTATTCGGAAAGGGGTACCACTTGTATGTGGACAATTATTACACGAGCGTGCCACTGTTTAGTCACTTGTTTGATCATCAGATTGGAGCATGTGGCACCGTGCGACCTAATTGCCGGGGCTTTCCCCAGCGGCTTGTAGATGCCCGTCTTAGGCTGGGGGAGAGAGCCTGCTTGAAGTGTAATAACTTGCTCGCTATGAAGTGGAGGGACAATAAGACTGTTTTCCTTCTTACCTCCCTTCATGCAGACACGACAGTCCAAATTCGTACGGCGACTGGTGTTGTGGAGAAACCCCTCTGTGTCCACGAATATAACCAAAATATGGGAGGGGTGGACCTCAACGACCAGTTGATGGCGCCGTATCTAATTGACCGTAAGGCGAGACGCTGGTACAAAAAAGTGTCTCTATCATTATTCCAATTGGCTTTGCTGAACGCTCATGTGCTATACAGAGCTTCAGGCGGGACGTTATCTCTTCTAAAATTCCAGAATGAGATAGTCACAGAACTCCTGTATCCAGGCGGTTCTGCACCTCACCATCCCCAACCAAATGCAGTAAGCCGGCTGCATGAGAGGCATTATTCGTATGTCCTCCCGAGTACCCCTACCCAAAGCCACCCCCAAAAAAGATGTCGTGTCTCTAGCAAGCGCGGATTTAGGCGTGACACCCGTAGTTTTTGTCCACTCTGTCCTGACAAGCCTGGTCTTTGCCAAGGTGAATGTTTTGAACGCTACCACTCAAAAGTGAAGTTTTAGCGTAGGGTACAGCATTTCACAGACAAGGACACACTTACACAGGGTCTCCCAAGATGCCATTACATTTTGAGAGACCCGAACCATTACAGTTGTAAAGTTACAAAAAAAAGTGTAAAAAAGAAAAAAAAAAACGTAAAAAACAAAACACAAAAAAAATATAAAATAAAAAAACCAAAAATAGTTGTCGTTTTATTGTTCTCTCTCTCTCTATTTTCTCTCTATTGTTCTGCTCTTTTTTACTGTATTCTATTCTGCAATGTTTTATCATGCTTGCTTTTCAGGTATGTCATTTTTTGTTTTCAGGTGCGCCATTCAACTGCAGCGCGGAATTATTTATCTTGACAGCAACAGCGTTTGCTCCCACGATACATAAAGCCGTGACTCCAGTGCTGTAGGAGGTGATTTCACCACCACAGTTAAAAAAAAGAGCATATATGCCGAAGCATGGGGGCAGCAGGGGCGGAGGAGCGATTTTGCTCCTAATGCCGCGTACATACGGTCGAAATTCCGACGGAGGCCTGCCCGTGGAAAATTCCGACCGTGTGTACGCGGCATAACTTTTTTGCGGGAGGATGCCCCCATGCTTCGGCATATATATATTTTAGGCACAGGTTGCGTTAAAACATTTTTTTATTTTTTACTAGGTTTTGTTTTGGTATTTGCTTTGCAGGTATGGCATGGTAAGGTCTTACTGTTGTACTGTAATGTTACTTTGTTTTAATGTTAACCACCATTTGCTTAGCAGGTACGCCATTCAGTTGCAGCGCGGATCTATTTATCTTGACAGCAACAGCGTTTGCTCCCACGATACATAAAGCCGTGACTCCAACGCTGTAGGAGGTGATTTCACCACCACAGTTAAAAAAAAGAGCATATATGCCGAAGCATGGGGGCAGCAGGGGCGGAGGAGCGATTTTGCTCCTAATGCCGCGTACATACGGTCGAAATTCCGACGGAGGCCTGCCCGTGGAAAATTCCGACCGTGTGTACGCGGCATAACTTTTTTGCGGGAGGATGCCCCCATGCTTCGGCATATATATATTTTAGGCACAGGTTGCGTTAAAACATTTTTTTATTTTTTACTAGGTTTTGTTTTGGTATTTGCTTTGCAGGTATGGCATGGTAAGGTCTTACTGTTGTACTGTAATGTTACTTTGTTTTAATGTTAACCACCATTTGCTTAGCAGGTACGCCATTCAGTTGCAGCGCGGATCTATTTATCTTGACAGCAACAGCGTTTGCTCCCACGATACATAAAGCCTTGACTCCAATGCTGTAGGAGGTGATTTCACCACCACAGTTAAAAAAAAGAGCATATATGCCGAAGCATGGGGGCAGCAGGGGCGGAGGAGCGATTTTGCTCCTAATGCCGCGTATATACGGTCGAAATTCCAACGGAGGCTTGCCCGTGGAAAAGTCCGACCGTGTGTACGCGGCATAACCTTTTATGCCGCGTACATACGGTCGAAATTCCGACGAAGGCTTGACCGTGTGTACGCGGCATCACTTTTTTGCGGGAGGATGCCCCCATGCTTCGGCATATATGCCCATCATTAGAAGTGGGTGGATGAAGGGAGGTATTCTAATGGTGGGCATACCCACCAATCAATTTCTTTTTTTCGTTCAGCCAATAGGCTGTATGAAAAAAAAGATTACAATACATGTCCAACAAGGACCAGCAACGTACTGGTATGTTGCTGGACTTTGAATGTTTATACCAGAATGATGCCTGCGGGTTTAGGTATCATCTTGGTATCATTCTTTTCAGCCAGCAGCTGGCTTTCATGTAAAAGCAATTCTAGCAGATAATTAGCCTCTAGACTGCTTTTACAAGCAGTGGGAGGGAATGTCCCCCCCCGGATATAAAAAGCGCCATTGGGAAATTGGGAAAGCATTTTATCACACCGATCTTGGTGTGGTCAGATGCTTTGAGGGCAGAGGAAAGATCTAGGGTCTAACCCCCCAATTTTTTTCAAAAAAAGAGTACCTGTCACTACTTATTGCTATCATAGGGGATATTTACATTCCCTGAGATAACGATAAAAATGGTAAAAAAATAAAATATGGAAGGCACAGTTTAAAAATAAAATAAAAAAGCCAAATAAATCATAAAAAAAAAAAAAAAAAAAAGCACCGCTGTCCCCCCCTGCTCTTGCGCAAAGGCGAACGCAAGCGTCGGTCTAGCGTCATATGTAAACAGCAATTGCATCATGCATGTGAGGTATCACCGCGAAGGTCAGATCGAGGGCAGTCATTTTAGCAGTAGACCTCCTCTGTAAATCTAACATGGTAACCTGTAAAGGCTTTTAAATGCTTTTAAAAATGAATGTAGTTTGTCGCCGCTGCGCGTTTGTGCGCAATTTTAAAGCATGTCGTGTTTGGTATCCATGTACTCGGCCTATGATCATCTTTTTTATTTCATCAAACATTTGGGCAATATTGTGTGTTTTAGTGCATTAAAAATAAAAAAAGTGTGTTTTTCCCCCAAAAAATGCGTTTGAAAAATCGCTGCGCAAATACTGTGTGGAAAAAAAAAATGCAACACCCACTATTTTAATCTGTAGGGCCTTTGCTTTAAAAAAATATATAATGTTTGGGGGTTCAACATAATTTTCTTGCAAAAAAAAATTTTTTTTCATGTAAACAAAAAGTGTCAGAAAGGGCTTTGTCTTCAAGTGGTTAGAAGAGTGGATGATGTGTGACATAAGCTTCCTAATGTTGTGCATAAAATGCCAGGACAGTTCAAAACCCCCCCAAATGACCCCATTTTGTAAAGTAGACACCTCAAGCTATTTGCTGAGAGGCATGTTGAGCCCATTGAATATTTTTTTTTTGTCCCAAGTGATTGAATAATGACCAAAAAAAAAAAAAATGTACAAAAAGTTGTCACTAAATTATATATTGCTCAAACATGCCATGGGCATATGTGGAATTACACCCCAAAATACATTCTGTTGCTTCTCCTGAGTACGGGGATACCACATGTGTGGGACTTTTTGGGAGCCTATTCGCGTACGGGACCCCAAAAACCAAGCACCGCCTTCAGGATTTCTATGGGTGTAAATTTTTGATTTCACTCCTCACTGCCTATCACAGTTTCGGAGGCCATGGAATGCCCAGATGGCACAAAACCCCCCCAAATGACCCCATTTTGGAAAGTAGACACCCCAAGCTATTTGCTGAGAGGTATGTTGAGTATTTTGCAGATCTCGCTTTTTGTCACAAAGTTTTGAAAATGTAAAAAAAGAAAAAAAAAGAAAAAAAAATGTCTTTCTTAATTTTCAAAAACAAATGAGAGCTGTAAAATACTCACCATGCCTCTCAGCAAATAGCTTGGGGTGTCTACTTTCCAAAATGGGGTCATTTGTGGGGGTTTTGGGCTATTTTGACATTTTATGGCCTTCAAAACTGTGATAGGTAGTGAGGAGTGAAATCAAAAATTTATGCCCTTAGAAACCTTGAAGGCGGTGCTTGGTTTTTGGGGTCCCGTACGCGGCTAGGCTCCCAAAAAGTCCCACACATGTGGTATCCCCGTACTCAGGAGAAGCAGCAGAATGTATTTTGGGGTGTAATTTCACATATAACCATGGCATGTGTGAGCAATATATCATTTAGTGACAACTTTTTGTACATTTTTTTTTTCTTTTTGTCATTATTCAATCATTTGGGACAAAAAAAAAAATATTCAATGGGCTCAACATGCCTCTCAGCAAATAGCTTGGGGTGTCTACTTTCCAAAATGGGGTCATTTGGGGGGTTTTGTGCCATCTTGGCATTTTATGGCCTTCAAAACTGTGATAGGTAGTGAGGAGCGAAATCAAAAATTTATGCCCTTAGAAACCTTGAAGGCGGTGCTTGGTTTTTGGGGTCCCGTACGCGGCTAGGCTCCCAAAAAGTCCCACACATGTGGTATCCCCGTACTCAGGAGAAGCAGCAGAATGTATTTTGGGGTGTAATTTCACATATGCCCATGGCATGTGTGAGCAATATATCATTTAGTGACAACTTTGTGCAAAAAAAAAAAAGTTTGTCATATTCCCGCAACCTGTGGCAAAATATAAAATATTCCATGGACTCAACATGCCTTTCAGCAAATAGCTTGGGGTGTCTACTTTCCAAAATGGGGTAATTTGGGGGGGTTTTGTGCTATTTTGGCATTTTATGGCCTTCGAAACTGTGATAGGTAGTGAGGAGTGAAATCAAAAATTTACGCCCTTAGAAATCCTGAAGGCGGTGCTTGGTTTTTGGGGCCCTGTACGCGGCTAGGCTCCCAAAAAGTCCCACACATGTAGTATCCCCGTACTCAGGAAAAGCAGCAGAATGTATTTTGGGGTGCAATTCCACATATAACCATGGCATGTGTGAGCAATATATCATTTAGTGACAACTTTTTGTAATTTTATTTTTTTTTTGTCATTATTAAATCACTTGGGACAAAAAAAAAAATATTCAATGGGCTCAACATGCCTCTCAGCAATTTCCTTGGGGTGCCTACTTTCCAAAATGGGGTCATTTGGGGGGGTTTTGTACTGCCCTGCCATTTTAGCACCTCAAGAAATGAGATTGTCATAAATTTAAAGCTGTGTAAATTTCAGAAAAAGTAACCTAGTTTGTAAACGCTATAACTTTTGCGCAAACCAATAAATATACGCTTATTGACATTTTTTTTACTAAAGACATGTGGCTGAATACATTTTGGCCTAAATGTATGACTAAAATTGAGTTTATTCGATTTTTCTTATAACAAAAAGTAGAAAATATCATTTTTTTTCAAAATTTTCGGTCTTTTTCTGTTTATATCGCAAAAAATAAAAATCGCAGAGGCAATCAAATACCATTAAAAGAAAGCTCTATTTGTGGGAAGAAAAGGACACAAATTTCATTTGGGTACAACATTGCATGTCCGCACAATTTACAGTTAAAGCAGCGCAGTGCCGAATCCCAAAAACAGGCCTGGTCCTAATGGCCCGAAATGGTCCGGGGCTTAAGTGGTTAATAGGAATGTGTGTGACAGGTCCTCTTTATGGAGAGATGCGGGGTCAATAAGACCCCACATCTCTCCTCCAGGCTGGAAAGCATGAGATTGTGAAAAAAAATTCACTGATCTCATACTTACAGCCGCACTGGTGGCTTTGTTTACATCTGAGGACCCGGGCGTGACGTCATCACATCGCGCCCGGGCCTCCGACGGTCATAGAGATGACTGGTGACCATCTGGTCACCAGTCATCTCTATGCTCGTCACGTGACCCACCACCGGCGACGGACGATTCTCTCCGGGTCCCCGATGGCACGGGAGAGCCCGGAGAAGCACCGGATGGTGGCGGGAGGGGGGGGGATGTCCCCTCCCGCCGCCTATAAGAACGATCAAGCGGCGGAACCGCCGCTATGATCATTCTTATGGTGCGCAGAATCGCCGGCTGAAGACAAGGATATCTGAATGATGCCTCTAGCTGCAGACATCATTCAGATATCCCCCCTCAAACCCAGGACGTCATATGACGGGATTCCTGGCAAGCATTCCTTGCCAAGCCGTTCATACAGACGGCCATTCAAAAGAACCGCTGTTCTTTTGAATAGCAAGAATGCAGTGACGTCATTGACGACGAGCCTGCGCTCATTCCATTCAATGCCGTCGCCGCCATCTTGCTACACCCTACACTACCCTTGTATGCTACCGTGCATACGTCAGTCTTTTCGAGCATGCATGGGTTTACCTGGGGACAGGTAAGCATACACACGCACGGTTTTCACGGCAAAAAGCTCTCCCTGCAGCTTTCTTGCCGAGAAAACCGTGCATGTGTACGAGGCTTAGCTCCAAATAAATGACTATTCTCAAATGGAGTTACAGGAGAACATTGTGCTTTGTCCTTTTTTTTTTTCAACAAAATAAAAAAAAAAAATCAAAAGGTACATTTTCAGGCATCACCTATAGACAGCACCAATATGCATCCTTAATCATAAATAACTGGTTATTATTTTAGTTGCACACAATCAGTTTTTCAGGTGGACCCAATCAAACCTTCCATTCTCTATGGAGTGGCGGATGTAGACGGATTTGTATCAGTTTACACCCACCTATCTCCAATCCGATTGTTTGATAGTCGGGTGTAAACAGGCAGGCGGTCTGTTTACATTCAACTGCCCACAGAGGAGAGTGAGCTGTGTCTGTGTCCACTCTGCATAAGCGTAGCGGACACGGACTGGCCATCTGCTTGCTCAGCGGAGATCAGCAGGCAGACTCCTGGTGAAGTCCACCCCATGTGGAAGGGGCCTTAGGCTCTTCATAGAGTACAATAGAAGGTTCCGATTGAGTCCACCCGAAAACTGACAGGTGAACCCAGTTAGGTCCTCTCGTGTGAAAGGGGCCTTTGTTACACAGTGACGGCCCAATTACCAACCTGAATATGCTATGCCAAATATCTTGCTTGCGTTCAATACTCTTGAGCACTATTGCTTATCAACTACCTGTGTTTGATACCAATGTAGGATTGAAACTGAAAAAAATACCTGTGCCTTATTAGCATCCTCACACAGGCGTTTTATTTGTGCGCAGATGCTAGAGGCAGTCTGGTTTCATAATGCGGGGAAGATAACTTTCCAGTGAAGACTGCATTTTCTTTTTCTGCAGAAGCACTGTTGGACTTGATGTGACTGAGGGGTGGCGAAAGAGAGTATAACTACTGATTACATGTGGCATTCCCCATGCTAATTTCACTATTGTCTTTAATGATTTTAGACTGCCTAGAGTCCTAATACCTGTTTGATAACCTGTTGGTGGTTAAAGAGTATGGGATGTTCAGGGCACCATTAATTTCAGGAAGAGCTTGATTGATTATAGCAACAGGGGTGCACTGTATGAGTGGTCCAGACTTAGGGTGACAACATTGTAATTTTTTTAACGGCAGAGGGTTCCTTTTATACTTGTATTTCTTTAAGCGATTTTTGAGGTATCTTTTGCCAAAATTTAAACCAATTATGCCGCATGATGTCCTGAACTGCCTCTTTTTCTGGCCACGTCTATCGGTTATAGCAGTTTTTTTTTATATACAAATTGTCTTTTTCGCCTTTTATTCATACAGCATAGTTTTCATTGTAAAACAACCATTAAAACAAAAAAACTATAGACATTTGTTGGTTGCATTAATATTAACTCTCTAAAGCCGGCCATAGATGGAGCACTTGAATCCCCCATCCGCACAGGTTTGGAACAACCCCTTCTGAGTAAATGTGCATGAGGTCATAGGGTAACACACTGTCAGCTTTACACATTTGGGTCCAGCAATATTTCTACTAGCTTTGCATATTTGGATCCTGCAATTTTCCCTAATTGTCTAAAAATTGTTCTAGATTGGTCAGCTTGGATGAAGACCATTGGTGAACAGTATTTTTCAAGTTTAGTCACAGATCCTTAACTGGACTTTAGATATGGGCTTGACTGAACCATGGTATGCCATTCAAATTCTTGTTCACATTCTTAACCACGTCACAATAGTTCTAGTCCTTTGCCTGAGTTATCTCAAGATTCATTTTAAATCCAGGTTGTAACACTACAAAATGTAGAAATTTGTAATTTCAATGAAGACAAATATCTCTGTTGGCTGTCTAGAAGGCGATTATGTTACAGAAAACCAAATTACAAATTCATGTGAACAAAAACGTTTCTCAAAAGGTGTCTGCATTTTACAATCCCCTTTAAAATCTACACCCATTAGGCTATGGCTTTTTTGTCATGCCCAGTTCAATTAAGCCACACCTACGTTTACATTAAGAATACCTTAAAACTGCTTTGCCAACAGGGGCCTTTGAAAATATTTTTATAGGGAATGTTATTTGTATGTACACCCTGTGTTCCAATTCTTTGAACTTGGACTACATTTATGCCAGAAATACCAGTAATATTACTATAAAATATGAGTTTACAAAATAGTTTTCATTTCACCCTAGGTATGCTTTCTCGACAATTTTCATACAAAGTTGTTACATTTCTATTATCATATATGTGGATTTAAATCCTCTTTTTATATTTTCCACATACACATTTTCAAACAGCATGCTATCAATTAAATAGGCTATGTGTGTTTTTTTCTTTTTGTTTTTTTTACTATAAATACTCCATGTCCCATCGATTAATAATACTGGGAAATAGACGAGCACAGACTTTTTGTCTCTGGAGACTGACATACATCACAAAGGAAATGTAAAGGCTGGAGCAAAACAGACTAAATAGCTGAACATGATCAGAACACTACTTTGGAGATTAGCTTGTGAAAATAATGTGTTCTGCATTTTCAAAGCGTAGCCACAGAGACAGAATAAGTAGAGTAACCATAATAACATACCTCACCACAGGGTTCCCATTGTACAGTATATAAATGCCAGCTTCTTTATTCCCATAGATCTGATTGCTTCGGATGCTGCCTTTCCCGTTGCCTAGGACCACAATGCCAGAGCGGAGGCCACTGTGTATTCTGTTACACTGCCAGTTGCATTACATGCACAGAAAATAGAAGCATTTATATTAATGGAGAATGCAGGCCAAGGTGTGTAGATCACAACATGAAAATTATTTCTAAAACCAGTAGCACAGCCTTTTCAAAACAAACCTTAGTTTTTAGTAGGATTTGTGAAAAAGCTTCATACTGAACTACAGGCACAAGTCACTATTTTACTTTTTCACTGCACCACGCTATGTTTACTATAGCATATGTTATCCTGTGTTACAGCAGCTAGAAAAAAAAAAAAAAAAGTATGCTAGTATGTTTCCATTCAAAGAGACCCTGTCACTTTGCTAATTCAGGGCTGCATGCACATGGACACTTTTAGGCATCTGACAAATT
Source organism: Rana muscosa (assembly GCA_029206835.1). Classification (NCBI taxonomy): domain Eukaryota; kingdom Metazoa; phylum Chordata; class Amphibia; order Anura; family Ranidae; genus Rana; species Rana muscosa. The sequence goes on from CM055116.1 coordinate 635,613,131, forward strand.
GCAGGCGTGTTTCCGTCTCAGGAGAGATGGCTGCCATGTACAGCCAGCCATAGGAATGACTGGCTGTACGCTAGCTATATGTGCGTGTGTACCGTGCTTGCATAAACTTGCACGGTTGTAAATTCCTGATAGGACAAAATCCCTGTTCAGGGATTTACATCTGTGTGCAAATTTACACAAGTGCAGTGTATACCCGCATACATCTAGCCTTCAGCCATTCATTGCTATAGGGGACTGTACACTGCAGCTGTTTCTCCTGGTCAGAGGATGCATTTTTAACTTTTGTTATAATGGGGACAGTGGGGAATCTTACTAAAATTGGACATTGCGGGGGCGTGGCCTGGCGGTGAATGGAGTAGGACGTGTGTGACACGAGCTCCGGCCATTAATCCTTCTAATTACTAATCCTCTTGCCCTTGGACCTTCTAATTACTCCTGAACAGTGAGGAATAGAACTGGGCATACTTCCAGCCATGTCACAGGCGAGAAACAGCGCGGCACTTGCTAAATTGAACCAGTACCGCCGACAGGACAAGGACGCCGAGGGGGAAGATGGCGGCGCCACGAGTTCAGAACAGGCCGCGCCGGGAGGAGATACTGAGAAGCTGCTGGACGCTATCACGTTCTGCCGCACATCCCTTGCCACCCAGATTGAGGAGGTCAAGATTGATCTATCCCTCATGCGGCAGGACTTTCAAAAGCTACGGGAGCGGGTTACGGAGACAGAGACACGCATCAGTGACATTGAAGATGCCATACCTCCTTTACAGACGAGCTCCGACCGCATGCAGCGGCAAATCCTTCAACTGATGGGGAAGCAGGACGAAATGGAGAATAGGCAGAGGAGATCTAATCTCCGTTTCATTGGATTACCTGAGGGGGCAGAGGGGAAAGATCCGACCACCTTCCTGGAACAAATCCTGATCTCCAAATATGGTCGTGAGGCCTTCTCCCCGACCCTGGCGGTAGAGAGAGCACACCGCATTCCGGCCAAGGCCCCACCACAGGGAGCCCCCCCTCGCACGTTTATAGCCAAGCTACTGAACTTTAAGGATAGAGATGCAGCACTACGGATGGCGAGGGAGAAGGGCAACATGGAGATTGGGAACAGCAGAGTTGCCATTTTCCCAGATTTCTCCGCTGATGTACAACGTCGCCGCCAGGGCTTTACTGAGGCGAAACGCAGACTCCGGATCAAACACCTCAAATACTCCATGCTGTTTCCGGCGCGCCTGCGAGTGGAGAGAAACGGCCGGGCCTACTTTTTTGAGGATCCGGAAGAAGTTCTTTCCTGGATGGAGCGGCCTGAGCCCGACCGACAGGCGGACGACAAGTAGCCCACATCTGAGCGGGGTCTTGACTGCCCCCCCCCATCCTGATTGAGTCCTCCTAATCACCCGGAGTATGGGTATGTCTATCTGGGGTGTTTTTTTTTTTTTTTTTCTTTTCTTCTCCCCCGCTGGGGAATGTCAGGTTCTCCTTATGACTGTCGTCCCTTCTCCCACCTGCCATGTCCGCGGTCTCCGGAGACCCTCAATCCCCATCAGAATGTCCCCTCCTCCTTCCCTAATGGTAGTTTTTCACATTATGTTCCCCAGTCCTTCACTTCTACTGCCCGGTTCGAGATAATTTTCCTCTCATCCTAGTTTACAGTCTACTGGGGCCCTAGCATGGGAGCACACCCCGTCCTACCTTCTAAAAACTCTGAGCAGCGATTTTTTCGCCCCCCTGTGCAACCAGGATCTCCGTTGGACCCTCTACGGTCCGGACTGCCAGCGAGTGCCTTGGGTCATGCCTCTGGTTTACGGCATGGTTGGGGATGATCACTCATGCTGGGACTGTGACTATTCGATACACCTATTGTCTGCTTTTTTGCTTTGTTATAGCACAGTCTGAACAAATGTCACGCGGCCATGAGCCCTTCCTGGTTGCTAGTTTGTTTTCTGTTTTGGGTCATACCCGCATCAGTTGGGGAAGGTGCAGGGTGGGGAGGGGGGGGGGTTAGTTGTAGTTCGATATCTAAATGGCAATGTACATGACTACTGGTTGTATGTTACTCTATCCAAGGTGTATGGGTTATGCTTATTTCCAATGAATACTTTATTGCTTAAATACTTTAAATGTGCGGTTGATATTGCACTTATTGTCACACTCCTGTAGTTCCTGGGATGCGTGGGCCCGGGTGCGCCGCATCTCTCCCCCCCTCTCGGATGGCTAGCCTGAAGTTCCTTACCTGGAATGTCCGGGGCCTTGGGGATAGGGTGAAGAGATCCGCCGTATTTACTTTCCTGAAAAAACAAAGGGCTGATGTGGTGGTTTTGACCGAAACCCATGTGGACGGCCGACTTCAGTTGGCACTCAAAAAGCCATGGATAGGCTGGGTGTATCATTCCACTCACTCTACCCAGGCCCAAGGCATCTCTATACTTGTTGCTAAGACAGTCCATTTTGAAATTTGTAGTGTGGAGTCTGATCCACATGGTAGATATGTGTTTCTCTCTGTAAGGCTGTATGGGGAGTCATTTCTTATCCTGGCATTTTATGTACCTCCTCCGTTTAACGCCACCGTCATTACCACAGGTCTGCTGTTCATGGCCCGTCATCCTTCGGTTCAGGCGATCTGGCTGGGGGACTTTAATGCAACCCTCAACCCAGCCCTAGATAGACCCCAAACGACCCAACCTACGGGTCCAGTCCCGTCGAGTTCCCGATTCGGCAGACTTATTTCCACCTTTAACCTCATTGATACCTGGAGACACAAATTTCCCCTCTCTAGAGCCTATTCCTGTTTTTCAGCCTCCCACAATACAATGTCACGTATTGACTATATACTGTTAACTAAAGCACTTATTCCGTGCCTACTAGAAGTAAAATTCTCTCCTAGACTGCTTTCGGACCACTGCCCTTACTGGATCACCCTTTCCTTCACTATTGATAGACCCCAGCGACGTGGCGACTGAACCCGTTTTGGCTGTCCCTGTTACCGGAGGATGGCGAGCTACTGAATGAATGGACTACCTTTTTCGCTGACAATGCCAATTCGGCCTCCCCGGCTGTGGTATGGGAAACCTTTAAGCTACACGTCCGCGGGGTTCTGACTTCCAGGATCAACAGATTTAGGGCAGACTCGGCTGCTACCTTTGATAGAGCTCTAAGGGTATTGTCAGACACTGAACAGTCCTACCTGACGGATCCCTCCCCAGCTAATGCAGACTTGCTGAAGTTACACACTAGGGTGGTAGAACAACTGCAATACGAGGCAGCCAGACGTAAGTTATTTTTTACAAAACAAAAATTCTTTGAACAGGGGCAAAAGGCAGGCAAATTACTCGCTTATCTAGCTCACAGCGAAGACAGGCCGCCGACTGTCATTTCCCTTACTAGCCCAAGTGGGGATGTGATTTCGGATCCTCGGGAGGTCTCTGACCGATTAAGAGGGTTTTTCTCACAGTTATATACTACCCAGTTGACTGACCCTGATGGACATTTAGAGAACCTGCTAGCGGGGATTGCCTTCCCGAAGTTAACAGACGAACAGGTTGAGGCCCTGGATGCGCCCCTCACGACCGACGAAGTATCCGCAGCTCTCACTAGCTTCCACAAATCTAAGGCCCCAGGTTCAGATGGACTGCCTATTGAATTCTACCTGCAATATGGAGAGATGCTTTCTCCCAAGTTGCTAGAATTATACAATGACCTTTTTGACACGTTTTCTCTCCCTCCGTCTATGAGGGACGCGACCATTGTTCTTATACCTAAGCCTGGTAAGGACCCGGGTCAGCCGGAGTCATACAGGCCCATTTCACTCTTGCAGGTGGATGTTAAGATTCTGGCCAAGATTTTGGCACTTCGATTGAATCAGGTGATACTGAGTCTTGTACATACTGACCAGGCAGGCTTTATGCCGGGCCGCAACACCTCATTCAACCTTAGAAGACTTTATATTAACCTGCAAGCGATACATGACGAAGTTGGATCACGAGTGGTGGTGGCCCTGGATACGGCCAAAGCATTCGACTCAGTCGAATGGCAGTATCTTTGGGGATGCCTTAGAGGGTTTGGCCCAAGATTTATTAAATGGGTCACACTACTATACCAGGCCCCAAGAGCTAGAGTTGTGTCCAATGGTTACGCCTCTAAACCCTTCGATCTCACTAGGGGCACTAGGCAGGGCTGTCCTCTGTCCCCACTATTGTACGCCCTTGCGGCGGAACCTCTTGCAATATCCATTAGGGAAAATCCCAAGATTCGTGGCCTCCAGGTGGGTGCAATTGTGGAGAAAATCAGCCTGTATGCTGATGACACGTTGCTATATCTGGCAGACCCGGATGCCTCTCTTCAAACGGCATTGCAGACGATAGAATACTTCGGATCGTTTTCTGGCCTCAAAATTAACTGGGGTAAATCCCAAATCCTGCCCATTGACAGCTTCCCCTTCCCCAGACCATGGGAACACTTCCCCTTACAGAGGGTCGACTGCATTAAATATTTGGGCGTCTCTGTGTCCAGGTCCCCGTCGGATTATATCCCCCTGAACGTTGAACCTCTCTTTGCCCTGATTAAATCTAGGACTCAGGTCTGGGCCAAGTTACCGCTTGGGGTCTGGGGCCGAATCAACATCATAAAAATGATACTGCTACCTAAGATTCTTTACACTCTCTGGCACACACCAGTATACATCCCCCTCAAATACTTCAAAATCATAGACACCCTGCTGAACTCGTTTATATGGGGGAAGAATAGACATAAACTGATCTGGAAAGCCCTCAAAAACCCCACTGATTTAGGGGGTACAGCCCTGCCTGATTTTAATTCCTATTATTTGGCGTCCCAGTTATCCCAGCTGTATCACATCGATAAGACAGATAGGTGGCGATTCCTTGTCCTCCTCTGTCCGCACTGGGCCCAGTGCACTGCCGACCCCATAACGGCGGTGGCAGTTGGACTGGGAGGCAACGAGTCTGAGGGTAACCGCAAATCACTTTTATATCAATATAGACGGATCTGGGACATAGCTGCTGGGCTGATTTGGACCCCTGTATTTAATGATTACACCCCTTTGTGGCATAACAAATCCCTGCCTGAGCTTAGGTTGCTCCTGGACACGGAGCTATGGAGTGGGAGGGGAGTGTTTTATCTACACCACATCTTTTCTGGTGGGTCCCTCAGGTCTTTCCTTGAACTTCAGGAACAATACTCATTGCCTGACTTCATGCAGTTCAGGTTTCTTCAGCTGGTCCATGCGGTCTGCTCCCAGTTTCCATCAGATATTCCACAGCCAGCCCCAAATGCACTGATCGCAGTGATCAAGGGATCAGATCCCCGTAGGCTCATATCCGATTTCTATAACATGCTCATCACCCCGATGGCCACCACACTAGCATATAACTTGAAGCCGAGGTGGGAGAGAGATGTGGGACCGCTGGAGGATGAGGAGTGGAGCGAGGCTTTAGATACATGTAGACTGGTGTCACCCAGGCTCTCTGATCGGCTATCGCAACTGTTTATTTTGCACCGATCGTACCTCACCCCTCTTAGGTTGGCGCGCTTTAAACCTGATGCCCCGACGGTCTGCCCAATGTGCAGACGTGATCCGGGCACGTTCTTCCACTTGATTTGGTCATGTCCCAAACTCCAGGTACTCTGGAAGCAGGTTGTGGACTTCCTACACGATGATATGGGCTCCCCTCTGTCCTTGGACCCTAAACAGTGCCTGCTGGGTATTTTCCCTGACTCGAGCTTAATAAATTTACGAAAACATTTTTGCATGAGACACTCTTCTCAGCTCGGAGGATCATAGCCAGGCACTGGATGAGGCCCATACCGCCCTGTTCGTCTGAGTGGAAAGCCGACATTAATGCTGCCCTCCCGTATAAAAAAATCATATATATTAACCGTGGTTGCCCCGATAAATATAATAAAATCTGGGATAGATGGCTCGAATCCGCTGACACTTGTGTGAACTGGCCCTGAGAACACACCAACATATTTTCTTAAAAAAAAGGGGGGATCTGCTGTGTTGTCCTTCTTATTGTTATTGACTGGCCCGGAAGCCCGGTTTCTCACTCCCTTCTGACTTAAATAATACCTCTATGTTGTACTATGTATTCAGTGGAATAATATGGAGTTGATTGCATTGTCTGTGTACTATTTTTGATGGCTTGACATGCTAAGCTTACTGTCATGTGCGTTGCATTGTCATGTTTCACCTGAACATTGTTCAATAAAAACCGTTTAATATTAAAATTGGACATTGCAAAACCTGGTGCAGTTCTGCATAGAAACCAATTGGCTTTCAGTTTTTTTCTTCAAAGCTTATTTGAACAAGCTGAAGTTAGAAGCTGATTGGCTACCATGCACAGCTGCACCAGATTCTGAGTGCATCAGTTTTAGTAAATCTCCCCCAGTGTCTCTTTAACCACTTCCATACTGGGCACTTATACACCTTCCTGCCCAGACCAATTTTCAGCTTTCTGCGCTGTTGCACTTTGAATGACAATTGCGCGGTCATGCTACACTGTACCCAAACTACATTTTTATCATTTTGTTCCCACAAATAGAGCTTTCTTTTGGTGGTATTTGATCACCTCTGCGATTTTTATTTTCTGCTAAAAAAAATAAAAAAACCGAAAATTTTGAAAAACAAAACGTTTTTTTTTGTTTCAGTTACAAAACTTTGTAAATAAGTACGTTTTCTACTTCACTGATGGGGCTGCACTGACGGGCACTGATAAGGCGGCACTTATGGGCACCGATGAGGCGGCACGGATGGGCACGGATGGGTACCGATGAGGCGGTACGGATGGGCACCGGTAGGCGCCACGGATGGGCACCGGTAGGCGCCACGGATGGGCGGCATGGATGGGCACAGATAGGCGGCATGGATGGGCACAGATAGGCGGCACGGATGGGCACAGATAGGCGGCATGAAGCGGCACGGAAAGGCGACATGGATGGGCACTGATAGGCGGCATGGATGGGCACTGATAGGTGGCACGGATGGGCATGGATGGGCACTGATAGGTGGCACTGTACTGTAATGTGTTGTACTAATGGATGCCAATCAGTGCCAAACAATAATGCCTGCCAATCAGTGGTGCCCATTGAAGGCACCGATTGGCATCCATTGTGGGCACTGATTGGCATCCATTAGCCATTTCTAATTTGCATCCCTGGTGGTCTAGGGTGGCATACCTTAAGCTGGGCATCCCTGGTGGTCTGGTGGCATCCCTGGTGGTCCAGTGTGGGCATCCTTGGGGGAGCTGCGCTGATAATGGATCAGCACAAATCCCCCCTGTCAGAGGAGCAGCCGATCGGCTCTCCTCTACTCGCGTCTGACAGACGCGAGTGAGGAAAAGCCGATGACCGGCTTTTCCTGTTTACATCGTGATCAGCCGTGATTGGACACGGCTGATCACGTGGTAAAGAGTCTCCGTCGGAGACTCTTTACCTAGATCGGTGTTGCGGGGTGTCAGACTGACATCCCGCAACAATGATCGCCGCGATGCACGCCCCCGGGGGCGCGCAGCGGCTCAATATCCTGCTGGACGTCATATGACGCCCAGTCAGGATATTGAAACCACTTTGCCGCCGTCATTTTGCTATAGGGCGGGCGGCAAGTGGTTAAAGACGGTTATACATTAAAGACTATTTTTTAAACCAAATGTATTCATACAGGTGTATGGTAAAACCTGTGCAATCCAGACAGAACTGTAGCCAGAACAAGTAGGGATGGGTTTGAAATCAGGTTTTTATTGCTGTGTCCCCACTGAGGAATATTTCACCTCACTTCCCATCACAGTGGTGACTGGTCTCTTGAATAAGTGCACTTACTACAATAAAAGCATTTGTTTTTAATGGAGTGGGGAAATGTTCAAAACTCTTTAACGTTTGTATTGCTGTATGTCAGGAGATAACCATTACTTGTTTTGATGCTTCTGCTCTTCATCCAAAATTGTAAGAGAACCTGTGTCTAGAGCAGGGGTAGGCAACCTCGGCACTCCAGCTGTTTTGAAACTGCAATGTCTCATGGGACATTGCAAGACCCTGACAATCACAGGCATGACGGGATTTGAAGATTCACTACAGCTGGAGTGCCGAGGTTGCCTACCCCTGGTCTAGAGTAACACTTAAGATGTTTTCCCCTACTTGGTCCATTTAAAAACAAAATAACAGCTTCAGCTTAGTACAAGGAGCACATACTTACTTTTCTCTTGCTCTTTTTCCTGTACAGCCAGAGAAAAACAAAGTGTGTGTGTCCTTTAGCCTGCTAGCTCACAATGCAGCACCGGGTGCCTGAGCAGCCAAACTTCATGTTCAAGCAGTGGGGGTTGATTTACTAAAACTGGAGAGTGTAAAATCTGGTGCATGGTAGCCAGTCAACTTCTAACGTCAATTAAGCTTCGACAAAAAAAAAAAAAAAAACTGGAAGCTGATTGGCTACCATGCACAGCTGCACCAGATTTTGCACTCTCTAGTTTGAGTAAATCAACCCCACTGTCACAAAGTGGTAAAGGGATCTGTTTAAACACCAAAACGTATGGGTGGATTTACTAAAGGCAAACAGACTGTGCACTTTTGCAAGCAAAGTTGCTCCAGAGCTTAGTAAATGAGGGAGAGCTTTGCTGACTTTCGTCATCCAATCATGTGCAAGCAAAAATGCTATTTTTTTATTTTCTTTCCATGCGAGTGGGTATTCTTTGTAAATTGAAGCTTTACCTAATTTACTAAGCTCTGGAGCAACTGCACTTGCAAAGTGCACAGGATATTTGCCTTTAGTAAATCAACCCCATAGTTGGGTTACAACTGTCACAGTGAATTTAAAAGGGCTCCAGCAGGCTAATAAGTTGGAGGGGGAAATAAGAAAGTAAGGCCCCTTTCAGACGATAAGCCTGCTCGGACCCGCTTGTTTTTCAGGCGGATCCGAGCGGGCCATCCATTGACTCCTATGGGCAGTAGCTGTAGCAGTAGCTGTAGCTGCTGACTTTTAATAAGGACACTTACCTGTCCTAGGCGCCTGCGATGATGGGCCCCTGACAGCGATCGCTCGGTTCTGGCGCCTTCATCCTGACTAAGGGAAACAGGCAGTGAAGCCTTATGGCTTCACTGCCCGTTTCCTACTGCGCATGCGCAACTCGCACTGCGCTTTGTGAATGGGCGGCTGCCTCCTGGGATACACACAGTTCCCAGACGGCAGCCCGCCCCATTCACAAGAAGACACCGCGAGGGAGGACGAGAAAGAAGACCACTGTGGTGGATGAAGAGGCAGAAGAGCTGCTTCCGCATAGCAACCGCCCTTTCTGGTGAGTATAAAAAAAAAAATCTCAATTCATTTTTTTAAGAAAAAAAATAAAAATCAGGGTGGAGCTCAACTTTAAACTCACCTTCACAATGCTCTCTTCACATCTGCTTGCAAAAGCATTTGGAATACTTGCAAAAGGGAGTTAGGGGAGCTTAAAGGGGTTGCTCCGCTGGAAAAAAAAATATTAAAAGCCAGCAGCTACAGCTGCTGCTGGCTTTTAATATTTGGACACTTACCTGTCCTGGAGTCCAGCGACGTCCGCAGCAGAGGACGAGCGACCGCTCGTCACTCTGCTGTCCCCTCCGCCATCCTCGCTGAGGGAACCAGGAAGTGAAGCCCTGCGGCTTCATGCCCGGTTCCCTACGGCGCATGCGTGAGTCGCGCTGCGCCGTTCTGATTGGTGCTCCTGTGTTCTGGGAGCCGAGTGTCTCCCAGAACACCAAGGGAAGTCTGCGGGAAGTGACGTAACTCCCGCAGATTCCCGGAGACAGGACTCCCGGATGTGGGTGAAAATACCTGTCTTAGACAGGTATCTTCACCCCCTCCCCCCTGAAAGGTGTCAATTGTGACACCGGAGGGGGGGAGGGTTCCAAATAGCAAAAGTTGCTATTTAGGGTGGAGCTCCACTTTAAGATCTATTTGCCTTCCTCCCACGATGCAAGGTACAGTGCCTAAACTCAGACCAAATTTGAACTCGCATACGACTATCTATCTAGCGCTCCTGCCCTATATTGCAGTAAAATGTAAGTGCTATAGAGCTCTGCTAGGTAAGTGAATAGACAAATTCCAGTGTTGCATACCAATATCACAGGGTTGGCTCCTTTGCGTATATCCACTCCTGCTTCTGTGTTTGAATGGATGTTATTATCAGCTATGAGACCTCCAGCTGCCAGACGTAGAAAAACCCCTGATGCTTTGCAGTGGTAAATTTCATTCTTTAACATTACAACCTGTGGAAAAATCCTGACAATAAATCCATAATGCAAACAAACTTTAAACATTTATAACATGCTAGATAATGCATGCTGATACAATAACATGACTCTGCGGACATACCCAATTAATGATTACTTATTCAACTGCCCAACTCCACCTAGTGACACTAAAGTCTGGTTTAAAAAAAAAAAACTTTTCATGTATGTATTCATAACTCAGGTTTAACCACTTAAGCCCCGGACCATTACGCAGCTTAATGACCAGAGGTGTTTTTACAATTTGGCACTGCGCTGCTTTAACTGGAAATTGTGCGGACATGCAATGTTGTACCCAAACAAAATTTGCGTCCTTTTCTTCCCACAAATAGAGCTTTCTTTTAATGGTATTTGATTGACTCTGCAATTTAATTTTTTTGCAATATAAATGGAAAAAGGCAAATTAAAAAAAAAAAATGATATTTCTAGTTTTTGTTATAAGAAAAATCGAGTAAAATCAATTTTAGTCATACATTTAGGCCAAAATGTATAGAGCCACATGTCTTTAGTAAAAAAAAATGTCAATAAGCGTATATTTATTGGTTTGCGCAAAAATTATAGCGTCTACAAACTAGGGTACATTTTCTGGAATTTACACAGCTTTTAATTTATGACTGCCTATCTCATTTCTTGAGGTGCTAAAATGGCAGGGCAGTACAAACCCCCCCCCAAATGACCCAATTTTGAAAAGTAGACACCCCAAGGAAATTGCTGAGAGGCATGTTGAGCCCATTGAATATTTTTTTTTGTCCCAAGTGATTGAATAATGACAAAAAAAATAAAAATTACAAAAAGTTGTCACTAAATGATATATTGCTCACACATGCCATGGTTATATGTGTAATTGCACCCCAAAATACATTTTGCTGCTTCTCCTGAGTACGGGGATACCACATGTGTGGGACTTTTTAGGAGCCTAGCCGCGTACGTGACCCCGAAAATCAAGCACAGCCTTCGGGATTTCTAAGGGCGCAAATTTTTGATTTCACTCCTCACTACCTATCAGTTTCGAAGGCCATAAAATGCCAAAATAGCACAAAACCCCCCCAAATGACCCCATTTTGGAAAGTAGACACCCCAAGCTATTTGCTGAGAGGCATGGTGAGTATTTTACAGCTCTCATTTGTTTTTGAAAATGAAGAAAGAAACTTTTTTTTTTTTTTTTTTTTCAATTTTCAAAACTTTGTGAGATCTGCAAAATACTCACCATACCTCTCAGCAAATAGCTTGGGGTGTCTACTTTCCAAAATGGGGTCATTTGGGGGGGGTTTGTGCCATCTGGGCATTCCATGGCCTCCGAAACTGTGATAGGCAGTGAGGAGTGAAATCAAAAATTTACACCCTTAGAAAGCCCGAAGGCGGTGCTTGGTTTTTGGGGTCCTGTACGCGGCTAGGCTCCCAAAAAGTCTCACACATGTGGTATCTCCGTACTCAGGAGAAGCAACAGAATGTATTTTGGGGTGTAATTCTACATACAGTATGCCCATGGCATGTTTGAGCAATATATCATTTAGTGACAACTTTGTGAAAAATAAATAAAAATAAAATTATTTTTTTTCCGCAACTTGTGTCAACATATAAAATATTCCATGGACTCGACATGCCTCTCAGCAAATAGCTTGGGGTGTCTACTTTCCAAAATGGGGTAATTTGGGGGGGTTTTGAACTGTCCTGGCATTTTATACATAACATTAGGAAGCTTATGTCACACATCATCCACTCTTCTAACCACTTGAAGACAAAGCCCTTTCTGACACTTTTTGATTACATGAAAACATTTATTTTTTTTGCAAGAAAATTACGTTGAACCCCCAAACATTATATAGTTTAACGCAAAGACCCTACAGATTAAAATGGTGGGTGTTGCATTTTTTTTTTTCACACAGTATTTGCGCAGCGATCTTTCAAACGCATTTTTTTGGGAAAAAATACACTTTTCTTTCTCGTACATCACGGGACACAGAGCGACATAGTCATTACTAATGGGTTATATAGATACCGTCAGGTGCTGGCACTGGCAACTTCCAAAACCGGAAGTACCCTCCCCTATATAAGCCCCTCCCATCCGGGAGCACCTCAGTTTTTTTGCCAGTGTCTAAGGTGTTGGCCAAGAAGAAACATGTGTTTTTCACTGAGCTTGCGTACAGGTTCTTTTGGACCTCAGTAAGCTATTCCGGATCCGACCAAAAAAGCTTCATAGCTAAACGGTCGGTACCCGGGCCTTGCAGAGAAGAGCAAGGTTTTGCCTGTAATGCTTCTCTTAGGAGAGCTGGACCCTGGGATCCAGAGCTCTGGTCATACCCACGACCAAGATGTTTTCTGTGCAGGGTGCTATACAGGTCCAGGGGAGTGGAATCCTTGGGAACCCGGTCCCTGAAGGTTTGATTACAATGCCTGCCGTGATAGGTGAAGTTTGGGCTTTTGTGGACCAAACAAAGTCCTGCGGCGGGGAACAGGTAAGTGGGGGCCCCCAGGAACTTGGTTCTATTGGGGGACCCCCAAGCCTAATTTGTCTTTCTGTCTGTTACCTAACGGTATTCCCGCTAATATTCTGTGTATGCCTGTTACTACTGAGAAAATGTAAAAATTTTAATAGTAGGCAAGAAAAAAAAAAAAATGTAAGACCGCGGTACCTGTGTTAGACACTAGAGGCCGCTATGGTTCTTTTTCTTGTAATGTGGATTTTTTTCTTCCAGAATCAAATCCAGGCAGTTGGTATGTTCTCTCCTGGGAAGCTGTCTCCTCTGCCCTGTTGCTGCGCTCATCCATCCCCGGGCCCTGCGGCAAAGGGACCCTGGCTCCCATCTAGCTCCTTGTTGTTTTCAAAAAAGGCGCCGAAGGCGCACGTGCCCGCGCGCGTGCGCGTGCACGCGCCTCTATTCATAGAGGCGATCTGGAAAAAGGGGCGGAGCGGGTGGATGACGCTCAGGTGTGCGCCGCGGCGCTACTGCGCATGTGCGGGCATCCAGCGTGTTTTAAAGCACATTATAGCTGGCTGTTGAAGTGCATAGACAGAGCTAGCAACAATATAAAGGCACATAGAGGCGGTTGATGCAGGCATCCCCTAGAAAGGCACTTTAGTAGACACCAACTGTGATATAGCAGCAATTGTGCTAGACTATTCTCAGTAAAAGTGGTGTATTACGGCTGGAATACCTCAGCTTTAGGCTTAGGAATATGCTGTCCAGAAGCTCCGGAACTGAATCTTCCAGGAAGCGAAGGGGGTCTCATCGGGCTCTGAGGATCTTGGGCATACTTCTGCTGCACCAGTCTCCCCTGAAGTTCAGAGGTAAGTGACCGTAGAGACCCCGCAGTGGTACTTGGTACTGTGGCTGTCCTCAGTTCACCTGCTCCTGTGTATGTAACAGAGGAGGTTTTTTCCTCAGCTTTGGGAGGATTAGAGAGAGATTGTCAACATTGATCGCTGCCTCCCTGTCAGGGAAAGCACGCCCGATCTCCATCTCCTCCTTCAAAGTGCCTGTTAGCAGAGCAACAGTCCCATACAGGGATCGACCTGCCTGAAGGGGATCAGGATAAGGTTGATTCTGTTATAGAGGAGTCAACAGTGGGGGAACCTTTTTCTCAGCATCTCAAGCTGAAAGATTATGGGTTCAGTCTCTGACTAACATGGTCCGATCAGCATTTAAAAATGCACCTTGCGGAACCATCAACCACTACTGTATCCTCGTTGGGGTCGCTAGAAGCCCCCAGACTGTCTGTTCTTTTCCACTTCACCCTTTACTGAAAGGGCTTATTTACCAGGATTGGGAACGTCCTGAGAAAATATTTATTCCCCCAAGAGATTTCCGGTGGTCTATCCCATGGAGGATAAGTTCATCAAAAAAAAAAAAAAAAAAAAATGGAAGGTCCCTACAGTGGACACAGCCATCTCTTGTATGTATAAATCACTGACATGTCCAGTGGATAATGTCCAAATGTTCAAGAACCCAATAGATAAAAGATTGGAGTCCTTATGAAAGTCTGCTTCTTTCTACAGCAAGCTTGGTGACACAACCAGCAGTAGCAGCTATTGGGGTCTGCTAAGCAGTGAAGGATCAGTTGAAACAGGTCTTGAGGGACTTGACAGATCAGCAGGCTTTGCCCTAGCTGATCTACCTAGAGCCTTAGGCTTTGCGGTTGACGCCATAAAGGATTCAGTCCATCAGGCCTCCCGCCTTACGCTGTCTATAGTACATATGCGTAGGCTTCTATGGCTCAGAAACTGGTCTGCTGAAGCTCCCTGTAAAGAATGGCTGGTTAGCGTCCCATTTCATGGTGAACGCTTATTCAGGGAAAACCTGGACAAATATATCCAGAAAATTTCCAGCGGTAAAAATACGCTCTTGCCGGTTAAAAACAGAGTTAGAGGTCCCTCTTTAAGAGGCCTGCTTCTCCAGTCCCTGGGGCATCGGCTGTGTAACAGTTCCGACGGCCTCCTCGGTCAATTCCCGGGGGTAAAAAAACAGGGACAATAGCAGGGTAATGAGAAACCCTGGGTCAGGGGAGGTACAAAACCTCCCCCAAAGTTAAATTCATTGAAGGGTTGCCCCCACTCAGTCGGGTGGGGGGAGGACTCCAGTTGTTCGCAAGAGACCTGGCGGGATACGATCAAGACAGATAGGTGCTCTCCGCAGTATGTTTGGGATACAGTTTGGAGTTAAAAGACTCTCCTCCTTCCCATTTTTGAGGTCAAACGTGCCAAGGGATCCCCGGAAGAGAGAGTCCCTCCTGTTGGCACTAGAACAACTATTGCTCCAAGGAGTAATTATGGAGGTTCCCCTGGAAGAATGAGGGTTCGGGTTTTACTCAAACCTCTTTACAGTCCCGAAGCAAACGCGGACGGGAGGCCCATATTAATTCTAAAAAGGGCTATACAAATTCCTGTATATCAGGACTTTCCGATGGAGTCGATCCGATCGGTGGCCACTGCCCTACAAGGGGGAGGATTGGTTAGCCGCGATCGACATCAAAGATGCTTATTTGCACATTCCCATCTTTCCAGTCCACCAAAAATTTCTACGCTTTGCAGTAGAAGGGCGCCATTTTCAGTTCAGAGCCTTACCCTTCGGTTTGGCCACAGCACCACGAGTGTTTACAAAAATTCTGGCCCTTTATTGGCCAATCTAAGAACACAAGGTGTAATGATAATGGCATATCTAGATGACTTGTTGCTGATAGACCACTCAGTGAAAAAACTAGACGTGGTCGTTCACAAGACAATCAAGTATCTGGAATCTCACGGTTGGATTATCAACCGAGACAAGTCAGCCCTAAAAACCAGTCAAAAGTCTGGAATACTTGGGGCTAAGGTTGGATTCAGGCCAGAGAAAAATATTCTTGCCTCGAGGAAAGGTGTTGTCTTTGAAAGATTTGATCCACTTAGTGGGTACAAAAAAGACAGCCGTCCATATGCCTGTGCATGAGGCTGCTGGGAAAAATGGTGGCATCATTCGAAGCAGTACCCTACGGTCAATTCCATTCAAGGAATTTGCAAGGGGCCATACTGTCGGCCTGGAACAAAAAAGTTCAGGCCCTAGACTTACAATGTCCTTGTCCCCTTCCGTTCGCAAGAGCCTCCGTTGGTGGTTGGTTCCCCAGAATCTGGAAAAAAGGAAATCCTTCAGTCCGATTTCTTGGAAGGTGGTCACTACAGATGCCAGCCTTATAGGCTGGGGAGCAGTACTGGAGCAATAGTCTCTCCAGGGCAGATGGTCGGATGCAGAAAAGGCCCTGCCCATCAATCTCTTAGAGATACGAGCAGCCCGGTATGCCCTAGTAGCATGGACATCCAAACTCCAAGGGTCCCCTGTCAGAATTCAATCAGACAATGCCACAGCAGTGGCATATATCAATCATCAGGGGGGCACCAGGAGTCGTGCAGCCCAGAGGGAAGTAAATTACATCCTGAAATGGGCAGAAAGATATTTCCAAGCCATATCTGCGGTATTCATTCCAGGAGTGGAGAATTGGAAGGCGGACTTTCTAAGTCGCCAGCAATTATGCCCAGAGGAAGGGTCCCTTCACCCCGAGGTTTTCTGGACAATATGTCAGCGGTGGGGAACATCGGATGTAGATCTTCTAGCATCCAGATTCAACGCAAAGGTGGACAGGTTTGTCTCTCGGACAAGGGATCCCCTAGCTTGCGGCTCGGATGCCCTAGTGTTCCCTTGGGATCAGTTCAAGCTGATATATGCATTCACACCGCCACAATGGTTACCTCGATTACTCCGCAGAATCAGGGTAGAAAAGAAACCAGTGATTCTGGTGGCTCCAGCGTGGCCCCGAAGAGCGTGGTACGTGGAGATTGTAAAATGTCAGTGGGGAGTCCTTGGACTCTCCCACATCGTCCGGACCTGCTTTCGCAAGGACCGATATACCACCCTTCCTTACCAGCCCTAGGTTTGACGGCCTGGCTATTGAAGCCCACATTCTAAAAAAGAGAGGGCTCTCTAATTCTGTGGTATCTACCATGATCAATGCCAGGAAGCCGGTATCCAGGCAGATCTACTATAGAATCTGGAAGGCGTACATCGCCTGGTGTGAGGCCAAGAAATGGCATCCACGTAAATACGTAATAGGTAGGATTCTGGACTTCCTACAATGGGCTGTAGATAGGAAGCTTGCCTTGAGTACTATCAAGGGTCAGATTTCGGCCTTGTCAATATTTTTTCAAAGGCCCTTGGCTTCGCATTCACTAGTCAAAGCCTTTATACAAGGAGTGATGCGTATTAGCCCTCCGGTTAATATTCCCATATGTCCATGGGATCTAAACTTGGTTCTGTCGGTTCTACAGAAACAACCATTTGAACCATTACAGCATATTTCTTTGGTTCTTCTCACCAGGAAATTGATTTTTCTAGTAGCCGTTTGTTCGGCTAAAAGAGTGTCGGAATTAGCAGCTATGTCCTGTAAGGAGCCATATCTGGTTATCCATAAGGATAGAGTAGTGTTACGCCCTCATCCAGCCTTTCTTCCTAAGGTGGTATCGAGGTTTCATTTGAACCAAGATGTGGTTCTTCCTTCTTTTTTCCCCAAACCTACTTCGGTAGAGGGAAAGTTATTGCATTCTTTGGATGTAGTAAGAGCAGTTAAAGCTTATCTAAAAGCCACTGCTCAGATTCGCAGAACGGATACTTTGTTTATTCTGCCAGAAGGCCCCAGAAAGGGTCAGGCAGCGTCAAAATCTACTTTAGCGAGTGGATTCGACAGGTCATAATACAAGCCTATGGCTTGAGAAGGAGACCGCCTCCGTTCAAAGTTAGAGCGCACTCCACGAGAGCAGTTGGAACTTCATGGGCAGTGCATCACCAGGCCTCCCTGGCTCAAATCTGTAAGGCCGCAACATGGTCTTCAGTTCACACGTTTACTAGGTTCTACCAGGTGGACGTTAGAAGTCAGGAGGATGTCGCCTTTGGGCGCAGTGTGTTGCAGGCCGCAAAAGATCCTCATGTCTGATAGCGCTCAGCTTATATATGGTGTATCCCCCCCCTCATTGGGCATTGCTTTAGGACATCCCATTAGTAATGACTATGTCGCTCTGTGTCCCGTGATGTACGAGAAAGAAAATAGGATTTTTATAACAGCTTACCTGTAAAATCCTTTTCTTAGGAGTACATCACGGGACACAGAGCTCCCGCCCCTCTTTGGGGACACTTATTGCTTTGCTACAAAACTGAGGTGCTCCCGGATGGGAGGGGCTTATATAGGGGAGGGTACTTCCGGTTTTGGAAGTTGCCAGTGAAAGCACCTGACGGTATCTATATAACCCATTAGTAATGACTATGTCGCTCTGTGTCCCGTGATGTACTCCTAAGAAAAGGATTTTACAGGTAAGCTGTTATAAAAATCCTATTTTTTTAATTTTAATGCACTAAACACACTATATTAATTTTAATTTTAATGCACTAAACCACACTATATTGCCCAAATGTTTGATGAAATAAAAAAGATGATCTTAGGCCGAGTACATGGATACCAAACACGACATGCTTTAAAATTTCGCACAAACGCGCAGTGGCGACAAACTACATACATTTTTAAAAGCCTTTACAGGTTACCACATTAGATTTACAGAGGAGGTCTACTGCTAAAATTACTGCCCTTGATCTGACCTTCGCGGTGATACCTCACATGCATGATGCAATTGCTGTTTACATATGACGCCAGACCGATGCTTGCGTTCGCCTTTGCGCAAGAGCAGGGCGGGACAGGGGTGCTTTTTTTTTTTTAATTCTTAATTTTGCTTTTTTATTTTATTTTTAAACTGTTCCTTCCATATTTTTTTTTTTTTTTTATCATTTTTATTGTTATCTCAGGGAATGTAAATATCCCCTATGATAGCAATAGGTAGTGACAGGTACACTTTTTTAAAAAAAAAACTGGGGTCTATTAGACCCTAGATCTTTCCTCTGCCCTCAAAGCATCTGACCACACCAAGATCGGTGTGATAAAATGCTTTCCCAATGGCGCTTTTTATATCCGGGGGGGGGACATTCCCTCCCACTGCTTGTAAAAGCAGTCCAGAGGCTAATTAGCCGCTAGGATTGCTTTTACATGAAAGCTGGCCGCTGGCTGAAAAGAATGATACCAAGATGATACCTAAACCCGCAGGCATCATTCTGGAATAACCATTCAAAGTCCAGCAACATACCAGTACATTGCTGGTCCTTGTTGGACATGTATTGTAATCTTTTTTTTTCATGCAGCCTGTTGGCTGAACGAAAAAAAGAGATTGATCGGTGGGTATGCCCACCATTAGAATACCTCCCTTCATTCACCCACTTCTAATGATGGGCATACATGCACCATTTATATATGCCGAAGCATGGGGGCATCCTCCCGCAAAAGTTATGCCGCGTACACACGGTCGGACTTTTCCACGAGCAAGCCTCCGTCGGAATTTCGACCATATGTACGAGGCATTAGGAGCAAAATTGCTCCTCCGCCCCTGCTGCCTCCATGCTTCGGCATATATGCTCTTTTTTTAACTGCGGTGGTGAAATCACCTCCTACAGCACTGGAGTCGCAGGGATCAGGCCTGTCTCTGCGAACGCTGCAGTTATGTGTGTTGTGTTTTGTAAGTGACAGTGATCGATCGATACTGCACTTGGGTGGCCTGGGCTGGACGGAGGGGCAAAATGCAGGTGCTAGTAGGCATCTGGGCTGATCCCGCTAACACTGCATTTTTGGGAACCCTAAACTGCTGGGGACGCTAGTATAGATCTGATCAGATCAGATATTGATCTGTTCAGATACTATACCACTAAGGGAGGTGTATGCTTCACGCGTGGGTGTTAGCGCTACTGGCACTAACCTGACGCTGCCTGGGGTGTGACGCAGACCCTCTCTGACGCTAAAACCTAATTGATATCACCCGCCGGGCGATCAGGAGGTTAAACCTTTATTGGGTTATATACGGCGGGTGCCCTGACACTATAAAAAGCAAACTAACTAACCAGCGTCACCCATAACACTTATACGGTGATCACTGGTGAAAGGGTTAACTAGGGGCAATCAGGGGGTTAAAACCTTTATTAGGTAATATATGGGGGTACCTGACGCTATATAAAAACCTGACGGGGAACCTAAAAAAATAACTGACTACCTAGCGGCACCAGCATACCTAATACAGCGATCAGAAAAACGATTGCTTAGTGACACTGGCAAAAGGGGGTGAAAGGGTTACCTGGGGGGCGATCAAGGGGTTAAACCCTTATTACATAATATATGGGGGTACCCGACGCTATAAAAACCTGGCGGCGAACCTAAAAAAAAAATAACTGACTACCTAGCGGCATCACCGACGCTAATACAGCGATCAGAAAAACGATCGCTTAGTGACAGTGGTGCTAGGAGGTGAAAGGGTTACCTGGGGGGCGATCAAGGGGTTAAACCTTTATTAGGGGGGGGGTTAGGGGGCTACCCTGGACCTAAAGGGACCTACACTAACTGCCCTGACACTTTTACAGTTACAAATGTCACTGTTTGCAGTGATCAGTAAATAAATGATCACTACAATCAGTGACACTGTGACTGGGGGCTGGGGGGTGATCTGAGGGGTGATCTGTGGGTGACTGGGGGGGCGATCGTGTGCCTATGTGTCAGTGTAGTGTTTGTGCACTAAACTGACATCTTCTCTTCACGGCGCTCGGTATATGTGAGCGCCGCAGGGAGAGATGACATCACTTCCTCTGCCTGTGTTTACATTACACAGGCAGAGGAAGCATCTCATTCGCCGGGAGCGATCGTGAGGGGGTGGCCAGAAACCAATGGCCGCCCCCTCATTACCGATCGCTCCCGGAGCGATACCGACTGCTCACTATCCCGGAGGGGGGTCCGATCGGACCCCCCACCCATACGAAGGCAGTCACGTACAGGTACCTGATTGTGCCTGTCCGTGCCATTTTGCCGACGTATATATACAGTGGTAACAAGGTGAACAAATATCTGCGCTAACCAAAAAAAATTATATATATGTATATATAAAACAAAAAATAAAAAGCAAAAAGCAGCCAGCACAGTCTGTTGATAAAGCAAACGTAATAGTATAAAAGTCCAAAGTGCAGCTCTTAGTGAAAATCAATGTCCTGGTGCAGAATCGGCAAACAAGATGAATGTAGAAAACTGATAGGAACCACCACCAGAACTTTCAGTGTGCAATCGTAAAAAGCACACCACCCAAATGTGCTCACAAAATGCTTACCGGAAGGCAAACATACATAAACGATGTAAGTATATTTGCAGAGGGGCAGTGTATAGACACAGATATCCAAGCCTGATGGATCACACCCACATCAAAAACGACATCCAGAGCTCAGTTGGAAATGGAGATGATATGTAATCCTCAGCAGGGAGTAGTTTACCAAATTAAAGAATAAACTAACATAGTGAAGCCCATAAGGTAAAAGGACAAAGGTATTTATTGTATTCTACTTACAACAAAGAACCATCATCAAGGCCAGCCTGACATGTTTCATCCGAATGGATATCATCAGAGGCGTGATGATATCCATTCGGATGAAACATGTCAGGCTGGCCGATACAAGCACGCTGAGAGCCGCGGATTTATATTTTTATGCCTTGATGATGGTTCTTTGTTGTAAGTAGAATACAATAAATACCTTTGTCCTTTTACCTTATGGGCTTCACTATGTTAGTTTATTCTTTCATTTGGTAAACTACTCCCTGCTGAGGATTACATATTATCTCCATTTCCAACTGAGCTCTGGATGTCGTTTTTGATGTGGGTGTGATCCATCAGGCTTGGATATCTGTGTCTATACACTGCCCCTCTGCAAATATACTTACAACGTTTATGTATGTTTGCCTTCCAGTAAGCATTTTGTGAGCACATTTGGGTGGTGTGCTTTTTACAACTGCACACTGAAAGTTCTGGTGGTGGTTCCTATCAGTTTTCTACATTCATCTTGTTTGCCGATTCTGCACCAGGACATTGATTTTCACTAAGCGCTGCACTTTGGACTTTTTGTATATATACAGTGAGCGGTCGTTAAGTGGTTAAATGATTTTTATTGAGGTTTTGAACAAAGTTCAAGCAAAGTAAAAGTATAAAAGACAAACATAATCTGCAATAGTTCCTGTCATACAGTTGTACCTGGATATTATGGCGGTAGGCATGCATAGTCAAGACGTGTGTCAAACATTGGTTTGGGCCTGACGCCCGAACATGCGGAGAGTATATTGCTCCCCTCCCAAACACCCCAAAGGGGAGCAAACTGTGTATTGGGGTAGGAAGCAATAGTGCTCCCCTAAGCCAGAACACAGGCTGTGTTATTTATCATAGTCCAGAATGTCGGCTTTTATCCGGTACAGAAATATGATAGTAACCAACTTTAACAGAAATTAGAATGAATAGTCTCTAAAAGGTAGACTCGTAATGGGGATATGAGATATCGATCAGATCACGTGTTATTCTATAATAATAGGATTTTTATAACAGCTTACCTGTAAAATCCTTTTCTTGGAGTACACCACGGGACACACAGCCTCTATTCATTACATAATGGGTTGTATAGTTCACCAGAGGTGATTGGACACTGGCACAACCAATGAAGACAAGTTCCCCTCTATATAACCCCTCCCATAAGGGAAGTACCTCAGTTTTTGTAGCAAAGCAGTAAGGATCCCATAAGAGGGGGGGGGGGGGGCCTCTGTGTCCCATGGTGGACTCCAAGATTAGGATTTTACAGGTAAGCTGTTATAAAAATCCTATTTTCTTTATCGTACACCACGGGACACAGAGCCTCTATTCATTACATAGTGGCACGTCCCAGAGCAATGCTCAATGAGGGGTTGGAGACACAGATCAAGCAGGCCGCTAACGGACAAGAAGCCCTATACTGCTGCCTGCAGCACACTACGCCCAAAGGCGGAATCCTCATGTCCTTTCACATCTATTTGATAGAATTTGGTAAATGTATGGACTGAAGACCAAGTTGCAGCGTTACAGATCTGAGCCATCGAAGCCTGATGATGCACTGCCCATGAAGCACTTATTGCCCTGGTCGAGTGCGCTTTAACAGGAAAAAGAGGAATTTTGTTCTTTAAACCATAAGCTTGAATTATCACTTGTCGAATCCACCTACAAATGGTGGACTTTAATGCCGCTTGGCCCCTCTTGGGATCATCTGGCACAATAAACAAAACATCTGTTTTACGTATCTGAGCCGTTGCCTGCAGATAAACTTTTACTGCTCTCACTATATCTAGAGAGTGCTTACAGAGAGATAGGCTCCTCCCACCTAACACATGATCCACATCATAAAAGCACCACACATGCATTAGCCCCTCAGTATTTGTGTTCCAGTCAGGAACTCCAAACAGACGCTTGTTATTTTTCCGGCCTTCGTGCTAGGTGGCAGGGGCTTCCCGACTAGGGTTGCCACCTCATCCCTTTAAACCCGAACACATATTAATTACACAGGTTCTGAGGCTGATTAAGGTGGTAATTAAACTCACTTGGTGCCTTATCTGCATTTAATTAGCCCCAGAACCTGAGTAATTCAAAGGTGTTCGGGTTTAATGGGATGAGGTGGCAACCCTACTCCCGACGTCCATACCCAGTGCAAACTGGGGTAGTACTCCTGGGGTATGAGTCAGTTTGGACCACCCAGAGACCTGAAAGAGCGGTCGGGGGTGAAGGTAAGGGACCCCCTCTCCCGATAATAGTTGTAGCCTCAGTGAGGTACCTGTGAGGAGTGGAGGAGGTGATCCAGTGGGTCCATCCGGAATGGCACAGCAGGGTGTTCTACTGGTGGAGGAGCAGGCTGCCGCATGGTCCGGGTGCTTTTCTTTGCCGTTTACAGAGATCCCCATGTTACAGGGAGTCTCTATCCCCAGCATGTGGAGTGCTGGGGCGCAGAGTGATGATGTCACTTCCGGCGCTGGAGGCAGAAAGTGACATGGCAGGAAGTCCAGCAGCGGCCATCTTGGTACACCTAGACGCCGGGAATGAAGCCTAATAGTGGTATCTGAAAGGATAACAGGTGTGCTGTGCTGGAGGGCGGCATCGGATCCACCCCGGATTCTCCACACCTCTTTAAATAGGGGCCTGGATAGGAAGATGGCGCCGAAGGCTTCCAGGAGCAGCATGGAGATACCAGGATCCATGGAAGCAGGTCTGGAGGTGCCATCGGTTGAATCAGGCCCTAAGGTAAGTAAATAGGGGGCAGACTGCTCCTTTCCTTTTCTTATCCTCCTGTGGTGGGGGCACAGGGGGCGTTTGTTTTTTCCAGAGCCTGTTTTGGTTTATGCTTATGGTGGACAGGTGTCACACATACTAGCATAGGCTCCGGTGGTGGGTACTTTTAAAAATTCTTAGATTAGAATTGTGTTATCCACAGGGTGTTTTTTGTTTTAAATATAAGTTTTATTAGGTACCAAGGGAGAAATCCCATCATTACAGCAGATGCGTAGATGTCACCACGCCTGTGATACATGGTAATTACAAACATTAGACCCGCTGCGTCAACAACATCATCGCATGCCTGGAATATTCGTGAACAAGAGATTACATGTGAACATGGTTGATGACGGGATCTTCCCCAAGTCTTTTTCTTTTACAACACTAGCCTGGAAACACCCAAACTATATAAAATAAAAAATTTAAAACAGATTAGAAAAAAGGGGGGAAAGAGAAGGGGAAAGGGCCGCAACAGAGCGAGGGCATGGAGGAATGGAGCCGTATCAGAGCGCTATAGTTCTATGTCCCCAAGAGGGCCATCCCCTCGTCGGAGTAAATAAAAATGTTCCAAATTCTCCAGGTCTCTGTATATTTCTCATGGTTATGCTGCGCCGTGAGAATCAGGTCTTCAATTTTCTTTATCTCCTCCACCTTTCTCAGCCAGCACCCAATGGTTGGTGGGCACCGCTGTTTCCAGTAGAGGGGTATGCACGCCTTAGCAGCATTTAGTAGGTGTCGTAGCAGTGATTTTTTGTAAGTTTTGGCTGAGATCTTGGATAGGTGTAATAGGAAGAAAGATGCGTCTGCAGGGATTGTGTAGTCCGTAAACCTTTGCGTACATCTTCCCAAAAGTTCTGCAGTTTTGGGCAGGGCCAAAAGATATGCAATAGGGATCCGATCCCCTGTCTTCCCCACAGCGCCAGCACAGGTCTGAGGCCGTCGGGAAGCACCTGTGTAACCGGTTGGGTGTGAGATACCATCTAGTGAAAATTTTAAAGTTTGTTTCCTGAATTTTAGTGCACGCGGAGGACTTGATGGCAAAGGTGATAATGCGTTGTTTTTGGGACTCTGACAATGAACAGCCAAGATCAGCTTCCCATTTCTCCAGACATAGGAGACGTGGTTGTTCAGCGGGAGAGTTTTTAAAATTGAGTACATTTTAGAGAGAGTGTCTCCGAGCAGTAGTCCTCAAAAGTTATCTGTAGACGAGAAAAGGAATGTGGGTTCGAGATTGAATGCAGGAAGTGGTGCAATTGGGCTGCCTTCCAAAAACCTTGACACCTTACGATTGAGTCGAGAGGCCCTCAGGTCCACATCCGGCATGCCCCACCGCCGGCACAGAATTTGAAAGACTTCCAGGTGTAAGGACCACTCTTCCTGGTCCAGCGTCTGGCGGCTCAGATAGTCCGCCTGCCAATTGTCTACGCTTGAATGTAGACGGCCGATAGAGACCACGTGGGGAGGCATATTCTGATTGCCCGTATTTCCAGAACATTGATCGGTAAACGGGCTTCGTCCAGAGTCCAAAGCCCTGGGGCTGACAGGACTCCACCCCAGCCCGTCAGGCTGGCGTCCGTCATGAACACAGTCCACTGGATGGGGAGGGACGACTTCCCGGACCGAAGAGCCGGGGACCTCAACCACCACGCCAGGGACGCCCTAAGTGGGTGACTCATCTGGATCTGAAGATCCAAGGACAACGGGGATTTGTCCCAAGTGGACAGGATCTCTTACTGTAATGCCCGTGTGTGTGTGATTGGGCATACGGAACAGCCTCGAACGAGGCCCATATGAGTCCCAGGACTCTCATGCAAAAAACGGGTTGACGACCATTTCTGAGACGTCAGGACCCGCACTACAGACTGAAAAGTCAGTAACTTCTCCAAGGCTAGGAATACCTACACCTCCATGGAGTCCAGGATCAGACCGAGATACTCCAAATGCTGAGCCGGGACCAGGACCAACTTCTGAATGTTTGGGAGCCACCCGAAGTCCCTAAGGGTCTGACTGACAATAGTCACACTTCTAATTCTGAGCCATTGTCTGCTCTTAGAAGATCGTCCCGATAGCCCATGATAGCAATGCCTCGCTATCTCAGCAAGGCTAGAACCGGAGCAAGCACCTTGGTAAAAAACCTTTGGTGCCGAGGCTAGGCCGAAGGGAAGAGCCACAATTGATAGTGGACTTCGCCGATCGCAAAGCGCAGAAACTACTTTTGACGTGCGCAGATCGGAACATGCAAGTAGGCGTCCTTGATGTCCAAGGATGCCAGAAAATCCTCTTGATGGAGTGTAGCGAACACCGCGCGAATGGCCCTAAGAGGGCCGCCCGACGGGCAGGAAGGAGAGGGAGAATTGAGGGAAAGAATCTGTCTGAGGGCCAGGAACGGAATTCTATCCTGTATCCTGAGGTGACCACCTTGCACACCCACCGGTCGGAGATCCGGGAGGTCCACCGAACCGTGAACCTGCAAGGACATCCCCCCACCCCAGAGTCGGGCAGGGGCAAGACTTCATGCGGTGGCGGGCTTGGGAGCTTGCTTGGTAGGCTTACGCACCCAGGGACGCTTATGTCCCCCAGCCGCACTTTTTCCAGTCTGGGAGGGCTTACCCGTGGATTCTAACTGACGGGAAAAAAAAAACTCATTCTTCTTTGCCGGAAGGAAGGGCTCGGCCTACGGTGGGGCACCTTTTTCCATAACAGACTGAGGAAGGAAGGTGCGCTTACCCCTTGTGACATCCATAATAATGGCATCCAGGGTGGCCCCAAACAGTCTACCGCCAAACAGTCTAGCACCACAGCAGATAGAGGCCCCAGAAATTAAAGGGGCCGCATCCAAAGTGCCATCGCACATAGAGACTAAACCCTGCGCCAGTTGGTGAGCCAGGGTAATGGTCTCAGGAGGGAAATTATGCTCCTGAACCGTCTGGTGCAAAATCTTTGCCCATCCTGTGAGTGTCTTGAGACACAAGTGTCGCCGCCCCTATAGGGCGTAAGGCAGACCCCAATAAGGTAAACATAGTTCTACTCACCACTTCTGACCTCCTGTCAGTGGGATCCTTAAATGCAGGAGTCCCTTCCATTGGGAGCGTGGTAGCCTTATTCAAACGGGCGACCGGGGGGTCGACCACTGGGGGGAGAGCCCACTTCTTAACCAGGTCCTCCTTAAAGGGGCACCTCATGGCTAGGCACCGCGGGACCGCCAAAGTCTTCTGCGGCTTATCCCAGACTTAGTCAATGAATGTATCAAAAAAAGGCACATATGGAAAAACCTTTTTGAATAAACAGCTTTAAAAGGAACCAAAGGAGACAGCTTCTACCTGAGGTTCCTCAGCCTCAACATTCAGCTTGAGAGTGTTCCTCACAGCATCAATGAGTTCACTTACAAGCACCCTGTCAGTTTTTCAGAACTGGGGTCTTCCTCACTGGGAATATCCTGTTCAAAAACATGAAAATCCTCAGAGCTAGGGTCCTGAGCAGCAATAGCTAGGCCCATAACTGAGACAGAGCACTCCACTACAGGAGGATGTGTGTGTGTGGGGGGGGGGCGCTTTACAGCTCCCTTACACTCGCACACCGCTTCCATCCTGACAAGGATGATTCCAGGACTGCCGACAACTAGTCGCTAGGGACCGCAGGTGCAGGAGCACTGCCAGTTGCCTCAGACAAGTGTGGAGAAGCAGGTGAACTAGACTCCATACTGCCACCCTCTGAGACTTTTAAACACTATTATAGTGAGTAACACAGTCCACCCACTGGCTATGCTGAAGCTGAGGAGGGAATACCCAGAGTACTCACCAACCCTTGTAAGGACCGCTCATTCCGCTGTATGAAACCGCGCTGCCGCGCGGGTGAAGCCTGGGGAGAGTGAGGAGACTGTGAGGAGACTGCGAGAAGACTGAGGAGATTGTGAGATTTGCGCCGCAGCAGCGGCTGATAGAGGCCGAAACTAAAATCAAAAACGCAGCGGCTTCAAGAAAATGGCCGCCGGCCGCATACATTACTGCGCCATCGATCTACGACAAGATGGCCACCGGGCGCGGTTTTCAAATCACCTCACAGCGCTAATGGCGCACACAGTAATGCACAACACTCACACACCAGAACACTGCACCTCTCCCAGAGCCATAAAAACAGACATGAGCGCCCTCAGCCAGGCCAGAGTGAATCCCAAGCACCCCCACACAGCACAGCACCAGTACAGGGTGCAGAGAGCAGCATAACAGGGGGGGGACAGGGAGAATCCCCCATATAAAGAAACACAGCCAGCATGTACTCACCTGTAGTAGGAGAGACTACTTATGGCTTGTTTCAGACAGAACTATCACAGAGCAGTACTGCGTAGCCGTCGGCCCGGTCCACCGCAAAAGATACAGACAGGTACTGTTCAATCTTGAGAGCACCGCAGGAGCTAAAAGCAACCCAGCCACCCCTGGAGTCATGGGGCATGTCGTGAACGGAGTCTCACGCACACAAGGCGAGGATCAGCACGCTCGATGGTCGGACAGGGAAGACTACGAGGATACCAGTGTACCTAACCTGTTGCCCAGCCGACAGTTGATTGAAGGTCTCAAAAATAAAATAATAAAATTCCCAAAGGAATAAAATTTTTAAGTAAAATCTTCCAGGAGACTGGCTCCTGAGAGAGCCACGTCTTCTCCTTCTGCTAGGCAGAAAAAAACTGAGGCTGCTAGCTGCAAGTGGGAGGGTAATGTCCGGAGGGACCGCCCCCCTGGGCGGGGCTGTTCAGCTCTGGTTTTGTTCTAGAATGTTTCTAACATCTAACATTCTGCCTAGGTCTTCTCCTGCAAGCAGGGACATATACCCACATGTAAACAGTATGAGTGTGTCAGTCCATGGACGATAAGAGAAAATTGTGATTCAAATTTTGGCCAGAATCGTGCAGCGCCAATGCAAATGTTATTTTACTCACTGAACTGCAACTCAATTTATAAGTATTTGATACCCTACCAACAATCAATAATTCTGGCTCCCACAGACTGGCTATAGAATATGCTCATGTGGTAAACAGATTAATCCTGCCAATTTAAAAGGGTACTCCATAACGACAACTCGTTATGTGTATAAAAGACACCTGTCCACAGAATCTCTTTCTTCTATTCAAACCTCACCATCATCATGGGCAAGACCAAAGAGCTGTCAAAGGATGTCAGGGACAAGATTGTAGACCTGCACAAGGTTGGAATGGGCTACAAGACCATCCGCAAAAAAAGTGGTGAGAAGGAGACAACTGTTTGAGTGATTATTCGTAAATGAAAGAAATACAAATTAACCATAATTTGCCCTCGATCTGGAGCTCCATGCAAAATTTTGCCTCCTTGGGTAAGGATGGTCATGAGAAAAGTGAGAGATCAGCCCAGAACCACACGGGAGGAGCTTGTGAGTGTTCTCAAGGCAGTTAGGACCACAGTCGCCAAACAAACCATTAGTAACACAATACGCGATGTGGATTGAAATCCTGCAGCGCCTGCCAGGTCCCCCTTCTGAAGAAGCCACATGTACAGGCCCATCCGAAGTTTGCCAATGAACATCTAAATGATTCAGAAAAAGATTGGGAGAAAGTGCTGTGGTCAGATGAGACCAAAATTTAGCTCTTTGGCATAAACTCGACTCGCAGTGTTTGGAGGAAGAAAAATGCTGACTATGACCCTAAGAACACCATCCCTACAGTCAAGCACGGAGGTGGAAACATTATGCTTTGGGGCTGTTTCTCTGTTAAAGGTACAGGCTGACTTTGCGCATAGAGGGGCCAATGGACGGGGCCATGTATTGTAAAATCTTGGATGAGACCTTCTTCCCTCAGCCAGAACACTGAAGATTGGTCGTGGATGGGTCTTCCAGCATGACGATGACCCAAAACATACCATCAAGGCAACAAAGGAGTGGCTCAAGGAGAAGCACATTGAGGTCATGGAGTTGTCAAACCAGTCTCCAGACCTTAATCCTAAAAAAAAAACAAAATGATGGAGGGGAGCTGAAACTGAGTTGCCAAGCGACAGCCAAGAGAAAAACTCTGTAAAGAAGAGTGGACCAAAATCCATCCTGAGATGTGTATAAGAGCCCTTTCACACTGGAGCGCCCATAGCGTTGCCGGTAAAACGCCGCTATTTTTACCGCAGACACTATGGGCGGATTTGCAGCGCATTTCGGCCGATAGCGGGGCAGATTTGCAGCGCATTGCCGGCGATATAGCCGCGCTGCCCCATTTATTTCAATGGGCAGGAGCGGTGGAGCAGCGGTAAACACACCGCTGCTTTACCGCTCCAAAGATGCGGCTAGCAGGACTTTTTTTAACGTCCTGCTAGCGCAACGCTCCAGTGTGAAAGCCCTCAGGCTTTCACACTGGAGTGAATGGGGCAGCAGTTTGCAGGCGCTATTTTTAACGCTATAGCGCCTGCAAAACGCTGCAGTGTGAAAGGGGTCTTAACCTGGTAAGCAACTACAAGAAACGTCTTACCTTTGTGCCTGCCAAACAAGGGTTTCTCAACCAAATACTGTCATGTTTTGCTTGGAGATCAAATACTTATTTAACTCACTTAACTGCAACTCAATTTATAACATTTGTATCGTGATTTTTCTGTTTTTTTGGCTGATATTCTGTCTCTATAAATTTAAAATACACCTATGATAAAAAATTAAAAAATTATAGTCCCTTAATTTCTTTGTAAGTGGGCAAACGTACAAAATCTGCAGGGGACAAATAATAAAATTTCCCCCACTGTGTGTGTATGTATACAGTCGTGCTCATACGTTTACGCCTGGCAGAAATTATGATTTCTTCGCCATTTTTCAGAGAATATGATTAACCACTTGCCGCCCGCCCTTTAGCAGATTGACGGCGGCAAAGTGGTTTCAAAATCCTGATTGGACGTCATATGACGTCAGTCTGACACCCTGCAACACCGATCTAGGTAAAGAGTCTCCGACGGAGACTCTTTACCACGTGATCAGCCATGTCCAATCACGGCTGATCACGATGTAAACAGGAAAAGCCGGTCATCGGCTTTTCCTCACTCGCGTCTGTCAGACGCGAGTAGAGAAGAGCCGATCGGCTGCTCCTCTGACAGGGGGGGGTTTGTGCTGATCCATTATCAGTACAGCCCCCCCGAGGATGCCCACTGGACCACCAGGGATGCCACTAGACCACCAGGGAAGCCCACCATAAGGTATGCCACCCTAGACCACCAGGGATAATGGATGCCAATGCCAAATGGATGCCAATCAGTGCCACAATGGATGCCAATCAGTGCCCACAATGGGCACAATTGGCAGGCATTGTTTGGCACTGATAGGTGGCACTGTACTGTACTAATGGATGCCAATCAGTGCCCATCCATGCCACCTATCAGTGCCCATCCATGCCCATCCGTGCCACCTATCAGTGCCCATCCATGCCGCCTATCCGTGCCCATCAGTGCCCACCCGTGCCGCCTATCTGTGCCCACCCGTGCCACCTACCTGTGCCCACCCGTGCCACCTATCTGTGCCCACCCGTGCCACCTCATCGGTGCCCATCCGTGCCGCCTCATCGGTGCCCATCCGTGCCGCCTTATCCGTGCCGTCAGTGCAGCCCCATCAGTGCCCATCAGTGAAGGAGAAAACTAACTTATTTACAAAGTTTTGGAACTGAAACAAAAAAAAACTTTTTTTTTTTCAAAATTTTTGGTCTTTTTTTTATTTTTTAGCAGAAAATAAAAATCGCAGAGGTGATCAAATACCACCAAAAAAACGCTCTATTTGTGGGAACAAAATTATAAAAATTTAGTTTGGGTACAGTGTAGCATGACTGCGCAATTGTCATTCAAAGTGCAACAGCGCAGAAAGCTGAAAATTGGTCTGGGCAGGAAGGTGTATAAGTGCCCAGTATGGAAGTGGTTAATAAACACAAAAACATTTTTCACTCGTGGTTAGTGTTTGACTGAAGCCATTTATTATCAATCAACTGTGTTTATTCTATTTAAATCATAATGGCAACAGAAACTACCCAAATGACCCTTAATTAACAGCTTACATACACTGGTGATTTTGGCCTGATAACATGAACACAAGTTGACACAAAGGGGTTTGAATGGTTACCATCCTCACCTGTGATCGGTTTGCTTGTAATTACTGTGTGTGTGTGTGTATAAAAAGGTCAATGAGTTTCTGGACTCCTGACAGACCCTTGCATCTTTAATCCAGTGCTGCACTGACGTTTCTGGATTCTGAGTCATGGGGAAAGCAAAAAAATGATTAAGGATCTGCGGGAAAAGGTAGTTAAACTGTAAAAAAACAGGAAAGAGATATAAAAAGATATCCAAGGAATTGAGAATGCCAATCAGCAGTGTTCAAACTCTAATCAAGAGGTGGAAAATGAGGGGTTCTGTTGAAACCAAACCATGGTCAGGTAGACCAACTAACAGTTCAGCCACAACTGCCAGTAAAACATTTTCGGGATGCAAAGAAAAACCCACAAATAACTTCAGGTGAAATACAGGACTCTCTGAAAACATGTGGTGTGGCTGTTTCCAGATGCACAATAAGGAGGCACTTGAAGAAAGATGGGCTGCATGGTCGAGTCGCCAGAAGAAAGCCATTACTACGCAAATGCCACAAAAGTATCCCGCTTTCAATATGCCAAACAGCACAGACACAAGCCTCAAACTGTCTGGCACAAAGCCATTTGGAGTTATGAGACACTTTTTGGCCACAACCAAAAACGCTACATTTGGAGAGGAGTCAACAAGGCCTATGATGAAAAGTTACGGAAATGGATCGCTGATGTTTTGGGGATGTGTGAGCTACAAAGGAACAGGAAATTTGGTTAAAATTGATGGCAAGATGAATGCAGTATGTTATCAAAAAATACTGGAGCGGGGGGGCGTGGCTACCGCGCAACTGCATGGACGTGTGACTGCACAGCTCCGCTTCAGACATGGGAACCGCTTACAAATAGCACGACACCGGCCGCTATTTTACCCTCTACATCCCACCTGAAGGTCCCGGGACACTTGGGGGATGACCCGAAAACGGAAAGATCATACCCAGCCCAAGAAATTAGAAGATTTCTACCCGTCGAGAGGCCGCGGGCCTATCCAAGATGGCGCCGACGCGGGGAATGTCTCACCACTCTCCTCTGGCAGCTCGCGGTCCGCAGCAGCCAGCCCAGGATCGCCTCTGAGCCAAACACAGTCATCTCCACCGGCTGCTACCCCGCTATCTCGCAGCCCAGCGAAGTCCAAACCTCACCTGGACAGCGACAGGATGCAGGTGAGCAACTCACACAGCCCTATGGAGGACACGAGGGAGCTGATTGACCCCTTCACCTCATTCCCTACATCAGGTCACCCTGTATCAGACACTACCCTTAAGGACATGCTTGTTTCCCTCCGCAGCTCTATGCACGCTGACCTGATGCAATGCATGCAGAACTTTAAATCTGATATAGGAGACATAGCGGGCAGAGTTGATCACATTGAAGGGAAAATGGGGGAGTTCGCTGCGTTCCACAACACATTGATTGATGTGCACGCTGATCACTCAGATGAACTCTCTTGGCTCAGGGCAAAGGTCGCTGACCTCAAAGCTAGATCAAGGAGGAATAATGTAAAAATCCGAGGGGTACCTGAGTCCATCCTCCCAGCTCAACTCCAACAATACGCCCGTGACCTAGTGAAACAGTTCCTGCCCTCCGTCCCAGAGGCAGAAATGCAAATAGACCGCATCCATAGATTGCCCAAACCTCCTCATCTTCTGGATAAAATCCCCAGAGATGTCCTTATGCGGGTACACTTCTACCAAGTGAAGGAACAACTGATGATTGCGTTCCGCAAAACCCAGCAGCCACCTGAACAGTTTGCACATATCCAACTGTTCGCAGATCTGTCACAATTCACTATGCAGAAGCGCAAATCCCTCCTGCCAGTGACCAAAGCACTCCGCAACCACAACATCCCTTATCGCTGGGGGTATCCAGTTAAGCTTACGGTCACACATGAGGGTAAATCCACAGTGATTACGGACATAGATGAAGGTCTCTCCTTGCTGCGAGCATTGGATATTCTGCCTGAGAAATCCCCTGCAGGGCCTTCACCCCCACCAAAGCTGGACCCACAATATGAATGGCAAAAGGTGTCGCAGGAAGAAGAGCGGCAAAAAACAAACATCTTGACCAACTATTTCTTACTTTCTTATGATTCATGTATTTCAAGGTTCCCGGTGTGCTCTGAAGTTTGTAGCCCACTGACTCTTTCAAGTTGATAACCCTCCGTCAAGTTATGGGAAGCCAGTCTTCCCTCTGGTTCTTGTTTGAACATGTTTTTTACATTTTTTATAGTGAACTACGTATTGTTCCTTTTTTTTCTATTTTTTCCCCTCCTCTGTTTTAATCTCTTTGTCCCCCATTGTCTCATCTACTCAATCCTGTCCCTGGTTGATCCTGCCTCGGGAATTCTGCGAACCTACCCAGTACAAGAAGAACATCATCTCGTCTCTACGCCATCTCCTGATCCTGGGATGTTAGCCATCTCATCAGGAAAGAGGTATAGTCATCGTACACACCCCTCATTCATACATGGCGCTTAAAATAGTCTCTTTTAATGTGAATGGCCTAAATCACCCGGCCAAGAGGACCTCGGTCTGGAGGGAGGCCCTCAAACTTCAGGTTGATGTCCTTTGTATTCAGGAGACACACTTCCTCTCAGACAATCCTCCCTATTTTCGCCATAACCGATTCCCCCATATTTTTTCTGCTTCAGCATCTTCCAAAAAGAAAGGTGTCCTTATTGCCATTAGAGACTCAGTGGCCTTTACCTTGCTGAACTCCTATGCTGACCCCAAAGTGAGGTACCTCATATTGATAGGTGAACTCAATAATAAGCCCTTCACCATTGTCAACCTATATGCCCCGAACTCTCACCAACTCAGATTCTTGAAAAGGCTGTACAATAAGGTCACTGAGCTTAAGCAGGGATCTCTGGTTATCTGTGGTGATCATAACCTAACTGTGGATTTCACACTTGACTCTTCCTCCACATCCAAACGCCCGATACCCCAACTTCAAAACCTACTCCACTCAGAAGACCTTTTCGATGTCTGGAGATGCCAGCACGCTAACGAGAAGGACTACACTTTTCACTCCACTCGGCATAACTCCTATTCGAGATTAGACTTGATCCTTGTGGACAAAATGCTTTTGCAGGCGGTGTCCTCCTCCACCATCCATGACATCACATGGTCCGACCATGCTCCTGTCTCGATCTCGGTGATGGAGGGATACACCCCTAGTCCTGCTTACATATGGAGGGCCAATTCTCGTGTCTTTAAGATGCCCATTCATGCATCAAAGATAGCAAGTAGCCTGGATGCCTTCTTTGAGGAAAATATGGGCTCGGTTTCGGACCCTGCGATGTTATGGTGTGCCCATAAGGCATTTGTTAGAGGTATAATTTTACAGATTTGTGCATGGGAAAAGAGGCAGAGGACCCACAGGCTAGAACAACTTCTTGCTACTATCCAGAAACTAGAGGCATTGAACAAATCTGACCCTAATGCATGTATATCCCAACAACTTTCACAACATCGTTCGGATCTCAGGACGTTTCTTATTGAACAACATGCAAAGCATTTCCAGTATTTAAAATTGAATCACTACGCCTCGGGTAACCGAGCGGGCAAGTTTCTGGCCCAAAGGCTTAAATCTGCCAGAGTCAAAACAAAAATCCCATTCCTTCTACACCAGAGCAATCAACATAAAATATTCAACCCTAAAGACATAGCTAACTCCTTTGCTGAATACTACTCCTCTCTTTATAATTTACAGGCTGACCCTAGTACCCCCCAACCCACAGTAGGTGCTATTCAGGACGTTCTAGCGAAAATCAAACTCCCCTCCTTGTCCCCCGACCAACTCCATTCCCTTAACTCACCTATTACAGAGCGTGAAATCAAGGAGATCATTAAAACACTTCCCTTAGGCAAATCCCCAGGTCCTGATGGACTTCCTAACGATTATTACAAGTCTTTCCTAAGTAATCTAACTCCAACTCTTCAAGAGGTGTTCAACGCTGCAATGTCCTCTGCCTCCTTTCCTTCAGAGATGCTTAAGGCGTACATTGTCACTATCCCTAAACCTGGGAAAGAACCTACTAACCCAGCGAATTTCAGACCTATATCTCTACTAAATACCGATGTTAAGATTTATGCTAAGCTTATAGCGCATAGATTAATGCCTATCCTCCCCCTTTTAATTGGCCCTGACCAATCTGGCTTCACCCAGGGCAGACAAACCTCAGATGCCATAAGGCGCGTGTTGGGTGTGATACAGTGTGCTAGGTTCCGTCGGACGCCTTCTCTGCTCCTATCCTTGGATGCGGAGAAGGTGTTCGACCGGATACACTGGGGATACATGAGCCAAGCCCTGCAGAAGTTTGGTTTCTCGGGACCCATCCTCTCTGCCATACTCGCTCTATACTCCTTCCCTTGTGCCCAGGTCTACATATCTAACATGCTTTCGAATACCTTCTCAATCTCTAATGGCACACGACAGGGGTGTCCCCTCTCCCCCTCCATCTTTAATCTTCTTATTGAGCCACTGGCCGAGAGGATCAGGTCCCACCCAGACATTACAGGCTTCCCTATTCATGGCCAATACCATGACATTAACCTATTTGCAGATGACATTATTTTGTTCCTGACCGCCCATTCCACATCCCTACGTCATGCCCATCACACTCTTACTGAATTCAGTAATATCTCTTTCTATAAAGTTAATTTCTCAAAATCAGTAATCCTAGATCTGGGTATACCACCCAATCTGAGAAGCCATCTCCAAAACACCTACCCTTACTCCTGGAGCAAATCCCACATCACTTACTTAGGTATAAAAAATTACCTCAGACCCCTTACTACTAGCTGAAATTAACTACTCTACCTTGATTAACAGCAGAAATGAAAAGACTCTCTAATGTTGAATTGTCTTGGTCAGGGCGCCTGGCGGCATTTAAAATGTTAATCCTCCCTCAGATGCTCTATGTATTTAGGACACTTCCCATTCCTCTATCTGCCATACACCTCAAAAAGCTTAACACCCTTTTCTCTCATTTCATTTGGAAAGCAAAGAGACCAAGATGTTCCAAAACCCTACTAGTTAAGCACCGCCTAGTGGGGGGGATGGGGTTGGTTGACATCCGAGACTACTACCGTGCCTCTCTCCTAACACAACTTAAGTGTTGGATTGATCCAACGACTCCTTCCATATGGAGAGGCATTGAATGGTCTCTCATGTCAATCACGGACCTGAAATCCCTCCTCCTCCTCATAGATGTGTGGAGACAATTACCTCTACGAGCTCTACCCCCCACCATTCAAGCCTCTCTACTGGTTTGGAGAGACCTGAGAAACCTCCAAGTCCCACCCACCGATTTATTAGATGTCCCAATACCCATTGAAACTCTCTCTCAAGTGATACCTAATCTCTCTATCAAAAGCTGGAGGAATGGAGGAATTAGGACTATAGATGACCTCTACCAGGACGATGTCCTTCTCTCATTCAATTCCCTGCGAAACAAATTCTCACTGCCACATACAGACTTGTACAAATATATACAAATCTCCCACTTTCTTAGATCACGGAGTTCACACAGGCTTCGCCTTCCTACAGCGGTATGGCGCTTCTATAACACCAACCCTACCCCCACAAAGGGAATCTCCCTATTCTACAATCTGTTCCAACATAAAATGACGTTTATAAAATCCCATCCATTTAAGAAATGGGAGGATGACCTGGGTGTGGATATTTCGGTTTCCCAGTGGCAACACGCATTTCGTTCGCTCTATAAGGCATCCAGATGCGTCAACCACTGGGAACTATCCCAAAAGATAGCGCTTCGGTGGTATCTTACTCCCTACAGACTTTCCAAGTTCGGGACCCAATGTTCCCCACTATGCTGGAGGAACTGCGGAACAACAGGCAACCTACTCCATATGCTATGGTCTTGCAGACACCCCACCAGTTTCTGGAACTCCATCTTTCGCCATATTTCGGGAATTACGGGAATTTTAACCCGTCCTAATCCCGCCCTAGCCATTTTAAACATAGGAATTGACATTTTCCCTCCTGACTACAGAACAGTGATAACTCATATCCTTTTAGCTGCCAGGACGCTAATTGCAAGAAATTGGAAAACTGACAAAGCACCAAATGTATCCGAAGCACTGCTTATCACCCAAACAAACTATGTATACGAATCTCTAATGGCCAATAGACTTGACAATCAACTTATGTTTAATAAACACTGGAAACTCTGGTCAACCTGGTATAAATGTCATCCATGAAGTGAATAACTCTATCTTGTTAGGTACTTTAATTGCTTTATTCGTTTGTTAGCATATTTAACCACATATCAACCACACCCTCCCTCTCCCAACCCCTTTCCTGCTACTTCCCCTCCTCTCTCCCTCCCCCGTCCCCCCCTCTCTTGTCTTTTAGTTTCTCCTTTTATAAGCCATGGTGTTTCACCTTCTGCTGGTTATTATAGAAGCTGATTATTGGTCCCCCCTGGGACTTTTTATTATTTTCTTTTGTTATGCATATGTAGTAATATAGACCTGTCAAGCTATGAAACCTTCCCATGCTTACTGCTTTTATCTGTATCACCCTGTTTGAAATTCTTTTTCAATAAAAACAATTTATAAAAAAAAAAAAAAAAATACTGGAACAACATTTGCATTCGTCAGCCAGGAAGCTGCGCATGGGACGTACTTGGCCATTCCAACATGACAATGATCCAAAACACAAGGCCAAGTTTACCTGTCACTGGCTACAGCAGAATAAAGTGATGGTTCTGGAGTGGCCATCTCAGTCTCCTGACTTCAATATCATTGAGCCACTCTGGGAAGATCTCAAATGTGCAGTCCATGCAAGACAGCCCAAGAATTTACAGGAACTGGAGGCTTTTTGCCAAGAGGAATGGGCAGCTTTACCATCTGAGAAGATAAAGAGCCTCATCCACAAATACCACAAAAGACTTCAAGCTGTCATTGATGTTAAAGGGAGCAAAACACGGTAATAAGAACTGGGGTATGTAAACTTTTGATCAGGGTCATTTTGGGTAGTTTCTGTTGCCATTATGATTTAAAAAGAGTAAACACAGTTGATTAATAATAAAAGGCTTCAGCCAAACACTAGTAAAAGAAAAGTTTTTGTGTTATTTATATTCTCTGAAAAATGGCCAAGAAACCATAAATTCTGCCAGGGTGTGTAAACTTATGAGCACAAACTGTGAGTGTGTGTGTGTGTATGTGTATGTGTATGTGTATATTTTCTTCTGTGCAAGTGTCTACAGATTTATTTAGAACCATTTCTTTATATCTTTCTGATTTTATTCCAATTGCTAGTGATTTAGAATCGACTCATCCCTCTAGAAAAATCATAAGTGTTCTCTTATGATGGTGCTTCACACATTTATTCTCCTTGGCTTAAAAAGGGCACTTGTAATAAACTGAATCTTAACTCTTCAATTATTATAATAGTTGTGCTTTACCTCTCAGGGGTAGCCGTTTTTGCTGTTTTCTCCCTTTCAATCACAAAATGTCACCTCAGTGTCAGCTAAAAATCTACACAGAAGCTGTCCTATACTCAGGCTTAGCTTAAAGCGGAGCTCCACCCTAAAGTGGAACTTCCGCTCATCGGAACCCTCCCCCCCTCCAGTGTTACAATTGACACCTTTCAGGGGGGAGGGGGGTGCAGATACCTGTCTAAGACAGGTATTTGCACCCACTTTCGGGAGTCCTCTCTGCGGGAAATCTGCGGGAAGTACGTCACTTCCCATAGAATACCCGTTGTGTTCTGGGAGACACTCGGCTCCCAGAACACACGGGGACCAGTCAAAATGGCACAGCGCGACTCACGCATGCGCCATAGGGAACCGGGCAGTGAAGCCACAAGGCTTCACTGCCTGGTTCCCTCACCGAGGATGGCGGTGGGGGCAGCAGAGTGACGAGTGATTGCTCATCCTCTGCTGCGGACGTCGCTGGACTCCAGGCCAGGCAAGTGTCCTAATATTAAAAGTCAGCAGCTGCTGTAGCTGTAGCTGCTGGCTTTTAATAAAAAATTTTCGGCGGAGCTCCGCTTTAAAGAGGAACTGCGGCTGACATCCCTATTTTTTTTTTGCCCCGCTTACCAGATGGTGGTATCTGCACATTTCAGATACTCACCCATCCAGTGGATCCAGCATTGACCCGCTGATGTCATCGAGAGGCCCGCCGGCTCTTCTGGGTTCAGAGGGCAGCTCTCTCGATGATGCACCGATAGGCCCGCCCCCTCCTCCTGTTCTTCAATGAAAGCCTATGCCTCCTGGGATATGTGACGTACATATCCAGGGAGGCACAGCGGGCAGTGTTCACGTCATTTGCCTAAGGCGAGTGACGTGCATGGGGAGATGGGGGCAGACTTTCATCTTTACAGGGCTAGATAGGTTAGTCTTAGATTGTGGATGCAAGTAGATTTACAGATTTTAGGTTAAACTTCTACTCTACTTCCGGACCGCCCACCGTGGATATACGTCGCTACTTTGATTTTAAATACCGGGGGTTATGGTAGCAGTAGAGCATTGGACTTGTCAGTTGGGCAGAGTTTGGTGTCAGTTGGGCAAAGGTTGTGTAAGTGTTTTTTTTTATTAATTCATTTTTTTATTACTTCTTGCAATTTTTTTAAAGAGCTGCATTGGGGGGCTTTGGTAAAATATCAGCAGGGGATTCTGTGCAGCACGGGTTGATTAGGGTGTGCACAGGCATACCCGAAACACCCACTGCGCACGCCTATGTTCCTGCTACTGGTACCCAATGAGGCACAGAAAACATATTTTCACATTATTTATTGGGACATGAATTTACCATTGCAGCATATACGGTAATCTCTTAGCATCCACCTCTACAGTGCAACACATATTACATTTCTTTTCAAGCTTTTTAAATGGCTGACCAATCAGTTGGCAACTAATAGATGCAACCAATTAATAGTTCACTAAATAATAAAAAATAGATACATTTCAGTGCAATAATTACACTAGTTTTACGAAAAAGGGTGTTCCATGGAAACATAAAATTGCCATAGAAGCACTTCTGTTTCTGTTGCAGTGGAAGCTTAAAATGTTCAAATGCTGACCTGAGGCAAATAATATGATACGGAATTTATCTTGTCTTAGATGCAGAAAAATTAAGAGGCATAAAAAAATAATAAAAAAAAAAAAAAAAACAGACACCTAACCCTAACATGTTAAATAGCTGCACATGTCAAGCATTCCATGTTAGTAGTACATGCAAATCATTCTCTGGGATAACTGAATATTTTTAAAGTTCAGATGACTTACCTTGCTGTTTTGTATACACCGTACTGCATAGGTTAAGTCCCTGAAAATACATCCTTCCATTCTAGCTTGCCCTTGAGAGCAGATGAAGACTCCCCCTTTACCATCCCTAAAAAGGCACTTCCGTACAAGGCATCCTTGAATTGTGCTGGCAAAATTTTGAAGTTCTTTGTCTCTCTGCAGCTCTTGTTGCAGACTTTTTAAAGCCATGTCACTCTGCAAAGTGAGAAGCCCATTGCTTTGTGGTCTGCAAAGTATAGATTTGGACAACATGTCACTTAGTCCATGTGAATGATAAGACAATTTGTACACCGATGGGTTATCATCCTCATTCTCACTAACTGTGCTAAGTTCACTATCACTATAGTCTGTATCCAAAGTCATAGCTTCCCCTTCTTTGCCCATGTAAAAGTTTCCATTCAACTCCTTTTCTTTTTCATCTAGTACTTGTGATTTTGAGTGAGGAAGTAAGTGACT
This sequence comes from Rana muscosa, assembly GCA_029206835.1. NCBI lineage: Eukaryota > Metazoa > Chordata > Amphibia > Anura > Ranidae > Rana > Rana muscosa. Next base: position 635,654,948 of record CM055116.1, read on the forward strand.
CTGGTCTTCTTTCACAATGATTTCACATGTCCTTAAATTCCCACCAGGTGACCCATTAGCCAAGTAGTCCATATTGTCTGCACTTCCAAGTGACGCATCTGATGAAGTGTACAGCATGGTCCTTGACTTTGCAAAGGCTGAAAGGTGTTTGCAGGCCCAGTTTTTATCAGATGTAGGTGACCCCTCCACAGTAACAGAGGCATTTTCACTGTTGACAAATTCACAGTTTTCCAACACACTGAGAGCCACATTGTGAAAATGTATGCTGGACTGATTAAAAGTGCAAAATTTTATCTGGCACGTTCCTGGAGCATGGATCTGCAGCTGACCGTTTTCAAAATTGCAATTGTCAAACTGTACATAGCCTATAGATGTCTAGACAAAAAAAAACATGAAAAAATTAACTCTGTACATACAATACTTGGTATCCTTCATTTGCTTCTTATAAGCCAAATCTTTAGTTCTAAGCTGGCCATACACCATACAATTTTCTTATTACATTTTCTTTAGATTTACCTTCAACTATGTAGTACAAGGGCCTGCCTGATTGCATACAAATTGAAAGTGTTTAGGTTTGACCTCCTATTATATGGTTTTGGTAAATCTAAAGGAAAGTTGTACAAGAAAATTGTATAATGTATGGCTAGCCTTAGAGATAGTAAGGAAAGATTAGTTTAAACCCCTCATAGTTCATTCTTTGTCATCTGTGTCCCATTAAGACAACATCCCTTGATTACCTGACCTGCAAACGCAATAGGATGGAAGACAAAATCTGTAGGGGGAAATTTTTGATTTTATTATCACTTTCTGTCTCAGTGACAATGGTCATTAGGACAAATAGAGAGGGTGAATTTACCAATCAAGGACAGACAGTAATAACAACCTTACAGGAACTCTGACCCTTCTCTACTCAAAAAAAAAAAAAAAGGGAATGGGCTTTGCATAAACTTTAAATGCAATAGCAAATTAAAGTGCAACAACCACCCCTCCCCCCAAAAAAAATATTACATTAAGATAACCTTCCCACTCTAACCCTGTAAAAAACACATTTCCTGACCTTGGGTGGGTGCCCCCGACCCCCCCCCCCCCCGGCTCTCCAATGCTTTCCCAGAGTGTTCCATCCAATCGGGAAGCCTTGAGCTATTGCTGACTTACCATAGAGCTGAACAGGGAGCGGAACATCCCCAATCATCTCTATGGTATTAGAAACTGGTCGCAAGGAGTATTTTGTCACTTCCGGTTTCACTGGATAAAAACAAACCCATTTTTGGCTTGGGAAAGGATCTAATCACACCAATCTTGGTGTAATCAGATGCTTTTAAGGGCAGAGGAGAGATCTGAGGGCTAATAGACCCCAGATCTCTCAGTAAAAGGTACCTGCCACTGCTTATTGATATCACAAGTGATGTTTACCTTCCTTGTGATTGCAATAACAGTGATCAGGAAAAAATAAAGAGACATAACATGTAAAATAAAGTAAGATTATGATATGGTTATAGCATTAAAATTACACTTCTGCTAAAATAAACGGGGCAAAAAGGTTCCCTTGGAGAGAAGATAGTAAATACTCACCTCTCCCACTGACCATGCCACCAAACACAACTATAATGAAGAGATACAGCCCTAAAACACTTCAGAATCTGACCCTTCCATGTGTGTCCGTTTCCTGGTCCTCCGCTTCACTTAATGATTCAATCCTCCAGCCCCTACATCATTATTGTGTCCTTTATTGAAGTAGGGGGTCAGTGAGAGGAACCATTAAGTTCAGAAAACAAAATCAACACTGCCAGAAGAGTTGCATTTGGTAAGGCAATTTCTATTCAATTTAATAGTTTTCGGTAGCGTGGACATTGGGAGAGGTGAGTATAGCCTATCTTCTTTCCAGAAGTTCTATATTACACTGTTTGTCTCCTAAAAATAACAGGTACACAAGTATCTACCAAAAGTAGATCTCATTAGAGACAAATAATATAAATATCATGTTGGCACTATTTGGGATAAGTGAAAGAAAACTCACCTTAAACATTACAGGTGTGAACCAAGCAGGCATAAACACCAAGTTGCAAAGGCGAGATGTTGGACACTGCTGGTCAATGCAAACAAGTAATGCCACATCACCAAGTTTTCCTTGGCCCATTATCTCAACGGGGACTTTTAGAATGATCTCATTCTGTTCTTCATAGACACCAGGCTGGAGCATAATGCGATCATAAATGTTAGCTGAAGCTAGTGCGGTCCTAAGGTTCTCATACTCGCAGCCATACCCAACATAAAGGACTTTACGATCCTTCTTTCTTCTAAATAAATACAAACAATTGGAGGACTCAAGGTCCTGAGCATTTTTAGTCCAGATTTTGGAAGCTATATAATGCTGCTTGAAAGCCTCTCTCCATGACTTTGGTTCTACTTCCGGCTTAATAGGCCAGTTAGGGTGTCTACATTCCACACATCCTAGACAAAGCTGTCGCCATCTTGTGTTATCAAGGCTTATTATAAGGTCATACCACGATCGGCAGACTAAGCCACAACGCCCAAGGTCACGCAAAGGCAAGTAGGCCAAAATCAAACGCCACAGTTCAAGTGGTAGACCACCAATCTCCATAATATCCTATAAATAAATAACACATAAATTAGGCTGAAGGCAACTTTGAAAAGAAAAAAAAAAAAAGAAGATGAAGCAGAATGAAAAAAAATTAATTCAGGAGCCAAGTTAAAATGTAAAAGCTATATTTTACTTTAAATAATTACACATTTTAAATATGAAGGTTAAAGGGAAACAATTCTTTATTAGCGATTTCTATCTAACTTTTATGTCAATTATACGTTTCTTTAAACCGATCTTTCATTTCTTGCATAAAATCAAAAATTTAGGAATCGGAATTACACTTTGTTCATAGAGGATACTGGGCTTTCTAATAAAATTTTAGCAATAGTTGCTAATTTGTGGACAATCTTTTGCTAAATTATACTCTATACATAGTTATAGGAACCAGAGTTGACAGATAATATCCTCAGGCATAGTGCTTAGAAAACATTCTCCTCCTCAGAACTAGGAGTGCGCACTTACTCATGCTTCTAGTTCTGAGACTGCACTGTCACTGACAGCTGGTGGTCTTAGACTAGTGATTTAGACCCAATTAGCGCAGTTCTCAATCATGTGATCACCATGACAGTCAATCATGGTGTTTACATAAGGTGTGCTTACAAGCAAACCTGCAGGCTTCAGACGTCACTGTTAACTGACAACATAAGTACTTTTTCTCAATTTCTTTTAGAAGTGAAAATATGTCAATATACATCCTGCAGGCTTCACTACTAAGTTTTTATCATGGTGCTTTGACTTTATTAAAACCACAGGGTTGATTTGCTAGACATAAATAAATGTGGTTCAATTTCATGTTGCAAAGAACACCCAATCACGTGCAAGTAAAATTAAAAAACAGCATTTTTGCTTTGATGGTGAAAGTTGGCAGAGCTTGATCTCATTCACTAAGCGCTAGGGATAATTCCTTTCTATAGGGGCAATTTCCCATGAACAGTTTATTTGCCTTTAGTAAATCAAACACCTATGTCACCAGACCAATTCTTTTTAGCAGAAATCTTCCCGTAGTCAGGCAACAAATGCGGCAGACTACTAGCACAGTCATTACGGGACCAGAGAACAGCGTCATACATACCCTCCATACGCTCGCCATCGGGACAGAAGAGAACCTTACCACAACATATAACACAGGAATTTAAATCCTACTATGAATCGCTCTACAACCTATCCAACACGCCACCATCGGTAGAACACATAACAGATTATATTACTACCTCCCGTATGCCCACCCTCTCCACTGACACCCGAGATCTGTTAGAAGCCCCTATCACATTATCGGAGGTCCAACTTGCGCTGAAAAGCACTAAAATCGGAAAAGCCCCAGGGCCGGATGGACTCACGCCACACTACTACAAGACACTACTACCAGTATTAGGAGGACGCCTAGTTAATGTGCTTAACGGCCTTACTAAAGGAGGGAAACTACACGCCACCACATTACAAGCACAAATATCCGTCATCCCGAAAGAAGGCAAAGACCTGACCAACTGTGGAAGCTATAGGCCTATCTCCCTACTTAATTCGGACCTCAAACTATTAACCAAAATAATAGCGACCAGAATACAGACTCACCTGCCCCACCTAATACACTTAGACCAGGTGGGATTTGTCCCCACAAGAGAGGCAAGGGACAATACTACTAAGGTCTTGAATCTACTACATACGGTCACCCGCACCCAAACGCCCAGTGTTTTTATGAGCACGGACGCTGAGAAAGCGTTTGATCGGGTTAGTTGGGCCTTTATGTTTGCCACGTTGCGGCATGTGGGACTGGGAGACAACATGCTAAAATGGATAGCCGCAACCTATGAAAAACCATCTGCCAGAGTGAGGGCTAATTGAGTGCTCTCAGACCCTTTCCTGATTACAAACGGGACAAGGCAGGGGTGCCCGTTGTCCCCCCTTCTATTCGCCCTCACTCTGGAACCATTCCTATGCCACGTAAGACAAAACCCCAACATCTCAGGAGTGAAAGTACAACAAGCACAACATAAGGTATCGGCGTACGCCGACGACCTCATGTTTACACTTACCACCCCCTCAATCTCCCTCCCCAACCTCTTACAAGAATTTAAGATATATGGAGCCCTCTCCAACCTAAAAATTTATTTTACTAAATCCGAGGCGATGGGAGTAGGAATACAACCAGCACAACTTGCACATTTACAATCAGGTTTCCAGTTGAAATGGACGCAGACAGCCCTAAAATATTTAGGTACTTACATCCCTCGCACGCTCCCACGGTTATATGAGCTGAACTTCCCACCACTTTTGAAAACAATCAAAATATTACTTAAAAAATGGCACACCGGTCTACATTCATGGATAGGTCGCTGCAACATCCTCAAAATGATGATACTCCCAAAATTCCTCTATCTTATGCAGGCGATACCTATTCACATTCCCACACTCTACTTCAAACAAATACAAACCATGTTTACAGACTTTGTATGGGCTAAGAAAAGGCCACGACTCTTATAAACTCTTGGTTCTACCTAAACAACACGGGGGACTCGCGTTGCCGAACATTCGTACATACTACCAGGCAGTACACCTGGGCAGGCTTATAGACTGGTGCAGGCACCAGGAGACTAAGATCTGGACACAACTGGAGCAACATCAAAGCGAGACTCCGCTTGGTAGGGCTCCCTGGTGCTACCCGTCCCTGCCAGCGGAAATCAAGCGACACCCGCTAATAGGAACCACAACACAGGTCTGCGCACGTCTCTTCTCGACGACCCCCATATCATCCCCCAATTCACCCCTCTTCCCCATCTTGGGAAACCCTGAATTTGCACCAGGAATACAGGACGCGGAATTTAAAAGACTGAGAGACGAGGGCACTCACCAGGCCTCCCACTTTAGTACCAATGGTCGTTGGCCCACGTTAACAGAACTTTCAGACGCCACAGGCCCATTTCGGCTGGACTTTTTGAGAGCCAGCCAACTGAGCCACTTCTTACACTCACTGACAACCCACCCGACAACATCCCGTCCCCTCACAACATTAGAAGAACTCTGCAACACATCGGGTACCATAACGTACACGCTCTCACAAACCTACAGCCTGCTAAACGTACCACAAACAGACTTTACCCCACCAGGGCTGACCAAATGGGAAATGGAACTGAATTGCAACTTCAGCACAACTAAGAAACAACGAATAATTAAATACACTCACAAATCCTCGAGACTAACTATAAGCTACTGTCAAGATGGTACAGAACTCCAGACCTGCTCCACAGATTCTTCCCGAAAACGCCGGACCTTTGCTGGCGGTGTCGAGCAGAAAAGGGAACACTGCTGCACATATTCTGGTCCTGTCCTTTACTACACCACTTTTGGAAAGTGGTTCGAGAAGTTATACAAAAATTTACAGACAGCCCCATACCAGTTGACCCCGCTTTCTTCCTACTCCACGCATCAGACACTCCGGAAAAAACATACAAAAAATCGGTAATCAGACACTTGCTAGATGCAGCCAAGGCCTGCATACCGATAATGTGGAAATCCACAAGCCCACCTACCATAGCATCATGGATAGCGAGAGTGGAGGAAATAAGATATATGGAGGACCTCATCCTCACAGCCCAGCATAGACAAGAGACATTCTCCAACACCTGGCAGTTGTGGATTATCTTCATCTACTCGGCAGAGGGCCAGGCGCTGAAGGGAACCTCAACAGACACACAGAGTTGCACCCCGCCACCGCCAATCCCATCCGATACACAGGACTGAATTACTGATGTCCCATGTTCGTGGGCCCCAGTACCCCCATACCCCCCCCCCTATCCACCACCCAACCCATCTTCCCACAACAACTCCCCCTCCCCTCTTCTTTTTCTCTTTTTCATATCTTTCTCTATTCTAATATTCTACCTTTAACCAATCCCATCCTAAACTGGGGGGATTTGCTTTACACTCTATTTTCCACCTTTTCTCTAATATAAACAGGAAAAACCAAGGAACTGGGCCCATGTCCCCGGTACTACACAACACGACAACCTCAAGCACAAATACCCTAACGGAGCAAAGGGAACCAACAGGCAGAACTAGACACCTAGGAAGGAACAAGTCGCTGAAACAAAATTAAAGACATCAGAGGTCACGAATAAAACTAACAATAGCTCAGACATACTAAGTGACAATACACCTATGCACTATGTGACTCTGAGCTTTCCTCTGCTCCGTGGATACCATGATCTTTTAGAACCCTCGGCCACAATACCTCACCTATTACCGTATCCTCTCTAGACGTCTGGGATGGCCTTCATAGGAAATTCTTATGGCCTTATAACTCCCCGCTAACTCCTCTCCTGAATCATAACTACTTTGTACCAGGATCCTTAGACCCGGGTTTCCAATCCTGGTCGCCTGGAGGCCCCCTCCTCTTGCACCATGTTTTAAACTCCAATACACTTAAAACTTTGTCTGAACTACTAGGCCATGGACCATCAAAGTTTATGGATAAGTGGAGATATAATCAACTGAGCTGCTTTCTTCAAACACTCCCCCAACCACTACGGGGAATCCAAGATCTGAATGGCATTGAACATGTGTTCCTTCATAAGGATCCCCCTCTCCACGGTATTGCCCTATTTTACAAAGCGCTTATCAACTTACAAAATCCTACCCACCCGCAGTATCTGACCAGTTGGGAGCGTGACCTGGGTGTTGTTCTCACAGATAAGACAAAGGATAAAGTTTTACTTCTTACGCATACCTCCTCTCTAGCTTCTTCCATGGCTGACTCTAACTTCAAACTCATCACTAGATGGCATCATACACCTGTTAAATTAAACCGCATGTTCCCTTCCAACTCCCCGCTATGCTGGAGAAATTGCGGACAGGAGGCCACCCATGCTCACATCTGGTGGTTCTGCCCGATCATTCGCCCTTACTGGTCCGCGGTAATAGACCTTATTCACCAGATCACTGAGATCAAGTTACCTTTGGATCCTTGGACAGTGCTTTTCCATGCTACCTCAATGTCAATAGGTAGATATAAACGCTCGCTGATTCCACATCTTCTTAACACGGCTAAGGCTCTCATTCCTGTGCTTTGGGGTCAATCTACATCTCCGTCCACTAAGTGTTGGCTGCAAAGAGTCTCTGACGTTTACCTCATGGAAGACCTCACCCACATTGCGAGAGACACTACCAAACAATTTACTCTAACCTGGGCCCCGTGGTCCTCCTTCCTATCTACCCAATGTTATAAGGACATAATTTCTTCTTCCCCCTGAACAACCCAGGTCCTTGATGTCTCACTCTTATGTATGTAAATGCTGTGGATTTTATTTCTATATAAGGATTAAATTCAATGTTAGCACATGCCAAATATTAATCTTTTGCTGCCATGTGTGCCAACCTCCTTCCTTCTTCTCCCTCCCCCCCATCCCACCTTTCTCTCTTGCACTTCTCTCTTTCTCCCCCCTTTTGTTTCTCTTTTTATGCTTTTTATATTGTTATTTTAATTTGGTTTGCTGGGTCACTCTTAATGTCTCTACTATACTCATGAGTGATTATTTTCACACGTTTGCCCAGTGTACCCCTCTCTGTTCCAATGTACTTCATTTGATTGAGATGCTTATATATCTTTCTCAATAAAAATATATTGAACAAAAAAAAAAAGTGACAATACACCAGGGAGCATAATCTCCACCAATTTGTCCACACTCATATGTTTGAACCCTGCTTTTCTTTTCCTTCCTACATCAAGACTATGTGATGTAATGTATTCTGACTGTTTTTGAATAAGTTGTTTGTCTTGATACCCGTACTACTTTGTAATGTATCGACCCGACAGGGTCCCTTTCCTTGTTATAAATAAAAAAAAAAAAAAAAAAAAAAAGAAATCTTCCCGTAAGATTATATGCGCATTTAATGTACTTTGCGTGTGTGATTTATTTGTAAAAGCGTCACTTGTGTAGACATGTAAAAGTCTTGAGACTGCTGCTGGGCACGTCATCTTAAAGAGGAAGTAAACCCGTTTTTTTTTTTCCTGCAAAAAAAAAAAAAAAAACCCTGCAAGAGAAAGGCATAATGAGCTAGTATGCATAGCATACTAGCTCATTATCTGGCACTTACCTGTGATCGAAGCCCCCCTCGTTCTCCTCCGCCATGTTGCCTACGAGTCTCTTCTCTGTATCGCCGCTCCGGTGCTGTGACTGGCCAGAGCGGCGATGACGTCACTCCCGCGCATGCGCACGAGACCGGCATTATCCCATTCAAGACCCGGCCAGCGCAGTGCGCCTGCGCCGTTGTCTACGGCGCGAATGCGCCGTAGACATCGCTGCAGTCTTTTCAGCAACAATCTCCTTAACCGTGTAGGTTAAGGGAGATATTACAAACACCTACAGGTAAGCCTTAATCTAGGCTTACCTGTAGGTGCAAGTTGTCAGCGTGGGTTTACAACCACTTTAAAATTTGAGGTCAGTCACTTTAGCAGGCTCAGATTTTCACTCAAGTGTGACTCTATGGTTTTCCCTTTTGCTCTTCCCCAGCAGGTATAAGAAAGATTTTTTAACCACTTCAGCCCCGGAAGGATTTGCCCCCTCAATGACCAGAGCATTTTTTACAATTTGGCACTGCGCTGCTTTAACTGGTAATTGCGCGGTCATGCAATACTGTACCCAAACAAAATTTGCGTCCCTTTTTTCCCCACATATAGAGCTTTCTTTTGGTGGCATTTGATCACCTGTGAGTTTTTTCTTTTTTGCAATATAAATGAAAAAAATAAAAAAAATTGAAAACAAAATATGATATTTTCTACAAGAAAAGAAAAAGGAGAGAGACTGGGCTCTCTCTTTGCGAATGAAGGGACTGTTGTGGAGAGCATATGTCTGCTTATAGGTAAGCACTCGAAGACCAAATTTGGAAAAATTATAAATTTTAATAATATATTAGTTAAAACAAGACATAGTCATAGTTACAAACAAAACCATGATACGGTAGTAGATGCGTGGTAGTTGATGGATAAAAGTGCAGAGTGCCAACATGTTTCGCAATAAGCGTCGTCAGGGCGCTGCATCCATCTACATTCGCATCTAATTACATAAAACATAAAAGAAATATATAAAAACCATAGATCAAAATATATATTACATACAATAAGTTGCAATATTTGATCATTATATAGGTTTGTATAGTGCCCTGTCTACAATGGTAAGAATAGTGCTTACCTGGTTACCCTGCATGGTGGAAGCTTACATACACTGCTGGTTAGATGTCAGAAAAGTGGGGGTTGATAACTAATCTGCTACTCGGACTAATGGCCTGTGGGAGCCAGACCCATCAAACCAAGACGTGGAACCAATGGACCGTGTAGATCCTAGCTGTGAATAACACAGTTGAAGATCTATAAAATAAATTGAATTATAGAAGATAGCCACAGAAGAAACGGACAATAATAAGAGGGAAAAATTGTATTAATGCATAACTAATTTGGCCTTACTAGAAGCCAACACTATATATATAAGAGGGGTTTTTAAAAATACTAAGGATAAGATTATGGTGGTAAACAATAAAAAATAATAATATTTAACAAGTTTATCCAACTTATAATAGTATTAATATTTATCTCATACATATGTAACCACAGTAATTTATTTTGCTATAGGTATATACCTGTGATTATGATGGTGTTAAATATCCTCTGTCGTTTTCATGGGGTAGGAAAGTAAACATAAGTAGGACTATAGGCTGCCCTCCAAATAGACGGGGCACTGGTAATTGAATAGGGAATGACAATTATTATTAATAAATTTGACGTGAGGGCGTGTACGAAAAGAGTAGAAAGAGCAACAGAGAATAGAAAAAGAGAGAAAATATTGAGGAATGGCCGAAGCCAGATATGAATGAATAAGGTAATGTATTGCTAGGTAGGTTTGTTGTAAGTGGCCTAAATAACAGTTCATATAGTTATTGCTTTTAATTGATATGCCTCAGTAAAGGCTTATGCCTGTATCAAAGATAGACTGATAAGGCTACGATATATAGATAGTTCCAGAAAGGAACAAGCAAAGTATAGAGCCAGGCACTAATTAGTAAGTAGTAAGAATAAATTATATAGCGTAAAGCTGCCCACTAGTGAACTGATGGGAGCCATCATAGCATGGGTATTGTGAGCAATAAACAGCTAAAAAGCCAGATAATATTGGTATAATGAAATAACACATTAAGGGAAAGATAAAGATAAAACAGATGAAGTAGGACAAGATGTACAAGCCCTGCCTAGGGTCTTAAATAATAAGAATAGTGCTACTGATAGAGATAGAGCGATATACAGTAGAGTGAAAAAAGAAATAATAAAAATAACATGCCCAAAGTAATTACCTTGTGCAAATCCACGTCCTGCGTGTGAGAGCAGATATGTATGTCCTACGATCCACACAGCTGCGTATGCCGACATGATGTCGGCAGGGTCAGCTTATGTGGACACGGTCCCACCGGAAGTGAAGGGTCGGATGACCCCTGACATCACTTCCGGCGTGAGTATCCCGGAGTGACGCTTGCGCTGCGGGACCAGGGAAGCAGTCATACAGCGCATGCGTATGAGCCACGCACCGATAGGTGCGGGCTGGAAAAGGGGAGGCTAGGAAGACGCCTCCCCAATTGGGATACTCAATTGGCTCCACTAACCTGTTAGAACCGACTAGCAGATGAGTACCCCCGACATCTTCTACCGCAAGGACGCAACTGATCACATGCCTGGAAAACCAAATAGTGAATGAATCATTACATATATGTAAGCGATCTCGATCGTTGAATGCATAAGAACCATTCATAGAAAAACTGTATGAATGTATCTATAGCTATTACACATTCAGTGACCTGGAATGAGTTACATACGGACACATCAGCACATACATTGTGTGATATATATATATATATATATCCAGCATAATGGCAGGTCCCCAAGATGGGGTAAATACATGAAACAAAATAAAGCAAATAAAAAAATAAAAAAAAAGGGAGGAGAATGGTGGTGAATACATTTCTAGATGGTACTGTAAGCGAGACAAACTAGAGCCATGCTAGGATAATGGTAAGGTCTCAAAAGAGGCATAATGATGAAAAATTCTATATCAATAGTAAATATAAATCAATAAAATAATAACAATAGTGAATTGAAATAGAGTTCACTTACAGATGCATGCATGGACCATACATACACATACAAATGATATAAAGCCATATATATATATATATATATATATATATATATATATATATATATATATAATGTATAGCTAATCCAGCAGTTGCAAAGTGCATGAATCAGACATCTAACGGATAACAGACTAGCCAATAGATAATCATAGTAAAATGCATGAATCAGACATCTATCGAATACCAGACTAGCCAATAGATAATCATAGTATATGTCCCGATCATAGAAAGGGCTTAAACGATAGTGCCGTATTAAGGCCCGGTGAATAAGTGGCCCTCTGGTTGAAAATCCATTTCGCCTCTTTTTGAAGGATTTTCTTATCAAAATCACCTCCTCTTTCTTGCTCAGGTATAACTTCTAATGCAAAGAAGGAGATAAATGAGGGGTCATAGCTGTGATGTAGACCGACATGTTTACATATTGGTGTGTAAAGCAAGCCTGCATCCAGATAGTATAGATGGTCTTGTATCCGTTTGGCAAAGGGGCGTTTGGTTTTGCCAATATAAAATGCACCGCATAAGCAAGTGGCCAGATATACAATGCCGATTGTTTGACAGTCGGCATAGACCTTGGATTTGTGGTATCCTCCCCTGGGTAGGGGGCAACCTTCTCCCTCTTGTACCCATGGGCATTGATCGCAGTTGCCACATTTGAATGTACCTGTTCCACCCGTGGCACCCAGATTAGGAACATCTGGGGAAAGGTGGCTATGAACGATATTGTCTCTAATGGATCGTGATCTCCTATAGACAATTTCAGGTGTTCGAGACACATATTTAGAGATAATGGGATCCTCAGAGAGAAAGTGCCAATTGGTGGCTACTAGTTTCCGAAATATGTCCTGATGTGAACTGAAGGTTGTAATGAACTTCGTAGTTGGTTTTTCTTCCTTTTTCTTTGGTTTAAAGATCAGTGAGTTCCTAGTTTGGGACTTAGCTCTATTGTAAGATTTTTTAAGTACCTTTTTGCTATAGCCTCTGTTCAGAAGACGTAGATAGAGTGCTTGAGCTTCTATTTCGAAGTCTTCCTCCCTGGCACAGTTACGGCGGAGTCTCAGATATTGGCTGAAGGGTATACTGCGAATTAGGGGACGAGGATGAGCACTTGAGTAATGAAGAATAGTGTTTCCTGCTGTTTCCTTTCTGTAAAGGCTACTGTGTATAGTCCCATCAACATTGAGAAATAACCGTAGGTCCAGGAAAGGTATACTTGACGTGTCTGATTGAACAGTAAATTTAAGGTTAAACGTATTTCGAGCGATATACTGCATAAAGTCGGATAGTTCACTACTGGATCCTGTCCAAATAACCAGGACATCATCGATGTATCTTCGCCATATAAGAATATGGCGGAGATACATCAAGGCGCCGTCGTCGGAAAATAGGGCCCTCTCCCACCCCCCCAGGTACAGGTTGGCATATGATGGGGCACAACATGTCCCCATTGCTACCCCCTGTACCTGGAGGTAAGTGGAGCCATCAAAGAGGAAGATGTTGGTGGTGAGGATGTGTTCCAGCAAGGTGGTGACAAACTGGCATAATTTCCAGTTATTTCTGTCCTGTTCTCTTAGGAATGCTGATATTGTTTGAATTCCCTTCTCGTGTGGAATACTGGAATAAAGCGCCTCAATATCAATGGCAGCCAATATGGATCCTGGTGGTACTGTGAGACCCTCAATTACCCTTAAGAGATCCATGGTGTCCTTCAGATAAGAAGGTAAAGCCATTACATGCGGTCGAAGTTGACTATCAACGTACTTACTTGCAGTTTCTGTATGGCAACCTATACCAGATACTATCGGACGTCCAGGGGGGGTTTTTATATTTTTGTGTACCTTCGGTATAGAATAAAATGTAGGGGTAATTGGCCATTTGATTTCAAGGTATTCATACAGGTCCTTATCAATAAGGTTCTGTTGAAATGCTTTTGTGATAATGGATTTATAGTGCATTCTAGCTGTGGTTAACTGTTCAAGAGGCACCTGCTGATACCATTCCTGATTGTTAAGGATCTTTCTACACATGGTGATGTACTGGGTTTTGTCCATCACAACCACATTCCCACCTTTGTCAGATGGTTTGATTATGATTTGTTCATTCTGGGTGATGTTTTGTAGCGCTTGTTGTTGTATCTGTGATAGGTTTGCTTCAGCATAGCTGGGGAAAGAGAAGTTTTCTATTTGTTTTTTAGTTTGCTTTAGGAATGCCCAAACTGCCGGACAGGTTTGTAAGTTTGGAAATTTCTGGGATTTAGCCTTAAATTTACATGGCTCAGGTGATGGTTCAGTATCTGATTCCTCATCATCCGATGAGGCATCAACCTGATCTTCAGAACCTTCATTTTCATCTAACAGTTGTATTAGTATTTTTAGGGCTCTAAAATCCTGCACTTTGAAGCCCTTATACAGGTCTTCTTCTCTTCCAACCACCTTCCCTCTATCATTATCAAAAATGTATTTATATGTCAGGTTCCTGGCAAAGAGATGAAGGTCCTTTGCCAGAATAAATTTGTCAATTTTTAGCGACGGACAAAAGCTTAGACCAAGCCTCAAAACCTCAGTTTCTACTTCGGAAAGGTGATAGGAGGAGAGATTAATTACATCTAGTCCTGGTTGGGCATCCCCTGCTTGACCACGAAAGGGTCTATCTTGCCCATTCTTGTGTGTGCTACTGGGGTTCCTGATGTATAAATTGTCCCTAAAGGGCCAGGGCCTGGGTGGTTATTCTTAGATTGGATGATTTTTGGTGTAGCGCCCAAGTCTCTGGTTACTGTTGGGTCATTTGATTTTTCCTCCGAGAACATTGTCAAGGAAGTGCTACCCATGCTCATATCACCTTGTGCACCCTCTATTTCCTCTTCGGGCGCAGTACGCGGATTGTTGGACTCCTGTCTGGGAGGGGAAACAATACGTTTCTTATATGTACCACCTTGGGTATTGTGGCCACCAGCATTGCCCCTTTTGGGTGGGCGTCCTCTATTTATTGACCCTCGATTGTTCCTATTGATTGGTTTCTGGGAAGAGACAGAGGATGAGACAGATACATCAGAATCAGATACATATAATGAGGAGTCTTGTTGAGCATTTTGTCTGAATGGTCTGCCACGATGATTGGAGAAGCCTTTTTGCCATCTGTAGGCGTAGCCGCCTGCGAAGGCCAACTTGTCTTTATAGAATTTAGAGTCCTTTTTGAGAACTACATTTTTGTTATACTTCTCAAGATGTTGCATTAGCTCCTGCTCTTTCTTTTGAAATTCGGTATTTGACGAGTATTGGTTAACTGTTGCTCTTAGTGTTTCAATTTCTTTATCAAGTTCTACCAAATCCAGATTATGTTTATCTCTTAATATTGTCATCATATTGGCTGAACATTGGTTAAGAGTATGTTCCCACTTCTCCTTGAACACTACATCCTCAACCTCAAAGGTTGGGAATATTTGTACTCGCAGCCCCTGAGGGTTAACTCTTTCCCTCAGGTAGCGATCAAAGAAGCGAACATGCCAACCTAGATTAGACTTTTTTTCCATTAGCCTTTTAAGTTTCAGAAAGAAGACATCAAGTCCTACCTCTGATTTGGCCTGAGGGGCACAAGTGGTTGAATAGTATCTAGAAATTTTTCCCATATTGGTCCTGAAAACTGAGACATTATTACCAGGGCAATAAACGAAAAAGAAAAGAAAGAAAACAATAAAATAAATAGACAAGGGAGTGGGGTTCTGCCTTTATGTAGATTCAGCTAACTCAGACAGGAAAATTATTTTGAACAATTTGTAGCTATTAGATAAACATAAATAGAGATCAATTGTATCGTAACCTATTAGCTGGAAAGGTCCATGAACAAACGGGGTTTTAAACCCCAAACATGGAATATATAGAATAAAGGGATTTGGACAGTTTCCAGAAGCAGACCTAATTCTCCAGTCCCGATGTAAATAAAAGAAAAGAAAAAGGAGAGAGACTGGGCTCTCTCTTTGCGAATGAAGGGACTGTTGTGGAGAGCATATGTCTGCTTATAGGTAAGCACTCGAAGACCAAATTTGGAAAAATTATAAATTTTAATAATATATTAGTTAAAACAAGACATAGTCATAGTTACAAACAAAACCATGATACGGTAGTAGATGCGTGGTAGTTGATGGATAAAAGTGCAGAGTGCCAACATGTTTCGCAATAAGCGTCGTCAGGGCGCTGCATCCATCTATATTCGCATCTAATTACATAAAACATAAAAGAAATATATAAAAACCATAGATCAAAATATATATTACATACAATAAGTTGCAATATTTGATCATTATATAGGTTTGTATAGTGCCCTGTCTACAATGGTAAGAATAGTGCTTACCTGGTTACCCTGCATGGTGGAAGCTTACATACACTGCTGGTTAGATGTCAGAAAAGTGGGGGTTGATAACTAATCTGCTACTCGGACTAATGGCCTGTGGGAGCCAGACCCATCAAACCAAGACGTGGAACCAATGGACCGTGTAGATCCTAGCTGTGAATAACACAGTTGAAGATCTATAAAATAAATTGAATTATAGAAGATAGCCACAGAAGAAATGGACAATAATAAGAGGGAAAAATTGTATTAATGCATAACTAATTTGGCCTTACTAGAAGCCAATACTATATATATATATAAGAGGGGTTTTTAAAAATACTAAGGATAAGATTATGGTGGTAAACAATAAAAAATAAAAAATAATAATATTTAACAAGTTTATCCAACTTATAATAGTATTAATATTTATCTCATACATATGTAACCACAGTAATTTATTTTGCTATAGGTATATACCTGTGATTATGATGGTGTTAAATATCCTCTGTCGTTTTCATGGGGTAGGAAAGTAAACATAAGTAGGACTATAGGCTGCCCTCCAAATAGACGGGGCACTGGTAATTGAATAGGGAATGAAAATTATTATTAATAAATTTGACGTGAGGGCGTGTACGAAAAGAGTAGAAAGAGCAACAGAGAATAGAAAAAGAGAGAAAATATTGAGGAATGGCCGAAGCCAGATATGAATGAATAAGGTAATGTATTGCTAGGTAGGTTTGTTGTAAGTGGCCTAAATAACAGTTCATATAGTTATTGCTTTTAATTGATATGCCTCAGTAAAGGCTTATGCCTGTATCAAAGATAGACTGATAAGGCTACGATATATAGATAGTTCCAGAAAGGAACAAGCAAAGTATAGAGCCAGGCACTAATTAGTAAGTAGTAAGAATAAATTATATAGCGTAAAGCTGCCCACTAGTGAACTGGTGGGAGCCATCATAGCATGGGTATTGTGAGCAATAAACAGCTAAAAAGCCAGATAATATTGGTATAATGAAATAACACATTAAGGGAAAGATAAAGATAAAACAGATGAAGTAGGACAAGATGTCCTGCCCTGCCTAGGGTCTTAAATAATAAGAATAGTGCTACTGATAGAGCTAGAGCGATATACAGTAGAGTGAAAAAAGAAATAATAAAAATAACATGCCCAAAGTAATTACCTTGTGCAAATCCACGTCCTGCGTGTGAGAGCAGATATGTATGTCCTACGATCCACACAGCTGCGTATGCCGACATGATGTCGGCAGCGTCAGCTTATGTGGACACGGTCCCACCGGAAGTGAAGGGTCGGATGACCCCTGACATCACTTCAGGCGTGAGTATCCCGGAGTGACGCTTGCGCTGCGGGACCAGGGAAGCAGTCATGCAGCGCATGCGTACGAGCCACGCACCGATAGGTGCAGGCTGGAAAAGGGGAGGCTAGGAAGACGCCTCCCCAATTGGGATACTCAATTGGCTCCACTAACCTGTTAGAACCGACTAGCAGATGAGTACCCCCGACATCTTCTACCGCAAGGACGCAACTGATCACATGCCTGGAAAACCAAATAGTGAATGAATCATTACATATATGTAAGCGATCTCGATCGTTGAATGCATAAGAACCATTCATAGAAAAACTGTATGAATGTATCTATAGCTAAAAAATTGACAAATTTATTCTGGCAAAGGACCTTCATCTCTTTGCCAGGAACCTGACATATAAATACATTTTGATAATGATAGAGGGAAGGTGGTTGGAAGAGAAGAAGACCTGTATAAGGGCTTCAAAGTGCAGGATTTTAGAGCCCTAAAAATACTAATACAACTGTTAGATGAAAATTAAGGTTCTGAAGATCAGGTTGATGCCTCATCGGATGATGAGGAATCAGATACTGAACCATCACCTGAGCCATGTAAATTTAAGGCTAAATCCCAGAAATTTCCAAACTTACAAACCTGTCCGGCAGTTTGGGCATTCCTAAAGCAAACTAAAAAACAAATAGAAAACTTCTCTTTCCCCAGCTATGCTGAAGCAAACCTATCACAGATACAACAACAAGCGCTACAAAACATCACCCAGAATGAACAAATCATAATCAAACCATCTGACAAAGGTGGGAATGTGGTTGTGATGGACAAAACCCAGTACATCACCATGTGTAGAAAGATCCTTAACAATCAGGAATGGTATCAGCAGGTGCCTCTTGAACAGTTAACCACAGCTAGAATGCACTATAAATCCATTATCACAAAAGCATTTCAACAGAACCTTATTGATAAGGACCTGTATGAATACCTTGAAATCAAATGGCCAATTACCCCTACATTTTATTCTATACCGAAGGTACACAAAAATATAAAACCCCCCCCTGGACGTCCGATAGTATCTGGTATAGGTTGCCATACAGAAACTGCAAGTAAGTACGTTGATAGTCAACTTCGACCGCATGTAATGGCTTTACCTTCTTATCTGAAGGACACCATGGATCTCTTAAGGGTAATTGAGGGTCTCACAGTACCACCAGGATCCATATTGGCTGCCATTGATATTGAGGCGCTTTATTCCAGTATTCCACACGAGAAGGGAATTCAAACAATATCAGCATTCCTAAGAGAACAGGACAGAAATAACTGGAAATTATGCCAGTTTGTCACCACCTTGCTGGAACACATCCTCACCACCAACATCTTCCTCTTTGATGGCTCCACTTACCTCCAGGTACAGGGGGTAGCAATGGGGACATGTTGTGCCCCATCATATGCCAACCTGTACCTGGGGGGGTGGGAGAGGGCCCTATTTTCCGACGACGGCGCCTTGATGTATCTCCGCCATATTCTTTTATGGCGAAGATACATCGATGATGTCCTGGTTATTTGGACAGGATCCAGTAGTGAACTATCCGACTTTATGCAGTATATCGCTCGAAATACGTTTAACCTTAAATTTACTGTTCAATCAGACACGTCAAGTATACCTTTCCTGGACCTACGGTTATTTCTCAATGTTGATGGGACTATACACAGTAGCCTTTACAGAAAGGAAACAGCAGGAAACACTATTCTTCATTACTCAAGTGCTCATCCTCGTCCCCTAATTCGCAGTATACCCTTCAGTCAATATCTGAGACTCCGCCGTAACTGTGCCAGGGAGGAAGACTTCGAAATAGAAGCTCAAGCACTCTATCTACGTCTTCTGAACAGAGGCTATAGCAAAAAGGTACTTAAAAAATCTTACAATAGAGCTAAGTCCCAAACTAGGAACTCACTGATCTTTAAACCAAAGAAAAAGGAAGAAAAACCAACTACGAAGTTCATTACAACCTTCAGTTCACATCAGGACATATTTCGGAAACTAGTAGCCACCAATTGGCACTTTCTCTCTGAGGATCCCATTATCTCTAAATATGTGTCTCGAACACCTGAAATTGTCTATAGGAGATCACGATCCATTAGAGACAATATCGTTCATAGCCACCTTTCCCCAGATGTTCCTAATCTGGGTGCCACGGGTGGAACAAGTACATTCAAATGTGGCAACTGCGATCAATGCCCATGGGTACAAGAGGGAGAAGGTTGCCCCCTACCCAGGGGAGGATACCACAAATCCAAGGTCTATGCCGACTGTCAAACAATCGGCATTGTATATCTGGCCACTTGCTTATGCGGTGCATTTTATATTGGCAAAACCAAACGCCCCTTTGCCAAACGGATACAAGACCATCTATACTATCTGGATGCAGGCTTGCTTTACACACCAATATGTAAACATGTCGGTCTACATCACAGCTATGACCCCTCATTTATCTCCTTCTTTGCATTAGAAGTTATACCTGAGCAAGAAAGAGGAGGTGATTTTGATAAGAAAATCCTTCAAAAAGAGGCGAAATGGATTTTCAACCAGAGGGCCACTTATTCACCGGGCCTTAATACGGCACTATCGTTTAAGCCCTTTCTATGATCGGGACGTATACTATGATTATCTATTGGCTAGTCTGGTATTCGATAGATGTCTGATTCATGCATTTTACTATGATTATCTATTGGCTAGTCTGTTATCCGTTAGATGTCTGATTCATGCACTTTGCAACTGCTGGATTAGCTATACATTATATATATATATATATGGCTTTATATCATTTGTATGTGTATGTATGGTCCATGCATGCATCTGTAAGTGAACTCTATTTCAATTCACTATTGTTATTATTTTATTGATTTATATTTACTATTGATATAGAATTTTTCATCAATATGCCTCTTTTGAGACCCTATGACTATCCATATACCCCCTGCACACTATGTATCTTACCATTATCCTAGCATGGCTCTAGTTTGTCTCTCTTACAGTACCATCTAGAAATGTATTCACCACCATTCTCCTCCCTTTTTTTTTATTTTTTTATTTGCTTTATTTTGTTTCATGTATTTACCCCATCTTGGGGACCTGCCATTATGCTGGATATATATATATATATATATCACACAATGTATGTGCTGATGTGTCCGTATGTAACTCATTCCAGGTCACTGAATGTATAATAGCTATAGATACATTCATACAGTTTTTCTATGAATGGTTCTTATGCATTCAACGATCGAGATCGCTTACATATATGTAATGATTCATGCACTATTTGGTTTTCCAGGCATGTGATCAGTTGCGTCCTTGCGGTAGAAGATGTCGGGGGTACTCATCTGCTAGTCGGTTCTAACAGGTTAGTGGAGCCAATTGAGTATCCCAATTGGGGAGGCGTCTTCCTAGCCTCCCCTTTTCCAGCCCGCACCTATCGGTGCGTGGCTCGTACGCATGCGCTGTATGACTGCTTCCCTGGTCCCGCAGCGCAAGCGTCACTCCGGGATACTCACGCCGGAAGTGATGTCAGGGGTCATCCGACCCTTCACTTCCGGTGGGACCGTGTCCACATAAGCTGACCCTGCCGACATCATGTCGGCATACGCAGCTGTGTGGATCGTAGGACATACATATCTGCTCTCACACGCAGGACGTGGATTTGCACAAGGTAATTACTTTGGGCATGTTATTTTTATTATTTATTTTTTCACTCTACTGTATATCGCTCTAGCTCTATCAGTAGCACTATTCTTATTATTTAAGACCCTAGGCAGGGCAGGACATCTTGTCCTACTTCATCTGTTTTATCTTTATCTTTCCCTTAATGTGTTATTTCATTATACCAATATTATCTGGCTTTTTAGCTGTTTATTGCTCACAATACCCATGCTATGATGGCTCCCACCAGTTCACTAGTGGGCAGCTTTACGCTATATAATTTATTCTTACTACTTACTAATTAGTGCCTGGCTCTATACTTTGCTTGTTCCTTTCTGGAACTATCTATATATCGTAGCCTTATCAGTCTATCTTTGATACAGGCATAAGCCTTTACTGAGGCATATCAATTAAAAGCAATAACTATATGAACTGTTATTTAGGCCACTTACAACAAACCTACCTAGCAATACATTACCTTATTCATTCATATCTGGCTTCGGCCATTCCTCAATATTTTCTCTCTTTTTCTATTCTCTGTTGCTCTTTCTACTCTTTTCGTACACGCCCTCACGTCAAATTTATTAATAATAATTTTCATTCCCTATTCAATTACCAGTGCCCCGTCTATTTGGAGGGCAGCCTATAGTCCTACTTATGTTTACTTTCCTACCCCATGAAAACGACAGAGGATATTTAACACCATCATAATCACAGGTATATACCTATAGCAAAATAAATTACTGTGGTTACATATGTATGAGATAAATATTAATACTATTATAAGTTGGATAAACTTGTTAAATATTATTATTTTTTATTTTTTATTGTTTACCACCATAATCTTATCCTTAATATTTTTAAAAACCCCTCTTATATATATATATATATATATAGTATTGGCTTCTAGTAAGGCCAAATTAGTTATGCATTAATACAATTTTTCCCTCTTATTATTGTCCGTTTCTTCTGTGGCTATCTTCTATAATTCAATTTATTTTATAGATCCTCAACTGTGTTATTCACAGCTAGGATCTACACGGTCCATTGGTTCCACGTCTTGGTTTGATGGGTCTGGCTCCCACAGGCCATTAGTCCGAGTAGCAGATTAGTTATCAACCCCCACTTTTCTGACATCTAACCAGCAGTGTATGTAAGCTTCCACCATGCAGGGTAACCAGGTAAGCACTATTCTTACCATTGTAGACAGGGCACTATACAAACCTATATAATGATCAAATATTGCAACTTATTGTATGTAATATATATTTTGATCTATGGTTTTTATATATTTCTTTTATGTTTTATGTAATTAGATGCGAATATAGATGGATGCAGCGCCCTGACGACGCTTATTGCGAAACATGTTGGCACTCTGCACTTTTATCCATCAACTACCACGCATCTACTACCGTATCATGGTTTTGTTTGTAACTATGACTATGTCTTGTTTTAACTAATATATTATTAAAATTTATAATTTTTCCAAATTTGGTCTTCGAGTGCTTACCTATAAGCAGACATATGCTCTCCACAACAGTCCCTTCATTCGCAAAGAGAGAGCCCAGTCTCTCTCCTTTTTCTTTTCTTTTTCTTTTATTTACATCGGGACTGGAGAATTAAGTCTGCTTCTGGAAACTGTCCAAATCCCTTTATTCTATATATATGATATTTTCTACGTTTTGTTATAAAAACAAATACAATAAACTCAATTTTAGTCATACATTTAGGCCAAAATGCATTCAGCCACATGTCTCAGGTAAAAAAATAATAATCAATAAGCGTATATTTATTGGTTTGCGCAAAAGTTATAGCGTCTACAAACTAGGGTACATTTTCTGGAGTTTACGCATCTTTTAGTTAATGACTGCCCATTTAATTTCTTGAGGTGCTAAAATGGCAGGGCAGTACAACCCCCCCCCCCCCCTAAATGACCCCATTTTGGAAATTAGACACCCCAAGGAATTTGCTGAGAGGCATGTTGAGCCCATTGAATATTTAATTTTTTTGTCACAAGTGATTGAAAAATGACCAAAAACACAAAATGTACACAAAGTTGTGACTGAAATGATATATTGCTCAAACATGCCATAGGTATATGTGAAATTACACCCCAAAATACATTCTGCTGCTTCTTTTAAGTACGGGGATACCTTCAGGATTTCTAAAGGCGTACATTTTTGATTTCACTCCTCACTACCCATCACAGTTTCGGAGGCCATGAAATGCCAAGATAGCACAAATCCCCTCCCCCCTTTTTACCCCATTTTGGAAAGTAGACACCCCAAGCTATTTGCTGTGAGGCATGTTGAGTATTTTTCAGATCTCGCTTTTTGTCACAAAGTTTTGAAATTTGAAAAAAGAAAAAAAAAAATTTTTTTTTTTCGTAATTTTCCAAAACAAATGAGAGCTGCAAAATACTCACCATGCCTCTTAGCATATACCTTGGGGTGTCTACTTTCCAAAATGGGGTCATTTGGGGGGGTGTGCTACAGTATCTTGCAGTGGATGGAACTACCAGGGTCGCAGCAGTCGCACTTGCGACTGGGCCCTGCCGTTCTGCCACTGCAAGGGGGGCCCAGGACGGAGCCCCCCCCCCTGCACGTCTGGTTGTCATGTTATGCAGTGACAGGCAGACGTGCAGGGGGAGATACTGGTCTGGTTGTCACTTCACTATGCAGTGGAGGGGCGGGACGGGGCGATCGGCAGCTCTGTGGTACCTGCGAGCCACAGGATCTCCCTCCGGCGATCAGTTGACTTTCCTCCTTATACAGTGCAGAGGGGAGGGGCCTCCGTACTTGCCGACTGTCCTGATCTGTGAAGATCACAAACTTCTCTCCAGCAGCGGATTAGGTGAATCTCAAGTACACTCGCTGCTACTCCTGCAGAACATGCTGAAGGTGGAGCCTGCCGAGGCTTGCATTTTGATTGGGCTGGACTGGAGCAGACGTGGAGATACTCTGATATAGATAAACCAGATTGGTACACCAGAATAAACTTTGCTAGGTTTCATTTAGTCATTGAATCATCTGTTCATCTGGTTGCATAAGCTGATCTCCTTGCTATACAGGTCTATTTCAGCACAACTCTTCTTGCTTTTATCGCACCAGCATCAATAAAAATTACATTACAAATGTACACCTCCACCCTTAACTAAAATAGATGGAACCTCAGCATCTCCCAGCCATTGTAACACTTTGTTGTCAGTGAGCAAGATTGCAGATTTAATTGATTATTATTAAATAAATATTGATGCGCTGTATAATCAACCCTAAGTGAATATGTCAAATAGACCAATGCATAGATTAATTAATAATACATATAAAAACCAAAGGCGCAACCTGCAAATCATGTGCAAACTACAAACCATGTGCAAAAAAACAACAGTGCAAAAATTGCCAAAAGGTGCTATAAACCAGACCCTGCAATATATATGTATGCAATCCTGTGCAGCACAAACAGCCTCAGATGGAACACTAATGATGTTGCTGCTCCTCAGCAGCTATGTGGAATACACACACATACAATTCTCAGTCCTATGTAGACCGACTCGGCGTTCCTTAATATGTCCCTCTCATCCAGCTGATCAAGGACCGGGACGACTGTCAATTTTCTGGCACAAGCAGTCTAAGCGGTAAGCTCATATCAGGTAGGCAGATCATAAAAGAAAAGAAACTCATTGCGCAATGCTGTGTATCCTATAGGCAATGTTTTTTCGTTAGAGCGCTTGCCAGAAAATTGACAGGCGTCCCGGTCCTTGATCAGCTGGATGAGAGGGACATATTAGGGAACGCCGAGTCGGTCTACATAGGACTGAGAATTGTATGTGTGTGTATTCCACATAGCTGCTGAGGAGCAGCAACATCATTAGTGTTCCATCTGAGGCTGTTTGTGCTGCACAGGATTACATACATATATATTGCAGGGTCTGGTTTATAGAACCTTTTGGCAATTTTTGCACTGTTGTTTTTTTGCACATGGTTTGTAGTTTGCACATGATTTGCAGGTTGCGCCTTTGGTTTTTATATGTATTATTAATTAATCTATGCATTGGTCTATTTGACATATTCACTTAGGGTTGATTATACAGCGCATCAATATTTATTTAATATCCACGTTTAGGGTACCAGATTACTTTTGATTGATTGCAGCTTTAATCATTTAGTTATCCTTTGTTGATTGGTTTCACTCATTTATATTTTACACTTGATTGTGCACCATTTTAGCGCTTTAGTAATTTATTAAAATTGATTAGTATTGTCACTGGGATGTTAGGCTGCCAATGGAGATGTTCCTAATATGTATGAAGATGTAAAAAATTGCTAAAGTCACCATATATACGGTGACAGTGTGACTGTTTTTTTTTTTATTTACTATTAATGTGAACGTGGATATTTATTTGGGCTTATTATTATAGTTTATAAAAAGGTGCAATAAGAAATCGAAATAAATATCTGCATGTTTGTATTACCATGAAAGTAATATAAAAAGTACAGTCAAAGTATATAAGGTCACTTTAGCAATTTTTCACATCTTCACGCATTTTATGATAATATCTCAAATAGATTCCTAATGTCCTAGTGACAATAAAAATAGATACATGCAGTATCATCGCTAGCCCTGGGGACTCAGAGAATGTACTCCAAATCTCTCATGAGTTGTCTCTCCCCACTATACACCATGTCACAAACGTTAAACAGTAAACTTTAGGGCTCTTTCACATGTGGCAGATCTGCCCGACGGACTCCGCTTTGCTGAGCGGGGGATCGATCCACTGATCCCCACTGAGCAGGCAGATGACAGGTCAGTCTCCGCTCACTGTGCGGAAACGGACCTGTCAGAGTCCCGCTCTCCTCTATGGGCAGATCGAATGAAAATGGACGGCCTGTCCGTTTTCTTCCAATCAGATCTGATCCGATCCTCCAGACAGATGGAAAATAATGTCTCCATTAGTCTGGATTTCACGGACAGGATCAGATCAAATAGCAGTGGAGGTCAGCGGACATGTCACCGCTGACATCTGCCGCTCCATAGAGGTGAATGGAGCATCCGAACAGGTCCGCCTGAAAAACTGACAGGAGGACCTGATCGGAAAGCCTGTGTGAAAGGGGCCTTGGAGACGAGGAAAGCTTCCCCCAACACATAAATATGTTATTAGGACACTTCTTGTAGAACTACACCCATATTAAATGAATGCCCCATCTCTAATTTGCCCTGCCCTCAAATGGCTTTCTGGACATGTATCGGCTTCAGTATGAGTTGCTCTGCTTGTACCCTGAAGCCAATACCTGCCCGGCTCGGAAACCCCTCCCCTCCCCACTGTATAGACTCAGGAAGTAAACTGCTAGTCGCAATGAGAGTAAAGGGCCCTGGACGAGTGGCAAGGGCTGCGGGACGGGGTCAGCGGTCGCCCTTTATGGTTTCTTGCACTTGGGCCCTGAAGGTTCTAGTTATGCCTCTGCTATCTTGACATTTCAGGGCCTCCAAAACCGTGATAGGTAGTGAGAAAATTAAATCACCATTTCTCTTACCATCCATGGACTGACACAGTGTCTCTTTACACTTTACACGTGGGTTATGTCCCTGCTTGCAGGAGAAGACCTAGGCAGAATGTGAAATGTTATACATACATTCTAAAAGCCAGAGCTGAACAGCCCCACCCAGGGGGCCGTCCCTCCGGACATAACCCTCCCACTACAGTCAGCAGACTTCAGTTTTTTTCTGCCTAGCAGAAGGAGAAGACGTGGCTCTCTCAGGAGCCAGTCTCCTGACCTATTTTTATTCCTTTTCTGGAATTCTTTTTTATTTTATTTTTGAGAATTTTCTATCAACTGTCGGCTGGGCAACAGGTTGGGTACAAGATATCCTCGTAGTCTTCCCTGTCCGACCATCGAGCGTGCTGATCCTCGCCTTGTGTGCGTGAGACTCAGTTCACGACAGGCCCCATGACTCCAGGGGTGGCCGGGTTTGCTTTCATGCTCCCACGGTCCTCTCAAGACTGAACAGTTCCTGACTGACTGTATCTTTTGCGGTGGACCGGGCCGACAGCTACTCAGTACTGCACTGTGATAGTCCTGTCAGAAACACACCAGTGGGTCCCTCAGGGGACGGGTAAGTAGTCTCTCCTGCCTGCAGGTGAGTACAAAAGGCTGTGTGTTTCTCTGTGGGGGATTTTCCCTGTCTCCCCCTGTATTTCATTGTCACTCTCTGTCACCATTGCTGGTGCTGTGCTGTGTGGGGTGCCTGGGGGTCACACTGTTCTTGGAGGGGCTAATGCTGGTCTGCAGATATGCTTGGGGCCTTTTTTTGTGTGTTTTGGGGCCTGAGCGCCGAGTGGCGCTGTGTGTGTGCTGTTTTTTTCACTTTTGCTGAGTCATGGCGGCCATCTTGCCGCGGATCGCCTCAGTGAAGTGAGGCGGCCATTTTCTTGTAGCCCGTGCGCTCTTCAGCACTAGTTTTGGCCTCTAGCGCTGCTGTAACAGCGCGAATCTCCTCACAATCTCCTCACAGCTCACCAGCGCTGACACAGCGCGGTACAGACAGCGGAACTGAGCGGTCCCTGGTCCGGTTTGGTGAGTCCCCTGGGCACCCCCTCCTCAGTCAGCACAGCCTGTGGGTGGACTTTTTATCTGAGGAGTCTCAGAGGGGGGCAATATGGAGTCTCTGTCACCAGCTTCCCCTAAATGTCAGTGGACAACAGGCAGTGCTTCAGCACCTGCGGTCCCTAGGGACCAGTTGTGGGCAGTCCTGGAATAATTTCTGACCAGGATGGGAGCTGTGTGCAAGCGCAAGGGAGCAAAAAAGCGCCCTCTCCCCACTTTACTTCATGAGGGCAGTGCGCTGATTCAGATATGGGCCTAGCCACTACCGCTCAGGACCCTAGTTCTGAATGTATTGGATGGTTTTGAACAGGACATTCCTTATGAGGAAAACTCCAGTTCTGAGTCAGTAAATGACAGGGCGCTTGTTAGTGTACTCATGACTGCGGTGAGGGACACTCTCAAGCTAAAATGCTGCGGATGCAGAACCTCAGGCGGATACAGTCTCCTTTGGTTCTTTTAAGGCCAGGCCTTCTAAAGAGGTTTTTCCATATGTACTTTCTTTGACCAGCTCATTGATAAGGTCTGGGAAAAGCCGCAGAAGAATTTTTTTATGGTCCCGCAGCGTTTGTCTATCAGATACCCCTTGAAGATGCCCTACTTAAAAAGTGGGCTTCTCCCCCAGGGTCGACCCTCCGGTCGCCCGGTTGAACAAGGCCATCACTCTCCCGATGGAGGGGACTCCTGCATTTGAGGACCCCACTGACAGGAGGTCAGAAGTGGTGAGCAGAGCCATGTTTGCCTTGTTGGGATCCGCCCTACGGCCTGTGGTAGCGCGACCCTTGTGTCTTAAACACTTAAGGTTGGGCAAAAATGTTGCACCTAGCTGTACAGGAGCATAATCTTCCTCCAGACACAGTTGCTTTGGCCCACCAACTGGTTCAGGGCCTGGTTTATGTGTGCAACACCACATTGGACGCGACCCCTTTAATATCCAGGGCCTCTGTCTCGGCGGTGGTATTGCGTCGGTTGAAGTGCTGGTCTGCTGACCTAGCCTTAGGAAGCTCCTGACGGATCTACCATTTAAAGGTGGTAGACCTTTCGGTGCTGCTCTGGATGACATCGTCATGGATGTCATGGGAGGTAAAAGCACTCTTCTTCCTTAGACTAGCAAGGGTGAGGAGGCCCGCCGCAAACAGGGGCCTTCCTTTCCAGCAAAAGGTTTTTTTTTCGTCAGTCAGAGTCCACGGGTAGGCCCTCTCAGACTGACGGCAGTGCGGCTGGTGGACACAAGTGCCCCTGGGTGCGTAAGCCGAACATGCGGCTCCCAAGCCCGCCTCCGCGTGAAGTCTTGCCTCCGCCCGACTCTGGGGTGGGGGGGACGACTTCGCAGGTCACGAATCGGTGGTCCTCCCGAATCTCCGACTGGTGGGTGTGCGAGGAGGTCACCTCAGGATATAGGATAGTATTCCGATCCTGGCCCCCAGACAGATTCTTTCCCTCAAATCTTCCTCTCCTTCCTACCTGTCGGGCAGCCCTCTTGGGGGCTGTACAGGATTTGATCAGGTCCGGAGTGATTGTGCCGGTTCCGTCACAGGAGAGTTTTCAGGGATTCTACTCGAATCTGTTTGTCGTCCCAAAAATAGGATGTGGTTCGACCTATCCTGGACCTCAAGGCCCTGAATGTCTTCGAGAAGGTGCAGAAATTCTGCATGGAATCTATTCGCACGGTGATCGCTACACTCCACCAAATAGATTTTCTTCTGGCGTTCTTGGACTTCAAGGACGCCTACTTGCATGTTCCGATCTGCGCAAGTCACCAGAAGTTTCTGCGCTTTGCGATCAGCGAAGTCCACTATCAATTGTGGCTCTTCCTTTCGGCCTAGCCTCGGCACCAAGGGTGTTCACCAAGGTGCTTGCTCCGGTTCTAGCCTTCTGTTACAGCGAGGTATTGCTGTCGTGGGCTATCTGGACGATCTTCTGCTAAGAGCAGAAAGTGGATCAGACTTAGAGGAAAGGTGACTATCGTCAATTAGACCCTCAGGGACTCGGGTGGTTCCTGAACATTCAGGAGTCAGTCCTGGTCCCGACTCAGTGTCTGGAGTATCTAGTTCTGATTCTGGACTCCTTGGAGGCAAAGGTATCCTACCTCTGGAGAAGTTGCTGACACTTCAGTCTGGTTGTCAATCCGTTTTTTGCATGAGAGTCCCGAGACTCGTGGTGGCCTCCTTCGCGGCCGTTCCGTATGCCCAATCACACACCAGGGCATTGCAGAAGGAGATCTTGTCCACCTGGGACAAATCCCCGTTGTCCTTGGATCTTCAGATCCAGGTGATTCACCTGGTCAGGGCGCCCCTGACATGGTGGTTGAGATCCTCGGCTCTTCGGTCCGGAAAGTCGTTCCCCTCCCATCCAATGGACGGCACTCATGATGGACACCAGCCTGACGGGCTGGGTGGAGTCTGGGGAATCCTGTCGGCTCAGGCCTTGGACTCCGGACGAGCCCGTTTACCAATCACTGTTCTGGTAATACGGGCCATCGGACTGTGTCTCTCCTCAGGTCAGAGAGAGTAGGGGGTCGCTCCATCAGGAGCCAGTCGGACACCGCCACGGCGGTGGCGTATGTAAACCATCAAGGGGGAACTCGGAGCTCAGCTGCGGCTTCCGAGGTAGTCCGTATCCTGAAGTGGGCCGGAAGAAACGTGCCGGCTCTGTAGGCCATTTTACATTCTGGGCATAGACAATGGGCAGGCGGACTATCTGAGTCGCCAATCGCCAGACACCGGACCAAGAAGAGTGGTCCTTGCATATTTCAACTCCTTTACCGACGGTGGGGCACGCCGGATGTGGACCTGATGGCCTCTCGACTCAATCGCAAGGGTCGAGGTTGTGGCCAGATCCAGGGATCCTTGGGCGATGCCTCGGATGCGTTGGTGGCCCCATAGGGTCCGTATCGCCTGATATAAACTCCAGCGATCCTAATTGTTCCGGATTGGCCTCAGCATCACTGGTACGCTGATCTGGTACGTCTCGTCGCGGACGTTCCCTGGCGGTTGCCGATGAGGGAGGACCTTCAGTCTCAAGGTCCTATGTTTCATCCGGCTTACAGTCTCTGGCTTTAACGGCAGGGCTGTTAAAAGCCAGGTGCTGAGGGACCGAGGTCTCTCGGACTCGGTCATTTTGACCATGTTAAGGACACGGAAGTCTTCCTCCAGGCAGATCTATCACCGTACCTGGAAAGCTTATATCGCCATGTGCGAAGCGCTGGACTGGCATCCTCGGACGTATTCCGTCCCCAGAATCCTGCGTCCTCTGCAGTGTGGAGTGACCCAAAAGCTTGCTTTGAGTACCATCAAGGATCAGATTTCGGCCTTGGCCGTCTTCTTTCAGCGACCTCTAGCGGGTCATTTTCTTGGTTAGCACCTTGTGTTGGGGGTTCGCCATGTGCTCCCTCCTGTCAAGCCTCCTCTCCCACCGTGGGATCTGAATTTGGTGCTCTCGGTCCTCCAGGAACCTCCTTTTGGGAATATCCGGGATATTCCCCTCTTGTCTTGTCTCAGAAGGTGGCCTTTTTAGTGACAATCACTTCTGTTTAACGAGTGTCTGAGTTGGCGGCTTTGTCCTGCAAGTCGTCATATTTAGTCATCCATAAGGATAAGGCGGTGTTGCATCCGTGACCTTCCTTTTTTGCCAAAGGTGGTGTCGACCTTTCACCTACATGAGGACATTGCCCTCCCGTCCTTGTGTCCTCACCCATCGCATCCCAGAGAGTTTGCGCTGCACATATTGGAGGTGGTACGAGCCTTACGGGTGTACCTGTCTGCTACTGCTTCTATTCGGAAGTCCGACTCACTGTTTGTGACTGTCTCTGGTCCATAACAGGGCCAAGCGGTTTCGTCTGCCATCATTTTTAGGGGAATCAGACAAACCGTCATTCAAGCCTATGCTCTCAAAGGGCGGGCGCCTCCCTTTCCGGTTACGGCGCATTCCACCAGGACAATTGGTGCTTCCTGGGTTTCCCGACATCAAGCGTCGGTTGCACAAGTGTGCAAGGTGGCGACCTGGTCGTCTGTTCATGCCTTTTAAGTTTTATAAGGTTAATGTGGCTGCATCTTCGGATGCTTCCTTCGGCCGCAGGGTGCTGCAGGCCGCTGTTTAAAGTTGCGACTCCTCCGTTGAGGAGCTCTGCCTTATTGGAGTGAAGTTTTGGTTTTTCCATTTATACTGCTCCCATCCCTCTTGACACTGCTTTGGGACATCCCACGTGTAAAGTGTAAAGAGACACCGTGTCAGTCCATGGATGGTAAGAGAAAATAGGATTTTTTGTACTCACTGTAAAATCCTTTTCTCTGACATCCATGGACTGACACGGCACCCACCCTTCCTTTTAAGTTTGTACTACTTTGTTACGAACTGAAGTCTGCTGACTGTAGTGGGAGGGTTATGTCCGGAGGGACGGCCCCCTGGGTGGGGCTGTTCAGCTCTGGCTTTTAGAATGTATGTATAACATTTCACATTCTGCCTAGGTCTTCTCCTGCAAGCAGGGACATAACCCACGTGTAAAGAGACACCGTGTCAGTCCATGGATGTCAGAGAAAAGGATTTAATGGTGAGTACAAAAAATCCTATTTTTACGCCCTTAAAAAACCTGAAGGCAGTGATTGGTTTTCAGGGTCCTGTACGCGGCTAGGCTCCCAAAAAGTCCCACACATGTGGTATCCTCGTACTCAGGAGGAGCAGCAGAATGTATTTTGGGGTGTAATTCCACATGGCATGTTTGAGCAATATGTAATTTAGTAAAAAATTTAAGAAAGATTTTTCCCGAAACTTGTGGCAAAATATAAAATATCCATGGACTCAACATGCCTCTCAGCACATAGCTTGCTGTGTCTACTTTCCAAAGTGGGGTCATTTTGGGGGGGCGGGGGTTTTGTGCCATCTTGGCATTTCATGGCCTCCAAAAACTGTGATGGGCAGTGAGGAGTGAAATCAACAATTTACGTCCTTAGAAATCCTGAAGGCGGTGATTGGTTTTCGGGGTCCTGTACGTGGCTAGGCTCCCAAAAAGTCTCACACATGTGGTCTCTCTGTACTCAGGAGAAGCAGCAGAATGTATTTTGGGGTGTATTTCCACATATACCCATGGCATGGTTGGGTAATATCTCATTTAGTGACAACCTTGTGTAAAAAAAAAAAAAAAATTGTAATCTTCCCGAAAACTTGTGGCAAAATATAAAATATTCCATGGACTCAACATGCCTCTCAGCAAATAGCTTGGGGTGTATACTTTCCAAAAAGGGGTCATTGGGGGGGGGGGGTTGAACTGTCCTGGCATTTTATGCACAACATTAGAAGCTTATGTCACACATCACCCACTATTCTTTCCACTTGAAGACACTTTTTGTTTACATGAAAAATATTTTTTTGGGGCTAGAAAAAAGAAAGCTCTATTTGTGGGAAAAAAATTAGTCAATTTTGTTTGGGTACAACGCCGCACGACCGCGCAATTGTCAGTTAAAGTGACTCAGTGAAGAATCGCAAAAAATGGCCCAGTCATTGGGCAGCCAATTCTTCCGGGGCTGAAGTGGTTAACTGTGGTGGTGAAATCACCTCCTACAGCGCTGGAGTCGCTGATTTACGCATCGTGAGAGCAAACGCTGTTGCTGTCAAGATAAATAAATCAGTGCTGCAGCTGAATGGCGTACCTACAAAGAAAATAAATGATTAACAATAAAACACAGTAAACAGTAAAGTATAAAATAATTACATACCTGCAAAGCAAACATGATAAAACATAGTAACAATAAAACATTGCAGTTAAGTATAAAATACAGTAAAACAGAGCAGAACAATAGAGCGGGAGAACAATAGAGAGAGAATAGACAGAGAAGAACAAGAAAATAACAACTATTTTTGGCTTTTTATATATATATATATATATATATATATATATATATATATATGTATATATATACACACACACACACACACACACACACACACATATACATACATACATACCGGTGTATATATATATATATATATATATATATATATATATATATATATATACACACACACACACACACACATATACATACACTGTATATTTTACACTTTTTTTGTAACTGTAAAGGTTCCAGGTTCGGGTCTCTAAAAATGCGATGGCATCTTTGGAGTGTGCCCTAGGACTGTGTAGTGCTGTACCCTACGCTAATACTCCACTAGTGTGTGGTAGCGTTGGAAACATTCACTGATGCAGAGACCAGGTTGCTCAGGTCAGGTGGAACAATAAAAGTGGGTGTCATGCCTGTATCCGCATTTCCTACAGACACGACATATTCTTTGGCGTGTTCGTCGGGTAGGGGTACCAGGGAGGACATACAGAAAATGCCTCTCATGCAGCCGGCTCACTGCATTTGCATTGGGAAGTTGGGGCACAGCACCGTCTGGAAACAGAAGGGCTATGATGACCTCTTCCTGGAATTTAAGGAAGGATCCAGTTCGTCCTGATGTTTTGTATAGAATTAACAAATGAAATTCAAATTACTAACGACTACCTACAAAGCCATCCACAACTCTGCCCCTAGCTACATTACTGACCTAGTCTCAAAATACCAACCTAATCGTTCTTTGTTCTTCACAAGACCTCCTGCTCTCTAGCTCTCTCATCACCTCCTCCCATGCTCGCCTCCAGGACTTTTCCAGAGCCTCTCCAAGCCTATGGAACGCCTTACCCCAATCTGTCCGCTTATCTCCTACTCTATTAGCTTTTAGACAATTCCTGAAAACCCTTCTCTTCAGAGGAGCCTATCCCACCCACACCAAACAACTGTTTTTTTTCTTTCATCTTGTCCATCTGATCATCCCCCACAGCTACTACCCTTTGTTCCACTTGATCCTCCCTTCTAGATTGTAAACTATAACAACCAGGGCCCTCTGATTCCTCCTCTATTGTATTGTAATTGTACTGTCTTCCCCGATGTTGTAAAGCGCTGCGCAAACTGTTGGCGCTATATAAATCCTGTATAATATTATTATTATTATTATTATTATTATTAAGTATAGCACATAAGCATTCAGCAGAGCCAATTGAAATAGGTATACAGACACTTTTTTGTACCAGTCCCTGGCTCTATGGGCAATTAATTACGGCGCTATCAACTGGTCGTTGAAGTCCACCCCTCCCATATTAAGGTTGTATTCGTGGACACAGAGGGGGTTCACAACAACAAAAGTCGCCGTTGGAATTTGGACAGTCGTATCTGCGTGAATGGAGGACAGATCGAAAACATTCCAATTATCGTTCCACTTTACTGCAAGAAAATTATTACTGTATATACTCGAGTATAAGCCGAGTTTTTCAGCACATTTTTTGTGCTGAAAATGCCCCCCTCGGCTTATACTCGAGTCTGTGTCCATCTTCAACTTTGTGCGCCTGAAACTTGGCACACATGTAGCCCCACTTATCCTCTACAAGTGTGCAAAGATTGTTGTCCAGGGGACCTACGGCCGGGGAGCACCGATTTTTCAAACCCGGGCACCCCTTCCATAGACTCCCATGTTAAACGTCAGTCTAGTCACACAGCGCCGGAGATCAGGTAGGGAGATTGGGCACAGTGAGGCATGGACATAGTGAGGCATGAGCACAGTGACAGTGAGGCATGAGCACAGTGACAGTGAGGCATGGACACAGTGAGGCATGGGCACAGTGACAGTGAGGCATGGGCACAGTGACAGTGAGGCATGGGCACAGTGACAGTGAGGCATGGGCACAGTGAGGCATGGGCACAGTGACAGTGAGGCATGGGCACAGTGAGGCATGGGCACAGTGAGGCATGGACACAGTGAGGCATGGACACAGTGAGGCATGGACACAGTGAGGCATGGACACAGTGAGGCATGGACACAGTGACAGTGAGGCATGGGCACAGTGAGGCATGGGCACAGTGAGGCATGCACATGGACACAGTGAGGCACAGTGAGGCATGCAGATGGACACCCTAGGCTTATATTCGAGTCAATAAGTTTTCCCTTTTTTTGTGGTAAAATTAGGTGCCTCAGCTTATATTCGGGTCGGCTTATACTCGAGTATATACGGTACATCTCAAGTAGGCTGTCTCCCCCCGTCTAAGTCAGGAATCTATAAGACATTGGGGGAAGCCCCGGCGATTAGATTACACAGTGCCACATGCACCAATTCCACAATCAAAAAGGTGACTAAAAAGTGGCACGCTTGTGTAATAATTGTCCACGTCCAAGTGTTACCCTTTTTCGAATTAGGGTGACACCAAGTCCCAAACAATCTTGCCAGCGCTCCCTATGAAGTCTGTCAGTTCTTGGGCTCCACGTGACTATTTTTTCACTCGTAAACCATAAAAACTATATGTATAGCCTGTTGCCCTGTCACAGAGCTTATACAACTTGACCCCATATCTGGCACGCTTGCTGGGAAGATACTGTTTGAAAGACAAGCGGACAGAAAACGTAATCAGGGACTCATCAACGCAGACAACTTGATCGGGAGTAAACAAGGCTCCAAACTGTTGGTTGAAGTTGTTTACGAAGGGCAAAATTTTGTGTAGCCGATCAAATCCAGGGTCACCCTAAGGACGACAGAGTTTATTATCGTTGAAGGGCATAAACCGCAAGATCCGCTTGTATCGAACCCTGGTCATGAAAGCAGAGAACACGGCATATGATGAATTGGGGCAGTGGACCAATATGACCGCAACTCACTCTTTTTAGTTATGCCCATGAGGAGGGATAGGCCCAGAAAGGTCTTAAATTTGGAAACTGTAATAGGTTTCCAATCTCTGGCAAGGGTCAACTGGGGATTAGCGACAATGAATTGACCAGCATACAAATTGCTTTGGTCCACAATAGATCTATAAAGATCTTCCGTGAAAAACAGCGCATAAAAATCAAGTGATGTAAAATCAACTGTTTCCACCTGAATTCCGAGTTGGCCAGTGAACAAGGGAAGTACAGGAGCTGCAGACGTGGTGGGCTCACAATTAGGATTGGCAAATGCAGCGGAAAGGGCATATGGGCTTGACGGGCCAAGCTTTGTCTTCTTGGTGGCTACGGGACACTACTTGTGCTTGCCACTGCACCAGCTTGAACTGCACTTATAGGACTCGCCACGTCACCACGTGATACTGCAGTGCTGGTTTGACTATGACCAGGTTGTACTAGGGCTCTGGTGCTTGTCTTGGTACTAGTACTGGCTCTCTGCTCCATATGAGAGCCCTGCAGTTCTTGCACCTCAACAACAGAAGAGCGGGGTCGGGTACACCTGACCTTAGCAGGGACCACTACTCCGTCGCCAGAGCTATCTGTTAGGGTGCCACTGCTGTCTACTGGTTCGTATACTGAGCCTGAATCTGCCAGTGAGGCGGCTTCCCCTTCGCTCTCATCTGTCATGGTCAGCAACGGGTAGGCCTCTTCACTAGTGTACCTCCGATTGGACATTGTGGCCTCTAAATCTATAGGTAAAACTAGTGCGACTCACAGGAAAAAATAGCACCCGATTGTCAGAGCCTGCTTCAATCGCGAACAAAAAAACTGTTAGCATTTGCAGGGATCAGGCCTGACTCTGCAAAAGCTGCAGTTATGCGTGTTGTGTTTTGTAAAGTGACAGTGATCGATTGATACTGCACTTGGGTAGGCTGGACTGGGTGGAGGGGCTAAACGCAGATGCTAGCAGGTATCTGGGCTGATCCCGCTAACGCTGCGTTTATGGGAACTCTAAACTACTGGGGACGCCAGTATTGATCCGATCAAAGAGATTGATCCGTTCAGACGCTATACTAGCAAGAGAGGTGTATGGTGCGTGCGTGGGTGTTAGCGCTACTGGGACTAATCTGACACTCCCTAGGACTGATACTGACCCTAACTGACGTTAAAAGAACTAATCGGAGTCACCGTGACACTAATACAGTGATCACTGGTGACAGAGGGTGAAAGGGTTAACCGGGGGCTATCAAGAGGTTAAAACCTTTATTTCAGTAATATATGGGGTACCCTAACGCTATAAAAGACCGACGGTAAAACTAACCAACTAACTGGCTAACCAGCGTCACCCGTGACACTAATACGGCGATCAGAATATAGATCTATACACTATATTAGTGACACTGGTGATGGGGGGGGGGGCATGGGGGTGCAATGGTTAACAGGGTTTAGGGGGTTACCCTAGAGCTACCTGCCCCTACTACTAGCTGCTCTAACACTGATTAGTGTCACAAATGACACCAGTACAGTGATCAGTGAAAAATCAGAAAACTGCCCTTTGTGACACTGTGACAGGGAGTGAAAGGATTAACTGGGGGCGGGGGAGATCGGGGGGGGGGGTGAAATGTGTACTGGTGTTAGTGTAGTGTTGGTGCAACTCACTTTTAGATATCCTCGCTCTGAAACCGAAAAGGATTCCACGAGGGGAGATGACATCACTTCCTCTGCCTACACTTTACACTTACCGGCAGAGGACAGTCTCTCATTTTGCCAGAACCGATCACCAGGTTCAGGCCAGAAATCATTGTCTTGGGCCTCGTTTCTGAAGTGAATCTGATCGCCGTGGATGCGGGCGCCCCCTAGGCGACCGACGAATAGCTACGGCGATTTGCCCAGGAGAGCCGACCTGCTGCAGTATAACGACGCCGGCTGGTCGGCTATTGGTTAAGGAGGTGGTGTGGGGAGGGGCTTGGCCAGCGCAGAGAGTAATTAGACACTCCCAGAAAGAGAAGAGAGCTATAATACGTAGAGGAGGAAAGGGGCTGTACTAAGGAATTAAAGCGTTTGTTAACCCCCCAAAAATGTAAATAAAAATAAACAGATCCTGTTCAGTTAAAGCATTTTATACAGCACAGTGCTTGTGCTGTGTCATTTTGACCCCTGTAACACCTAAAAATACCTGTCTGATCCTGCCTGGCTATACTCTCTACTCTGTAAACTGACCACGGTGTATCATGGCTGCTGAGCCCCGACACCGTGGCCAGTTTACGTGCCTCCTTCATCTGCAGCCCTGCTCTGTCTCCTCTTTGCTCCTGTGTCCTCCTCCCCCTCCCTGTCTGTCTGCTCATTTCAGCGCCCGCCCCTCCTGGCTCCTAATGCTCTCATATTAGGTATTAAATGCTCCCATCTGTAATATTACAAAATATGCTTATCTATACAGATAACACATCAGCTCCCGGCGATCATGTAAGTCCTCGGCTGTCTCTCTCCTCTCCTGCCTGGCTGAGGTCAGAGGCAGTGCTTGGTCCCGCCCACTGGAACTATCAGCCGGGCGGAGGAGAGGAGGCACCTTAGCGCTGGGAGCCAATGTGTTATCGGTACAGATAAGCATATTCATGATATAACACAGGCACATGGGCACTTATTGTAATATTAGAGGGGATAGGAGCATTTTATAGAAGAGGCTTTACAACCACTTTAACGCTTTCAACTCTTCCCGGAATACGTGGATTTTTAATCAACTTCAAAAGGTACATTGCATGTGAATCAAAAATAAGGGTTGGTGAAAAGATTGTTTTAGACTTGCATGAAAAGGAGCTGCTGATGTAATTGATATTTTTGGGTTGGGTATTCCATGACACTATTTTATATGCGTTAAAGCAGTGGTTCTCAACCTTCTAGTGTCGTGACCCCTTAATAAAATTTCCCAAGTTGTGGGGACCCCCTAACAGTAAAATTATTTTCGTAGCGTGGGTTCTCAGCACCCAAGGCAAGACACGTAATTTGCGCCCCTAACCCACGGACATTTAGTGCTCCTTGAGTCCCTTCCACTTGTACAGTATTAAAACCCCTTATGGTATCTTAGGATGTACCACTCTCTCTCTCTTTGTTCTCCTTTCTTTCCCTTTCATCTCTCTCTATCCTAATTTCTTGTTTTTTTTCCCCCATCCCTCTCTCTAGCCGTCTTTATAGCTCTTTCTCTTATTCTTTCTCTCCCTTTCTCTTTGCCCCCCCTTTTCCTCTCCCTTCCATGTATTCTCTATTTTTATTCCTTCTCTTACTTCTTGGTTGGGGGGGGGGTAATGGGAGGGGTGGCAGTGCTGTTACTCACTGTGTCTCCAGCTTCACTCTATCTCCAGCTCTGTGGTGTCTCGCAGCAGTGACACCTATGCTGAAATCAGGAGATGGGGTCTCCTCCAAACCGTCCCACTTCACATTCCTCACCAGTCAGCTGACCTCTAGTCTCTGCCCCCCCACCCATGCCGTGAACTGAATGGGTGGCTGTGAAGAGGCTGAGTGGGTGGCTGCGGGCTCCAGAAACAGCCCAGCTGGGCTTCCACAGGCTACAGGGACAGCCCAGGTGGGCTTCCACAGGCTCCAGCGACAGCCCTGCTGGGCAGCCACGAAAAGGCTGGGAGAGTGGTACGGGCATCAGGAACAGTCCAGGATTTGGTGACCCCTGGCAAATCGTCATTTGACCCCCGTGGGGGTCCCGACCCCCAGGTTGAGAACCACTGCGTTAAAGGGAAACTTTAGCACATATACAATAAACATCAGTTTATATTAATTTTATATTATTTTCTTAAATTATTTGAATAATATTTAGTATTCTACATTACTTAAAGTTTAACTAAAGGCAAAACTTTTTTTTATATTTTGGATAGCGTGAAGATGGATTAGTGCACCTGTCAGTTTTTATTGCTGTCTGTGACCCCCTTAAAGGGGTTGCTCCACCGGAAAAAAAAAATTTAAAGCCAGCAGCTACAGCTACAGCAGCTGCTGGCTTTTAATATTTGGACACTTACCTGTCCTGGAGTCCAGCGACGTCCGCAGCAGAGGACGAGCGACCGCTCGTCGCTCTGCTGCTCCCTCCGCCATCCTCGCTGAGGGAACAAGGAAGTGAAGCCCTGCGGCTTCATGCCCGGTTCCCTACGGCGCATGCGCGAGTCGCGCTGCGCCGTTCTGATTGGTGCTCCTGTGTTCTGGGAGCCGAGTGTCTCCCAGAACACCAAGGGAAGTCTGCGGGAAGTGACGTAACTCCCGCAGATTCCCGGAGACAGGACTCCCGGATGTGGGTGAAAATACCTGTCTTAGACAGGTATCTTCACCCCCCTC
The DNA here is from genome assembly GCA_029206835.1 of Rana muscosa. Lineage (NCBI taxonomy): Eukaryota > Metazoa > Chordata > Amphibia > Anura > Ranidae > Rana > Rana muscosa. The sequence goes on from CM055116.1 coordinate 635,695,674, forward strand.
CCCCCTGAAAGGTGTCAATTGTGACACCGGAGGGGGGGAGGGTTCCAAATAGCAAAAGTTGCTATTTAGGGTGGAGCTCCACTTTAAGGAGATTCACTCTCTTATGTTTACCAATAACCATTATCATTGAAATTGAAAGTGAAAGAAAATCCATAAGTTCGGGTTGTCCCCAGAAAAGTAATAGAGGGGAAAACTTCCAATAGGGACACCCTTTCTGGTGACCAGGGGGTCCCCAAGAGATTTCCTTAATTTGCACAGATTTCCTCTCAGATCCTGTATGGTTATGGAACAGGAAATGAAGGTAAATCTCCCCAATGAACAAAGATGGAAAAAATAAACCTTACTGGGGTTATAACCTTCCCTTACTCTAGAACTTTGAGCAAAAAAATTTTTTTATGCATTATAGCTACTTTAAACAATGGTAAATGTGCTCATAACCCTGTGTTTTCAAAGCATAGTGGTATCTAGCATAGATCCCCTTTGCCATTATCCTCTGCCCTGGGGAACCTTTTCCTCCCCTATTCTGCTCTTCTTTTTCTTCTTCTTCCTATTCTGTAATCTCACCTCTTGCTTCACCATCTGGCCCTCCACCCCTTCCCTTTTGTTCTTATGAGTTTGGTACGAGTTTCATTTTTCCCAAATTTTTTGTCCACAACCCAGCCCCTGAGCAACCACCCTGTGTTGACCCCTGGCTTTGGCCGGAGTGTTATTGTTGTTCGACAGTTCATTCCACAAAACATAATCTAAATGTGAATTTTCTTGTTGCATTATGTTATGCTTACTGCTCATATCCCCTGTGTGGGATTATTACAGCTATATTATTTTTCTTATATTTTATTAACAAATATTGTACCAGAAGAAAGCACAATCATTGTGTATTTACAACTTAGCAAAAAGCAGAGTCTGAACAGACAGATATGGCTGCCTTCCAGCAATTATATAATTTATTTTATTACCATAATCAACAATCTATTTTAAAAAAATTTTTTAAACAGAAAGATATTTCATTACACTTAGCAGATCACATTGAAAAAAAGACCCAGTACTTGTCCAACTCTATTTACTGTATGAACATATAGGTAAAGTGCATTACATGACAGAAAAAGACAACCCAAAACATGGAAGGGTTAAAAATTTGATTTGAAAGTTTTTTTTTCCCTTTTATAAACTATCCAAAACAGTTAACTACATAACAATCAATAAAATGTAATTCTTAGAAATAGATTCACCTTTATTAGAATCTTCTGATTTTATGTTTGACTTTCATCTTCATTTTTATATCTTCAGTGTCAGCATCTGGCCAGAATAAATAGATAAGCAAACAAATAAAACAGAAGCCTTAATTTGATTGGTGGTCTATATTGGCTATGCAGAAATCCATCCATGGAAAACCAACACTTTGGGGCTGATTTATTCAAATGGGTGAGTGAAAAATCTGGTGCAGTTGTGAATGGTAGCCTATCAGCAGTGTTAATTTTGGCAGCAAATTTCGATTTAGTTTTAGTCTTATGCGGCGTACACACGATAGTTTTTCATGCCATTTTTTAAACCAACGTTTTTCTCGTAGTTTTTTTTCATGTTTCCTCTCAAGCCTGTCTTGCGTACACACGATCATTTTAAAAAACGTTCAATCAAAGCGCAGGGACATACAACACGTACGACGGCACTATAAAGGGGAAGTTCCATTCGAATGGCGCCACCCTTCATGTTAGTAAAGTTTGTTGAGCGACGATTTGCGCTTTTCAGCCTCGTGCTTTTCAGTCCGTTACAGCGTGACGAATGTGCCATCTCCATTACGAATGCTAGTTTTACCAGAACGAGCGCTCCCGTCTCATACTTGATTCTGAGCATGCGCGTTTTTTTTCACCTCGTAAAAGCATACACACTATCGTTTTTCACGTCGTTAAAAAAAACGAGATGAAAAACGACGTGAAAAAATAGAGCATGTTCGAAATTTTTAATGGCCGTTTTTCACGTCGTTAAAAATGCTCTGGAGCATACACACGATCGGTTTTAATGCCCATTTTTAAAAAATGGCATGAAAAACGATTGTGTGTATGGGGCATTAGGACTAAAATGGCATTTTAGTTTTAGTTCCATTTTAGTCTTCTGAAAGTGTTTTAGTTTTAGTCTTAGTCTTTGACTAAAATGCCATTTTAGTTTTAGTCCCATTTTATAGTCATTGTATTTTAGTCGACCTAAATCTCCAGTACATTTTAGTCTAATAATAGGATTTTTGTACTCAACGTAAAATTTGTTTCTCTGACGTCCATGGACTGACACAGCCTCTTCATACTGAAACATGTGGCTTTATGTCCCTGCTCACAGGAGAAGCCTAGGCAGAATGTTAGATGTTACAACATACATTCTAAAAACCAGAGCTGAACAGCCCCGCCCAGGGGTAACCCTCCTACCTGCAGCCAGCAGCCCTCAATTCGTAACAAAGCAGTACAAACCTTAAAAAGGGAAGGGTGGGTGCTGTGTCAGTCCATGGACGTCAGAGAAACTGATTTTACGGTGTGTAAGAAAATCCTATTTTCTCTTACCGTCCATGGACTGACACAGCCTCTTCATACTGAAAAACACGTGGGATGTCCCAAAGCAGTAGAAAGAAGAGAGTGGGAGCAGTAGTAAAGGAAAAACCAAACTTCACTTCAAACAAGCAGAGCCCCTCAACGGAGGAGTTGCAACTTTAAACAGCGGCCTGCAACACCTTGCGGCCGAAGGAAGCATCCGAAGATGCAGCCACATCAACCTTGTAAAACTTAGAAAAGGTATGTGCAGACGACCAGGTCGCCGCCTTGCACACTTGTGCAACCGACGCTTGATGTTCGAAAGCCCAGGAAGCACCAATTGCCCTGGTGGAATGCGCCGTAACCGGAAAAGGAGGCGCCCGCCCCTTAAGGGCATAGGCCTGTATGATGGTCTGCCTGATCCACCTAGAAATGGTGGCAGGCGAAACCGCTTGGCCCTGTTGTGGACCAGACACAGCCACAAAAAGCGAGTCAGACTTCCGAATGGGAGCAGTAACAGACAGGTATACCCGCAAGGAACGTACCACGTCTAGCGTGTGAAGAGCAAACTCTTTGGGATGCGATGGATGAGGACACAAGGACGGAAGAACAATGTCCTCATTAAGGTGAAAGGCCGAGACCACCTTCGGGAGAAAAGAAGGTCGCGGACGCAACACAGCCTTATCCTTATGGATGATCAAGTAAGGCGGCTTGCAAGACAACGCCGCCAACTCAGACACCCATCTGACAGAAGTGATGGCTACCAGGAAAGCCACCTTCTGAGACAAGGTCAAGAGAGGGATATCTCTGATGTTTTCAAAAGGAGGTTCTTGAAGAACCGAGAGCACCAAATTCAGATCCCAAGGAGGGAGAGGAGGTTTGACAGGGGGAATCACATGGCGAACCCCCTGCACAAAGGTGCGAATCAAGGAATGGCCCGCTAGCAGTCGATGAAAGAAGACAGCCAGGGCCGAAATCTGACCCTTGATGGTACTTAAAGCCAGCTTTTGGGTCACACCACGCTGTAAGAACAGCAGAATCCTGGGAACGGAATACGTCTGTTGACACCAATCTAGCTCCTCGCACATAGCGATGTAAGCCTTCCAGGTACGGTGATAGATCTTCCTGGAGGAAGATTTCCTTGCCCTCAGCATGGTCGAGATGACCGAATCTGAGAGACCTTGGTCCCTCAGCACCTGGCTTTCAATAGCCATGCCGTTAAAGCCAAGGAGTGTAAAGCAGGATGAAGTATGGGACCTTGAGACAGAAGGTCCTCCTGCAGAGGTAGTCGCCAGGGAACGTCCGCGACTAGCCGCACAAGATCGGCGTACCAATGATGCCGCGGCCAATCCGGAGCAATGAGGATCACCGGAATGCCCTCGGCCTCTACCCTGCGAAGCAGATGGGGAAGCAACTGCAGCAGAGGGTAGGCATACATCAGGCGATACTGACCCCACGGGGCAACTAACGCGTCTGAGGCGTCTGCCCAGGGGTCCCTGGACCTGGCCACAAACCTTGACACCTTGCGATTGAGTCGAGAGGCCAAGAGGTCCACATCCGGCATGCCCCACCGCCGGCAAAGGAGTTGGAACACCTCCGGATGCAAGGACCATTCCCCCTGGTACAACGTCTGACGACTCAGATAGTCGGCCTGCCAGTTGTCTATTCCTGGAATATAAACGGCCGACAGAGCCGGCACGCTTCTTTCCGCCCACCGTGGGATGTGGGCGACCTCGGACGCCGCAGCTAAGCTCCGAGTTTCCCCTGATGGTTGACAAAAGCCACTGTTGTGGCGTTGTCCGATTGGATTCCAACCGAGCGGCCCTGTAGCCTCTCCGACCACGAGAAGAGACACAGTCTGATTGCCCGGAGTTCCAGAACATTGATCGGTAGACGGGATTCGGCCGGGGTCCAAAGGCCTTGAGCTGAGAGGACTCCCCAAACTCCCCCCCCCCAGCCTGTAAGGCTGGCATCTGTCATGATCACCGTCCACTGGATAGGAAGGAACGACTTCCCGGACCGAAGGGCAGGGGATCTCAACCACCACGTCAGGGATGCCCTGACCGGGTGACTCACCTGGATCTCAAGATCCAAAGACAACGGGGACTTGTCCCAAGTGGACAGGATCCCCCTCTGTAGGGCACAAGTGTGAGACTGGGCATACGGAACTGCCTCGAAGGAGGCCACCATGAGTCCCAGGACGCTCATGCAGAAACGGATTGACAACCATTTTCGGGACATCAGAACCCGCACCGCAGACTGAAGAGTCTGCAACTTCTCCAAGGGTAGGAATACTTTCGCCTCCGAGGAGTCCAGGATCAAACCTAGATACTCCAGACATTGAGTCGGGACCAGGACCGACTTCTAAGTGTTCAGGAGCCACCCGAAGTCCCGGAGGGTCTGACTGACTATCGTCACATTTTCTTCTAACTCTGAGTCTGCTCTCAGAAGAAGATCATCCAGATAACCCACAATAGCAATGCCGCGCTGTCTCAGCAAAGCCAGAATCGGGGCAAGCACCTTGGTGAAGACCCGCAGTGCCGACGCTAGGCCGAAGGGAAGTGACACAAATTGGCAAAGCGCAGAAACTTCTGGTGACTTGCGCAGATTGGGACATGCAAATAGACGTCCTTAATGTCAAAGGACGCCGAAAAGTCCCCGGGATGGAGCGCAGCAACCACCGTGTGAATGGATTCCACGCGGAATCTTTGAACCTTCACAAAGGCATTTAGGGCCTTGAGATCCAGAATTGGACAGACTCCGTCCTTCTTTGGGACCACAAACAAATTCAAATAAAATCCCTGAAACCTCTCCTGTGACGGTACCGGCACAATTACTCCGCACCTGAGCAAGTCCTGCAGAGCCCCTAAGAGAGCCGCCCGACGCGCTGGAAGTAGAGGGAGATTTGAGGGAAAGAATCTGTTTGGAGGTCAGGAGCAGAACTCTATCCTGTACCCCAAGGTGACCACCTCGCACACCCACTGGTCGGAGATCCACCGATCCGTGAACCAGCGAAGCCGTCCCCCCACCCCAGAGTCGGGCGGGGGCAAGACTTCATGCGGTGGCGGGCTTGGGAGCCGGCTTGGTCGGCTTACTCACCCAGGGACGCTTCTGTCCACCAGCCGCACTTTTTTCAGTCTGGGAGCGCTTACCCGTGGACTCTGACTGACGAAAAAACCTCTTCTGAGCTGGAAAGGAGGGGCCCAGCTTACGGCGGGGCTCCTTACCCTTAGTAGCCTGAGGAAGGAGGGTGCTCTTACCCCCCGTGACATCCTTAATAATGTCATCTAGGGCAGCACCAAACAGCCTACCGCCCTTAAAGGGCAAGTCAGTCAGGAGCTTTTTAGAGGCCAGGTCAGCAGACCAGCATTTCAACCAGATAAGACGACGCAACACCACCGCATACACTGAGACCCTAGAGATTAAGGGAGCAGCGTCCAAAGTGGCATCGCACACATACACTAGGCCCTGCGCCAGTTGGTGGGCCAGTGCAATGGTTTATGGAGGAAGATTATGCTCCTGCACAGTCTGGTGCAAAATTTTTTCCCATTCCGTGAGTGTCTGAGACACTAGGGTCGCCGCTACAATAGGAAGTAAGGTGGATCCCAGCAAGGCGAACATGGCTCTGCTCACCACTTCTGACCTCCTGTCAGTGGGGTCCTTAAAGGCAGGAGTCCCCTCCATCGGGAGAGTTGTGGCTTTATTCAAACGGGCAACCGGGGGGGGTACCTAGTAGACAGACGCCGCGGGAGCGCAAATGTCTTCTGCGGCTTTTCCCAAACCTGATCTATTAACCTGTCAAAGAAGGGCATGTTAGGAAAAACTTTTTTAGAAGGCTTAGCTTTAAAAGAACCAAAAGGAGACAGCTTCCGCCTGAGGTTCCCCAGCCGCAGCATCCAGCTTGAGAGTGTCCCTCACAGCATCAATTAGTTCATTTACAAGCACCCTGTCCTTTGCTGACTCAGAGCAGGAGTCTTCCTCATAAGGAATGTCCTGTTCAAAAATATCCAAAAATTCAGAGCTAGGGTCCTGAGCTGCAGCTAGGCCCATATCTGAATCAGAGAACTCCCCTACTGGAGATTGTGTGGGGAGAGGGCACTTCATAGCCCCTGTGCGCTCGCACACCGCTTCCATCCTGACAAGAAATGTTTCCAGGACTGCCGACAACTGGTCCATAGGGACCGTAGGTGCTGAAGCACCGCCTGTTGCCTCTGACATGAATGGGGAAGCAGGTGAACCAGACTCCATACTCGCCACTCTCTGATAATTTTTCCACAATAAAAGCAAAAAAATCCACCCACTGGCTGCGCTGACTGTGGGAGGTTACCCAGAGGACTCACCAGCCCAGATAGGACCGCTCGGTTCCGCTGCCTGTGCTGTGCTTGTACAGCGCGAGTGAGCAGAGAGGAGAGTGTGAGGAGAATCGCGCCATTGCAGGAGTGATAGAGGCCAAACAACACAAAAAAATGTGCGCGGCTCCAAGAAAAAGGCCGCTGCAATGAAACTGCGCCATAGTGATCCACGGCAAGATGGCCGCCATTCGTGCCAATGCAAAGAAAATCGCAGTGACACAAAAACATGTGTCCCAGGCCCAGGATCACAGAAAATCGCAACAGCCATATGCAGACACCCATGAGCCCCCCCCCCCAGGCCAGAGTGACCCCCAGGCACCCCCAGACAGCACAGCGCCAAAGTAAGGTGACAGAGAGCAACAAAAAAACAAGGGGGAGACAGGGAAAATCCCCCATAAAAGGAACACACAGCATGTACTCACCTGCAAAGGCAGGAGATACTACTTACCCGTCCCAGAGGGACCACTGGTGTGTTCCTGACAGACCTATCACAGTGCGGTACTGAGTAGCTGTCGGCCCGGTCCACCGCGAAAGATACAGCAGGACTGTTCAGTCTTGTGTGGACCGCGGAGCATAAAAGCCCACCGGCCACCCCTGGAGTCATGGGGCATGTCGTGAACTGAGTCGCACGCCGGAGCGAGGAATCAGCACGCTCGATGGTCGGACAGGGAAGACTACGAGGATATCTTGTACCCAACCTGTTGCCCAGCCGACAGTTGATAGAAGATCTCAAAAATAAAATAATAAAATTCCAAAAGGAATGAAAAAAATCTCAGGAGACTGGCTCCTAAGAGAGCCACGTCTTCTCCTCTGCTAGGCAGAAAAAAACTGAGGGCTGCTGGCTGCAGGTAGGAGGGTTATGTTCGGAGGGACCGCCCACCTGGGCGGGACTGTTCAGCTCTGGTTTTTAGAATGTATGTTGTAACATCTAACATTCTGCCTAGGCTTCTCCTGCGAGCAGGGATATAAACCCACGTGTTTCAGTATGAAGAGGCTGTGTCAGTCCATGGACGGTAAGAGAAATAATAATTTTAGTCAACTAAAATTGAATGTGCACAGTACACAGCCCCTTACCCTCTGCACAATACACAGACCCCCACAGTACACAGCACAGCCCCCACCCTCTGCACAATACAAAGCCCCCCACCCTCTGCACAATGCAAAGCCCCCCACAGTACACAGCACAGCCCCCACCCTCTGCACAATACAAAGCCCCCCACAGTACACAGCACAGCCCCCACTCTCTGCACAATACAAAGCCCCCCACAGTACACAGCACAGCCCCCACTCTCTGCACAATACAAAGCCCCCCACAGTACACAGCACAGCCCCCACTCTCTGCACAATACAAAGCCCCCCACAGTACACAGCACAGCCCCCACCCTCTGCACAATACAAAGCCCCCCACAGTACACAGCACAGCCCCCACCCTCTGCACAATACAAAGCCCCCCACAGTACACAGCCCCTACTCTCTGCACAATACAAAACCCCCCACAGCACAGCCCCCACTCTCTGCACAATACAAAGCCCCCCACAGCACAGCCCCCACCCTCTGCACAATACAAAGCCCCCCACAATACACTGCCCCCCTGCATTCCCAGGAGACCCCCAGTCTCCTGGGACAGCACTGCCAGCGTACTCAAAAGTTAAGAATAAATCACTGCCAGCCCTTTCTCATACACAGCTCTTCCTGTGTCACTATCACTTCCTGTGTCACTAAATCAAAGTCTCTAAACTTACCTCATAGCTTTGTTCTTGCATGGACCCAGTCACATGGCTGCTCTCCTCTGAAGATTCATGGATGTTCATGTGACCGCTCTCCTCCTCCAATCTAAAGCAAGGAGCAGGAGGAGGAGAGTGGCCAACAAGAACGAAGCTATTGAGGTTAGAAGCTTCAGCTTACAATGAGTGACACAGGAGGAGGAGCAGTATAGGGGAAGGGGCTGGCAATGATTTTAAAATAGACTTTGCTGGCAGTGCCGTCCAAGGGCCAGGAGAGGCAGGGCGGATGGCTTGACCACCCCCCAAATGTGTAGCACACCTGGGGGCGGACCGCCCGATCCCCACCCCCTATTGGTAAAAAACAAATATTGGCGTATAACACGCCGATAAATACAGTAAATTCATGAGGGTAAACGTCCCTCCTTGCCGTTAACGTCCCATTTTCGTTCCTTAACAAAAACAAAACAAAAACGGATTCTATTTTCGTCAGTTGAAGTGCTGTACTTTTAATTTCGTTTTCGTCACTGTAAAAAAAGCCTCTGACGAAAACGTTTTCGTTGACGAAATTAACACTGCCTATCAGCTTCTAACTTCAGCTTTTTCAATTTAGCTTTGACAAAAAAGCCTGGAAGCTGATTGGTTTCCATGCACAGCTGCACCAGATTTTGCACTTTTCAGTTTTAGTAAATCAACCCCTTGTTGCCTCTGCTAAACAAAACATACCTGTAAGCAAGCAGCTGGTTTTAGTAACCTATCACTTTTGCGTTATCTATAGTACCCACACTTTCTAATGTATTGCATTACTGTATATAGAACAAAAATCTGCATGTAAATGGCAGTCAGGAAACATGGTGGGAAATATAGTCTTACTTTTATGTAAAATAAAAGCCTTTTTATTTTTTCCAATTAATTTGAAACAAGACATATCTACAGTGTATAACATTTATCAATCAAAAGTTGTAAATTAGAACTGCCTATATTTTAAAAGAGAAAACAATTTAGTTTACTTTTTTGGCTTAATGTGCTTGCCATGTTTTTACTCTGGTAGAGACACATTAGGATTACTCCAGATGGGGAAAAATCCATCTTGCACATTAATATTCCAGAATTTTGCTAAAAAAAAGTACAGCCAAAGCTCATGTGCAGTGTACAGAGTGCAGGGATCAGCAGTGTGCTACGTACAGAGTGCAGGGATCAGCAGTGTGCTATGTATAAAGAGCAGGTTTCAGGAGTGTGCAGTGTAAAGAGTGCAGGTTCAGAATTGTGCCAAGAAAAGAGTGCAGGGATCAGGAGCGTGCACTGTAAAGGGTGCAGGGATCAGGAGTGTGCTACGTACAGAGTTGAGGACTGTGCTACGTACAAAGAGAAGAGGGATCAGGAGTGTGCTATGTACAGAGTTAAGGACTGTGCTACGTACAGAGTGCAGGGTTCAGCAGTGTGCTACGTACAGAGTGCAGGGTTCAGCAGTGTGCTACATACAGAGTGCAGGGTTCAGCAGTGTGCTACATACAGAATGCAAGGTTCAGCAGTGTGCTACATACAGAGTGCAGGGTTCAGCAGTGTGCTACGTACAGAGTGCATGGTTCAGCAGTGTGCTACGTACAGAGTGCAGGGATCAGCAGTGTGCTACGTACAGAGTGCAGGGATCAGCAGTGTGCTACGTACAGAGTGCAGGGATCAGCAGTGTGCTATGTACAGAGTGCAGGGATCAGCAGTGTGCTATGTATAAAGGGCAGGTTTCAGGAGTGTGCAGTGTAAAGAGTGCAGGTTCAGAATTGTGCCAAGTAAAGAGTGCAGGGATCTAGGGCTGGGAAAAAAATCGATTTTAATCTTGAATCGAGTTTCGAGTTCAAATCGATTCAGGTTTGAAGAAAAACGATTTTTATTTTTTATTTAAAAAAAATATATATTTTTTTTTTTCCTTCAAAGTTTCCGTAGCAGGGCTGCAGGGGGCGTATCCAGAATGGCATTGGGCGGCGTTACCCCAATTACATCTACTCGCCGTAGTAATGTAACACTAACTAACCGCAAGCCGCCATCTGCCTACCTGATCAGCGTGTCATGCAGACAGGCGGCGGCCATTGCAGTGTTCAAAAGCCGCACCTCCCGAGTCCTTGTCGTCTGTGATAGGCGGAACACTCAATTTCACAGCAGGCAGTGTTCAGCCTATCACGGACATCCTCTCATCCTCGTCTGTGTTATGAGGATGAGCGGATGTCCATGATAGGCGGAACACTGAATGCTGGGAAATTGAGTGTTCCGCCTATTACAGACGAGGAGGAGGCGTGGCTTTTGAATAATGGAATGGCCGCCGGTGTAGCAGTAAAATCCGTATCCCATGAAAATCTGCATCAGGTACGGGCACAGTGATTGAAGCACGGGCACAGTGAGGCATTGGGCACAGTGAGGCATTGGGCACAGTGAGGCATGGGCACAGTGAGGCATGGGCACAGTTCAATTCAACTAAGAGTAACCTCAAGATTCTTGGTTGTTTTATTAGCTAAATCCAAATACAGCATTAATAATTTGGATGTTTAACAATCTTTGTTGCACACGGCACACTGACTTTGCAGTTAGAGAAAGGGTTTGCCTTTGAAATTTTGTTTGTTGATGCACTTCAATTAATATAATTTAAAAAAAAATCGAATCGTAAATCGAGTTTTTTATAAAAAAAAAAAAAACGCAGATTTTTTTTGGGGGGAAAATCGCCCAGCCCTACAGGGATCAGGAGTGTGCACTGTAAAGGGTGCAGGGCTCAGGAGTGTGCTACATACAGAGTTAAGGACTGTGCTACGTACAGAGTTGAGGACTGTGCTACGTACAAAGAGAAGAGGGATCAGGAGTGTGCTATGTACAGAGTTAAGGACTGTGCTACGTACAGAGTGCAGGGTTCAGCAGTGTGCTACGTACAGAGTGCAGGGTTCAGCAGTGTGCTACATACAGAGTGCAGGGATCAGCAGTGTGCTACATACAGAGTGCAGGGATCAGCAGTGTGCTACATACAGATTGCAGGGATCAGCAGTGTGCTATGTACAGAGTGCAGGGATCAGCAGTGTGCTATGTATAAAGAGTGCAGGTTCAGAATTGTGCCAAGTAAAGAGTGCAGGGATCAGGAGCGTGCACTGTAAAGGGTGCAGGGCTCAGGACTGTGCTACGTACAGAGTTGAGGACTGTGCTACGTACAGAGTTGAGGACTGTGCTACGTACAAAGAGAAGAGGGATCAGGAGTGTGCTACGTACAGAGTGTAGGGATCAGGAGTGTGCTACGTACAGAGTGCAGGGTTTAGGAGTGTGCAGAGTGCAGGTTCAGAAGTTTGCTACATACAGAGTGCAGGGTTTAGGATTGTGCTACGTGCAGGGATCAGGAGTGTACAGAGTGCAGGGTTCAGGAGTGAAAATAATTTCCAGTGCACGTCATTTACAGAGTGCAGGGCTCAAGAGTGTGCTACGCACAGAGTGCAGGGCTCAAGAGTGTGCTACGCACAGAGTGCAGGGCTCAAGAGTGTGCTACGCACAGAGTGCAGGGCTCAAGAGTGTGCTACGCACAGAGTGCAGGGCTCAAGAGTGTGCTACGCACAGAGTGCAGGGCTCAAGATTGTGCTACGCACAGAGTGCAGGGCTCAAGATTGTGCTACGCACAGAGTGCAGGGCTCAAGAGTGTGCTATGTACAGAGTTAAGGACTGTGCTACGTACAGAGTGCAGGGTTCAGCAGTGTGCTACGTACAGAGTGCAGGGTTTAGCAGTGTGCTACGTACAGAGTGCAGGGTTCAGCAGTGTGCTACGTACAGAGTGCAGGGTTCAGCAGTGTGCTACGTACAGAGTGCAGGTTCAGAATTGTGCCAAGTACAGAGTGCAGGGATTAGGAGTGTGCACTGTAAAGGGGGCAAGGCTCAGGAGTGTGCTACGTACAAAGAAAAGAGGGATCAGGAGTGTGCTACGTACAGAGTGTAGGGATCAGGAGTGTGCTACGTACAGAGTGCAGGGTTTAGGATTGTGCTATGTGCAGGGATCAGGAGTGTACAGAGTGCAGGGTTCAAGAGTGAAAATAAGTTCCAGTGCACGCCATTTACAGAGTGCAGGGTTCAAGAGTGTGCTACGTACAGAGTGCAGGGTTCAAGAGTGTGCTACGTACAGAGTGCAGGGTTCAAGAGTGTGCTACGTACAGAGCGCAGGGTTCAAGAGTGTGCTACGTTCAGAGCGCACGGTTCAAGAGTGTGCTACGTTCAGAGCGCACGGTTCAAGAGTGTGCTACGTTCAGAGCGCACGGTTCAAGAGTGTGCAGTGTACAGATTGCAGGGTTCAAGAGTGTGCTATGTTCAGAGTGCAAAGTTAAGGAGCGTGGTATGCACAGAAGGCAGAGTTAAGGACTGCACATTTCACTGGCCACTTTAAACTAAAAATGACTCCCTTTTTTCCACAAATCACCTGCCCCCCCAAATCTCCATCTTTAACAGAATTGACATTCACCTTCTAGCACAAGTGCAGGTTTCAGGAGTGTGCTATGTACAGAGTGCATAGTTCAGAAGTGTGCTATGTACAGAGTTAGGAGTGCGCATAAAGCCTTGTACACACGGTCGGACTTCAAACAAACTTTTCTGTGGATTTTTGTCCGAAGGGAGTTGGCCGGTAACACCCATAGCATACACATGGCAGGACTTTTCTGCAAACTTTCCCAAAACTTTTCCAACATCACGTGGTTTTTCTGCTCTTTACCGCCACCCTTTGGTCAACTTCTGCTATTGTTGGTTGATTTTAACATTGGTTCTGGGCATGCTTATTTGTCTATCGGACAAAAGTCCGATGGATTCCTGTACACACGGTCGGACTTTGCTCCATCGGACTTTTGTTGGCGAAAAGTTTGTCCGTTTGCAGACCGAACATTTGTCCGATGAAAACAAAAAAGTTTGTCCAATGGAGCGTACACACGGTCGGATTTTTTGTCAAACTTGATCATTTTGAAGTTTGTTGGCAAAAAGTCTGACCGTGTGTATGGGGCTTTAGATATACAAAGGCATAAGAATCCTTTTTTTCCAAACAAGTTACAGTTATTATAAAGACAATGAAAGCACCTTAGCCCCCATTCACACAGGGGCGACTCGTCAGGCGACTCAGCCGCCTGACAAGTCGCGTCCCGTTCTGTACAATGGAACCGTTCTAATAGGAGCGACTCAAGTCGCTCCGACTTAGAAAAAGGTTCCTGTACTACTTTGAGACGACTTCAGGGCGACTTCCATTGACTTCAATACAGAAGTCATTTTGGAAGTCACCTTTGAAGTCGTGTGAAGATCGCCCGGCAGAATCGCGGGACAAGTCGTGCCGCCCCTGTGTGAATGGGCTCTTACACTTGCATTAAAATGGTTATAAAGTCAAATGTTTTTTCATCTTAAAGTGTTACTAAACCCACAACAGTAAAATCAGTCTGTATATGCAGTAAAGCATGCTCGTTATATTCACTGTGGAACGGGGTTAAGCCTCTGCATTGTATAAAAAAGCTGTTTGATCCTGTTTTCTCTGGTCCTCCACTTCTTCCACCACTGTCCCCAATCCCTCTCCTGATAGTACAGAGCCTTGGGGGCACTCTGCACATGCTCAGTTTGGTGTATATTGCCAGAGTTTTTTATCTTGGGAGGGTGCATGTGATCACCACAGGGCCAAACAGCACTGTCCAGACAGAAGGTCAGGGGTCATGCAGCCTCACAGGACAGCCAGGGGAGAATGACAACTCCTCCTACAAGCTTTACCCAGACACTCATAGCAGTCACAAGACTGCTATATACTGCTGATGAGAAAAGGTATTTATTTAGCAGTTTATATTTACTAAAATAATTACATTTCCAGATATAATGAATGCGGGGTCCTGGGTTTAGTAATACTTTAATGCATTCTCTGCATTAAGGTAAATGAGAGTTGCGGGGGCCCTTCTCTGAGGGGCGTGGCTGAGCCTTGCTGGCCCAGCTTGGGAGCGTGCCCACATGGATGCCCCACAGCACACTGCTGACAGGGCACCCACAGGAATCAGGAGTAAGGAAACGCTCTGTGCAATATCATTGCGCAGAGCAGGTTAGTATAACAGGTAAGTTTGAAGAGAGACAGTGCACACAAAGGGAAACTTCCAGTCCAATTTGTGTGTCCTTACACATTACAACAGAAACAAGTAAAAGGATTGAGCCGGCAACTCTGTAGTCCATATAACGATTTTAATGGTTGGTTACAAAAAAATGACAGGCAAAACAGCTGTCACGTTTCGGCAACAGCCTTAGTCGTAGCATTCTATGACTAAGGCTGTTGCCGAAACACGTCAGCTGTTTTTCTTGTCACTTTTTGTAACCAACCATTAAAATCGATATATGGAGTTTCAGGCTCAATCATTTTACTTGTTTCTGATGCCACGTACACACGATAATTTTTCCCATCGAGAAAAATGAAATTTTTTCCTTTGGACGAGAAAAACGATCGTCTGTGGGCTTTCTGTCGTTTTTCTCGACAGGAAAAACGGCATTAATCACGACGAGAAAAATTAGAACATGCTCTAATTTTTCTCGTCGTGATTCCCGTCGTTTTTTTCCGCGGCAGTTTTCCCATAGGGAAACACTGCCGGGGAGCCCACACACGGTCGTTTTTTTCGACCAAAAAAAAAATGTCATTTAAAATGGCCGTGTGTGGGGGGAACAAGCGTGTGTACGCGGCATGAGGCAAGTGTAACATCTATTTTATTTTCAGCCCAAAAAATGTTTACATTTAATATCACTTTTACGTTTTTTGAACTAAACCTAATGTGAAATATAGCACAAGGAAAGAGATGTTCCTGTATGAAGAATTCAAAGGTATAATTCAAAAGGAAAGTTACATCTACTAGGTACCAAATCCCTACAGACATTACATGCCTCTATTAAAAGTAATTGTAAACAAGGCACATTAGGTCTCTGGAGATCTAGCACATTGTGATAACAGTTCTAAATTAACCACGTCACATCTGGGGAATTTGTTTTCGTTGTTCACACACGGCAAAAAATCTGCGTTTTTTGCTGGAAAATGACACAGAACCCCCAAACATTATGTATTTTCTGAAAGCAGAGGCCCTGCAGAATAATATAGTAGTGATTGCAATTTTTTTATGTTGCACGATATTTGCACAGCTGTTTATGAAGCACATATTTTCAAGAAGAAATACACTTAAATTAATTTTAGTGCACACAAACAGAAATACCAAATGTATGGTAAAATAGAACAGATGGAGTTGTGTCGAGTAAATAGATCCCAAACATGTCAAGACTCAAAATTGCATCTGCCTGTGAAACCGTGAAATTTTAGGTGACGCTTTAAAAGCCTTTACAGGTTGATCGTTTAACCACGTCACCTCCGGAAGGTATAGGGCTCTTTCACACGGGGCGGATCCGTGCAGATCCGCCCCGTGAAGCTCCGCTTGCTCAGCGGGGATCGCTCCGTTGATCCCCGCTGAGCCGACGGATGACTGGGCGGTCCCCGCACACTGTGCAGGGACCGCCCTGTCAGAGCGCCGCTCTCCCCTATGGGGAATCGGATGATGACGGACCGTAGAGTCCGTTGTCATCCGATCCGCTCCGCCGACGGAAGGAAAAATAGGGTTTTCCTCCGTCACACTTTGGCGGAGCGGAGCGGATGTCAGCGGACATGTCACCGCTGACATCCGTGGCTCCATAGGGGTGCATGGAGGATCCGTTTCAGGTCCGCCTAAAAAACTGACAGGCGGACCTGAACGGACCTCCGTGTGAAAGGGCCCTTACCCTCCTTCCTGACCAGGCCATTTTTTGCAATACAGAACTGCGTTACTTTAACTGACAATTGCGCGGTCCTGCGACGTTGTACCCAAATAAAATGTATGTCCTTTCTTTCCCACAAATGGAGCTTTCTTTTGGTAGTATTTGATAACCTCTGCACTTTTTATTTTTTGCGCTATAAACAAAGAACGACTGACAATTTAAAACTAAAATAATGTTTTTTACTTTCTGCTCTAAAACACATCCAATAAAAAAGTGTAAAAAAAAAAATCTAATTTCTTCATCAGTTTAGGCCAATATGTATTCTGCTACATGTTTTTGGTAAAAAACAAACAAAACAAAAAAAAAACAATAAGCGTATATTCATTGGTTTGCGCAAAAGTTAAAGCTAAAAACTATGGTATTTTTATTTTTACTAGTTATGTGGTGGACAAATCGGACACCTGACACTTTTGACACTTTTTTGGGACCAGTGATACTAATACAGTGATCAGTGCCAAAAACATGCGCTGTCACTGTACTAACAACAATGGCAGGGAAGGGGTTAACATCAGGGGCGATGAAAGGGTTAACTGTGTGCCTAGCTAATGTTTCAGTGTAGTGGGGGAGGTGCTTTTACTACTAGAAGACATGGATCAGTGTTTCTGCTTTACAGAAACACAGGATCCATGTCTTCTGTACTGACAGAATGACAATTTGCCTTGTTTACATAGGCAGACTGGCATTCTGTCAGTCTGTCTAATGATCAGTGGGTCCTGGCGGACATAAGGCCCACGAGCCCTGCTGATCAGCTCCTGCTGTGTAAAATCACAGTGTTAGCGAGCTACACATGTGATTCTGCGCAGCGCGGCCGCCCTGTAGTATTAAACCTTAAGTATTAAGGGAAGATGTTAAAGGTAACCATGGGTGGCTCCAGAGTTATTGCTTTCAATCTGATGTTTGCAGTAATACTTTGCATATGGTGCAATCACTGTTTACATACACGTGTGGGGCTTAAGCACGCATTTGCGTTTATTCGCAGAAGAGACAAGGGGTGCATTTACTTTTTTTAATTATATTTATTTAATTACAATTCTTTTTTACTTTTTTATTTTTATTTTACTGCTATTGCAAGTAGGCTGTAGCGCCGCTCAGATCACATTTACTGAAAGGCTGGCTGGTGCAGTTTTAACCCTGAAAATGCTGGTCAACCATGTGCAACATGCTGCTGTGCACTTTGTGACACATTAATAAAAGTTAGAAAAAAAAGTAAATAGTGTAATGCGTTGTAACAACACATTGCACTGCCTCTACACAACAGACACCTGCATGCAGTTACAGGGCAGTTATGGCACAGCCCTGTTTACATAAATAGGTAACATTTGGCAACAGTACCATCTGCCATATTCAACATGCCTTTTAATTGTTGTCGCTACTGTGGCATGTGTACAGTCCTGAGTGGTTGGGTGCCCTTGTTTAGGTGGGTGGTCAGAAGGCAGTAAATATCACATCCATGCCCTTTGCATAGGTTGCTCTACAATGAGCACATGAGAATCGGAACTGGACCATGGAGCAATGGAAGAAGGCGGCCTTGTCTGAATTCAAGAATGGTTTGAGGAACACAGTGGGGTTGATTTACTAAAGGCAAATCCACTTTGCACCCAAAGTGCACTTGGAAGTGCAGTCTCTTTAGATCTGAAGGGAAGATCTGAAATGAGGGGAAGCGCTGCTGATTTTATCATCCAATCATGTGCAAGCTAAAATGCTGTTTTTAATTTTCCTTGCACGTTCCCCTCAGATATACAGCGACTGCACTTCCAAGTGCACTTGTAGTACAAAGTGGATTTGCCTTTAGTAAATAAACCCTAGTAAGTTGGAGGTGTTGACCTGGCCGCCAAATTCTCCAGATCTCAATCTAATCAGGCATTCATGGAATGCTCTGGAAAAAACAAGTCTGATCCATGGATGCCTCACCTCACAACTTACAGGACTTAAACTGGTTGTAAACCCTTACATACCACTTTAACCTACAGGTAAGCCTAGATTAAGGCTTACCTGTAGGTGCAACAAATATCTCCTAAACCTACACGTTTAGGAGATATTTTCAAAAGAAAGGCACCACTGTCTACGGCGCATGCGCCGTAGACAACGGTGCGCAGGCGCACTGACCGCGAGTCAGAAAGCCGTGAATGGAGCCGCGTGCATGCGCGGGAGTGACGTCACGCGACTCCGGCCAGTTACAGAGCTGGAGTTCGCGGCCCCCTGGAAGAAGAGGGGTGAAGATGAACGCTCGCTGCCATGGAGGAAGACGGCGACATTGTGGGCTTCTACTGCAGGTAAGTGACACATAATGGGCTACTATGCAATGCATAGTAGCCCATTATGCTTTACCTTTGCAGGGAAACAAAGAGGAAGTAAACCGATCAGGGTTTACTTCCTCTTTAAAGTGGTTGTAAAGTCAGAAGGTTTTTTTATATCTTAAACCAGAGTTCCAGCCTTTTTTTGTTTATTAAAAGTCAGCAGCTACAAAAAGTGTAGCTGCTGACTTTTAATACACAGACACTTACCTGTTCCACGGTCCAGCGATGTGGCCGCCTGGAACGTCGCTCCTCTCCCCCTCCTCTCCATTGCCACTCTGGCCACCCGGCCGTGGCAGCTTTCGGCTTCACGGCCAGGCACGCACTGCGCATGCACGAGTCGCTCTGCGCTCTCGGAGTGGACAGGCGATCTCCTGGGACCTGTCACGTGTCCCAGGAGATCGCCTAGAGGGAGGGGCCGCCTAGGGGCAGGGGAGGAGTCGCCTAGGCGGCCCGTAGGTGGAAGTAGGAAATGGGACAGAAAGTCCCACTCCTAACGAAGCCCCCACTCCCCCCCCCCAAAAAAATTACATGCCAAATGTGGCATGCAAGGGGGCGAGGAGTGCTTAAAGCGGAAGTTCCACTTTTGGGTGGAACTCCGCTTTTATGCATTAAGATAAAAAAACCTTCTGTGTGCAGCAGCCCTCCCTTATACTTACCCGGAGGTCCCTCTCTGTCCGGCTTTGTCCACGAGTGTCTCAGCCATCTGAGATTCTCCCTCCTGATTGGCTGAGACACAGCAGCGGCGCCATTGGCTGTCAGAGTCAGCTAACCAATCAGGAGAGAGAAGGGAGGGGGGTCGGGGCTTTATGTCTGATTGGACACAGGGAGCTGTGACTCAGCTCGGGAGACCCCATAGCAAGCTGCATGCTGTGGGGGCACTGAACAGGAGGGAGGAGCCAGGATCACAGAAGAGGGACCCGAGAAGAGGAGGATCTGGGCTGCTCTGTGCAAATCCATTGCAACAGAGCAGGCAAGTATAATAACATGTTTGTTATTTTTATAGGAAAAAAAAAAAAGGAAGAAGAGGACTTTACAATCACTTTAAATGATCTGCTACTGACGGCTTGGTACCAGATACCACAGCATTCCTGGAGTTCATGCCTTGGCAGTTTACGGTGGGTGGTCAGAATTAGGGATGAGCTCCGGCGTGTTCGCATTGAACACGTGCAGAGCCCGCCAAGGCAGTCGGAACCGTGCTGCGCTAATTACAGCCAGGGAGACATTTCCCAATCTCTGCAGCCGAGCATCGGGACAATGTCTCCCTGCCTGTGATTAGCGCAGCGCGGTGCTGACTTCCTGGCGGGCTCTGAACATGTTCAATGAGTACACACCGGAGCTCATCCCTAGTCAGAATGTTATGGCTGATCGGTGTATATCAGATACTATTTTGAATATGCACATGCTGAATCTACAGAGGTCATTATATTATTAGATCAATATAATGTGTGTCATATATACAGTGGGGCAAAAAAGTATTTAGTCAGCCACCAATTGTGCAAGTTCTCCCACTTAAAAAGATGAGAGAGGCCTGTAATTGTCATCATAGGTATACCTCAACTATGAGAGACAAAATGTGGAAACAAATCCAGACAATCACATTGTCTGATTTGAAAATAATTTATTTGCAAATTATGGTGGAAAATAAGTATTTGGTCAATATCAAAAGTTCATCTCAATACTTTGTTATATATCCTTTGTTGGCAATGACAGAGGTCAAACGTTTTCTGTAAGTCTTCACAAGGTTGTCACACACTGTTGCTGGTATGTTGGCCCATTCCTCCATGCAGATCTCCTCTAGAGCAGTGATGTTTTGGGGCTGTCGCTGGCAACACGGACTTTCAACTCCCTCCAAAGATTTTCTATGGGGTTGAGATCTGAAGACTGGCTAGGCCACTCCAGGACCTTGAAATGCTTCTTACGAAGCCACTCCTTCATTGCCCCGGCGGTGTGTTTGGGATCATTGTCATGCTGAAAGACCCAGCCATCTTTCATCTTCAATGCCCTTGCTGATGGGAGGAGGTTTGCACTTAAAATCTCACGATACATAGCCCCATTCATTCTTTCATGCACACGGATCAGTCGTCCTGTTCCCTTTGCAGAGAAACAGCCCCAAAGCATGATGTTGCCACCCCCATGCTTCACAGTAGGTATGGTGTTCTTTGGTTGCAACTCAGAATTCTCTCTCCTCCAAACACGACGAGTTGTGTTTCTACCAAACAGTTCTACTTTGGTTTCATCTGACCATATGACATTTTCCCAATCCTCTTTTGGATCATCCAAATGCTCTCTAGCAAACCTCAGATGGGCCCAGACATGTACTGGCTTAAGCAGGGGAACACGTCTGGCACTGCAGGATCTGAGTCCCTGGCGGCGTAGTGTGTTACTGATGGTAGCCTTTGTTACGTTGGTCCCAGCTCTCTCCAGGTCATTCACTAGGTCCCCCCGTGTGGTTCTGGGATTTTTACTCATCGTTCTTGTGATCATTTTGACCCCACGGGGTGAGATCTTGTGTGGAGCCCCAGATCAAGGGAGATTATCAGTGGTCTTGTATGTCTTCCATTTTCTAATTATTACTCCCACAGTTGATTTCTTCACACGAGCTGCTTGCCTATTGCGGATTCAGTCTTCCCAGCCTGGTGCAGGTCTACAATTTTGTTTCTGGTGTCCTTCGACAGCTCTTTGGTGTTCACCATAGTGGAGTTTGGAGTGTGACTGTTTGAGGTTGTGGACAGGTGTCTTTTATACTGATAACAAGTTCAAACTGGTACCATTAATACAGGTAATCAGTGGAGGACAGAGGAGCCTCTTAAAGAAGAAAATACAGGTCTGTGAGAGCCAGAAATCTTGCTTGTTTGTAGGTGACCAAATACTTATTTTCCACCATAATTTGCAAATAAATTCTTTCCAAATCAGACAATGTGATTGTCTGGATTTGTTTCCACATTTTGTCTCTCATAGTTGAGGTATACCTATGATGACATTACAGGAATCTCTCATCTTTTTAAGTGGGAGAACTTGCACAATTGGTGGCTGACTAAATACTTTTTTGCCCCACTGTGTGTATATATATATATATATATATATATATATATATATATATATATATATATATATATACATACATATATACACAATTTTGATTAGGCATGATAGATACAGGAGGTCATTATTATTATTTTTTTAAATCAATGTGCGTGTGTGTATTTAAATATAAACATTGGATACTCTTTTGATTAGGCATGATAGATACAGAGGTCATTCTATTATTTTTAGATCAATATCCTGCCCACCTATGCCGTGTGTGTGTGTGTGTGTGAGAGTGTAAAATTATATATATATATATATATATATATATATATATATATTTTTTTTTTTTTTATAAAACATATTGTGATAGATAACTGTGACCTATGTATAGGTAGATCAGTCTAAGGTAGTAAATGGATGTAAACTATTCCCCCATCCCCTGGATATCTATGACGTATACTGTAGTATGTGCTGTAATACAACACACTATAACAGATTAGAAGGAGGCTGAGCTTTGTTATCATAATGTAAGGTAGTGATGTAGATGATGATGATGATAAGGAATAATAAAGACAGAGGTGACGAGTGAGAGCATGCACAGGTTATGTGTACCCCTAGGAGGATGTTATAGTTCCCCCCACCATATCCTCACAATGTCACATACACACAGAGCAGATTGTAGCATGCTAACCTTCCCATGGAGAGGATGGAGTGTTGGCAGGCGTAGTGTACATATGGAGCAGTACATATGAAGTAATGAGGGGGACAAGGACCCAGAAAGTTCCAGTAGAAGAAAGAGTACCTGGATGCACACACAGTGCTGAGCCGGCTCCCAGGCAATGCTGCTCCTTGTGCTGCCTGTAGACTGCTCTCAGGCTCAGCAGCTGCGGCTGCTACCATAGAGTACAGGAGGAGAAATGAAGAGAGGAGCCCCTCCTGTTCTTTCCACTGAATCCAGCAGTCAAGCACCATAGAGACTTGACGGAGCCAAGGAAAGAGTCGTAAAGATGAAAGGAGCGAGCTGTATGCTGTTCCAGGAACTCCATCCTGTGGCAGACACATGGAAATGATGTGCTCACATTTAGCAAGCTCTCTAATGGATCGAAATATTAAAGTCGATGACATTTTTTTTCTGTGTATCATAAATATTTTTTTTAATAAAAAAAAAAAAATATGTTTTTCAATTTTTTTTCTGTGTATCATAAATCATTTTCATGTTTAAAAAAAAAAAAAAAAACAGTTTTCACAATTTTTTATCCTTTGTTGCATCCCAGAGCATCTTTTTCCCTGCCGTGTCTTTGCAGCCACATCCTGCCTATAGGAACCCCAGTGATGGTTGTATTGCA
Source organism: Rana muscosa (assembly GCA_029206835.1). NCBI lineage: Eukaryota > Metazoa > Chordata > Amphibia > Anura > Ranidae > Rana > Rana muscosa. The sequence continues at coordinate 635,718,733 of CM055116.1, forward strand.
TTCCTAAGGGCTTATTCACACCAGCCCGACGCTTAGACCCCTTTCACACTGGGTTGGTGCGGCGTTAGCGGTATAGTTTTAGCGACACTTTACCGATGTTATAGCGGCGCTTTTCGGGCACTAGCAGGGTGCTTTTAACCCCCGCTAGGGACCGAAGGAAGGGTTAAGTGCGCCCGCAAAGCACCGCTGCGGATAATCGCTGACTGTGCAAGCCATGGACAGCTGTGTCCACCGCCGATCTGTCATTAAAGTGTACAGGGCACAGTGGCTGCAGCCAGCCAATCACAGATGGCAGAAATCAGCAGATTTCTGCCGCTGTCATTCGCACTGTGTCTAGTCGCATAGCTCACAACGGTCCCTGATTTTGAGGGACTGTCCCTGATTTGGAGCAATGTCCCCCTGTCCCTCATTCCTCCTCATTTGTCCTTCATTTTGGTCTGATCTATAGAGTTGTATATGTAGCGCCCACCCCATTTAGGTGTACTATATACCCAAATTTAGGGGCTGGTCTGAGTTAGTAGTTAGGCTCAGACCGTTCTCATTGATAGATAGTGCTATTTTGTTTCTCCAGGTGGTATACTGGTGTGCAGTTCCCTGTGGCCTGTAGGTGGCACTGCCATGTCTGGCCAGGGTTGAACCACTGGTGATAGTGCTGTGCCTTAGGGTGTCCTCTCTCGGCAGCGGTACAATGGGCGTGGTTGGTCTGCTGTGCATGCTGGGAGAGGATAAATAAGGGGCAGACGCCGCCTGGGAGGGGTCATTGGAGGAGGAGAGGAGTCGGAGTCCAAGTGCGTGGTGCATGGCCCTCCAGGCCATGGGGCCGCGTGCGCATCAGTCCCAGGCACCTTTAGCCCTGGGGCTGCATCTTCAACACTGGGCACAGCACCTTCAGCTGGAGCCCACTTCTGGGAAGAGGAATCCCAGGGTTTCCCTTGCGAGGGAGCCCGCTTCTAAGAAGAGGAGGCCGGGGGAGGACCTTTCTGAAGGAGTTCACGGAGAAGGAAGGGGCCCGGTAACTCTCTGGAGGGATTCATCTATCCACCAAGGGCCCAGTAATGTGCTGCTGCTGGCACCTGTCCTTGTGTTGCAAGAACTGAGAAGTTTGGGACATGATAGATTCTGTGGCAGAGGATCCCCCGATCGTATCTAAGGAAAGAACCTAATTAAGCGTCCGAGCATCACTTCGGCTGCTAGGATCCACTTTTACGGGAGACTATCCGGGTGAGCTGAACCCACTCGGGGATAGAGTGGTGAGTGTAACATTTACTTGTGCCTGGACATACCTCCCAAAACCTTGCTGCCCTGTCTCTTATCCACCCTTTCCTATCTGCTAATATTGAAGAAAAATAAACTCAACGTTGGAGTTTAGAGTGGTGTGAACATTGGAATTACTTGGGGGGAAAACAGAGACTTGTCCCTATATCCTAGGAGACGAGAACCAACTGAAGGAGAACCTAGCTGTGGGACCCAAATACATAACACCGCTCAAGCTCCTCAAACAGGAGGGTGCGGGCATATAGTATGGTGTGCCCTTTTCCTGCAAGTGAGCCAAAGGTAGGAAAAAGGGTCCGTGTGCTACATATATAAAATGCACTTTTTATCTATCAAAAAGTGTTTTCCAGCCCTAAACCTTTCATCTGAATTCTAAATTGCTGCATTTGTAAATTCCAAAAGCCTATGTAGCGGGGTGCTAAATTTAGGGGAAGTGTTGGGTGGTAGTTATACCCAAACACCCTAATTGTTAGAGTTCTTGCAACCATTTTTTGTCTGCAGGGAGAGCATTGGTGTATAGTTCCTTGTGGCCTGCAGGTGGCGCTGCCATAGTAGGCCAGGGTCAAACCGCTAATCCAGTGCTGTACCTTGTGTGTCCCCTCTCGGCAGCCGTACGGTGGGTGTGGTAGGCCTGCTGTGCATGCTGGGAGAGGATATAAAAGGGGCAGACGCTGCCTGTACAGGGTTCGTTGTCGGGGGTCCTACCCCAAGGAGGTGTGTGTTCCTGTCCGTCCTGGGCACCTTTGGCCCAGGGGCGGAGGTCGGTAGATCAGTCCCAGGCACCTTTAGTCCTGGGGCTGCAACAGAGGCCTGGGCCCAGCATCTTCGGCTGGAGCCCACCAAGGATCGAGGAGTCTCAGGGTGCCGCCTTGCGAGGGGACCCGTATCCTAGATGAGTAGGCCGGGGGAGGAACCGTTTCGAGGGACTGGTGCAGAAGTCACGGTGAAGGAAGGGTCCCGGTAACTCTCTGGAGGGATGTCTTCTCCTTAATAGAGGCCAAGTTCACCAGGTCTGTGGCAGAGACCAAGTTCACCAGGTCTGTGGCAGAGACCAAGTTCATCAGGTCTGTGGCAGAGACCAAGTTCATCAGGTCTGTGGCAGAGACCAAGTTCATCAGGTCTGTGGCAGAGACCAAGTTCATCAGGTCTGTGGCAGAGACCAAGTTCATTAGGTCTGTGGCAGAGACCAAGTTCGGCAGGTCTGTGGCAGAGACCAAGTTCATCAGGTCTGTGGCAGAGACCAAGTTCATCAGGTCTGTGGCAGAGACCAAGTTCATCAGGTCTGTGGCAGAGACCAAGTTCATCAGGTCTGTGGCAGAGACCAAGTTCACCGGGTCTGTGGCAGAGACTTTGGGTAAAGTTTGGGTACCATATCGGCTGATAGTCCCAAGCTAGGGAGACTATCCGAATGGGCTGAGTCTGCTTGAGAATCGGAGCAGTGAATTGTGTAACGTTTGTGCCTGGACCTCATCCACATCTTAAGCTGTCCTGTTCTCCCTCCAACCTTTCCTGTCAGAGTTGTGTTTTATAAGGAAATAAACCTCTGCGTTGGAGTGCAGCTGGTGTGGACATTAAAGTTACTGTGGGGATACAAGGACTTGTCTTTATTTAATATAGAGGTGAGAGACATTCTCTGGCTGTCTGACTGTGGAAGGCCCGTCAATAACACCGCTCAACCTCTTCACACAGGAGGGTACGGTCTTGTGGTGCGGTGTGCCTCTCTCTTCCTGCGAGGAGCCGAACAAGGCAGGTAAAGAGAGGGGTGGGTGCACTAAACCAATATAAAGGAATAGTACTGGTAAAAAAAAAAACACTTGTGGGTTTAACCAATCTTGTTTTTTTGTTAAATTCTCCTTTAAGGGGGCGTGGCAGAGGGTGTGTCCTATGCCTGCATACTTTTGCTGATAGGTGTCCCTTATTCCCATGTCAAAAAGTTGGGAGGTATGCTAGTCGCCAACGCAAATGTAGCATTAAAAAAAAAACATACATGTTTCTTATTTATTTTCCGTTCAATAGATTTTTATTTTTCAAATCAAGTTAAGTACAGACAGTACAGAAGCATTAGAATGACAATTGGCAGGATCTCTCACATAAAATGCATGTATTAAACATATCATAGAAACCGCAATAAATCCTCAAAAGGAGCTACAGAAACTAATTGTGGGTTGAGTAACGAAGGTTACAGGCCAACCCCTGGTTAGTAAGAGAAAGAAAGGTAGGGAAATAAACCAGAGGGTTAGACGGTTTGGGAAGTCCTACCCATCCTGGGCACCCCAAATGCGCCTGTGCCCCGGTCAGGCCCCCCACCCAACCCGCCCTCCCACTTAAAACTATTAGCAAGAATATTAGAAATTCCACAGTAGACTTCAGTGAGTCACTAGCTTTTAAACACATGTTCAATACGGTCTATAGAGTTGCCAAATTTACTTTATAACGAATAATCATGTAATACTCCTGAGTCACATCAAATATCATAAGTTAATAAAAGAAAAAAGAAATAAAAGTACATAATTCTTATTTATTTTATGGTACAGACAGTCAATATCTTACAAATCTACATAATAACAATGAGGAGAACTCTGCACTGACAAGTTAGAAGTATACAATATATTGATGTGAAAATGTTCTGCCCTGAGCTCTGGAATGTAAATACATTGTAACATTGCGCCAGAGGAAGATTGTTCTGTGAACGAAGGCACACTAAGGGCTAGTTTACGCTTGCTTCAAAACATGGCTTCGGACAGGCTTTGTTAAAGCTCTCTGAACGCCTGTCAAATCTCCTGCCACTAAATAAAATGGTTAGCTTACAGTCCTGTTTACACCTTGCTTTTCCTTGGTGTTTCAATGAAGCTTCGGTGAGGCTTTGGTGGAACTTTGATGAGGCTTCGTTGAGCGTTTGGTGGGGCTTTGGTGAGGCTCCGTGGGGCTTCAAGCAAGCTTTGCCATAGACTTCTATGGAGGCTTTGCAGATGCTTTGAAGCATCACTAAAAGCTACATGGGGTATAATTTTTGAAGCAAAGCCAAAGCAAAGCAAAAGCAAGGTGTAAACAGGACTGTAAGCTAACCATTTTATTTAGTGACAGGAGCTTTGACTAGCCTTGTTTTGAAGCAAGTGTAAACTAGCCATTAATGTGTGTTGAAGCCGAAGCAAGTGTAAATGAGCCCTAAGGGCTGGTTCACACCGGGAATCGCACAGGAGCGAGCTGTGCATTCCTTTGCAATTCACATGCAGTTTTGTGCAGTGCAATTTCAGCCCATTCATTTTGAATGGGCTGAAATCGCATCACACCACAACAAAAGTAGTGCATGCACTACTTTTACAAACTCACTGAAATCACATTGCAGTTCTGCCCACAATACCAAATTGTAAAGTGTGAATGGGGCCTAAGGTAAGGTGACGATTTTTTTAAAATGAAATCCGGGGACATATTTTTTTTTTTACTAGTAATGGCGGCAATCAGCGACTCTCTGCCCATCGCCACCGCCGCCCGCCTCACAGCCTATCAAGTCTGATGCCCCGTACACACGATCGTTTTTAATGTCATTTTTTTAACCGACGTTTTTCTCGTCGTTTTTTTTCATGTTTCCTCTCAAGCCTGCCTTGCGTACACACCAACCATCATTAAAAAAAACGATCAAGCAAAGCGCAGTGACGTTCAACACGTACGACGGCACTATAAAGGGGAAGTTCCGTTCGAATGACGCCACCCTTTGGGACGCTTTTGCTAATTGCGTGTTTCCGCGTGTTAGTAAAAGTTTGGTGAGAGACGATTCGCGCTTTTCAGTCTTCGTGCTTTGAAGATCGTTTTCGGTAGTTCAGATTGCGCCTGTGGGTTCGTATCTGTTTAGCACTGCTTGTAGTCAGTTCGTATCTGTGTATTCAGTGCGGCCTGCTCTGCACGTTCGTGTTTTTCAGCTTGTTCTTCATAGGCCTTGCTGTTCTTCCGTGCGTTCTTCTAGTACGTTCTGTTCAGCCGACCGTTATCTAGCCATGTTGCGGCTACGTACTCGTCGTAGAGTTTGTGCTGTAGTTGGTGCAGGGGTTCATGCTGTATCCCGACTCCATGCCATGAGCAGGGTCAGGAGGAGTTCATGGACCAAGAATTGGTTGCTCCAGCGGCACCAATTCTGTCACATGCCTTTGTTGCGGGAGATCAGGGAGAATAATCCAGATGATTTCAGGAATTTTCTCAGGATGTCTGACCCCGTATTTCAGCAGCTGTTGGCTTTGGTGTCCCCCTATATTACCAGGCAGGACACCGTTATGCAGGAAGCCATCAGTGCTGAGCAGAGGCTCATCGCCACGTTGCGATACCTGGCTACTGGGAGAAGCCTGCAGGACCTTAAGTTCTCCACAGGCATCTCCCCCCAGGCTCTGGGGATCATTATACCAGAGACTTGTTCTGCCATCCTTCAAGTTTTGCAGGAGGACTATATTAAGGTAAGTGTTCTTCTTCAAAAATTCACATTGTATGGTTTTTTTTTGGGAATATTTTTAATTTGCTTTATTTGCAGTCCCTAATTCACATGATTCTTAGCTGCAGGGAATGTCCCCTTTCTCCCCATGTTTTATTATTTAAAGTTTGGTGTTTGAGGCCTACCTGTAAATTTGGCTTACCTAACCTCTCCAGCATGCTATCCTGGGGCCATACCTACCTTGCCTAGTCATTTCCATGTTTTTTATTATATGTTCCATCGTAGTGCTTTACCCAAAACGCACGCTAAATTTTGCCTCGGAATGTTTCATTGTTGTTAACTTCAATACAGAGTGCTACAGCCTTCATGTGTGATATTCCCAACTCATCTTCAACCCTTCCCCCCCCCCCCCCCCCTCCCCATAATTTTTTTTTTTTTTTTTTTTTCTTGCTTCCAAATTTTTATGTTTTTAACAGTTTCTACCAATGTTGGCCATGAATGTGTGTATGAAATCATCTTTCAATGTTTCTGGCTCCAAGTATTAATTTGTTATTTCTTTAATTCCACAGTTCCCTTCTTCGCCACATGAATGGCAGAATGTGGCTTCCGAGTTTGCCCAGCGATGGAACTTTCCGAACTGTGGAGGAGCCATGTTCGGGTCGTCCCACCACCCCATTCGGGATCCTTTTATTATAATTATAAGGGGTTCCACAGCGTTGTGATGATGGCAGTGGTGTCGGCCACCTACGAGTTCCTCTATGTGGACGTTGGCAAGAATGGCAGGATGTCTGATGGAGGAGTTTTTGCCCAGACGGAGTTTGGAGAACGGCTCCTTTTGGATCTGCTGGCCTTGCCACCCGCGGAGCAGAATGTGGAGGGACTACCTTTTGTGTTTGTGGCGGATGAGGCGTTTGGCCTGGGACCCCATTTGATGAGGCCATTCCCGCAACGCACCCTCACCCCTGAGAGGAGGGTTTTCAATTATCGGCTGGCCAGAGCCAGAAGGGTGGTGGAAAATGCGTTTGGGATCATGGCCAGCCGATTTCGCCTCTTCCTTACCTCCATCCACCTTGCCCCATACAAATGGAACCATGTGGTTATGACGTGCTGTGTGCTGCATAATTTCCTAAGGGTGCATTCAACGAGTTATATATCTTTGAGTGGGCCTGAGGCCTCTTTACTCAATGCAGAAACTTTGGTGGGCCTGGAACCTGGCCGTCCTGGCTTGGCCCCCCCAACCGGACGTGAGGTCCGTAACCAATATGTGGACTATTTTATGGGTAGGGGGGCCATTGAAATGCCAGACAATCTCTAATAATTTTAGACCAAAAAAATAAAACTTTTTTAAAAAGTAAAGATTGGTTTGTCATTTTTATTGTATAATGTTTGATGTTTCTGGTAGGTTTACCTAGTGCATTTGTTTTGCCATGTGGATTAAAAAATCTTTTAATTAGCCTTCATTGTCAGTGTAAACACCAAACATTGATTAATTCACTCAGCACCACATTTACATAATGAAGCCACAATGATTTGTTATGTAAAAATACCTTTATTTTTTTTGTTTAGGTGGGCAACTTCCATAGAAATGTGGATGTTCCCTTAATTTCAGGTGTATTAAAACGCATGACCAGCCATGCATAAACAAACTATAGTTCTCCAAATTTTGAAAAAGCTAAACATGTGCTAGTCATTTAAGGGTAAAATAACCAAACAAAATAGAAATCTCTGCAAGTAAAACGTTATTTGGTGTAAAAACATTAGACACGCCCAAGCACAGCCATGATATTTTGGAGCCTTTCCTCCACCCACTTTGTATTTGCCCTGATCTCTAGCAAGTCTCCCTTAATTTTTTCGAGGTCACGACAGCAGACCATCAGGTATTGGATCAGGATCTGGGCACTGTGATGTGACAACTTATTGGGGTCTTCGGCCAGAACTGCACCTAAATGTAAAAATAAATATGTAGGATAGAATATGTAGGCCTACATCTATTTAACATGCATGTGTCTGGTTTCACTCTGACCTGTGGTGGTTGCCACTTTCCACTTCCACAACATCACATTCCTCTCCATCCTGGGGTTCTGGGGGTATTGTTGTAGGTATTGCAATTCTCGTCTCATCTGAGGTAGCTTTTCGAATCCCTAGTGAGATTGAAATAAAAGGAATAGTTTCATTAGTAGCGACTCAATTTTGCTAAAATAAGAAGCATGGAAAAAAACTTTTTAATCATTCTTTTGAAGCATGCTCCATTTTAATTTTTAACCCCTGTGCCAACCGGGACAAATGATTGGATACATAGGCCAAAACAAAGCATATACATTTTGTGAACAAATTTGAAACATTGTAACACCCCAAAGTATCTACACTGGATCACCTGTGTGTGACTCCCTCAAGCTTTTTGGCTTTAGGCCCACACTTGTACTACTGCGTTCAGATGTTTCATCAGCTGCTGAGCATTCACTCCCTTTAACATTACCATGCATATCGTTTTTCTAAATGAACAAATCTCCTTTGGATTAGCACACCAAAAATAAGTGTGGCCCAAATGTACTCCCCCAAATAATCAAAAAAACATGGGTGTTCACACTGGATGATCCGAAAACATCGTTTGAGGAACTGTACGGAGAAAGAGGTAAAATACGTCCGTTTACTATGCGGACGAACCTAAAAAAGATGGTATCTTTCAGTGTACTATATGAAAGTTAAAAATACACGACAGAATACAAGAAAATAATATGTATCATGGAAACTCAAAAAAAACAACTTACTTTTTAATATAACTTTCTTGATTCTTTTATATTGGTCGGCCTCCCGCAACTTCAGATCTGACCATCGTTTTCTGAGCTGTTCCTTCGTTCTGCACACCCCGAATTTTTGGTGGAGACTTTTGACCACTTTGCCCATAATTCTGGACTTGACCAGATTAGGCCTTTTATACGGACCATGCTTGGCATCATAATCCTCCTTCTTTAAAATGGCGACCATCTCCACCATTTCCTCGAATGACATGTTGGATGCCTTATATCTCCTGGGTCTTGATTTGGGCTCCTCTGTAATTTCATCCTCTGTAGAGGTAATCTCAGCCACCTGTGTCTCCGCCATGTTTTGTTCAGCACTACGAGCGAGAAGGGGCGGGGTAAGTACAATATCGAACGTCAGGGGCGGGGAAAGCGTGCGGAGTTTCACGCATGCGCTGTGTATATAAAGTGAAGATCCATTGCTGGGAAATACGTTCATTTTTCGGGAGAGAGAGTTAGCAACGAACGTCGTGACCAAGGTACCTAACAATTTTACTTTTTGAGGTTCATCAGACGAGGAGATTTGTGTGCTCAAAATATGTAGACAATGCACAGTTGAGGAATGTTGCCTGAAATATATTTTTATTTTGGTTTCTCGCTTTTACAGATATCATGAATACTTTTAAAAACCCAGACTTCATGGGGGAGTTCATCGACAAATGGCAAGAGCTCCCTATATTATGGCAAACCAAAAGTGGCGGAAATAAAAATAAAGACGCCAGGAAAGCAGCACTGGAGAGCCTGCTTGCATTTGTGCAAACAAAGATACCCACAACAACTCTCCAAGATGTCAAAAACAAAATTGGGACCATCAGAGGGACATACAGGACCCAGAGGACTATGGTCCTGAGGTCCCAGAGGTCAGGTGCACCAGCAGATAAGGTTTATAAACCCAGTCTGTGGTACTACAGTAAGCTTGCTTTTCTGGATGACCAGCTGGAAGTGCGCGAATCTCTCTCCACCCTTCCCCCCAGAGGTCAATCCAGCCTTCCTTGTACCCAACCCTCCAGCCTTCCCTGCAGCCAGTCCTCCAGCCTTCCTGTCAACCCTGCTCTGGCTTCCTCTGAGGATCAAGATCAGGGCCTTGAGGAGGCAGATTTGGAGATATGGAGCCAGGTAAAGTTTTGCTATCTATATTTCTATCGTACAAAATTGTAGATTTTAAATAGATGTTAGTATTGTTAAAGGTATGTACACTTCTACCAATAAAGTTTGTGAAGAGCAAGATACAGTAGTGGCCTAATTTTATGTGTCCAAGACAACAAAACCAGGATGCGTAATCAATGAAAAGGACATAACTTTTGGCATTGATTTCAACAATGTCTAGAGGTGAACAATGTCTGTGAATGATGATGTGGCAAAATAAATAATGTCCCTTTCTTTTTTTACAGCCAGAGCAGAGCCAGGAAGAGGGTGATGTTGGGGATCAGGAGGAGGCTGGGCCCAGTGGCACCCAGGAGGAGGCAGGGCCCAGGGGCACCCAGGAGGAGGCAGGGCCCAGGGGCACCCAGGAGGAGGCTGGGCCCAGTGGCACCCAGGAGGAGGCTGGGCCCAGCACAAGAGCCCAGATGCCTCCCCTGGTAGTTAAACCACGAGGGCCAAGGAGAGGTAGGCAGGTGGAGGAGGAAACCAGGGCCTTCCTCAGAGAGGCAACAGCGGCCCTCAGAGAGGCACCCTCTGTTGAAGAGGGATTTGCCGCAGTCCTCGCCCACAAACTAGGGCAAATGGAGTTGCAGCAAAAAATTTACAGTGAGACCCTGCTATTGAAAGTCATCAATAAGGGCGTGCTGGGTGAACTCACTAGGTACACGGACATAACGGAGGTTGTCCCTACTCCTCCACCTCCTCCTCCTCCTCCTACTACTCCTGCCACAACCTCTCCTCCTGATCCCCAGCCTCCAAGGAAGAAACCAACTAAGGCTGCAGAGAAGGCTGGAGAGAAGGCTACAAGGAAGAGAAGCAAATAATGCCTGCTGTAGTACCACAGACTGGGGACATATAGGACTTATCTGCTGTGGCTCCTGACCTCTGGGAGCTCAAGACAAGATTGGGCTCATTTTTTGGGGGGATCTAATCTCTATTTTGGTTTGGACATCTTGTATGGTTGTTGTGGGGTGAAAGGGATGCACAAATGCAAGCAGGCTCTCCAGTGCTGCCTTCCACTTTAATTTGTTAATGTTCTGAAATTAAAAAAAATTGAGTGCCCTTAAAATACTTGACTATGTGATTTGTATTTCAAAAGAGAGCTTGCTAGGAAGCAGGCAGGGACATCTCAAATTATATTATTGTTATTATCAGGGGACACAAACCTCCCTGAGGCCAAATGAGACACATTTGGAAGGTTGTTGTGGTAACTTTACACAAGAATAATTTAAGACAAAAAACTAAAAAAAAGGCCAAAAAAAATAACCAAAAAGAATATAAAATTTTAAGAAAAAAGGAGAATTAACTTATTTTATTATTATTAGTATTATTTAGGAGGGAGGTGCGGCTTAAAAATAATATTTTATAATCATTAGAGCAATTTGGAATTACTTTAGAAACAAGTTGGGCATAAAACTCTCAATGTCAAAAGAAGAACGGAATGCGCTGCATTAAAACGATGCTATTAATTCCACCGTGACGAATGTGCCATCTCCATTTCCAACATTAGCTTTACCAAAACGAGCGCTCCCGTCTCATAGTTGCTTCTGAGCATGTGCGTTTTTTTTCACGTCGTGAAAGCATACACACTATCGTTTTTCACGTCGTTAAAAAAAACGACATGAAAAACGACGTTAAAAAAGAGAGCATGTCCGGAATTTTTAATGGCCGTTTTTCACGTCGTTAAAAATGCTCTGGAGCCTACACACGATCATTTTTAATGGCCATTTTTAAAAATGGCATTTTTAACGGCATGAAAAACGATCGTGTGTACGCGGCATTACTCTCTGGGCCCCGGCTACTACTGGGTGCGGAGGAAGATCACTCCAACCAGGGAAGGCAAGGAGATAAGCAGGCAGACAGGCGGACTTAAGAACATGCGAGCGGAGCTGAATGAGGATGCACCTGAAATTGAAGAAATATTCCCTCCGGTTCCGACCAGCACATGATCATCAGAAAAGGGCAGACGGCATTACAGCGGGAGACCTCGTCGTGTCAACATCTCAAGAAGAGAAGAGGGAAGAAGACATCGAAGAAGACCGGGCCACCGCTAGCAAAAGAGCTGGCAGAAGATAGCGGAGGTGCCCGGCATAAGGCAGAAAGCAGAAAGCACCGGAGAGCGGGAGAAGAACCGGAGAGCGCGGAGAAGGCACCGAAGAGCGGGAGAAGAGGCCGGAGAGTCGGAAGAGACCCCCATAGTCGGTAGAAGACCCCCCGGAGCTGCCTAATAAATTACTTTAAAAAGCTGTCTAGTGTGTTTTTTTTATTGACACTTTTCCCCCAGGTGAATGGGTAGGGGTACGGTGTACCCCATACTCATTCACATAGGGTGGGGGGCCAGGATCTGAGGGCCCCCTTATTAAAGGGGGCTCCCGGATTTCGATAAGCCCCCCGCCCGCAGACACCGACAACCAAGGGCCAGGGTTGTCGGGAAGAGGCCCTTGTCCTCATCAACATGGGAGGGTGGGTGCTTTGGGGTGGGGGGCCGCAGGGCGCCCCCTGCCCCAAAGCACCCACCCTCCCATGTTGAGGGCATGCGGCCTGGTACGGTTCAGGAGGGGGGGGTTCTCGCTTGTCCCCATCCCCTTTCCTGACCGGCCGGGCTGCGTGCTCGGATAAGGGTCTGGTGTGGATTTTGGGGGGACCCCCACGTCGTTTTTTCGGCGTAGGGGTTCCCCTTTAAATCCATACCAGACCCAAGGGCCTGGTATGCTCTTGGAGGGGGGAACCCATGCCGTTTTTTTATTTAAAATTTGGCGTGGAGTTCCCCCTTAAGATCAGCAGAGCACAAGTCGCATGCCAACGTCGGATCATGCAAGACGGCGTTCCAACTTTGATCCGACTTCAATGATATTCAATGGAGTGAAGTAGGATCAAAGTCAGACCAAAGTAGTACAGGGAGCATTTTCAAAGTCGGTCCGACATGTGTCGGACCAGTTAAGACGGCTCCCATAGGGAAACATTGATTTTCACACGTCATGCGACATGAGCTCCCAATGTCGGAGCGTTTGTCGGACCAGTGTGAACCCGGCCTGCTCATAGACTCATATGGAGCTTCTGATCAGGTCCACCTGAGAAACTGACAGGAAGACCTGATTAGAATGCTTGTGTGAAAAGCGCCCAAGCTCAGTTCACACTTGTGTGGGTGGAAGCCACTGCGGGACCCACGCTTCATCCTGCAGCTGCAACCACCCGCACACAAAATGGAGCACCCGCAGGTGGGTGCCATTAGTTCTAATGGCATGCTGTCCACACTGGAAATTGCACCCGCACTGGGGACCGCACTGTAGGACTCCGCACTGCAGTTCCCATGTTGGCTGTGATTTCTAGGAAGGTGCAGGGACCTTTTTCCTGCATTTTGCAAGGCAAGGCTCGCGCAAACGCAGCCCGCACAAAACAAGAAAGTGTGAACCTAGGATAAGGAGGATGTTTTCATAGTTTCACAATATTTCTCTATGACTTCATTCATAGAACAATCCTCGAAGGTGTGTATCATAACCAGGGATGAGCTCCGGCGTGTTCGCATACTCCATGTGCAGAGCCCGCCAGGTAGTCGGCACGGCGCTGCGCTAATCACAGGCAGGGAGACATGTCCCGATCTCTGAAGTTGCCAATCGGGACATGTCTCCCTGCCTGTGATTAGCACAGCGCCGTGCCGACTTCCTGGCGGGCTCTGCACATGGAGTGTGCGAACACGCCGGAGCTCATCCCTAATCATAACGTAACCGATGATATTAACTTGTATGGAAATTCTCGAACGTCAAAGGCAAACATTCTATCTTGCTTATGATTTCTATGTTTGTTGCCACCTTTATCCGGGTCATTCTTTGTTTCTGATCATGCACGTTTTTCTGTAGTTCGTTATTTTCGCATGATTACTGTACACATTGAATGAAAATTGGACTTTGGGGGTTATTATTTATGAAAGGCAAATCCACTTTGCACTACAAGTGCAAACTACAAGTGCAAAGTGCACTTGAAAGGGCACTTGGAAGTGCAGTCGCTGGAAATCTGAGGGGTAGATCTGAAATGAGGGGAAGCTCTGCTGATTTTATTATCCAATCATGTGCAAGCTAAAACGCTGTTTTTTATTTTCCTTTCATATCTTCCTCGGATCTATAGCAAGTGCACTTTCAGTGCAATTTCAAGTGCACTTTGCACTTGCAGTTTGCACTTGTAGTGCAAAGTGGATTTGCCTTTCGTATTTTTTTGTGTTCATATACAATAACAATTTTAGAGCTTGCACCTTAGTTTTTTTTTTTTTTGTCCAAACATTTGGGATCGGCTGTTGAAAGCACTATACTAACGATCGTTTCTCTTACAGAGTTTTTCTTCTAATTTTTTTTATAGTGTGTACTGAGCTTTAGCCTGTGAAAAAATTGCAAAACGTATAAAAAATAACACTAAATTTAAGTGCTGCAAATCGCAAAACATAAATATTTAACAGATTTGTTAATGCATACATTTTTAGTGACATGAATTCCTTTGAGATAAATACTGCATGAGTTATTTTAAGGCAAAAATGAATACAGTATTTTTCTCTTAGCCCAGGTTCACACTTGTGCGATGTCAGACATTGCACGTGATCATAGGCGTGCGCACAGGGTGTGCCAGGTGTGCCCAGGCACACCCTAATCACCCTGTGCAGAACAGATTCCCCCCTACTCACCTGGCTCCCCCTCCTTCCCCCCCCCACAGCACTGCTCTCCCACCGGTTGTTGCTGTGGATGTTTTAGGATGAGTGGGGGAAGGGGCCAGTAAATATTCCATTTACCAGCCCCTTCCCTTTCTGAATGAACATTGTGAGTGATCGGTAGAGTGTGTTTGAGCTTTGGGGTGCACACCCTAATGCCAATGGCTGCGCACACCTATGCACGTGATTCACACCTGCCCTGCGCTGCCGATCACATGCGGTGTCTGTGCAGTGCGAGTTCAGCCATACAGTTGAATAGCTGAACTCGCATTGGATTTGTATAAAAAAAAAAAAAAAGTGCAGGGACCTTTTTTTCTCCGCACTGAACTGTGTTCTCACCCATGTGATCCGATTCCTGTCCAAATCCACAGTTCGTACTGCGATCTGTGAACCAATCTGGGGGTGTCATTAACATTGTATTGACACCCGCAGCAGTTCGCAGAGGGCAGTGTGAACTGCCTGCGGGAGAGATGTGATGCGGGAACCGGCGCTGGAATCGCACTGGTTCCCGCATCACTACAGTGTGAACCTAGGCTTGTGGCTCATTTACAGCTGCTTTGCTCTTTGAAGCATGATCCAAGATTTTGCATCATTCTTTAGAGAGCAATAGACAGGCATTGTATTGCCTCCTTACCACCTGTTTTAACCTCCTAAATACTGGACAACTGCACACACAGCCCCAATTACTGAGCGCAACAGGAGGTATCATTTCTGCAAAGTATGATGGCAGCATCATGCGTACGCCCCCTGCTGCTAGGTCTGCAGCAACAAAAGTGCGAGTGGTTGAAGGGCAGTAAAAACACAGCTCAGCCACTGGGTTTTAACCCCCCTCCCCCATCGCAAGTGTATATGAGCCCCTAAGTGAATTGACCCCAATGTAACTGATTACACTAGAAGAGAGTGAGAGAGGAAAAATAAATGTTACTTTAGGACTAAAAGTGTTGAATCTATGCATGAAAATTAGCTCTGCCGCCATGTGCGATATTACAAGCATGCTCTCTGCTGTGAGATTAACACCATGCTGTGCAAAAATGCAGAGCATTTCAGACAGAATGTAAACTATGGGCTAAGCATGACTTTCAAAGATATGCTGTAAAAATACCTCAGAATGTTCCTTACGCAACACACATTTTTAACGACATTGTGGGCCCTCTAACTGCCATGCTCTGTTCAAACAGAATTCCAAGAGAGCTCCAAAAATCTGTATTTACAATATATTGTTCAAAATATGTCTACTGCCTTGTACAAATACTAAAGAATATATACAGCTGAAGTTTAGGTATGGCAATTTTTACATAGCTACATTGGTCCAAGATGGATGTAAGTATGTGTAAATAGATACAATTAGCACAACTTCCACTTTTTATGAATATGATACCAATATATATATATATATATATATATATATAAGCATTTGACACTGTGTTCCGCCTATCACGGAGGTCCTCTCTTCCTCGGACTCAGTTTCCCAGCAGACACTGTGTTCAGTGTTCCGCCAATCACGGACATTCTTTCATCCTCGGACAAGAGGACGTCCGTGATTGGCGGAACACTGAACACAGTTTCTGCTGGGAAACTGTCCGAGGATGAGAGGACCTTCGTGATAGGCGGAACACAGTGTCAAATGCCTATCACGGAACGGAACGCCAGGAGGAAGCCGCGACTTTTAAAAAAATGGACGCCTGTCAAGAATTCAGGTACTCGGGCACAGTGAGACTGCAATGGGCACAGTGAGGTATGGCACAGTGAGGTTGCAATGGGCACAGTTAGGTATGGCACACTGAGGTATGGCACAGTGAGGTTGCAATGGGCACAGTGAGGTAGGGGGGGTATTTTCAGCCCTAAAAAAAGGGCTGAAAAACTCGGCTTATACTCGAGTATATACGGTAAGTGTATTTTAGAAGAGGGGTCTTTTAGTAAAGTGTTGAAATGAAGAGCACTCTGCAATTGCCTTTTTATTACATGTGATTCGCTTATGGTATACCGTAAAACCTTGGATTGTGAGCATTATTCGTTCCAGAAACATGCTTGTAATCCAAAGCACTAGTATATCAAAGCAAATTTCCCCATAAAAAATAATGGAAACTCAAATGATTCGTTCCACAACAATTTATTCATAAGTCCTTCAGTTTAGGCTCCATGTACACAGAAGCTCAAAAACGGTCGTTTTTAAAGCAGCAGAAAAAGCTAGCTTTTATCAGCGTTTTTTTTTACTAGCTTTTATTAGCGTTTTTCAGTGTAGCTTTTTTTTTCTTT
Organism: Rana muscosa; assembly: GCA_029206835.1. Classification (NCBI taxonomy): domain Eukaryota; kingdom Metazoa; phylum Chordata; class Amphibia; order Anura; family Ranidae; genus Rana; species Rana muscosa. Next base: position 635,735,312 of record CM055116.1, read on the forward strand.
TTTTCTTTTCTTTAATTTTCTTTTTTTTTCAATGTACCAAAAAACGCTAAAAAACGCTCGCGGCCAGCGTTCTTGAGCGTTTATGAGCGTTTTTTGGCGTTTTGCGTTTTTTTCTCGAGTAAAACGGCACTTTGAACGCAAATTTCTTGCATTCAGAAAAAAGCCCATTAACTCCACTGCTCATTAAGGCTCCATGTACACAGAAGCTCAAAAACGGCCGTTTTTAAAGCAGCAGAAAAAGCTAGCTTTTAGCAGCGTTTTTTTTACTAGCTTTTATTAGCGTTTTTCAGTGTAGCTTTTTTTAGCTTTAAAAAAAAAAAAAAAAAAAAAAAAAAATTTCAATGGACCAAAAAACGCTCGCGGCCAGCGTTTTTGAGCGTTTTTGAGCGTTTATGAGCGTTTATGAGCGTTTTGCGGCGTTTTGCGTTTTTTTCTGCCGAAAAACGGCACTTTGAACGCAAATTTCCTGCGTTTAGAAAAAAGCCCATTAACTCCACTGCTCATTAAAGCTAAAAAACGTTATGTGTACATGAACACATAGGCTAACATAGAGTGCAGTTAATGGGCTTTTAAAAAAACCGCCAAAACGCCCATTAACTGCAGTTTATCAGCTTCTGTGTACATGGAGCCTACAGCTGTGGCCATAATAAAATCACTCTCAAAGGTCAGTGACATGAGGCGTTGAATGACGTCTTTAGTGTCCTTCAAATAAGATGGTGTGGTCTTAACAGAGGGTTGTAGAAAGAAATCTATATATCTACCTATCCTCGACGTAATGGAATCTATCCCACTGATAATGGGACGCCCAGGAGGATGGAGGGGATTTTTGTGAATTTTAGGTAGATAGTATATAATTGGAATCCTGGGGGCCAGAGGGACAAGAAACGACTTCTCTTTAGAATTTAGAATTTAGAATTTTTGAATCAAAACCTCTAGTGATGAGATTAGTCAACTTTTTCTTATATTGATGGGTGGGATTGTTAAATATCTCTTCGTAGGTATCTTGATCGCTCAAGATGTTATACATTTCTTGCATATAGCTTGCTTTATCTAACAAAACTATGCCTCCGCCTTTGTCTGCGGGGCGTATAATAAGATCTTTATTATCGCATAGGGTTTTAAGGCCCTGACTCGGCAAAGGATTGTTAGAAATCTTTTTAATAGGTAGTTTGGCCAGATCCTGAAGAACAAGATCTCTAAACATATTAAGAGCTGGAGCAAGCTTGTTAGGAGGGTTGAAAAGCGAAGGATTTGCCAACCCTGAATGGACAGTACCTGACGTGGCTGCCCTAGCTATATTTCTAGTGGGATTTGAAGTGATGTAGCGTTGAATATTAATTTTTCTAACATACTTTTGTATATCCACGAAAGTATTAAATTTATTAAGTTTTCATGGAGGGGCGAATTTAAGGCCCTTGTCTAGAACCACCTTTTCTTCATGAGACAATGTAACACTGCTTAAGTTAAACACACTTTTCTTTCCTCCTTTGTTTCCTCCTCCCTCCTCTGGTCCCTCTCTTGTTTCGGGACCCCTTTTTCTTCTTGGGGGGTCCTCCCGAAAACCCTGAGAGGGATGAGGATTGGGATATGAAGATCGATCGAACTCAGCATTGGGATATGGATGTACTCTATCATCATATTGGTCCTGAAGAGGAAAGTATCTATTATAAGTAGATGTAGCTGGGTATCCATGATGGGAGGGATGAGAGTTGTCATAAAAGTTGGATGGTGAACCCCTTTGGTACGACTTCTCTCTCTCATAATGCTGTTGATTGTAATCATAGTTAGAATGATTGCCTCTATGATTCCCCCCACCTCTCCTATTGGAACTGTGTCCCCTCCCCCTTTGAGAATTCTTAGGGGTATGGGTATTTTGGGGTACAACCCCTTGTGTACGATCACCAGGTTGTTGGTTCCTATTCATAGAAGGGGCTTGGGTCCCGTCCAGCGCAGCTTAGCTAATGTAGATACCCTTATGTTTGAACTAGAGGCTTGGTCAACACTGTCATACAGGTGACCTCTAGCCTCCTTCAATTTTAATCAATAAATATAGCGTTTGAAATGTAATATGTATAGTCAAAATACATACTATTGTGTGTGCCATTTGGCCATCCAGGATAAAAAATCAAAACCGGAAGTGAGGTATTGGCGGTTCACTTCCGGGATCAGGGAGGTCAAGTTGTCCATTTAATTGCGATGTGTGTGGGACAAAGTCCTTACCCCAGATGATGACTATTTAGTCGAAACTAGTCGGGTGGACCTGTCCGTATACATCGCTCCTGTACCTGCATTCATGCTTTTTAAACCATCTTAAATGTGAGTGTTCCACTGTTATGTTTTGCCATTAAACCCTTTCCAAACGGTATCATGCTATGTGGATTTTTTTCTATCTTTACACATATGCTTTTTGGATACCGAGCTCTTATATGCATTGGTGATTTGCGTGTTGGATACCCTGTCTGATTGAAGTTGATCAACTGCTTTGACTCCTGACCACCCTCCAACTCAAGACCATCCATACTGGGTTCCATTAACCCTTAAGCTTTCTCCGATTTGGGTGGCGTATGCCTCTCCAAATCCGAGATTTCTGGTAAGCCTCCTTCAACTTAGCCTTGGTGGTGGTTTTCACATCAGTCCTATACACTGAATATTCTGTATCGCAAGCTCACACCTTGATTGAACACGTTTCTTTCGGACTGAACTTCACTATTTGGACACTGTATTGATTTTCGTCTGATGGACTTTGTTTTATTTGATTATAATTCCTATTTTGTTATATAATATGGGTCATCATATTATTGTTTGATTACTCTAATAGTAGAGACACTCAGCACGCATGATACTTTTGGGTGTTACACGTGTTCACTATATATGATTACCATATGTTTATGAAGAATACGTATCGGCCTAAACTGAGGAAGAAATTTTTTTTTATATATTTTTGGGGGATATTTATTATAGCAAAAAGTAAAAAATATTGCATTTTTTTCCAAATTGTCGCTCTATTTTTGTTTACAGCGCAAAAAAATAAAAACCGCAGAGGTGATCAAATACCACCAAAAGAAAGCTCTATTTGTGGGAGAAAAAGGACGTCAATTTTGTTTGGGAGCCATGTCGCACAACCGCGCAATTCTCAGTTAAAGCGACGCAGTGCCGAATCTCAAAAAAGGGCCTGGTCCTTTAGCTGCAAAATGGTCCGGGGCTTAAGTGGTTAAGGAAAAAAGAGGCTCCTCTAAGTGTAGTAATATGTTGCTAAATGTTGTACCTTCATTAAATGTAACCATATTGCTACACTTAGAGGCTCCTCTCTTCTCTTTTATACCCAGTTGTGACATGACGCTACTTGTATATCAAGACATCGTTTGTATATCAAGTCAAAATGTATTAAAACATTTTGCTTGTCTTGCAAAACGCTCTCAAACCAAGTTACTCTCAAACCAAGGTTTTACTGTATAAGCAAAAAGAGTGCCAAGTCCCAGGAGAGAGGAGAGGTGACCATCCCAGGGGGATTAGCAGGAGCTGTAATGATAAGCCTGTAGTTTTTTATATGAGGTGAGCAGGTTTTTCACCTGGTGGTGGTGGTGCACTCAATATTGGAGACAGAATAATCGATTGAAGACCACTGTTAGTGGAGAAGCATGGTTTTTTCACAGACTATTATTATATATACAATGTAAGTATGTATTTATCCTACCTGTGGGATCCCCATAGAAGCTGGAAATCACTGTAGTAGGTACCTCTATTACAGTGGTCTCCACTAGCTTCAGGGCTCTTAGGTGTACGTTTAATAAACCATGATAAGCGGAGATCACGATGATCACCGCTTATCACAGAGCATTTCTGTTTTAATATACTGAGATGAGTACTGGAGAACTATTCTCCTCCTCTCATCTCAGTGCACAGAACGGCTGCATTCACTGTAACAAAAATGGCCCATTTAATATCCAGTGATGCCACTTTATCACTGTGCTTCTCCTTCAAGTTCTCCTTTCTTGCTTCTCCAGCCCAGAGGCGGAGATAGCAGGAAGAAAGAGGAGATCTCGGCCAGTGAATAGCTTCTTCCTTCATCCATCTGCCTGCATGGTCAAAAGTGAAAGTAAAATCTTTCTCTACTTCAGTTAAAAATACATCAAAAGCAGGTTAGAATTACATTAACTATCAGTGCTGATCCTGACCTCCCTGGGGCCCTAAGCAAAATTCTGCAAAGGGGCCCTCTACCTGACCCGTGAATAATGGGCGTTGTTTAAGCGTAATATTGGGTGTGGCTTAAAGGGGCGTGACTCAAAGGGTGTGGTTAGAGTCTGAGATGAACGAGGGATGGAGGCAGAAACAAAGGAAGAGAGAGAGGGAGAGAGAGGAAGTAAAAAAAGAGGGATGGAGGGACAGCAGGCCCAGATCCTACACCGCAATAGAAATATGAGTATTCCAGAAAGTTTAACAATCAGCAGATCAAGTTTCTCCAAACACCTGGTGTTAGCAATTCAATCAACCCGGCACCATGGTTGTTATGGTGTCAGGGTGATTAAAGCGCATTATTTATATTATTACATTGTAATATAAAATCATTCAACTCACCATAATGCCGAATCAGTGGGAGCCCTGATGTCACTGTCCCCAGCCAGCGGAGTGACTCCTTACATCTCAGGTGACCCCAGCCAGCGGAGTGCCTCCTTACATTTCAGGTGTCCCCAGCCAGTGGAGTGCCTCCTTACATCTCAGCAGTCCCCAGCGGAGTGCCTCCTTACATTTCAGGTGTCCCCAGCGGAGTGCCTCCTTACATTTCAGGTGTCCCCAGCGGAGTGCCTCCTTACATCTCAGGTGTCCCCAGCCAGCAGGGTGCTTCCTTACATCACAGGTGTCCCCAGCCAGCAGAGTGCTTCCTTACATCTCAGGTGTCCCCAGCAAGCGGAGTGCTTCCTTACATCTCAGGTGTCCCCAGCCAGCAGAGTGCTTCCTTACATCTCAGGTGTCCCCAGCAGAGTGCTTCCTTACATCTCAGGTGTCCCCAGCCATCAGAGTGCTTCCTTACATCTCAGGTGTCCCCAGCCAGCGGAGTGCTTCCTTACATCTCAGGTGTCCCCAGCCAGCGGAGTGCTTCCTTACATCTCAGGTGTCCCCAGCCAGCAGAGTGCTTCCTTACATCTCAGGTGTCCCCAGCCAGCGGAGTGCTTCCTTACATCTCAGGTGTCCCCAGCGGAGTGCTTCCTTACATCCCAGGTGTCCCCAGCGGAGTGCTTCCTTACATCTCAGGTGTCCCCAGCCAGCAGGGTGCTTCCTTACATCTCAGGTGTCCCCAGCCAGCGGATTGCTTCCTTATATCTCAGGTGTCCCCAGCCGAGTGCTTCCTTACATCTCAGGTGTCCCCAGCCAGTGGAGTGCTTCCTTACATCTCAGGTGTCCCCAGCTAGCAGGGTGCTTCCTTACATCTCAGGTGTCCCCAGCCAGCAGGGTGCTTCCTTACATCTCAGGTGTCCCCAGCCAGCGGAGTGCTTCCTTACATCTTAGGTGTCCCCAGCCAGCGGAGTACTTCCTTACATCTTAGGTGTCCCAAGCCAGCAGGTTGCTTCCTTACATCTCAGGTGTCCCCAGCCAGCGAAGTGCTTCCTTACATCTCAGGTGTCCTCAGCCAGCGGAGTGCTTCCTCACATTTCAGGTGCCCCCCCCCCCTTTGAGCCATTCTATAGCTCAGCAGCGGCGAGAGGAGAGGGGGAACAAATTAGAGGCAGAGCCGGCCAGCTACAGTGACCTGCGGCACTGCCCACCCCTTTCCCCCACAGGTCACAGTCTCAGATGACAGACAGACCGGGGACGGGGTGGGTATTTCTATTTCGGCAGGATCCCTCCCTTCTCATCCTGGTCTTCGGGAAAATGGCGGCCGGCGGAGATATTATCTCCGCCGGCCGCGGACCTCTAGCGGCGGCGGGGCCCCCGAGTATTACTCTGGGCCCTACGCAGCTTGCGTAGTCCGTGTATAGGGCGGATCGGCCCTGTTAACTATACAATTACACACACACATATATATATATATATATATATCTCTATCTGTGTGTGTATTTATTTATATCTGTAGTGTGTGAGTGTGTATATGTGTATATATATATATATATATATATATATATATATATATATATACACACACACACAGATATACATATATAAAACAAAAATTATATATATATATATATATACACACATATATATGTAGCGGGGTGTTCCCCTTTAATGCAGAGAGACAAGAAGTTCTAGGGGAGAGGTGAGTCAGGAGGAAGTAGAGAAAAGACATTGCTGGAGTGAGAGCAGAGGAGAGAGAGAGACTACATCACCCAGAACCACATTCTTCATATGTTCCCACCGCAGAGACTCATGGGAGGGGTTATAAAAGGAGGAGGCGAAGCTGGGCTCGGCCTCTTTGGGACACGAGACTTCACAGCCTGATCCTCCTGTGCGGATGTGTCGGAGTGCAAGGCCTGAAGCCTGAGGCCTTGCTCAGCACCAAAGAGCCTTCCACCCCTCTGCGAGCCTGGGTGGCATCTGACTTCGCTCAGCTACAGCCTTGTTGGATCGGGGACCCGATCGCTGGAGAGACCGAGTCCGTGTGACACAGCCGGTGGAAGTTTCCCAGACTGGATCCGTAGTCCGGCGGGTGAGAGGGCATATGCCCAGAACGAGATACCGTTAATGCATATAGGCCAATAGACTGCTGTGGCCCCCTCTAGTTGTTCCTGATACCCTTAGTGAAGAAGAGCCATACCATAGCTGAACTTGTAGTCGGGATAGCCAAGTTCCTGCCCATCTCTACCTACCTCACTGGATTACAAAGTTGTATTTTGTTAATGTGCACCACCGTTAAAGACCTGCCGGTGAAGAAAAAGGACTAAGTTATAGACCTCAAAAACCAGGCATGGTGGGGTTACTAATGTGTTTTGGGTTATTGCGCCATAGGACATTTAGCTAACGGTCGCCCGTGTGGCGCACTTGTTGCATGTCAGTTCTTTAGTGTGTTAGCATTGCAGGGCTCTGCATTACCAATGATTGAATGTAAACTGTGATCAATGTTATTATCTTTCTTACTAAGAGCTTAAGTAAAACCTTATACCCTTTTTTTCTTTAGTATTGTCTCAATGCTCACTTATTCATAAGGTATAAGATAGATAGTTTACTTTTAGTACTAGCTGTGCCAGCAGAGGGTAGAGCATATTGCCGGGGGTTGGCGGAGCTGTCATCAGGGCCCAAACTAAATCTGCGGCCTTCTTAGTTGGAGGTATCGCTACACGTGGGGGTTCTCGTCCGGGATCCTGATACAGCAAGCGAACACGCCAAAAGACCGGCATGGACCCGCTAGAAGTAGGACAGTGGTACACAATGGCTGGCGCAGATCCGGCCGCGGCGGCAGTTATTGAACTCCCGGGGATCTGGCAAAGAGATGCGATAAAGCAGTTAACCTCCCTGGCGGTATGATTCTTTCTGGAATTATGTACCAAAAGCGGTACAATTATTTTGCATGAAAATTTGGTGATATGTATTATAGGCCTGCGATTCTTAGTAATTACTTACTTAAACCTGACCAAACCAGAGTCTAGTAAACATCCCGGGTATGATAAATATGAAACACAAAATTATAAATTATAATATAATAAATAACTATAAATAATTATAAAAAATAGTAATCTAATTATAATAAAAATTATTCAATAATGTAATCAAATCAAAAACACTGAAATTTGCTCAGTTGCAGAATTGTCGCTGTCATTAGATTTAGTGTTTGTTGACGAATTTCCCCACAAATCGCTATCGCTCAATTCTGCGAGTGATTCTAATTTATTATCGCTGCTTTGTAGCTGGTCTAAAACCACTTTTGACATAAAGGGACACTTTTTAGTTGCTATGGACAATCCCCAGTTTACAGGCAGAAAGAACGATTTTTATTATATAAAAGTGCATGCAGGACACTGGGCAGACCACTAGGGACAAAGGGGGTGTGTAATTATTACATACAGTACTGTAATCTGCAAGATTACAGTATACTGTATGTATACTATGTGTTTACCTTTTTGAATTTGCCGCCCAGTTCCGCTCCCTTGCGCCGCTGCGGCTCGCACGGAACGGAACTAGGAAGTCAGATGGGGTCGAAAGTGCCGACACTCGCCGGAGATCTCGCTGGCGATCACAGCAGAGGACATCATCGCTGGATCGCCAGGAGAAGGTAAGGAAACTCCGCTGCGAGCTCTGCAATGTCTACCCCGAGCGTGACTCGGGGTTACCGATCCTAGCATAAAAAAACAACCCCGAGTCACGCTCGGGATTACCGCTAGGGAGGTTAATGACATCCCTCTCACCATGCCAGAAATCATGGGTGATGGATGTGAGACCACATGCTTCGTGTACATACGCATTAATAGAGTGGAAAGACGAAATTCCAGAGCATTTTAAAAGCCAGAGCATACAAGCTATGGATGGGCAGATCTACCATCTGACACATGTGCTGCCACATAAGGGAGATCGGTTCCAAATAAGAAAGTCATCATCTCCACAGATACCTCCCCCACCATCCCCTAAGGCACAAGAGCAGGAGGATACAGAGAGTCCCAGATCATCACCGGCCACCCTCAGCACAGAACTATGCGCTGTACTGGGAGAGATTGTGGCCCAGTGCAAGAAGAATCCCACAGATTACCCAATGTCGGGGTACAGAAAGCTCCAGATATTCTCAGGGAGAAAACCTGTGCCCTCAGGGGAAGAAGGATTTGAGGAGTGGCTAGATGGCATCACTCAGGCCTTAGAGGAATGGGAAGTTCCAGAACGCAGCAAGAAACAGCGAATTGCTGAAAGTTTGAAGGGGCCTGCTCTGGATGCCATACGCAACCTGAAGATGAGCAGGAAAGACTGTACTGCACAGGACTACTTGGACATCTTGAAGAATGTGTTCGGTGGGACAGAAAAAGTTACCGAGCTCACCTATCAGCTGGAGCACTGCTACCAGAAAACAGGAGAGAAACTGTCAGAATATATGGGACGTCTAGATAAGATCCTGCATAGAATTATTCTGAAGAAGGGGATCGACCCAGGGAAGGTAGACGAGGCCCGGGCTCAGCAGGTATTGAGGGGAGCTCAGCCCCTGGATCCTATTGCATTGGCGCTGCGCACCCGACAGGACGGGAAGAACCTGGAATACCCCGACCTCATTCGAATGGTCAGAGAGGAAGAGGCCATGTGGGAGGAGAAAAAGAGGGAACAGTCAGTCGAGCAAACCAAACCTCTGGTGGTGATGGTCAGCCCGGCCATGACCCCCGAAAGAGATGCAGAAATGGACACCCTGAAATCGCAGATGTCCCAAGTGTTGGAGATACTGACCTCTTTGATGGAGAAAGATCAAAGGAAACCAGAAAAGAAAAGTCCAAGAAAGGAGTTGTTCCCGAATACCTCAGTGCCCGCTTCTCTACAGGATCGTGAAGAAGAGGTGATTTGTTACAACTGCGGAGGGATTGGTCATTTTGCAAACATATGTTCCAGTCCCAGGAAGAAAAAAATAAATAACCGCCAGCCGGCGGAAAACTTCAGAGGGCCCCGGTGAAGGAGTCAACCGGGTGCCCATCATTTTCAGTGAGCTCCAAACTGAATGAAAAACAGAAGAAGAGAGAAAATAGAACACCTCAGAGGAAACACAACATTCTCCAACAGAGATACACCGCAGAGAAAGGGGGCAAGACCCCTCAGAAGAGACACAGCACTCCCCAGAGGGGGTGCACACCTAAGAAAAATAACAGTATCCCTCAGCGGGTTCCTACACCCATAAAGAGGAGGGAAGTCAATGCATACCAGGCTCAAGAAAGGTTCAAGTCCAAAGGGAATAGGACAAGAGAGAGTCCAAAAGGAAAAGGTCTGAAGAAGGCGACCCCTGCCGAGCCATATCCGGAGAAGCTGGTGGGCCCATCTCCTATAGTGCCCATTCAAGTGGAGGGAGTCTACACCAGGGCCCTCTTGGATACCGGGGCACAAGTGACCCTACTATACCGGGACTTCTACGATAGGCACTTGAGTCATCTGCCTATCCAGAAGATAGAAGAGCTGGAAATATGGGGAATTGGAACCCAGAGTTTCCCTTACGACGGCTATCTTCCCATCAAGATGACCTTTGACCCATCTGTGGCTGGGAAGGCCGAAGTGTTTGACACCCTGGCAGTCGTGTGCCCTAGGCCGCCTGGAGCCAACAAGAATTCCCTTATAATAGGGACGAACACGGACCTGGTCCGAAGACTCCTGACCCCTCTAGTAAAAGAAGAGGGGAAAACAGCCACCAAGATCCATCCCATGCTGAAGACGGCCTACCAACGGCTGGTCCAAAAGCAGGAGACCCCTGGAGAGGGGATAGGGAAGGTGTGGAGACTTGGAAGAGAAGGGGTAGTGTTGCAGCCCGGCAAAGTAACCTGTCTCAGAGCCACTGTGAAGCTTACTTGGGAGCAGCCTGGTCCCTTTGTCGTGCTGGAGTCAGACCCAAGGGCTGAGTCCTCAGGTCTGGAAGTGATACCGGAAGTGATTCCGCTGAAGGTCCTGAAGAAGGCCCATTGTAGAGTTCCAGTGAGTGTTAGGAACACTACCAGAGACCCCATGGAAATCCCAGCCAGAATGCTGCTAGGCCAGGTGAGCCCTGCGGCCCCTGTTGCCCTGTCAGAAGTGAAGAGGACAGGTGAAGGAGGAGATGCTTGGGAGAAGCTGTCCATGGAAAACCCGAATCTGCCAGGAGCTTGGAAGGAGAGAGCCAAGGCCCAGTTGAATAGATGGGAGAAGATCTTCTCTAAGGATGAGTTCGATGTGGGGTGTGCAAGGAGTGCCACCCATCGGATCCGCCTCCAGGAAGACAAGCCCTTCCGAGAGAGGGTCAGGCGGGTCCCCCTAGCAGATCTGGAGGATCTAAGGGAACAACTTGCAGAACTCAAGAGGACTGGTGTGATACGGGAGTCCAGAAGCCCCTATGCCTCTCCCATCGTGGTGGTCAGAAAGAAGAATGGATCATTGAGGCTCTGTATCGACTACAGGACTCTCAACAGGAGAACCATACCTGACCAATACACCACTCCGAGGATAGAGGATTACCTACAGAGCTTGTCTGGAGCTAAATGGTTCAGCGTTATGGATCTCAAGAGCGGGTACTATCAGATTCCTATGCACCCAGAAGACAGGGAGAAGACAGCCTTCATAACCCCAGTAGGGTTCTTTGAATTCAACCGGATGCCCCAAGGTCTGTCTGGAGCCCCAGCGACTTTCCAACGTCTCATGGAGAAGACTGTAGGAGACATGAACCTTATTGAAGTCCTTGTATACCTGGACGATGTCATTGTCTTTGGGAGAACCTTGGAAGAACACGAAAGGAGGCTGGAAAAAGTGTTGAGAAGACTCAGTGAGGAAGGACTCAAGCTTTCGCCTGAGAAGTGTCGGTTCTATCAGTCTTCTGTGAACTATCTGGGGCACATAGTGTCTGAAGAAGGGGTTGCCACAGACCCTGAGAAATTGGAGGCAGTTACCTCCTGGCCACGGCCAACCACAGTAACAGAACTCAGATCCTTCTTGGGGTTCTGCTCCTATTACAGGAGGTTTGTGGAAGGATTCGCCCGAATTGCCAGGCCATTGAATGAACTACTCAAGACCGAGGGGGAAGAGGACGACTCAGGGCCCAGGAAGCCGGGAGAGTCAGTCAGAGATCAGTGGAACCAGAAGTGTGAAGAGGCCTTCCAGGCATTAAAGGAGAGCCTAACCACTGCCCCAGTCTTGGCCTATGCAGACCCAACCAAGCCCTATGAACTACATGTAGATGCTAGTCATGACGGTCTGGGAGGAGTACTTTATCAAGAACACGAAGGGCAACAACGGCCTGTTGCCTATGTGAGCCGGAGCCTGACCCCCCCTGAGAAGAACTACCCCACTCACAAGCTGGAGTTCCTGGTCCTTAAGTGGGCGGTAGTAGACAAGCTCAAAGACTACCTGTATGGGGCGGAGTTCACTGTGAAGACCGACAACAACCCCCTTACCTACCTTTTCACCACGGCCAAGCTGGATGCCACTGGACACAGGTGGCTGGCCGCACTTTCTGGATTCAACTTCAGCCTAAAGTATAGGCCAGGGACTGGGAATCGAGATGCAGACGCTCTGTCCAGGAGATCTCATTCTCTCACCAGTGACGTCGAAGATTGGACCCAAGTGGCACCGGACGGGGTGCGGGCCCTTTGTCAAGGAGCTGAATTCCAAGCTTGAGGAGGTTCCAGAGCAGAGTAAATAGGAGTTACCATTTTGGGAGTCCCCAAACACTACTGTGGAGTAGCTCAACTGGGAGAGGACAACCTGCCAAGACTGTCCAAGAAGGAGTTGAGGTGTGACCAATTGGAAGACCCCATGGGGAGATTGGTCCTGGAGGCCCTGGAGAATCAGGATCCAAACAGACTCATGCGTCAACCTTCAAAAGAAGCTCGCCTGCTGAGGAAAGAGTGGGACAGGTTGCAGTTACATCAGGGAGTGGTCTACCGAAGGGGCCCCTCTGATGACTCAGAAGATAAGTGGCAACTGTTCCTCCCAGAGAAATATCGAGAGACTGTTCTGATTGCCCTGCATGACAACCATGGCCACCTAGGGGCTGAAAGGACCTTTCAACTTGTCAGAAGTCGGTTCTATTGGCCCTGCATGAGGGCAGAGATAGAAGAGTACTGCCACTCATGTGCACGGTGCATCCAGAGGAAGACTTTACCCCATCAAGCTGCCCCAATGGGCCATCTACAGAGTCAAGGCCCAATGGATCTGGTATGCATTGATTTTCTCTGCCTCGAACCCGACCTGAGTGGACTAGGAAATGTTCTGGTGATAACCGACCATTTCACCAGGTATGCCCAGGCTTTCCCCACCAAAGACCAGAAGGCCTCCACCGTAGCCAAGGTACTTATGGAGAAGTACTTTGTCCATTATGGGCTGCCACAGCGACTCCATTCAGATCAAGGGAGGGACTTTGAGAGTAAGCTGATCCGGAAGCTCCTGGATTCTTTGGGAATCAAGAAGACTCGAACTACACCTTACCATCCACAGGGAGATGCTCAGCCGGAAAGGTTTAACCGAACCTTGCTCAACATGTTGGGGACTCTGGAAAGCGAGAAAAAGCAACATTGGAGCCAACACATAGCAGCCATAGTACATGCTTACAACTGCACCATCAGTGATGCTACAGGCTACTCCCCATATCGACTCATGTTTGGGAGAGAAGCGAGACTACCGGTGGACTTGGCCTTTGGCACCTCTCTGGACCATTCCTCAGCCACATCCCACAAAGGATATGTGGACAGGCTCAGACACAGCCTGAAAGTAGCCCATGAACATGCTCAAGCGGCCTCAGATCAAAGGGGAGCTCGAAATAAAAGAAACTTCGTCTTGAAGGTTCGGGTACAAGACCTACAGCCCGGGGATCGAGTACTGTTACGCAATCTGGGGGTCCCTGGAAAGCACAAACTTGCAGACAGATGGAGATCTGAACCCTATGTCATCTGCAGGAAGTTGCCAGGCCTACCTGTCTATACGTTTGAAGCCTGAAGGAAAGGTAGGCCCACTGAAGACGTGGCATCGAAACCACCTTCTCCCACTTGCTGAGGCAGTTAGAATACCTCCCGTGGGAGACTCCCCTGAACCGGCCTCTATCCTGGATACTCCTAGGCCGAACACTCGGTCGCAGACCTCCCGAGCTGAAGATGGAGAGGCCTCTCAACTTAGTGGAAGTGAGAAGGGAGAACTTGATTGGCTGTGGCCTTCCCCAACTCCAGGAACTTCTACCATAGATCTTCCAATCACTGAAGACACCACAGATGAAACACTGAACCCAGAAGCCACAGAGTTCATCCCTTCTAGTCCTTCAGCAGAATACTGGGAAGATGCCCATGATGGTTGTTCAGAGGAAGAGGAGCCTGTGGCGCCAGAGCCAGAAATCCCAAGAGAGCAAAGGGCTCCAAGAGTCATCCGGCCTCCTAAGAAGCTGACCTACCCACAAATGGGGAACAGCTCAGAAGACTCTGTAGTTACTGCTAGGAGGAATGCTGAGAATCCGGATCCCTCCACGGTCCATTTGGTGGAGGGAAACCCCAGCTCACTCTCTGGCACAGCTAGACAGGTCGCCCCCACTGAAGCGACCTGTAGACAGGACAGCTCCCCATCTTATGATGATTGGTGGGAGGCTCCTCTGTCAACCCTATGCAACCGCATTGAATCTAGAATGTTTTGCAGACCTAAAAAAAAAATGTCTTTGGGGACCAAAGATTCAAAGTGGGGGGAGTGTGTAGCGGGGTGTTCCCCTTTAATGCAGAGAGACAAGAAGTTCTAGGGGAGAGGTGAGTCAGGAGGAAGTAGAGAAAAGACATTGCTGGAGTGAGAGCAGAGGAGAGAGAGAGACTACATCACCCAGAACCACATTCTTCATATGTTCCCACCGCAGGGACTCATGGGAGGGGTTATAAAAGGAGGAGGCGAAGCTGGGCTCGGCCTCTTTGGGACACGAGACTTCACAGCCTGATCCTCCTGTGCGGATGTGTCGGAGTGCAAGGCCTGAAGCCTGAGGCCTCGCTCAGCACCAAAGAGCCTTCCACCCCTCTGCGAGCCTGGGTGGCATCTGACTTCGCTCAGCTACAGCCTTGTTGGATCGGGGACCCGATCGCTGGAGAGACCGAGTGCGTGTGACACAGCCGGTGGAAGTTTCCCGGACTGGATCCGTAGTCCGGCGGGTGAGAGGGCATATGCCCAGAACGAGATACTGTTAATGCATATAGGCCAATAGACTGCAGTGGCCCCCTCTAGTTGTTCCTGATACCCTTAGTGAAGAAGAGCCATACCATAGCTGAACTTGTAGTCGGGATAGCCAAGTTCCTGCCCATCTCTACCTACCTCACTGGATTACAAAGTTGTATTTTGTTAATGTGCACCACCGTTAAAGACCTGCCGGTGAAGAAAAAGGACTAAGTTATAGACCTCAAAAACCAGGCCTGGTGGGGTTACTAATGTGTTTTGGGTTATTGCGCCATAGGGCATTTAGCTAACGGTCGCCCGTGTGGCGCACTTGTTGCATGTCAGTTCTTTAGTGTGTTAGCATTGCAGGGCTCTGCATTACCAATGATTGAATGTAAACTGTGATCAATGTTATTATCTTTCTTACTAAGAGCTTAAGTAAAACCTTATACCCTTTTTTTTCTTTAGTATTGTCCCAATGCTCACTTATTCATAAGGTATAAGATAGATAGTTTACTTTTAGTACTAGCTGTGCCAGCAGAGGGTAGAGCATATTGCCGGGGGTTGGCGGAGCTGTCATCAGGGCCCAAACTAAATCTGCGGCCTTCTTAGTTGGAGGTATCGCTACACATATATATATATATATATATATATATACACATATATATATATATATATATATATATATATATATATATTTTATATATGTATATCTGATCTGTGTGTGTGTGTATATATATATATATATATATATATATATATATATATATACATCTCCTTCGAGTCCTTCACATTTGTGTATTACAGTGTACAACCGTGCAAAGGCAGTGTTGTGGCTACAAAAGTACAACCGATTCTGTGATTTTGACTGCTGCGCAGATGATGCATCGCAGATAACGCAAGGTGATGTGTACATGCATGACTGTAAAATTAAGAGCATCAGATGAGTCCAGTAAACACTGCATTTGCATAAGTGTATATGTTAGTACGCCTGTGTGAAAAACGCCATATATACTGTACACACACACACACACATACATACATATATAAAGATCTCTAAAAACATAACATGATAACATGGGGACATACACCACAGGCTGGACCGGGCTTATGTCAGGGCTGTGGCAGGGAGAGAGCAAGCAGGACTGGAATAGGGCAGCCATGAGGTGGGTGGTGTGCTCTGCTTTTCCTAACATTCACCTGGCATGGATTAATGGCCATCACTCCTCAGGACTCTCTGCAGGGGGCACTCTGGAGGTACTATCTGTGTGCCTCCAGAGTGCCCCCTTACTTCCCCCAGAGTGCTCCCTTACTTCCGCCCTTTACTTTCTCCAGAGTGCCCCTTTACTTTCTCCAGAGTGCCCCTTTACTTTCTCCAGAGTGCCCCTTTGTACAGTAGTACTAAGGGGCACTCTGGAGGGGAATGTAAGGGGGCACTCTGGGGGGGGATGTAAGGGAGCACTCTGGGGGGGGATGTAAGGGGGCACTCTGGAGGGGGATGTAAGGGGGCACTCTGGAGGAAGGTATAAGGGGGCACTCTGGAGGAAGGTGTAAGGGGGCACTCTGGAGGAAGGTGTAAGGGGGCACTCTGGAGGGGGATGTAAGGGGACACTCTGGAGGGGGATGTAAGGGGGCACTCTGGAGGGGGATGTAAGGGGGCACTCTGGAGGAGGATGTAAAGGGGCACTCTGGAGGACCAGAGTGCCCCGTTACATCAGCCCTTACAACCTCCAGGGTGCCCCTTAGTGCCTCCAGAGTGCCCCTTTACTTCCTCCAGAGTGCCCCCTTACATCCTTCGGAGTGCCCCACCACCAAGGTGATATAGCAGTGGCTGACAGACTATCAGGAGGTGGTATTGCACTCCTCTTCCTCCTCTCTCCACTAACTACCCCCGCCATACACTCCGCACTCCTCTCATATACATATTACCCCCCGCCATACACTCCGCACTCCTCTCATATACATACTACCCACCGCCACACATTCCGCACTCCTCTCCTGTACATATTACCCCCCGCCATACACTCCGCACTCCTCTCCTGTACATATTACCCCCCGCCATACACTCCGCACTCCTCTCCTGTACATATTACCCCTGCCATACATTCCACACTCCTCTCCTGTACATATTACCCCCCGCCATACACTCCGCACTCCTCTCCTGTACATATTACCCCCCGCCATACACTCCGCACTCCTCTCCTGTACATATTACCCCCCCGCTATACACTCCGCACTCCTCTCTCTGTACATATTACCCCCGCCATACATTCCACACTCCACTCCTGTACATATTACCCCCCGCCATACACTCCGCACTCCTCTCATATACATACTACCCACCGCCACACATTCCGCACTCCTCTCCTGTACATATTACCCCCCGCCATACACTCCGCACTCCTCTCCTGTACATATTACCCCCTGCCATACACTCCGCACTCCTCTCCTGTACATATTACCCCCCCGCTATACACTCCGCACTCCTCTCTCTGTACATATTACCCCCGCCATACATTCCACACTCCACTCCTGTACATATTACCCCCCGCCATACACTCCGCACTCCTCTCCTGTACATATTTTTTATGTAATCTTTATTTTAGAATATATATTCAAGGGACAAGCATTTAAACAATTGACAAAGTAAAAAAGCTTGCTAGATACATCAAAATGTGAGGAGCCCCTCACCGTGTACAAACAGTCAGTAAAAAGGTAAACAAGGGAGGTGTACAGTCCAGCGACCGTACCCGGGGGAATGATAATCGGCATATAATCACCGTGATATGAATTCAAACATGCATGAATCGCCCCAAATTACCCTGTCAGATACTCCGTTGACAGGAATACCACCCCACCCAGGGAGGGTAGGATTAGACTGGGTCCACAGTTACCGGGCCCAAGCCTTAAGAGTAAAAAGTCAATAAAACAAAGAACAAATAACAAAAAGGAAAAGGAAAAAGAAAACAGGGGAAATAATAACACCAGCTAGTATAAAGCAGCATTGCGAGCTTCTGTCATTTTTTTAAAGCTCTACTGTCTCCTCCGCGGCCCTCCAGCCACCCCCCCAGCCCATCTCCACTACTTTGTGGCGGCCGTGACCAGAGGGGAGCCCGGGACGCCCAGCACAGGTGGGTTTGTATAGTTTATCCAAGTAGCCCATATGGAATAGAATTGCTCATATCTATCTTTGCACTTAGCCATCCATTCCTCAGCAGCCATGATATCATTGACCAAGTTTACCCAATCTACCCGGGAAGGTACCCGGGGCGTCTTCCAATGAATCGGGATCAGCCGCCGGGCCGCGTTAAGCAGATGGGGCAGTATGGACTTACTATATAGGCTGAGGGGGATGGTGGGAAAGTGCAATAGCGATTCTAACGGAGAATCCGGAAGGTCCAGATCCAAGATTAGTTTGATCTGTGCATGGACATCTAGCCAAAATGGCTTCAGCTTGGGGCATTCCCACCAGATGTGGAGAAATGTGCCTCTGAGTCCACATCCCCGCCAGCAAGTATCTGACAGAGAGGGGTAAATCTTGGCAAGCTTGGACGGCACTCTATATCACCTAGTCAGAACCTTATAGCTATTCTCCTGCATTTTAGTGTCTACTGTGCTCGAGTGTGTTAAGCTATACATGTGATCCAGTTGAGGCTCGGTAAAAGTGCGCTGGAGGTCTCTCTCCCACTCACCAATAAATACCGGTTTCTCCTTGCTGTGCAAGGATTGTAGCAGGTCATATAGGACCGAGATGGCACGGGGAACAGCGGAGTCTGACATGCATAGGCGTTCAAAGGGAGAAGCCAAAGTGGGGGAACGAATCCCCTGGGGCAGACTAGTAATAAAATGCTGAAGTTGCCTGTAGCGCCACTCATCCATAGGGAAGGGGCCATATTGGTTCCGTAGGGTAGCCAGTGGCAATAGGCCCTGGTCCTGAACAAATCTGCTGGTCTCACCATCCGCCGCCCACGTCCGAAAAAAGGAAGGATGTTCCCCCGGAGTGAACCAGGGGAAGCCTCCCAGGGGCGCCAAAGGAGAAGTCGGGGGTGCAAGCAGCCCCTGTTTGTTCAGCCTATCCCAGATCGCCAGCGCGTGGGCAGCAAACGGGGAAACCAGCGTCGAGAGACCCCTAGCCTCCCTGGGGACCCAGGGGGCATGTGATAAGTTACGACCCGCTAGGAATTTGTCTAGAGGTACCCAGAGTTTATACCGGACATTGTGGTGCCAGTCTAGTATACGCTGTAATGCTATCGCCTCATAGTACCTGCGGATTACTGGGACCCCCATACCTCCCCTAATCTTAGGGCGCTGGATAGTGCGAAGGGCTAGCCTGGGACATTTCCCATTCCAGATATAATGTACGAACAGGCTATTGAGGGTTGAGAAGAACGTCTTGGGCAACGTGATCGGCACCATCTGTAGGAAGAACAGAATGCGGGGTAGCACGTTCATTTTAAGTACACTGACTCGGCCCAGCCACGAAAACGCAGTCCTATCCCACCGTTTCAGGTCCAACCTGACTGAGGAGAGTAGCGGAGCATAGTTACAGTCATAGAGCATCGAACAGCTCGCGGGCAAATATACCCCTAAGTATTTCAGGGAGGTTGGGCACCACGTAAATGGGAAAGCTGATTGCAGCTGTGTACGCAAACCTGCAGGGACGTTTAATGATAGGATTTCGGACTTATCGTAGTTGATTTTAAAGTTAGACAGTAGGCCAAAGTCCTTAAGCTCGGCTAGGATGTTGGGCAGTGATATCAAGGGGTTGGAGACATAAAAAAGTACATCATCCGCATATGCCGACAATTTGTGTTCCGTCGGGCCAACCGTAAAACCATTGATGTCATTGTTAAGGCGTATTTTGTTAAGCAGCGGTTCAAGGGTCAGAGCAAAATGAGAGGGGACAATGGGCATCCCTGACGTGTCCCATTTCTGATCGGGAAGGTCTCGGATAACAACCCATTCACCTTCACCCTGGCAGTCGGAGAACTATAAAGGGAGGCTATCCACGTCAGCATGTTTGAACCCAGGCCAAGCCTAGCCAGAACCGTCCGCATATACGTCCAGTCCACCCTGTCAAATGCCTTCTCGGCATCAGTTGAAAGCAAGAGACAAGGGCGGGACCCCGCCTGCGTCTCAGCCCAGTGAATCAGCTGGAGTGCTCTATTAGAGTTATCTCTGGCCTCCCTGCCCGTAATGAACCCCGTCTGGTCTGGGTGAATGACTGTCGGGAGTATCGGCGTCAGTCTGTTGGCCAGGATTTTGGCCAAAATCTTGACGTCCGAGTTCAGAAGCGAAATGGGCCTATAGCTGCCCGGTAAGGTATGGTCTTTACCCTCCTTCGGGAGGACCGTGATGTGTGCCGTCAATGCTTCTGGGGGCATTTCCGTGCCAGAAGCCAGTGCCGTGAAATAGGCACACATGGGGCCGGAGAGCGCCTCCGAATATTTCTTGTAATAGGCATTTGTGTAGCCGTCAGGGCCTGGGCTTTTCCCATTGGGTAGGTCTTTCACTACCTTCTGAATTTCCGCAGTAGTGATGGGCGAGTCCAGCTGTTTACTCACTGAGGGTCCCAGCTGCGGGAACTCGGCCTTCGTGAGGTATTGGTGAATACGGTCAACCCGTTGGGATTCCGTCACGCCAGGTAAGGTGTCAGGGAGATGGTATAAATGTGCATAAAAGTCCCGAAAGACATTCGCGATTTTTGAGGAGTGAACGAACGAAGTTCCCGTCGGGGCAGTAAGCTTGTGGACATGTCCCGAGTCGCGTTGGCTTTTAAGGGCCCTTGCCAGCAGCCTCCCGCATTTATTACCGAACTCATAATACCTGTGTGTTAAATGCCGAAGGCGTGCCTTAATTTTGGTGTCTAACAGTGCGGCCAGCTCCTGTCGCAGGGATTGTAGTTCCGACGCCAAGTCAGGGGTGAGTTTCTTTTTATGTCGTAACTCCGCTGTCTGTAATTTGGCCAAGAGGGCCTGCAGTTCTCCCTCCCTGGCCCGTTTCAGTCTCGCCCCCTGGGATATCAGCTCCCCCCGAACCACGGCCTTGTGCCCCTCCCATACAGAGCCCATGCTGACCTCACCCGGTGTGTTCTCAGTGAAATACAGGGAGATGGTGTCCAACACCCGTTTCTGAGCGACCGCATCATCCAGGATGCCATCATTCAGGCGCCAGCTCCACGTCCGTGCCTCCATTGACAGAGGACGCAGGGAGATGGAGACCGGCGCGTGATCTGATATAGTAATGGACCCTATTGAGGCGCTAGCTAGGGAGTCAAGTGAATACTGGTCCATCACAAGAAGGTCAATGCGGGTATAAACATCATGTGTTGCGGAAAAATAGCTAAAGTCTTTGTCTGTCGGGTGGAGGAGCCGCCAACAGTCTACCAAATGGTGTTCCAGCAGGGACTTTTTAAAACGCTTCAGGAAGGCAAAGGAATGAGTCGAGTGGCCTGACGACGTATCTACCAGCGGGTCAGGACTAACATTGAAGTCCCCTCCTAGGATGTGTCATGGATATGCAGTAGTGTTTGTCTGTCAGCTTACCTTCCTTCCCATGTGTTCATCTTAGAGGCCTGAGCCCTTTCACCTGGCTTCCTTTATAATCTCCTCCCAGCCAGACTCCACCCCAGGCCCTATCACAGAACACTATATTAACCTGTGCACTGCAAGCCTGCTTTGCTGATCAACGTGTTTGTTAGGCATTGTGTGTTTGGGTTCCTGCCTGCCGTGTGCTACGTCTGTCTCTCTGTTACATATTTGGCTTGTCCCCGACTATCCCTGTCTGCTCGTGACCCTTGACCTTCGGCTCGTTCTTTCGTTATCCTTGTCTGCTTGTGGCCCCTGACCTTCAGCTTGTTATTCGGTTCTCTCATATCTTGTGCTGCTGCTTCCCCTCTTTTCCCCTTATCCTACGGGGCGTGAGCTAGGAAACTCCAGGGGCCGCGACCTGGTCCCAGCCTGCAGCATAACATCCTCACCACTAGAGGCCCTGGAGAAGACCTGCTGGGTCTTAGACTCCGCGCCCTGGGGAATCTTGGCTCTAGCTTCCGTTAGGATCCCGGTTGTGCTCCTCTGGTCCCGCTTTCCACAACCACCCAGTTTCCTATCCGCAGCAGTCAGCCATAGGGTTCACTACCTTGCGGTGCACTCCTGTCCCCCTACGGTGTGCATCTGTCACCTGGCCACAGGTGACCTTGACAGTTTGATCAGCCATGAACCCGGCTGACATCCCATTACCCGTGGATGATCCGTTGCAGGGCATAGTTTGCAGACTTGAAACCCAGGAATCGAATCAGACTCAGGTGATGCGATTCCTCCAGGATCTGGCTTCTCGCTTTGAGCAGCTTCAGGCCTCCTTGGGAACCCTGAATCCGCAACCTCAAATACAACCAGCGGCTGCACCTATTGCACCAGTCGCAGCCACACACTCACTACAACTGCCAGCTCCGTCCCGTTTCTCTGGGGACTCCAAGGCTTGCAGGGGGTTCCTTAGCCAATGCACAATTCATTTTGAGCTCCAGCCCCAAAACTTCCTGTCTGATCGGGCTAAGGTAGCCTATATCATTTCCCTCCTCTCTGGTGAAGCTTTAGCCTGGGCAGCCCCTCTGTGGGAACTGAATGATCCAGTGGTTTCTAGCCTGTCTGGCTTCTTGAAACTTTTTCGGAATATCTTCGAAGAACCGGCTCGTGTCTCTTCAGCGGCCAGCGCCCTTTTACGTCTCCGCCAAGAGTCTGCTTCTGTGGGACAGTATGCCCTTCATTTCCGCATACTGTCGGCTGAGTTGAGCTGGAACAATGAGGCCTTAGTCGCAACCTTTTTGCATGGCCTGTCTGATAGAGTGAAGGATGAATTAGCAGGAAGAACCATCCCCACTGATCTGGCCGGCGTTATCTCCTTGTGTAACCAGATCGATATTCGCTTTCAGGAGAGGACCTTAGAAAAGCAACGCCAGCACTCCTTGGTTCTTAGTCAGCCTGAGCTCCCCTCTCTTCGACCCGTAGAGCATCTCCTACCAGCTGAGGAACCCATGCAGCTGGGTCGGACCAGGCTATCCCCCGAGGAACGTGCTAGGCGCAGAACTCTTGGTCTGTGTCTTTACTGTGGGGGCAAAGGTCATTTTCGTGACACTTGCTCTCTTTGTCCAGAAAAACGTTCGGGTCCACTTCATCTGGAAAGTGGAGTATTGGACCCAGAAATATCACCTTCCCCTTCTCGTCTTCTGCTTTCTGTGTTCCTTCATGTTGGTGCTTCTTTTCATTCGGTCTCAGCATATCTGGATTCCGGAGCCGCTGGTAATTTTATGGACTGGGAAATCGCATCGTCCATGAGACTTACTCTTTTGCCCCTCACCACACCATTGGTGGTCTTGGCGATTGATGGTACTGTTCTCCCAGGGGGACCTATCCGCTTCCAGACCCTCCCTGTTAAGATGTCGGTAGGGACACTCCACCAGGAGTGGATATCCTTCCTTATCTTACCCAAGGCCTCAACGCCTATAATTTTGGGTCTCCCATGGTTACAGCTCCATTCTCCTCATGTGGACTGGACTACTGGACAGATCCTGGCTTGGGGTCCCTCCTGTTCCTCGTCCTGCCTACCCAAGGTTGCCCCCTGTGAATCTGAGCCGGTCATTCATTCCAGGTTGCATAACCATTTACATTTCTCTGTCCCTAACCACCCTTGGACGCACAGCCAGGCTAGCTTGTCTACAAGTCCTGCAGTCGCTACGTCTTGCGATGCGATTCAGGTAGTCGCTACACCTGACTCAGCTATTCACTCTGCCTCTGTACTAGTTATGCCAGTCCAGCCCATGCCCAGTGAGCCTCCTACTTTTTCTTGTTCGGGACATTCTGCTTGTCCTTCAGCTATTCAGTTTGACTCCGGCGACATGTCACCTTCTAACCAACCTGACTTCAGGGTTCCACTGACATCTGCCCAGTCTGATGGTCCTGTGCAAGATGACCAGTTCCCCTTTAAGGGTCTAGGGGACCCTCCTCAGATTCCTGTTGATCCTCTTATGCCCTTGCTTATTCCTAGAGAGCCTTTGGTCCTCAATAGATCTTCTTGTCATCTCCCTACCTCGTTTTCGGTCTCTGAGGATAATCTTAAGTACGAGGTTAGACAAGTTCTGGATTCTCGGCTCTGCAGAGGCATTCTTCAGTACCTTGTGCATTGGAGAGGTTTTGGTCCTGAGGAGGCGTCTTGGATCGCTGCATCTGATGTCGCTGCACCTCATCTGTTGAGAAGGTTTCATCAGAGATTTCCCTTTAAGCCTGAGCCCAGGCGGGGGAGGGCCCATAAGAGGGAGGGTACTGTCATGGATATGCAGTAGTGTTTGTCTGTCAGCTTACCTTCCTTCCCATGTGTTCATCTTAGAGGCCTGAGCCCTTTCACCTGGCTTCCTTTATAATCTCCTCCCAGCCAGACTCCACCCCAGGCCCTATCACAGAACACTATATTAACCTGTGCACTGCAAGCCTGCTTTGCTGATCAACGTGTTTGTTAGGCATTGTGTGTTTGGGTTCCTGCCTGCCGTGTGCTACGTCTGTCTCTCTGTTACATATTTGGCTTGTCCCCGACTATCCCTGTCTGCTCGTGACCCTTGACCTTCGGCTCGTTCTTTCGTTATCCTTGTCTGCTTGTGGCCCCTGACCTTCAGCTTGTTATTCGGTTCTCTCATATCTTGTGCTGCTGCTTCCCCTCTTTTCCCCTTATCCTACGGGGCGTGAGCTAGGAAACTCCAGGGGCCGCGACCTGGTCCCAGCCTGCAGCATAACATCCTCACCACTAGAGGCCCTGGAGAAGACCTGCTGGGTCTTAGACTCCGCGCCCTGGGGAATCTTGGCTCTAGCTTCCGTTAGGATCCCGGTTGTGCTCCTCTGGTCCCGCTTTCCACAACCACCCAGTTTCCTATCCGCAGCAGTCAGCCATAGGGTTCACTACCTTGCGGTGCACTCCTGTCCCCCTACGGTGTGCATCTGTCACCTGGCCACAGGTGACCTTGACAGTTTGATCAGCCATGAACCCGGCTGACATCCCATTACCCGTGGATGATCCGTTGCAGGGCATAGTTTGCAGACTTGAAACCCAGGAATCGAATCAGACTCAGGTGATGCGATTCCTCCAGGATCTGGCTTCTCGCTTTGAGCAGCTTCAGGCCTCCTTGGGAACCCTGAATCCGCAACCTCAAATACAACCAGCGGCTGCACCTATTGCACCAGTCGCAGCCACACACTCACTACAACTGCCAGCTCCGTCCCGTTTCTCTGGGGACTCCAAGGCTTGCAGGGGGTTCCTTAGCCAATGCACAATTCATTTTGAGCTCCAGCCCCAAAACTTCCTGTCTGATCGGGCTAAGGTAGCCTATATCATTTCCCTCCTCTCTGGTGAAGCTTTAGCCTGGGCAGCCCCTCTGTGGGAACTGAATGATCCAGTGGTTTCTAGCCTGTCTGGCTTCTTGAAACTTTTTCGGAATATCTTCGAAGAACCGGCTCGTGTCTCTTCAGCGGCCAGCGCCCTTTTACGTCTCCGCCAAGAGTCTGCTTCTGTGGGACAGTATGCCCTTCATTTCCGCATACTGTCGGCTGAGTTGAGCTGGAACAATGAGGCCTTAGTCGCAACCTTTTTGCATGGCCTGTCTGATAGAGTGAAGGATGAATTAGCAGGAAGAACCATCCCCACTGATCTGGCCGGCGTTATCTCCTTGTGTAACCAGATCGATATTCGCTTTCAGGAGAGGACCTTAGAAAAGCAACGCCAGCACTCCTTGGTTCTTAGTCAGCCTGAGCTCCCCTCTCTTCGACCCGTAGAGCATCTCCTACCAGCTGAGGAACCCATGCAGCTGGGTCGGACCAGGCTATCCCCCGAGGAACGTGCTAGGCGCAGAACTCTTGGTCTGTGTCTTTACTGTGGGGGCAAAGGTCATTTTCGTGACACTTGCTCTCTTTGTCCAGAAAAACGTTCGGGTCCACTTCATCTGGAAAGTGGAGTATTGGACCCAGAAATATCACCTTCCCCTTCTCGTCTTCTGCTTTCTGTGTTCCTTCATGTTGGTGCTTCTTTTCATTCGGTCTCAGCATATCTGGATTCCGGAGCCGCTGGTAATTTTATGGACTGGGAAATCGCATCGTCCATGAGACTTACTCTTTTGCCCCTCACCACACCATTGGTGGTCTTGGCGATTGATGGTACTGTTCTCCCAGGGGGACCTATCCGCTTCCAGACCCTCCCTGTTAAGATGTCGGTAGGGACACTCCACCAGGAGTGGATATCCTTCCTTATCTTACCCAAGGCCTCAACGCCTATAATTTTGGGTCTCCCATGGTTACAGCTCCATTCTCCTCATGTGGACTGGACTACTGGACAGATCCTGGCTTGGGGTCCCTCCTGTTCCTCGTCCTGCCTACCCAAGGTTGCCCCCTGTGAATCTGAGCCGGTCATTCATTCCAGGTTGCATAACCATTTACATTTCTCTGTCCCTAACCACCCTTGGACGCACAGCCAGGCTAGCTTGTCTACAAGTCCTGCAGTCGCTACGTCTTGCGATGCGATTCAGGTAGTCGCTACACCTGACTCAGCTATTCACTCTGCCTCTGTACTAGTTATGCCAGTCCAGCCCATGCCCAGTGAGCCTCCTACTTTTTCTTGTTCGGGACATTCTGCTTGTCCTTCAGCTATTCAGTTTGACTCCGGCGACATGTCACCTTCTAACCAACCTGACTTCAGGGTTCCACTGACATCTGCCCAGTCTGATGGTCCTGTGCAAGATGACCAGTTCCCCTTTAAGGGTCTAGGGGACCCTCCTCAGATTCCTGTTGATCCTCTTATGCCCTTGCTTATTCCTAGAGAGCCTTTGGTCCTCAATAGATCTTCTTGTCATCTCCCTACCTCGTTTTCGGTCTCTGAGGATAATCTTAAGTACGAGGTTAGACAAGTTCTGGATTCTCGGCTCTGCAGAGGCATTCTTCAGTACCTTGTGCATTGGAGAGGTTTTGGTCCTGAGGAGGCGTCTTGGATCGCTGCATCTGATGTCGCTGCACCTCATCTGTTGAGAAGGTTTCATCAGAGATTTCCCTTTAAGCCTGAGCCCAGGCGGGGGAGGGCCCATAAGAGGGAGGGTACTGTCATGGATATGCAGTAGTGTTTGTCTGTCAGCTTACCTTCCTTCCCATGTGTTCATCTTAGAGGCCTGAGCCCTTTCACCTGGCTTCCTTTATAATCTCCTCCCAGCCAGACTCCACCCCAGGCCCTATCACAGAACACTATATTAACCTGTGCACTGCAAGCCTGCTTTGCTGATCAACGTGTTTGTTAGGCATTGTGTGTTTGGGTTCCTGCCTGCCGTGTGCTACGTCTGTCTCTCTGTTACATATTTGGCTTGTCCCCGACTATCCCTGTCTGCTCGTGACCCTTGACCTTCGGCTCGTTCTTTCGTTATCCTTGTCTGCTTGTGGCCCCTGACCTTCAGCTTGTTATTCGGTTCTCTCATATCTTGTGCTGCTGCTTCCCCTCTTTTCCCCTTATCCTACGGGGCGTGAGCTAGGAAACTCCAGGGGCCGCGACCTGGTCCCAGCCTGCAGCATAACATCCTCACCACTAGAGGCCCTGGAGAAGACCTGCTGGGTCTTAGACTCCGCGCCCTGGGGAATCTTGGCTCTAGCTTCCGTTAGGATCCCGGTTGTGCTCCTCTGGTCCCGCTTTCCACAACCACCCAGTTTCCTATCCGCAGCAGTCAGCCATAGGGTTCACTACCTTGCGGTGCACTCCTGTCCCCCTACGGTGTGCATCTGTCACCTGGCCACAGGTGACCTTGACAGGATGAGCTGCCCCTCCCGGAAGGTGGACAGGGACTCCAATACTGCATCTAAGAAGGTAAGCTGTTTGCTATTTGGAGCGTACACAGCTGCAAATGTGAACTTGCGGGCAAATATGGTGCCTTTGACAAATACAAATCCACCCTCTGGGTCGAGTAATTGGTCCGTCATCACAAAAGGGCAATTTTTGTGGAATCGCTATAGCCACCCCCCCGATTTGGGGCGGGGGGAGTTGCTAAGGTACCAAGAATTATATAAATGGGTCGGAAGGCGGGGGACCGAGTCAGTGCGAAAGTGCGTTTCCTGCAAAAAAAAGACGTGTGCCCCCATGCGTTTCATCTCAAGCCACAACTTACCGCGTTTCGACGGGGAGCCCAGGCCACGTACGTTGTACGACATGATTTTCATGTCAGCCATGAAGAGAGATTACCGGGTGGGGCCATCCGGCCAGCGGCAAGAGGGGAGAGAGACCCACAGCGCAGTCGAGCCCACAGCAAGGGACTCCAGGAACTCCCTGATCATATACAGTAGCCTAGAGTACAAACCAAAGTTAGAGCAGGTGTTATGGAAAAAAGGACATGAAAAACAAAGGGGAAAAAAACTCAGTGAACAAAAACACAGAAACAGGTGATAAGCCCAAAGGGCGCAACAAAGTGCATCGTCACCACCGGTCGGGAGCCTCCACCCCCTCCTCAAGCCGAGGAGACGGTGGAGGCCAGCGAGCAGAGGCATTCCCAAAAAGGGACACTTAACTCCGGGGAGTTGACCTATTGGGGGTAAGTGGCAGGGCACCAAGAGCAAGTCCGCATGGGGACCCGCATAATATTGAAAGTGTGCAGCTGCCCCTTGACCAGGGGCAGGAAAGTGATACAGCAGCTAGGGGGGAAGTCACAAAAGGAAAAGAGATCAAAAATGAACATAGACGCCTCAAGAGCCAGCAGCAGATAGTTCAGGTGTCTAGGCCTCTCCCTGCGGGGTCGGGAGGGAGGTGCTGAGCCATTGGGGCCCCGTCTGGGTCCACGGCAACGTCTCCGACGGGCTGATTGCCACGGTTCAGGTTGTGCCGGGTGATGGATATCTGACGGTGATCTCCAATCCGGGATATCGACATGAGGCAAGCCTAGGGCTTCCAGGAATCGGGGTAGGTCTTCTCTGTTCTGTAGTGTGGCCTGCCTGCCCTCTTTAGTAGCGGAGAGGCTAAACGGGAAACCCCACCGATAGGGAAGCTGAGCATCCTGTAGGGCCGCCAGCAGTGGCTTGAGGGCTCGGCGTTGCATTAACGTGCGTCTGGAGAGATCCGGAAAAAATGTCAGTTTGGCCCCATCAAAATCCACAAATCTGACCCCTCTGACCTGATTCATGATACGTTCCTTCAGCGAGTATTTGTGCAGTTTGCAGATAATGTCTCTTGGTTTCTCAGGGTCATCAGAAGGGGGCCGTAGGGCTCTGTGGGCCCGGTCAATTTCAAAATGGTCAGGTGCCTGTCGGCCAAGGATTTGCTTAAAGACCCCTTGCAGGGTGGGGATGATATCTCTGGGGCCAGTAGCTTCGGGTAGACCTCTGATTCTAATGTTAACCCTGCGGCTCCTGTTCTCAAAATCGTCCATTTGATCCAGCAAGGCCTCAAGCCTGCGATCCTGTTGTTTGCAGTGATCAGAGAGGGCCTGCAGGGTCGGGTTAGTCTCATCCCATTGCGCCTCCAGAGTCTCCACTCTATCTCCCAGATGTGCTGTGTCCGCCTGTAGGGCCTCAATGTCTTTCTTAAAAGCCATCTCCACTCTGCCTGCAAATCGTTCTAGGTCGGCCTTAGTGGGGAGGGAGAGGATGTGTGCCCGAATGTCTTTATCATCCCATGGATCTCCCTCCTGTGCAGGCTCATCCCCGCTGTTCGAGCCAGAGAGAGAGGGGGGAGAAGGCAGGGGCTGTGAGGGCAGATGCGGGGAGCCGATAGGTGAGGCAGCCCTGGCAGCGTGGGAGCCGGGCGCCATCTTGGCCATACCTTTCGTTTTGCTGCGTGTCCCAAAAAAGTTGTCCAACGATCCGGACCGGTCCCGGAGTGTCCGCTGTGGACACGGGGAGTGATTGCGCTTCGATGGCATCCGGGCTGCGGTGGTTTCTCCCCCTCTAAAGCTGCCGAATGTGCTGATTAGAGCGCGGGTCTCACGGAGCTCTGGGAAAGCACGTCCTCACTCGTGCATGCCGTGGCCACGCCCCCTCTCCTGTACATATTACTCCCCGCCATACACTCCGCACTCCTCTCCTGTACATATTACCCCCGCCATACATTCCACACTCCACTCCTGTACATATTACTCACCACCATACACTCTGCACTCCCTATTTAACATTACCACATTCTGGTATTATTTAAATTAAATTTTCTATATTTTATTTAAGTCTTTTAATTATTTTTATTTTATTTTAAACCTAACATTTGGTTCAGCTCATGGACTATTCTAATTTTATTATACAGGGGTTTCTCTTTATTTAAAATGATTTATTTTAATTTAATTTAAATATATATATATATATATATATATATATATATATATATATATATATATATTTAATTATTAATTTAATATTTTTATTGTTATGCTTTTTTTATATTATTTTGAACTACTTAATATATATATTTATTGTTTTTATATGAATGGTGCATAGCTGCATGACAAATACAGTACAATCATTTCAGAATACACCATTCACATAAATATGCACGTGTTATGCTTATGTATTAATCATTATAATGTTTTGCAGTTATGGGGTGTCTGTTTATTGGGTACGGGGATTATAACTTTATTATTAAGTTAATATGTGCAGTGTATGTGGAGTGTTTCGTGTTTCACTTTGGGGTTCTGATAATGAAATCTCCCGAGGTATCGCGAGATTACAGCAACAGAAGCCATTTGGGATTCTCAAAGCATTTGTAGATCACTTCTATTCACAGTGGGAGAAGTGATCTACACTGTATATTAAACTACCACTAGGGGGAGAACAGATATCTCTGAGAAGAACCGTGAACTCAGCAGCAGTGAAATATCACGGTATTTTAATGAGTGTAATTCAGGGAACACTCTGTATTTCCTAAATGAATGCAAAGCATTCTCTAAATGGACAAGGTGGAGAGGCGTGGCAGTGATGTCACAAGAAAACACAATTTTCTCAGAATGGTGCCCGTTCCAAGGGAGCGACCTCCTGCATTCCTAATGAGCCAGGGCAGATGATCCATACACGACCCAGAATCTAGTGGAGATCACAATAGTATTAGTATCTGCTATAGTGACTACCAGCTTCCACAGGGATCCTGCAGGTATGGCACATACATCTACAGCTCCACAGCCTCTGGTTTTTAACATTACATCTGTGTGCCTGGCTTAAAGCTGGACTATAAAGAAAATACCATTAGGGTACCCCACTGCATATTCATGAGTTGATGCTTGTTTAGTCGATGAAAATATGAAAATCATCTTCAATCTTACTGCAGATGATTGTCCTAAATCCTGCTTGGAATGTGAGTGGGCCCTTGACATTATGGCATACAATGCATGAACAGCAATGCCTATTGATTTTATATTGTACATAATGAGGTTGAAGAGAGGTGGCTGTACGACCAGGAGAAGAGTGGGTGCTTTTTGGGACAAGTCATCCATGCTAGAACCAGGGTAGAGGAAGCCTGTGGGACAGAGTGAAAAAAAATATTTCTCTCTGTTGCATGCTTCTAGACTAAATAAGCATTAGACTAAATATATAGCGAGGGAAGGAAAAAAGGAAAGAACATATTGTGGGAACATTAGGCCCCTTTCACACTAATACGACTTGTACCACGATTTTGGACGGCAAAATCGTATGACAAGTCATTCTCCAAGTTCCTGCACTACTTTTCCTGCGCAACGATTTATATAGGCATGGAGCGTGGTCACCGGGTGATGTCACCTGGTGACCCCGCCCCATAGGACATCACAGTCCCGTGGAATGATGGGACTGTGACGTCCTATGGGGCAGGGACACAGGGTGACATCACCCGGTGACCACGCCCCATGCCTATATAAGTCGTTGCGCACCGCGCACATGGCATTACAGTGGGACAGAGCGTTGAGTCAACATTGGAGAAAGAGAAGAGGGAAAAGGACGACGCAGAAGACCGGGCCAACGCTAGAAAAAGAGCTGATAGAAGATAGCGGAGGAGCCCGGCAGAAGGGAGAAAGCATCGGAGAGCGGGAGGAGAACCGGAGAGCGCGGAGAAGGCACCGGAGAGCGGGAGAAGAGGCCGGAGAGTCGGAAGAGACCCCTGAAGTCAGAAGAAGAGCCCCAGAGCTGCCTAATAAATTACTTTAAAAACCTGTCTAGTGTGTTTTTTTTACACTTTTTTTCCAGGTGACTGGGTAGTACTCTTTCACATAGGGTGGGGGGCCGGGATCTGGGGGCCCCCTTATTAAAGGGGGCTACCAGATTCCGATAAGCCCCCTGCCCACAGACCCCGACAACCAATGGCCAGGGTTGTCGGGAAGGGGCCCTTGTCCTCATCAACATGGGGGCAAGGTGCTTTGGGGTGGGGGGGGCGCAGGGGGATAAGGGTCTGGTATGGATTTTAGGGGGGACCCCACGTCGTTTTTTCGGCGGGGGTTCCCCTTAAAACCCTTACCAGACCGATGGGCCCGGTATGCCAATGAAGGGGGAAATCATGCCGTTTTCTTTTTCCAAAAAATATTGGCGTGGAGTTCCCCCTAATTATTGGGGGATCAAAGTCGCGTCCCTGCTCATTAAAGTGTTACTTCAAGTTGTGGGGCAAAGTCGGATCCACAGTCGTATGACTGTCCTGTCAAAATCGCGGTAAAATCGCACGACTTTGAAGTCGTATAAGTGTGAAAGGGGCTGGGTTCACACTACTGCGACTTCAAAATCGCGCAATTTTACCACGTTTTTGTGGCCGCGATTTTGCCGCAATTTCAGGAAATGCCTTTCTATAGAGCTGAATTCGCATCGCACATGGATCAAACTCACACAGGACCCTTTTTTTCCACAGCTTGGATTCGCAGCGCATTGATGTGAACGGCACTAATGTAAAACAATGTTATTTAAATGACTTGCAAATTTGAGCAATCACAACGGCTCAAATTCGCAATAGAATTCGCAGCAGTGTGAACCGGCCCTTTAAGAGCCCATTCACACAGGGGCAACACGACTTCCAGCACGATTTTATGAGGCAACTCAGACAGACCTGAGTATGAATCACAGCTCGACCTGGAGCTACTTACAAGGCAACTCCAAGTTGCCTGCAGGACAAGAGACATTCCAGTGGCCAATCAAACAAGAATCAGCTCTGTGGGAGGGAGGGGGGAGAGAGAGTTTTGCAGGAGAAATGTATGTTATCTTCCTGGAGAGTCGCTCCTATTAAGACAGGGAGAGGCGACTCCCATTGAAATGAATGGTTACAGGTCGCCTAGGAGTCGGATTGAAGTAGTACAGGGACCTTTTTTGAAGTCGGAGCGACTGCAGTAGTGTGCATAAGGACGGCTCCATTAACTTACATTGATTTCTTCAGCCAGTGCGACCTGAGGCGACTAGGGGCGACCTGGGGCGATTTGGAGTCGGATCCAAAGACGCCCCTGTGTGAATGGGCTCTTACTGTTTGTTTTATTTTAGGAGGAGCTCTTGTTGAACACTGTATCCAAGTTTAAATGTCGTTTTGTCAATAAGAATCAACAATAGAATGACCTTTTGATAAATATGACCTATGGCATTTAAGGTACTATGCTGCCATCTATAGTTTGTAAACAGAAATACTTCCCTCATAGAAACTGATTTTGAAAGGGCTAAATCCATGTACAAATAGCTATCAACATTTCTGAGATAAAAGGGCAGTGGCACTGCCTGAAAGATGGACTGTGCCAAGGGACAATGCCAGAAGGCACATTACAAGAGACAGAGGGACTGTCAAGGTCAAGAACCCCTTTTCCCGCAATCTCCTGAAATGCCTGGAGTCCTGTTTACTGCATAAATTGCAGACCAGCTATAACAGATGCTAAGTAAAGGTTTGTTTTTATTTTCTAAATAGGTTCCTTTAACCACTTCCCTACCCAGCCATAGTCAAATGACGTCCACAGATGGGATCTCCCATCCTGGGTGGATGTCATATGACGTCCTCAGCTTTGTAGGGGGATATCTGAATGATGCCTGCAGCTATAGGCATCATTCAGATATCCTTTTAAAGTGCCGGCGATTCTGTGCACCATAAGAATGATCATAGCGGCGGTTCCACCGCTTGATCGTTCTTATAGGCGGCGGGAGGGGACATCCCCCCCTCCCGCCGCCATCCGGTGCTTCTCCGGGCTCTCCCGTGCGATCGGGGAGCCGGAGTGAATCTTCCGGCGCCGTTGGTGGGTCACGTGATGAGCATAGAGATGACTGGTGACCAGATGGTCACCAGTCATCTCTATGATCGTCGGAGGCCCGGGCGCGATGTGATGACGTCATGCCCGGGTCCTCAAATGTAAACAAAGCCGCCATTGCGGCTGTAAGTATGAGATCAGTGAAAAAATTTTCACTGATCTCATGCTTTCCAGCCTGGAGGAGAGATGTGGGGTCTTATTGACCCCGCATCTCTCAATAAAGAGGACCTGTCACACACATTCCTATTACAAGGGATGTTTACATTCCTTGTAATAGGAATAAAAGTGATCAAAAATAAATAAAATTAAGTAAAATAATTGTAAAAAAAAAAAAAAATAAGTAAAAAAAAAATAATAATAATAAAAAAAAATTTAAAACGCCCCTGTCCCCGGTAGCTCGCGATCAGAAGCGAATGCACACGTAAGTCGCCCACATATGTAAACGCCGTTCAAACCACACATGTGAGGTATCGCCACGTGCGTTAGAGCGCGTGCAACAATCTGTAATTCTAACCTGGTAACCTGTAAAAAAAATTAAAGCGTCGCCTATGGAGATTTTTAAGTACCGAAGTTTGGCGTCATTCCATGAGTGTGCGCAATTTTAAAGCGTGACATGTTAGGTATCTAATTACTCGGCGTAACATCATCTTTCATATTTTCCCAAAACATTGGGCTAACTTTACTGTTTTGTTATTTTTTAATTCATGAAACCATTTTTTTTTTTTTAAAAAGGCGTTTGAAAATTATTGCGCAAATATCGTGCAAGAAAAAAAGTTGCAATGACCGTCATTTTATTCCCTAGGGCAGTGATGGCGAACCTTGGCACCCCAGATGTTTTGGAACTACATTTCCCATGATACTCAACTACACTGCAGAGTGCATGAGCATTATGGGAAATGTAGTTCCAAAACATCTGGGGTGCCAAGGTTCGCCATCACTGCCCTAGGGTGTCTGCTAAAAAAACATATATAATGTTTGGGGGTTCTGAGTAATTTTCTAGCAAAAGAATGATGATTTGTACATGTAGGAGAGAAGTGCTAGAATAGGCCCGGTATTGAATAGGTACAAAAAGCCCTGTATTGAAGTGGTTAAGCTAGTGCATTGTTGGTTCACTTACCTTTTCCTTCGATTTCCCTTCTAAATGTTTTTTTTCTTGTCTGAATTTCTCACTTCCTGTTCCTCCTCAGTAAGCTTGCCCCCATCATCCGAGCCGTTCTGGCTGGGGGTTAGTCAGCGTGTTTGCCCCCTCCCTTGGGATTACATCCCTGCGGGGAGACGCTGTGTTCACTTTAGATGATTTGGCCCTGCAGAACCTTCTCTCGCCCTACTACGTCTGCATGCAGAACCTCTATCTCTGAGATGTCCAGAGGAAGCCAAGTTGTAAGAGAGGCCATGCAGTGGTGCTAATAAAGTTAATTCACATTGAAGAAGAAAAAAAAACAGCATTGTGTGGCCTGGATATTTGTTTTTCATATCAGAACACACGCTTTGTTTCCTGATATACCATTTCAATTTCTCATAATAATTTGTCTCAAACATCATGAGCTCCCTTACATGTGTTTTGGATGTATTTTCAAAGTAAGCAAAATGTTTTTTTTAATGTCCATTAGATATAGCCACTTGATCCGACTAAAGAAACAGGCCCAAATATACCTATGAATGTTCTTATTTGTCCAGGGGTCATGGTATAATTAGTAGTAGTAGGTAATCACATTTAGCTAGAACTCAGCCGAGACAATAATTGGATTTGCTTTCCTGGAAAGAAGAACAACCTTAACTGACTGTAAGTGGTTCTCTGCCCCACGAAAAGTTTCTTTGCAAGATGTAACAAGAAAATACTTTTGGTGTCCCCATGTCAGGCAATGTAGGCTACTACTATCTTGTTGTCAACCTTACTCAGGCCTCCTTGAAGATCCTGAAAGGCTTGCAATGCTAGAAAATGGCTTCCTTCCATTCAAGATACTTGGGGAGTCTGTGCTTCACCGCGCTCCAATGGCCTTGCACTTGTTTCTTCAGATTGTGGACTCCCCAGCCCCAGAGACTGGCATCAGAATCATCCCATATCCTGGGCTGAGAGGCATTCCTCCGAAAGAAGCACAGATGGCGATGTCCAAAATTCCAGTTCTTGTGACAATTTGTATAGGCACAAAGATTTTCTAATCCATAGACAGCCAAGCTCATAGGCTAAAGAAGGCAAATTGAAACCTCATGCACCACCTGGCCCAAGGTACCACCACTGCCAACAAGATTTTCAAAAAGATTCCTGGGGCTGTGCCAATTCTGTAAAAGGCAGACACATGAACTGGAAGTGACATCTGGCCACCGCAAATCTCAGACGCCTCTGGTGCTCGGTATTGATCAGTACATGGAAGTATGAGTCGGCTGGCCAATTGATACCAACAGGTCCTCCTGCTGAACTGTCCCTGTGACTGTCTGCATGGACTCCATCTTGAACCTCTTGGTGTGTATGAACACATTTAATTCATTCAAACTGAAACAGGCCAGAAGGCTACAGCCTTAAGTACTAGAAAAACTGGGGAGAAGGGGGCCCCAGATAATTCTGTTTCCGGCGTCTCTGGCATGATGGCCTTGCAGCAGTATAAAAATCTTGCAAACTGTTTCTCTTCTGAGATCTGTTGAGCATAAATTAAATGAATTCAGTGGTCAACTTTGGAATTCTCCCTTGTACTCCCACCTATCTTCTGGACCCACTGGTCTTTGATGATTGTCGTCCAAACCCTCCAAAAGGAGGCTACAGTCATCAACTTCACTCAGGCCCCCTGGCCCCAACTGGAAGAGACTGGTTGGATGCACCTTCAAAAAGACTTTCAAGCCCTCTTAGCAGCTTGCTCTGGGCTTGATTTCATGTCAAAAGTAACTTTGAGACACGTCCACTGTGATCTGTTATATCTGCAGCCTGTCCTATAAGATTTAGCTTCCTGCACCTTCTGAAGTTCAGTAGGCTTGAGTAAAGGATGGAGGCTTCCTCTTACTAGTCTGTGGCCACAGTCCAGACTTTTCCTCTTGTCATTCGCTTAATTGCATTGTTCAGTGTTTGGCCAAACAATAACCTCCCATTATAGGAAATGTCGACGTTCCACCTGCCCTTCAGTGGCGTAACCACAATGCTCTCAGAGCAGTGACTGAGTGCGCCAGCGCTTGTACTAGGTCTATCAAAAGCATCAACCAAAAGTCAGTTGCCAGGTTCCACTGTTTCCAGATACTGTACCAAATCTTGTAGTTTCCAGTGTTGAATATAATGCCATTTCTGAAGATTATACAGTGGAACCTCGATTGTGAGTAACGCGGTTAACGAGCGTTTCGTAATACGAGCACTGTATTTTTAAAAATCGTAACTCGGTTTGCGAGTGTTGTCTCACAAAACGAGCACGATTCAGGCCAAAGCGGTGTGCAGTACCACGTTTGGCCTGAGGTGGGGGGCGCCGGAGCCAAGCAGAGCCGAATGTCGCCGATCTGCGCCGTTCGGAATTGCACGAAAAGGCCCAAGGACATCACGGCTGACCTCGGCAAATCTCGGGAACAAAGTCTTTCCGAGGTTTGCCGAGGTGTCCTCGGGCCTTTTCAGCCATTTCCAATGCTCTCTGGCGCCCCCTGCCTCTGGCCGCATGCGGTATTGCATGCTATTGAAGTCAATGCGGAACTAATTATTTTCGTTTCCATTGACTTCAATGGGGAAACTCGCTTTGATATGCGAGGACTTTGGATTACGAGCATTCTCCTGGAACGGATTATGCTCGTAATGAGAGGTTCCACTGTATAGCAAAGTTAACTCTATTGCTGATTGGCAGGCAAAATCTGTCACTGTATAGATTCTGTGCAAGCCTGATGGCCAGATCACCACAATTTCTGTGTTCCAAATGTGTTTCTGCATGAGTGTTTTTGATGCATTCTCAATGTGTTTTGCCACTTTCCAGATGTGTTCCATAAAGAAACAATGCAACATTCTACTTTTGTTGACTGCACTAGAATGCGTTGTACTGGTGTGAACTAGGTAATTGGAATCAAAGTTAGACACTGTCCATATGTTCTTGATGCAGAATAAAAATGCACTGGACTGCATGTGGTGTGAACAAGTCCACTTTCTCATCCATAGGATCTCTAAAGGCAACCGAGTTATAAGAAGGCAAAGACACTTGCTGCCCTGCCCTAGACACTAGAGGGCAGCATCCACCCCTGAAAGTGCAGTGCATAAACATACATCAGCCATCCTATTTGGATAAAGCTTAAGCCTCGTACACACGACCGAGTTTCTCGGCAAGAACCAGCAAGAAACTTGCTGGCAGAGATTTCTTGCCGAGAAATTTGTTCGTGTGTATGGTTTCTCGTCAAGAAAACAGACTAGAATCTCGACGAGAAAATAGAGAACCTGCTCTCTATTTTCTCGTCGAGATTCTCGTCAGCCTGTTTCTCAACGAGAAAATTGTGAGTGTGTACACTTACCTGTCCTCCTTGAAGCCCGCGCATGCTCGAAATGACTTTGACGCATGCGCGGTAGCTTCCTAGGCATAGGATAGGGTGTACCAAGATGGCGGCGACGGCATCGAATGTGACGAGCGCATGCTCGTCGTATTCGATTACGTCACCGCGTTCGCTCCATTCAAAGAACCGCGGGTTCTTTGAAATGAGCGTGTGTACACTCGGCCGGGACAAGTTTCTTGTCCAAGGATCTCGTCAAAAAAAACGACGTGTTTTTTACGACGAGATTCTCGGCCGTGTGTACGAGGCTTTAGAGAATATGTTACTGTAAATTGGTCTTCTGACGAGGCCTCTGTCATCCAATAATGAGCGATTTACGCTCTGTCATTATGGGAAAAGACCATCCATCATGAACGTGCGATTTACATTCTATCATTATGGGTGTTGCTTGTGGCGTGGATATTTGAAGCATACTTTCTGCTACAGCCGCCTAATAGGGCTTAGAATTTTGCACAACAATATCCTTGTGAGGCAACCTGTGCAATTTCATTGCTCTGCCACTGAAGACTGCATGCAGGCCTAAATGGCACCCTGAGTTTGGCAAGGCATTTTCTATCATGCTGGCATAAACACATGTGCCAATTTCCTGGATCCTGTCCCTTCACAGGGTAATTGGAAACAAATCCTTTAGAGTGTATTGACCAAATGCTTAATGAATGTGACAACCTGTTAGGTGTCGTCGCCCTGGTCAGGATAAGATGCTCATTGGCGGGTCTTATGTTTTTTTGGAGCGTTGCGTTCAGGGTTTCTGCTCCTAAAATAATGCAAAACACCTTAATTTGCATAATTTCCTTGAGCACCCTTTTAAAAACCATGTACCACGTTGCCCCCTCCTACCTTTACTAATCTTTTGTGCCACTAACAGGTGTGGCAAGCTCATATTTGCACAAAATATATGGAAAAAATAGGATTTTTTACTCACCGTAAAACCCTTTTCTCTGAGTCCATGGACCGACACAGCCTCTCTATTGACAAAGTGGGTATTATCCGTTAATTAGGAGTGACTAGGCAGAAAACTTGTAAAAAGTGTTGCATCACACCTTCTACAGCACCGCCCAGGGGGCGGACCCTCTGGGCATATCACCTCAGTCTGCATCTCGCAGATCAGTTCGTCAAAAAGCAGTACAAACTTAAAAGGAGGGGTGGGTGCTGTGTCAGTCCATGGACCCAGAGAAAAGGATTTTACGGTGAGTAAAAAATCCTATTTACTCTTTTGTCCATGGACCGACACAGCCTCTCTATTGACAAAGTGGGACGTCCCAAAGCAGTGTCAGAGAAAAAACGAGGGGTGGCAACAGCATAAAAATAAACTTCACCCCAAACACAAAACAGCACTCCTCCAACGGAGGAGTTGCAACTCTAAACAGCCGCTTGCAAAACCTTGCGGCCGAAAGAGGCATCTGAAGATGCACCTACATCAACTTTGTAGAATTTTGTGAAAGTGTGAGCGGACGACCAAGTCGCCGCTTTACATAATTGGGAAACAGACGCTTGATGTCGGAAAGCCCAAGAGGCACCTATTGCCCTGGTCGAATGCGCCGTGACAGGAAAGGGGGGCGCTTGACCCTTTAAGGCGTAAGCCTGGATTACTATCTGTCGGATCCACCTAGAGATGGTGGCCGACGAGACTGCTTGGCCCTTCTTGGGACCAGCCACCAAAACAAACAGTGAGTCTGACTTCCGGAACAGGGAAGTAGCAGATAGGTATACTCTCAAAGCTCGGACCACGTCCAAGGAATGCAACGCCGACTCCTTAGGATTCGACGGATGAGGACACAAGGATGGAAGTACAATGTCTTCGTTGAGATGAAAAGCCGAAATGACCTTCGGAAGAAAGGAAGGCTGCGGCCGCAGCACCACCTTATCCTTGTGGAAAACCAAATAGGGAGCCTTGCAGGACAAGGCTGCCAGCTCAGAGACTCGTCTAACTGACGTAACAGCCACCAAAAAGACCACTTTCTGAGAAAGTGTCAACAGGGGAATATCTCTAAAATTCTCAAACAGTGCCTTCTGAAGCACCGAGAGGACCAGGTTCAAGTCCCACGGAGGTAGCGGGGGACGGACCGGAGGGGCCACATGTCGAACCCCCTGCACAAAAATACTCACGAGAGAGTGAGCCGCCAGGGGTCGCTGAAAAAAGACAGCCAGGGCAGATATCTGTCCCTTAATCGTACTTAGGGCAAGCCTTTGGTCCATCCCATGCTGTAAAAACAGCAGGATTCTGGAAACCAAATAGGTACGCGGATGCCATTTCATTTCCTCACACATGGAGATGTAGGCCTTCCAAGTGCGGTGATAAACCTTCCTAGAGGACGGTTTTCGAGCACTTCTCATCGTAGAGATTACTGAATCTGACAGGCCCCGGTCTGTTAAAGCCAATGTTAAAGCCAATGACTGTAAAGCAGGATGGAGTATGGGACCTTGCGATAGCAGGTCCTTCCATAGTGGTAGG
Organism: Rana muscosa; assembly: GCA_029206835.1. NCBI lineage: Eukaryota > Metazoa > Chordata > Amphibia > Anura > Ranidae > Rana > Rana muscosa. The sequence continues at coordinate 635,776,210 of CM055116.1, forward strand.
TGCCAATGGACGTCTGCTACCAGACGTACTAGAGCGGCGTACCAAGGACGCTGAGGCCAATCTGGAGCGATTAGGATCATTGGAATTCCCTCTGCCTCCACTCTGCGGAGCAGAAGAGGAAGAAGCCTTAAGGGAGGGAAGGCATAGATTAGCCGATACTGACCCCACGATGCCACCAACGCGTCCGTTGCATCTGCCCATGGGTCTCTTGACCGGGCCACAAACCTCAATACCTTCCGATTGAGTCGGGAAGCCAGAAGATCTACGTCTGGTGTGCCCCATCTTTGGCAGAGGAGTTGTAACACCTCCGGGTGTAAGGACCATTCTCCCTGGTCCAGCATCTGGCGGCTCAGGTAGTCCGCCTGCCAGTTTTCCACACTCGGAATGTACACGGTCGACAGTGCCGGTATGCTCCTCTCTGCCGACTTCAGGATGCGAGCGACCTCCGATGCTGCAGCTGAGCTTCTTGTTCCTCCTTGATGATTGACATATGCCACTGCTGTCTGACTGGACGCCCTTGCAGCCTCTGAGACCATTTGAAGAGGCACAGCCTGATCGCCCGGATTTCCAGGACATTGATCGGCAGGAGGGCTTCCTCTGGGGTCCAGCGACCTTGCGCCGACTGAACACCCCAGACTCACCCCCAACCTGTAAGGCTGGCGTCCGTCATGATCACTATCCAGTAAACCGGAAGAAAAGACTTCCCGGCCATAAGAGCCGGTGCTGTCAGCCACCATACCAGGGATCTCCTGACTAGGTGGCTCACTCGGATTTGATAATCCAGAGATGATGGACATCTGTTCCATCTGGACAGAACTTCCTTCTGTAACACTCGAGTGTGGTATTGAGAATATGGGACCGCCTCGAAGGAGGCTACCATGAGGCCCAACACTCGCATGCAAAAACGGAGTGACGACCAATTCCTGGAAGTCTGCTGCCGTACTGCAGCCCGGAGGGTCTGCAACTTCTCCACAGGGAGGAATACCTTTGCCTCTGAGGAATCCAGAATTACCCCAGGTCCACTAGGCGTTGAGTGGGCACCAATACTGACTTTTGCGTGTTTAGTATCCAACCACAGTCTCGAAGAGTCTGACAGGTAATAGACACACTTACCTCTAATTCTGAGCTTGAAGGGGCCTTCAGTAGAAGGTCGTCCAAGTAGCCCATGATAGCGATACCCCGCTGTCTTAGAAGTGCCAAAATCGGAGCGAGCACCTTGGTGAACGTCCTGGGTGCTGAGGCAAGGCCAAACGGGAGGGCCACAAACTGGTACTGGTTCTTCCCGATAGCAAATCGCAGAAACCTCTGGTGTCTGGAGTATATGGGGACATGCAGGTATGCGTCCTTGATGTTCAAGGAGGCCAGAAAGTCCCCCGGATGGAGAGCCGTGACTACAGATTGAACCGACTCCATCCGAAATCTTTGTACTTTCACAAAGCAATTAAGGGCTCTGAGATCCAAGATTGGACGAACCCCCTCCTTCTTCGGCACAATGAACAGATTTGAGTAAAAACCCTGACCCCGTTCCTGTTCTGGAACTGGAATAACTACCCTGCGTTCCAGTAGACCCTGGACCGCCCCATACAGGGCCTCCCGACGGGTCGGTAGTAGCTGGAGATTGGAGGTGATGAATCTGTCCAGCGGACAAGAGAGAAATTCTATCTTGTAGCCTGAGATTACTTCGCAAACCCACCTGTCGGAGACTAGAGCTGTCCACTGAGTCGCGAATTTGCGAAGACGTCCCCCCACCCGAGAGCTGGGTGGGGGCGGACCTTCGTGCGGACGCAGATTTGTCCGCAGGCTTGTTGGGTCTGCGTGACCAAGGATGCTTTTGTCCCTGGGCAGGCGCTTTATCGGCCTGGGTTCTTTTCCCTGTCGCCCTAGGGGGACGAAAAAAACACTTGCGTGCAGTAAAGGAGGGCCCTTGCCCTTGGCGTGGCCCCTTACCCTTGCTAGTTTGGGGAAGCAAAGTGCTTTTACCTCCTGCGGTATCCTTGATGATGTCATCCAGAGAAGCCCCAAAAAGTCTGTTGCCCTTAAAAGGCAGATCCAACAGGGCTTTGTTGGAAGTCTGGTCCGCAGACCAGCCCTTTAGTCAGATCAGGCGGCGTATTGCTACTGCATAAACCAAAGCTTTTGACAGCAGGGGAATAGTATCCATGTCTGACTCGCAGACAAACTTAAGGCCCTGGACCAACTGGTCGGCCAAAGTTATCTCATTAGGAGGAGCATCTCGCTCCTTTAACCCCTGGAGTAGCAATTTTGCCCATTCAGTAAGTGTCTGAGACACTAGGGCCCCTGCCAATGCCGGGCGTACTGCCGAGCCTACCACTGAGTATAGGTAGCGAGCGAGTGCTTCAGCCTTCTTATCCACAGGGTCCTTGAAAACAGGAGCCCCTTCTACTGGAATAGTGGTGGCTCTATTAAGTCTGGACACCGGAGCGTCCACGATAGGGGGAGAGGTCCATTTCTTCAGAAAACTCTCCTCAAAGGGGTACCGTACCGCAAACCTCTTTGGGGCTGTAAAGACCCTCAGTGGGTTCTCCCATTCCTTGTATAAAAGTTTGTCAAAATAAGACACACAAGGGAACACCTTAGCAGTGCGGGCAGGTTTACGAAACCCAAAGGGGACTGGAGTTTCTGCTGCTCCTGCAGTATTTTCCAACTTTAGCGTATCCCGCACTGCAGTAATAAGGTCAGATACCAAAGCTGTCTCGCGTACTGACCTGGACTTGGAGTCACCCTCACTGTCCGATCGGTCACGGTATGCAGTCTCTGATGCGTCCGAATCTGGGCCATGAGCCGTAGCTGGTTCTGCATCAGAATTATCCCTGGAAGATTGCAGGGGACGGGGGCGTTTACTACCCCCTGTATTCCCGTGTGCTGCTTCCACCCTGGCAGCAAACACCTCTAGGATTGCCGACATAGCGTTCATAGACACTTCAGGGGCACCAGCTGCTAAATCTGGTGTTTCAGGGGAGAAGACATCTCGCTCAGATGCCATGCTGACCACACGCTGACACCCACAGGGCTCCAGGCAAGATATCAATAGGCCACCCTCCTGCGCTGCAGAGATGCTGGGTTACCCAGAGGACTCACCACCCTGGACCGGTACTGCTATGCTGCCGTGTGCTGCGCCTGTGATGCTGACCCACTGTTGCTGTGTCAGTCTGCTTCTTTTATCAGCGCTTCCTGTGTGAATTTTCGCGCCAGTGTAATGCACCCTAGAGGCCGGAGACTCTCGCAAAATGGCCCCCAAAAACGTCTGTATAGAAGATTATGTGGGCTCTAAGAAAATGGCCATCGAGCCGAAGATAGAGGCCAAGCAGCCGTAGCCCACAAAAAGATGGCTGCCAAATGGCAATATCTACATATAGGGTGGACAAACATGGCCGCCGATCAGTTGATAGAGGTCAGTGGGTGTGTAACTACAAGAAAATGGCGCCGAACCCACAGGAAGATGTCCGCCGCGCAGTCACTAGAGGCCGAACCCGGCATGGACCACCACAAAATGGCCGCCAACAGCATGGAGGAGGAAGCACACACACACACACAGGTAAGCAGAAATGACCTCTCTTTTAAATGTTAGTTACAGCCAGCCCCGCTCCAGTGGAACCCCCTAGGTGACCCCCAGCACCCAGCAACCTTTAGCTAGAAGCCCAGGGAGGAGGGAGAGGCAGGGAGAGAGGGAAAAAAGGGGCCACAACCACTTACTTGATCTCTCCAGGAATGTCCAGCCAAACACCCAGCCGAGGCAGGGGAGTTTACTTACCTATCCTGCATGTATCATGCTGGAAGACATTCCAAACAGATCATCGTCCACGCACGGAAGGTGACTGTTGGCCAGGCATGCTGTGATTGGACCCAAAAGGGACGATCATATGTATGCCCTGGAGCGTGACGCTCACCGGACAGGCTGCTGCGACTCGGCCGTAAGGTCAGCCGAAGCTGAGCAGTCCGATGCAAGCCTTGGAGCGTAAGCTCACCGGCCAGGCTGCTACGACTCGGCCATAAGGTCAGCCGAAGCTGAGCGGTCCAAAGCAGGCCCTGGAGCGTAGGCTCACCGGCCACCCATGGAGCAACGGGCATGTCGTGGAAAACCCAGCGCGTAGCTAGGGTCGGCACACGCTCGATGGCCGAAACTGGGGAGACAAGGGTCAAGAATCCAGCCTGTCACCCAGTCGGCAATTGATCGAAGATCGCAGGAAAAAAAAAAAAAAAAAATTAAAAAAAATAATAATTATATATATATAATCTTTTTTCCCCCGGACCAATGGGCCCGAAGGGAGCCATGTCCTACTCCTTGCTAGACAGAAAACAACTGATCTGCGAGATGCAGACTGAGGTGATATGCCCAGAGTGTCCGCCCCCTGTGCGGTGCTGTAGAAGGTGTGATGCAACACTTTTTACAAGTTTTCTGCCTAGTCACTCCTAATAACAGATAATACCCACTTTGTCAATAGAGAGGCTGTGTCGGTCCATGGACGAAAGAGTAAAGCATATTACCTCTCACCAAAAAACACGGTACCCTGTCTCTTTAAGGCCCATCTGCCTTCCTCCACTCAATTTAGAAGCAGCAGCAGGTGAGCTCAGACATCATTTCCAGAGGCAGACACAGTCAGAGTCTGAGACAAAAAACAGTCAGACTGTCAAACCCACAGAAGGACACAGCATATCAGGGGAGCCAGGACAGCACATGCAGACAGGAGACTTAGAATCTTATATAAGTCCTTTACCCGGCAGGACTGCAGAGAGAAGTCCTCTCAACTGCAGACCTCCAAGATCAATTACACAATTGTATGGCGACTGGCCTATCATGTGCCGCCCATCTCCATGTGACCCGATTCAGAGCTGCTCTGACCGACAATAAAGCCATGGGTGCGGTGTATATAAAAAGACAGGAAAAAGAAGAGAGGCAATGATGACATTGCAGAGCTTTTCTAATACCACACCTGTACAATATCAATGCTGTTTAAGCATCATTTTGCCCGCGGCCTTGGCACAAGGCACACAGTTTATAAAAGGATTTACCTTCAACATTCAGGGTCTTCCAACTCCATGAGAGGCTGAACATGGAGAGGTAGGTTCGGCGGGGGGGGGGGGGGAAATCAGCAAACAAATAACTTAACTGCAATCAACAGGTGTCCTGGAGCAGACCAAAAAATGAACATCTTAGTTGGGGGAGGGGTTGTCTTTTATTCAGCTAGGTACAGGTGGTCATGTGGGTCTCCAGAGGAGGTGTTGACCCATTGTGTGCCGACGTGAGGTGAGCCAGGAAAGGAAAATTACAGAAAGGTAAGTATTCAATTTTCCTGGTGCCTTCATGGTAGCACACGCATGGATTCGTGTGATGAGGTGGATGCCTTGGCCAACTTCAGGAAGGTCAACTGGAAGCCCCTCCAGCCTTTCCTGGAACAATAACCATGCGTATGCTACCATGGACAGGCACCAGGAAATGAAAAATTACGCATAGGTAAGTATTCAATTTTCCATTATAACTATGCACTGGAAATCCTCAGCTCCTCCAACTATAGTCTTTTGGCTTTCTTTTGTAAATCAGGCGCTCTCGCTATACAAACTAACATATGACGCTAGAGGCTGCCCTCGTAAATTTCATAAGATATCATATATGTGGGTCACTTCTGATCGCACTATACCACCTAGTCAGAGCAATGCTTTAGAATAAGAAATATCTTGCGGTTTTTTCCTTTGAATTTTTCTGGACTGTTTTTGCATACAATGTTTTGCTGACGATGTTCACTTTATACTTGTAGAAGAATATGCATAGTATATTTGGTTCACATGTGGGAAACTGACATTATACACACACACACGATATACTGTTATTTGAGCACTGTTTGCTCTTTTTTTTTTCCCTTTGTGACAGTTTTTCTTTATTTTACAATTATTTTGTCATGAAAGAAATTATCTGCACCAACTCTAACGGCATGGAAATGTTTGGTGAATAAAGTAGTCCCTTTTTACAAAGCCACCTACTTGAGTAGAGGTGACTTTACCTAGTTTGAAAAGGTATGCGATGGATGGCTCTCTTCTACTGTTACAGTTTAATAGAATTTCTGGGTCCTTCTTGCTTATTTCATGTTTGATATAATGGTGTATACTTGTTTTACCAGAGAATGGTCTGACTCTTGGCTGATGGGGGATGAGTGGGCTTTAGCTGGAGTCTTCTGCAAGTGCAATAATAATAATTTATGTCATTCACATTGATGTATCATAATGGATGTTTTCCTAGGGTATTTTTTTTTGCATCCTTATGATTACAGTATGGCAGGGGCGCACCTTACTGGTCTTGGATATTCATAGTCCTCTTGGCGGAGACCTTAGGTTGTGCATAGTTGGCAAATGCATTTTTGCTGTATTGTGCGTTACGGTTTCTACTACTAAAAATGGAGAGTGCAAAAACTGGTGTAGTTGTGCATGATAGCCAATCAGCTTCTAATTTCAGCTTGTTTAAATTAAAGGATAAGTCTACCTTTTGGAAGGTGTAACGTGTTCCACCCTTTATCAGGGTGTAACATGTTCCCAGTGCTGCTGGACGGACAGACGGACGCACACACACCTCACTGGATTTGATGAACAGCAGTAGGAGCCAATGGCTCCCACTGCAGCCTCCATGTTCTGTGAAGAGAGAGCACTGCTGGATCCAGATCAGGCTCAGGTAAGTATTTGGGTATAGCTGACCATGGAAGGTTTTTTACCTTATTGCAAAAAAAAAAAAAAAAAAAAGAAATGAAGGTAAAAAAAAAAAAAAGCAAACCTCAAGCCTTTACAACCACTTCAATGTTCACTGCAATGGACCTTTAAAACTCCATTAATGCCATTTACAAATAAGCAGTACAGAGTAAAGTGTAAAATGTCACATTTGCAAAGACACTGTGGTCAATAACGATTGATTCATTTTCTACAGCTGAACACACTGTGGTGCTCTTATGGTATATAAAGATCAGATTCTATGTATACACATGCTAAAACTACTGGGAAGCAGTATGTGTAAAAATAATAAAAAAAAATATTTGTTGCCCAATTTAATCCCTGCTGCTCAGCACAGATATGAAAGAGGTTCCAATAAGACCAAATGAACAAAACATTAAAGCACAAACATTTGCATGTTTATTGAATAAGAAAGCACAGCACAACCTCACATCCTTCTATATCAGTGGTTCTCAACTCCTGTCCTCAGGACCCACTAACAGACCAGGTTTGCAAGATAACTGAAATACATCACAGGTGATATCATTTGCTGCTCAGTGATTGCAGTATTCTAGTCTGCATCTCCCCAAGGTAATACTTAAAATCTGGCCTGTTAGTGGGTCCTGAGGACAGGAGTTGAGAACCACTGTTCTATATGCATTGATGGAAATAAACGTTATATGACACAACAGTCATATAATCCATGTGACAAAAAACGGTGATGATATCACTGGAGCTGGGAGGTAGCTTTGTAAAAAAAAAAAAAAAAAAAAAAAAAAGCCTCACCAAATTCTATTGGCGAATAGAAAATACGCTTTAGCAGTAGAACGAGTATGTTCCCTTTTCATATTCAATACTTTTAAACCTCCAGGGTGAGACATACAGTCAATGTACAGATTGGTCATGTAAGTAGATTCTTGCATATCGGGATATTGAATTTTCTTGAACAATCCAACAAGTAATTTTGCACTTTGAATAACTCAGTTTTTAGGAATACAATTAGTCCAGAGGATTTCTGAAGTGGAGGGATTCATATCTTCATATACTATCCAGTTTCTTTAAGATAAATGGAGCTAGAAAATAAGGAGACATTCATTAAAAAAAAATTTAAAGACAAAAGTCATAATAAAATATACTCATCTTATATGGACCAAAAACACAATATACCAATCTCAAAAAGTACACACCACACTAAAATTAACCCAAGCTGTGTCCCCATCAAGGCCATTCATACTGAAAATCTTTAAATACCATGGTAAATTTTTCTAAAATCTCAGACTTGCTTAGCGACATGCTTTTTGCCTTTATTTTCACCTGGTGATCCAGTCCATAAGTCTTAGGCCCCATGCACACAGGGCGTCATAAAAACGAGCTCCAAAGCCGTTTGACGCCAGGAAAAAGCGGCATCAAAAACGCGCCTCAAGCCGCGCTTTGCATTGGCGTCATATCGCGTTAAAGCGCATCAGCGTTAACCAGCGTTTTTTTTAATAAACAACTTTCACTCCCAAATTACCCAGAATTCCATAAAATATGAGAAATATCACATGACTATGCCATTTTGTGAGGAGAAACTGAGGAGAGAGCATAAAAAAAAAATTTTGAAGATTGTTTTGAGGAAAATTGATCCTGTGATTCAAAAAAAATCGATGAGGCAATTCTGCCGATTGTTCTGCGTAGGATGCGGCGAAGGAGACAGAAGGAGGAGGAGAGAAGCAGCAGTCGGCGTAGTTTCTGGATACATCCAATTGTATCCCAGCGTCCTACGTTTGGGTACTTTTTAGAGCATGTACGTCCATCTTCGCATGCATCCTGAAAAATTCCATAATTTCACTAGAATGTCAGTGCCTGTCTTTGATGACCTGCTGGAGATGCTCAGGCCAAGGCTGCAAAGGATGGACACCATGATGAGAAGCAGTGTGTCACCAGAGGAACGACTGCTTGCGACACTCCGGTAAATAATATTTGTTTTGAAGGGGGGGGTTAGTGCCTGTTCACACATATGCAATGTCACACATTGCATGAAAGTGCATGCAATTTGTAATGCTATACAAATTTCATGCGATGTCTGTTCATTGCGATTTCATGCAAACCGATTGTATGGCTTATGTCGCATCGCATGTGTACAAAATGTATTGTATTGTTTTGACACCCCCAAATTTTGTTCTTTTAGGTTCCTTGCTACAGGACTGAGTTTCGTGTCCTTGCACCGCCACTTTCTTCTTGGTGTCTCGACGGTTGCCAAGATAATCAGAGAAAGCTGTGTGGCAATATGGGAGGAGCTGAATCAGATAGTAATGCCAGAGCCAACAGATGACCTCTGGGAAGCAGTGGTGGGCAAGTTTTGGGAAGAAAAAACTCAGTTTCCCAATTGTCTGGGCGCCCTCGATGGCAAACACATCAGGGTGAAGAAGCCTCCGCACTCTGGTTCTTCATATTATAAAAAATACTTCTCTGTGGTCCTCCTGGCAGTGGCTGATGCGAATCTGCGCTTCATAGTAGTTGATGTTGGAGCATACGGCAGCCAGAGTGATGCACGTATATTTCGTGAGTCGGCCTTTGGACGTCGGCTACATCAAGGAAGGCTCAACATTCCAGAAAGCAGGCCTCTACCTTGTACCGAGGAACCAAGCTTACCATTGGTCATGATAGCAGACGAGGCCTTTGGACTGTCTGAACATATAATGCGGCCATACAGTGGCAATTTTCTTAGCGATGCCCAAAAAATGTATAAATTATCGTCTCAGTCGTGCCCGCCGCGTTGTTGAATGTGCTTTTCAGAGTCTGCACAGCAAAATGGAGAGTATTACTCAACTGTATGCAGCTTGATGTGGAAAATGCCATTAAGGTGGTCCTGGCATGCTGTGTTCTCCACAACTTCCTGCGGGATAAGGAGAGGAGCACCGTTGAACCGAAACGCAAATCAACGAGTACAATTTTCCGACTTCCGGTCAGCGGCATGGGTGATGGCCATTCGTAATCAGTTTGCCGATTACTTCTTATCACCTGATGGGGAAGTTTTGTGGCAAAATGACTATGTTTAAAAAGAAATGTTGTATCTTTCTAAGCTCTGCCTGAAATAATTCTTGTGACAAAAAATTTGAAATAAAGCATTTTATAATTTGGCTGTTCTTTTCATGTCTGCCATTTCTTTAGTTCAGCTGTGCCTTGAACCTTGTTGGGCTGCACATACGCTTTCCCCAGGCAGAGTAAAAAGACTCCTTTTCTCCTGCTTGAGGAAAGCGTATGATTCCCCTTGTTGGGCTGCACATACGCTTGCCCCAGGCAGAGTAAAAAGACTCCTTTTCTCCTGCTTGAGGAAAGCGTATGATACCCCTATGCTAACATACTACTGAAGTGCACCATTAACCCAAAAAAACTTAACACTTAGGGGAGAGGAGGGAGCGCCAACAAGGGATGGGCAATAGTAAGTTAATGGAAGACATCACTGCCCAGGTATTCCAACCATGGTCTGCACTTTCTCCTCTCCCCTGAAGCCGGCCACTGGGAGTCAACCACGTGAGTGGACTGGAGCGCCCTGAGAAAAAGTATAACAGAAAATTGTATCAAATATTTACTGTAATTTTCGTTTCCAATCCATGGCAACATACATGTGGTAATATGCTGCCATGTTGGTGCCAGAAAAATATATCAAATAGTTAACGTAATTTTCCTTTTCTAGTGCCACTTCATGACAGCATACTACCACAAGTATGTTGGCACAAGGAAAAGCAGCTTCTTTCTACAGGGTAGTTAGAACAGGGGTTAGAAAAGGGGTGGGAGCGGTTAAGCTCATTTTGTTCTAGCCTGGACTTCCACATTAACCAGTTCAATACCAGGCACTTTTACCGCCTTCCTAACAATTTTCAGCGCTGTCGCACTTTGAATGACAATTGCACGTTCATCCAATGCTGTACCCAAACAAATTTTATTTTTATTTTTTGGGACAGAGCTTTCTTTTGGTGGTATTTAATCATCACTGGGTATTTTATTAGAAAAACTCACAACATACCAGTATGCACTGCATGCTAGTACATTATGACAGACTTACCTACAAACGGGGCCCTCCAGTGCTGCGCTGTCATGGCTTCCCGGTCCTCCTTGTGGGTTTGGAATCTTTAGCTGCTTGAATTGCTGGGCAGAGGTGATGTCACTCCCGCACATTCACATGGGAGTCACATCACTGCAGCATGCAGAGCGGGCCGTAAATGTGGTCTGAGCTGCACATGTGCAGCTCAGATCATATTACTCGCTGACAGGCAGGGGGGGGGGGGTTTATGAAAGAAAACACGTCTAGGGTCTGCTGTTATAAAAGCCCTGCCTGTCAACGGATTTTGTATTACCTCCATTTACTACCACTTTAAAAGTGGTTGTATACCACGCTTGGTGATTTTTACCTACAGGTAAGCCCATAATAAGACTTACCTGTGGGTAAAAATAATATCTTCTAAACCTACACAGTTTAGGAGATATTGACCCTGCATGCAGCCGCTGACGTCAGCGGTGCACGTGTTCTGCAGGTCCTGCGTATCCTGCTGGAACAAAGTGCTCCCACGCGCCAGAGCCAGCGATCCCCGAAGAAACATGTCAGCTCCCTCAGAGCCCTTTCACACTGACAGCGCAGGGGCGTCGCTGGTAAAGCGCTGCTAGTTTTAGCAGTACATTACCATAGTTTTAGGAGGCGCTTTTCGGCCACTAGCGGTGTGCTTTCAACTACCGCTAGCGGCCAAATAAAGGGTTAAGAGTGCCCGCATAGCACCGCTGCGCTTTAAGAGCAGTGTATAACCTGCCCCTAAAGCGCCTTTAAAGAAGCTGCTTGCAGGACATTTTTTTTTTTTTTTTTTTTACATCCTGCCAGCGCAGCGCCCCACTGTAAAAGCACTCAGGCTTTCACACTGGGATTGCAGATGAGGCTTTTTTCAGGTGCTATTTTTAGCGCTAAATCGCATGAAAAACACATCCAGTGTGAAAGGGGTCTTAGTGGTGACCAGGCGCCGCTGCAGGGCTTTTTTTCTAAAGGTAAGTACTTCATAATGTGCCAGTATGCAATGCATACTAGCACATTATGCTATTGTCTTGCAGGTCCCCCATGGTTTACTACCACTCTAAGGCCTTGTTTACATGGGTGTACTGCAGCGTATACCTATGGAGGGCCACGTTTACCCACACTCGCCCAAACGTATATCAAATAGGGAGCTTTTGTGTCTGGACGGCCTCTGTGTCCCCATTGACAAGAATGGGACTGCCTCCATGAGGAGGCATGGAACACCTGTACATCCCCTATGTGTGCAAATGCATCCCCCACATGGGTGAACACTACAGGATACACGTGTAAATATAGTGTTCACCCATGTGAGGGCCACATTTACACACCTGTCCTGTAGTGTTCACCCATGTGAGGGCCACATTTACACACCTGTCCTGTAGTGTTCACCCATGTGAGGGCCACATTTACACACCTGTCCTGTAGTGTTCACCCATGTGAGGGCCACATTTACACACCTGTCCTGTAGTGTTCACCCATGTGAGGGCCACATTTACACACCTGTCCTGTAGTGTTCACCCATGTGAGGGCCACATTTACACACCTGTCCTGTAGTGTTCACCCATGTGAGGGCCACATTTACACACCTGTCCTGTAGTGTTCACCCATGTGAGGGCCACATTTACACACCTGTCCTGTAGTGTTCACCCATGTGAGGGATGCATTTGCACACATGTCCTGTAGTGTTCACCCATGTGAGGGCCACAGGACACGCGTGTAAATGAGACCCTCACATGGGTGAACACTACAGTATGAATGAAGCCTGTGATAATGAATAGGCATATGCTGGCTATACCTCCACATCATGACATGAGCACTCATACTACTGAGTCATCAGGGACCGGCCTATTCCATGTTTACAATAGGAAGTACAGGAACATCTGATAATCATTGCTCATTAGACAACAGGGTCACTCACTGATCCTCAGCACGGCCACATAGATGAGGAAATTCCGCACAGAGCTGATGACATCTCGCCGCATCTTAGCGCGCAGCTCCTCAGGATCAGCTTTGGGCCCCAGACCCTCCAATCGGAACATTATGGTATGTATAAGCGAGTCTCCGCACGAGGCTGATCACCTTTCCAAACCGCAGCCTGCTGGAGGTCAACGAGGAATAGGGCACGCCCACCCCTGGGCGCCTACATTCTACGTCATACTGTCACCGGAAAAGCTTAGTGCTGTGTGGGCAAAGTAGAGCTGTGTGCAGACAGCTGAGTGAAAGGGGGCGCTGTACAGTGTACATAGTAATAACAACAAAAGAGACACAATCACTGCCCTCTAAAACATATTTATAGCGACCATATAGGCCCTATAATAGTTTAGATAATAAGAGGACATGGGGTCTGACATTGCTGGCTGTACTCACACCCTCTGACTTCAACACCATGAGTGACCATGCAAGAAAAAGTGTGTGCATAGGAACAAGCAGTGCAAGGCTTCATGCACACTGGGTTTGCTAATTCTCCTAGACTCCTTTCTTCCTGACAGCAGAGTTTTGGCAAATAAAAGGTTGTAAACTTATGTAGCGCATTAGGTGCATCAAGCACTTGGCCATTCATTCATTTCATTAGCCAGAATGAGAATTTATTCTGGACCTTAAAGAGGAACTGCAGTCTGCTCACATAATCTTTAATAAAAACATCTTTGCCATTCTGAAGCTTCCCTCCAACCACTTGGCATATTATTTTATATATACTGTGATTCTGTACCTGCCAAATATGCTGCAGAAATCTCCCTCCACTAAGTCTGGCTGTCGCTGCAACCATTTTAACTGTGGGCAGCTGAAGCTGTTGCCTATTCACTTCCTGAAATTACACAGACACACAGAGGCACACCTCCAGCTCTGCAGCTCTCATTGGCCCTCTTATGACTCAACCCCTCTCCCTTCTTGGCAAACTCTAGTGAGGGAGAGAGCTGTGCATGATGTCATAAGCAGTGGCGCTTGGTGCTCAAATTTTTTGGGGGAGCGCAAACAAACTGAAAAATACTGGAAAAAAAACCCATCAATTGCATCCACTGTGCCATCAAATGCAGCCACTGTGCCCATCAATTGCAGCCACTGTGCCCATCAAATGCTGCTATTGTGCCAATCAAATGCTGCCACTGTGCCCATCAAAAGCTTCCACTGTGCCCATCAAAAGCTGCCACTGTGCCAAACGCAGCCACTGTGCCCATCAAATGCTGCCACTGTACCATCAAATTCTTCCACTGTGCCCCTCAAACGCAGCCACTGTGCCATTAATTGCTGCCACTGTGCCCATCAAATGCTGCCACTGTGACCCCCCGCCCGCTCGCCGTCTTACCCTGTCTCGGTGGGGCAGCAGGTGACGGGGGCAAACGGTGTCCTCCAAGCGCCCCTTCCCGTCCTCTCCTCCCGTCAGGCGTCCAATCACAACGCCTGTCGTTTCAGCCAATTAGGTGACGGGTAACAGACCAGAGCACCTGATTGGCGGAGAGGCGGTTCAGTGTTAGGAAAGTGATTATTCATCGTGGCACTCGCAGGTCCCCTTTTTTGACGCTTATTAGAGCCTATGGCTCTAATCAGGTGCTTCAAAAACACCCCCCCTGCTGTAATTCAGGTGCCCGGCACCCGAAAAGGGGCCGGGTGCCTAAATAGGGGGTGGCAGGTGCGGCCATGGATTGGTTTGTGCAATGCATGAATCTATCCATTGGTCATAGAGTAGGGTGACCACATTTCCAAACTGCCATTCAGACACACCCCCCCCCCCCAAAAAAAAAGATGATTTTTTACTTCTTTTTGTTGCTGATTTTTGGGCCAGGGGCATATCATGAATTCAGCGGGCCCGTGTGCAAGATTAAAAGTGGGCCCTAGACATCAAGAAGAACAACAATATGGCGCGCAAAGCGGACATGTCTTAAATTGCGAGAGAGTCTGAGATTACTTATATAGTGCAGAATGTGGTAATGTTTAATAGGGAATGCAGAGTGTATGGTAGTAAGTAGTATGTACAGGAGAGGAGTGCGGAGTGTATGGCGGGGGTAGTTAGTGGAGAGAGGAGGAAGAGGAGTGCAATACCACCTCCTGATAGTCTGTCAGCCACTGCTATATCACCTTGGTGGTGGGGCACTCCGAAGGATGTGAGGGGGCACTCTGGAGGAAGTAAAGGAGCACTCTGGAGGCATCCCCCTCCAGAGTGCCCCCTTACATGCCCTTCCAGAGTGCCCCTTATATCCACCTCCAGAGTGCCCCCTTACATGCCCTTCCAGAGTGCCCCCTTACATCCTCCTCCAGAGTGCCCCCTTACATCCCCCTCCAGAGTGCCCCCTTACATCCCCCTCCAGAGTGCCCCCTTACATGCCCTTCCAGAGTGCCCCCTTACATCCTCCTCCAGAGTGCCCCCTTACATCCTCCTCCAGAGTGCCCCCTTACATGCCCTTCCAGAGTGCCCCCTTACATGCCCTTCCAGAGTGCCCCCTTACATGCCCTTCCAGAGTGCCCCCTTACATGCCCTTCCAGAGTGCCCCCTTACATCCTCCTCCAGAGTGCCCCCTTACATTAAGGTGACCAGATTTTTAAATTGAAATCCGGGGACATATTTTTTTTTTCTTAGTAATGTCGGCAATCAGCGACTCTCTGCCCGTCGCCGCCACCTGCTTCACAGCCTGTCAAGTCTTACTCTCTGGGCCCCGGCTACTACTGGGTGGGGAGCGGAGGAAGATCACTCCACCAGGGAAGGCAAGGAGATAAGCAGGCAGGCGGCTGGCCGGGACTTGAGCCAAGGCAGAACAACATGTGATCGGAGCTGAATGGGCATGCACCCGAAACTGAAGAAATATTCCCTCCGCTCCGACCAGCACATGATCATCAGAAAGGGGCACAGATAATGGGAAAAAATACACCCCCCTAAGCTAGTAGGAGTGGCAGAGCGGGGGGGGGGGGTGTAATTCAGATTTTTTTTTTTTTAATTCTGCACTGACTGTCTTTGAAATTGCCCCAGCCCCTGTTCAAATCCAATCCGGGGACAAAACCTGGGACAGACTTTGTCCGGGGACAGTGTCCTCAATCTGGGGACTGTCCCCTGAAACTGGGGATGTCTGGTCACCCTACCTTACATCCTCCTCCAGAGTGCCCCCTTAGTACTACTGTACTATGGGGCACTCTGGAGAAAGTAAAGGGGCACTCTGGAGAAAGTAAGGGGGCACTCTGGAGGCACACAGATAGTACCTCCAGAGTGCCCCCTGCAGAGAATCCTGAGGAGTGATGGCCATTAATCCATGCCAGGTCAATGTTAGGAAAAGCAGAGCACACCACCCACCTCATGACTGCCCTATTCCAGTCCTGCTGGCTCTCTCCCTGCCACAGCCCTGACATAAGCCCGGTCCATCATGTGGTGTATGTCCCCATGTTATCTGTACCTGAATTACTGCAGTTCCTTGTAGGTGTCACTCACTTCCTGCAGCACATGTCCTCGGTCTTTGCGGTGAAGTGCAGGGAGGAGGGGGGGGAGGAGAAATCCGGGCCTGGAGTCTGGACACTGCATGCGATGCTCCTTTTTGGTCAGCCTGACAGACTCTGCCACTTCTGCTTTCTCATGCCATCGCCGGACCCTCCACCTGTCACTTGAGCAGTAGCAGCAGTCGGGCACATCCATTCCTAGCTGAGAGGGCGGGCTGACAACACAGCGGGGCACATGGGCTGACAGTCACTGGAGAGTGAAGATCACACCAGACCAGTCCCTGCTAAATGCCCCAGGGTGCCGGAGTAGGAGAGGCAGGGGGTGCCGAGGAGGGTGCAGAGAGTTGTTGTGCAGCACTAAGCGCGGGCTTCGCTCCTCCTGGCCTGTCTGTCTGTGACAGCAGTGGAGTCACTAGGGTTTGGTGTCACCTGGTGCGGTAAAACATGGTGTCCCCCCCCAATAATTTTGATTTGATTTTGGAACTAACCTGCTGACACGGTGTGTTGCTTGCTGGATGGGATCTGATGGCCGCAGGGAAGATGCCAAGATGCTGTGACCTGCCGACAACAAGTGGTGTTGCTACAAGGCCCTTTAGTCAGCAAGCAGAAGACAGTATCTGAAAAGGAGAAGCACTCTGCAGGGGGCAGGAACACATGACATAATTGTTGCTAGCATGCTGGCGGTCCTAGCAACCAATGACAGCTCTCAGCAGAGATGTGCCCCATCAAATGCAGCCACTGTGCCCGATTAAATGCAGCCACTGTGCCCCATCACATGCCACCACTGTGCCCCGTCTAATGTCACCACTTGTGCCCGTCTAATGCCATCACTGTGCCCCATCTAATGCCGCCACTGTTCCCATCATATGCAGCCACTTGTACCTGTCACAGAAATTTCGGACCGACTCTCGTTACAAGTCAAGATTTTTTATTGCATATGCAGAGAAAATGGTTAAAGTATATTTGCGGCTTCAGAGATCCATTTTCTGCCTGTCATAGATTTACATTCTGCTTTTATAACCCTTAAACCTTCCCCTTTCCTGCTCGTAACGTCCTGATCATGTGTATAATTTCAACCTTTATTCTGACGTTTTAGCAGGAAAGAGGGAAATATCCTTTTTCAGCCTACACCTTATGACAGGATATTTCATACAATGGACACATAAATTATCTCATAGTTCACAGCCCATGTTTGGCAGATGTAAGCAAAATACAGTTTTACTATAAGTCAGCACATCTTTTGCACAAATAGAATATGGTCATATGACTTATTCCAGTAATTAGGACTATTAGAGCTATTCAGCATATTTATGTATAATAGAGTTATATAAAACAAACATTTTAACTTTAGAAGATTAATATGCATCTTGATAGTTGACATATAAAGTATAATTTTAAATTTATCTAACATTCCCTCCTTATTATACTTATAATGTCAATACTTCAAATATCCAGGTTCTTTATTTTACCAGGTATTATCATTTAGACAAATAGGTCTTTTGAAAGGACTGTAAGTTCATCTTCATCAGGTTCCGGGTATAGTTCAGTGTTGTTCTGGAAAAACATAGTCTTTGTTAGTGATGTGTCAATCAGTCTTTGAAGAATTCCTCTAATACAAGGAATGCAGCAACATCCACACAGCGTAAGGACCGTGGCTGCCATGACAACAGAGATGAGCAAACCTTTTGCAAGATCACCCCATTTACCAAACCATTTTTCAAAGAGTCCTGTTAAGGGGTTCTCTACACCAGAGTTCTCAGTTAGTTCCTGGGATAACATTTGTAGGCCTTGCAAAGCCTTGGTGATACTTCCATCAGGTGCCGTATTATTTGGAATAAAAGTGCAGCAGAAGGTGCCAAACATTTTGCATACCCCGCCCCTTTCTGCCAGCAACATATCCAATGCTATACGGTTCTGCCACGCTGTCAAAGAGGTGGCGTCCAATTGTGCTGCTATACCTTTGATAGCATCTCTGGTGTAATTCACAAACCTCTGCTGGTTGTAGTAAATGTAGTTTATCCAGTCGACATTCTTATTGGGCTGTACCCATAGGAAGAGTGAGGTGAGTCCTGCTGTTACTTGATTCTGTGCTTTAAATTCATCCGGAACTCCTCGTGGAACACCTATTGAGTCTATATAAACCCGGTTGTCAAAGGATCCTTGGGGTGTTTCTCGCTTAAACCGTTTAAAATAGTGTTTACCTGGTAGTTTTATCAATTTGTTAGTCATAGGAACAATATAAAAGGGAAGCAACAGGCGGGTAAGGGCACAACTACCCTCCCATCTAGGTGGCAGTCTGGGTCTTAGTTTCATGTCCCCACACAGCCACCAAACATCAGCCAGTTGCCGTTTCTGTTCCTGAAACCATTTTAGTTGGTACTTAATGTCTGTAGTTGATGTTGTGGTCGCACAATATTCAGGAGATAGGGTGCCAACCTTTGAACCATCCTTGTCTATGTTAGAGAAACAAGAAACATTTCCTGGTAATGCTTGTACTGAAGGGGGTATACTTCGCATTTTAGTTTTAGGGTATCTCTTTTTCTCATTTGCACATTCAGACCCAGTAATATTTTCTGAAAACAGTCTTATTATGCAAGCTAAATCTGTTTCCTCTTCAGGGAGAGGAATGGTAGCTAGTTGTGGTCTTGGGTTTGCACAAGAAATACAATCACTTAACCCCTTAGATTGAGTTGTGTATCTGACCCATTCTATCCACTCATTTTTGTCTCCAAATCCTGTTTCTATACTTAATTGTTCCTTGTAGGTAAAATCTGTTTTAAACAAGGAGGGATTAAGTTGAAACTGAGTGGGCTCTGGGACTGGGGTGTTTTGACCAGGGATTACAACCTTAATAGTAATTCTTCCTAGTAGATCACTCAGGCTGGGCCTATATACTCCTAGACCATAAACTCCAGCATCTGATACCTGCGGGTTTTTTATTGTCAAGGAGATGGGATTACATTTATTAGGTGTAAGCCAATCACGGGACTGGCAATCACCAGTCCACCCTCTTCGACTGTATATAGATATACGTTCTACCTGATCCTTCCTTTGTTTAGGGATCACGGCAGAACTAGCAAGCCAACCATTATCATCCGTTGACCACCACACATCAGCCCACGCACTGATCGGACATGTGAGACAAATTTTTTTTGAGTAGTTTGTAAATCCATATGTTGTGAATACCTTGTTGATCACCTGTACCATCCCTCCTTTTGAGGTATGGGCTTGCCCATGGCTCAATAATGCAGCATACCTAAATAATGATGTAGGTAAGATGGGTTTACCGTCTGTACTTGTATATACATCATTGACCAGTGTTGCCCCTTTTGAAAACCACTTTTGTTTTTCACCTTCCGGTGATGCCTTCTGCATTTCTGATAACCATGTTTCATCAATAGCTTTCCGTACCTCACCATTTACTTGGAGATTTGTATAACATATGTACATTATTTGCTGTCCTTCAGCAGCTGCTTTTGCTGTCTTATCTGCTAATGCATTCCCTAGGGTAATTGGATCTGTTCCCTTTCTATGTGCTGCACATTTACAAATAGCCACTTGTGCTGGTTTTTGTACATTTTCTAGAAGGGCAAGAATGAGATCTCTATGTGTGATCGGTTTACCTGTGGACGTAATCATACCCCTATTTTTCCATTGCTGGGCAAATATGTGTATAGTGGAGAAAGCGTATTGGCTGTCAGTATAAATATTTATTTTTTCCCTTCCCCTAAACTGCAAGCCCTAGACAGGGCTATAATTTCAGCTTGTTGTGCAGAATAGGAATTGGGAAGGGATCTGGCTTCAATGACCTGGTCATGTGTCACTATAGCATAAGCTGTTTGATTTATCCCTTTATCGTTTTTTCTACACGACCCATCAACAAAGAAGGTAATGTCAGCATCTAGAAAGGGAACATCAGTGAGATAGATCCTTTCTAGGGAGTACCCGTTCATCAATTTGAGCTATACAATCATGTGAATCCCCGTCACCAGGTGTTGGCATTAGTGTAGCGGGATTCAATGTAGTGCACCTCTCAATTGTAAGGTGTGGCTGTCCCCGAAGTGTAGTCATGCATGATAAATGTCTGGCTGGAGATAAATAGGAGATCTTGTCTTGTAGTAAGATCACTGAGATGGCATGTGGGACCTTAAGTACCAGGGGATGGAACAATACTATCAATGCAGAGGACCGTATGGCCAATGAGGCTGCTACTACAGCTTGTACACAGTGGGGCAAACTCCGTGCCACTGGATCTAATTTAGTTGAGTAAAATGCAATTGGTTTGTGTTTGTCCCCATAAACCTGAGTGAGAACAGAAGTCATGTACCCCTCTTTACAGTCTACAGTCTGATAAAATATTTTACTGTAATTGGGTAAGCTGAGCACAGAGGAACCCACAATGAGGTGCTTCACTTTTGTAAATGCATCCTCTGCTTGTACATTCCACTGGATGCAATCTTTCGCAGACATTTGTGTACCATAGATGAGATCAGAAAGAGGCGCCACCTCCGTAGCATAATTAGCTATCCATGCTCTACAAAAATTTGCCATACCAAGAAATGACATCATTTCTTTTTTGGTGCGTGGTTTGGGGACTTGAAGGATGGCCTCTTTTCGGATCTCATCCAGATGTCTGCCTTCTTGAGACAAAATATAACCCAAGTATGTCACCTTTTCTTTCCATAGTTGTAGTTTATGCTTGCTGACCTTGTGACTAGGGATGGGCCCGGTGCTCGATTCGAACCCATGTTCGAATCGAGCATCGGGCGTTCGCTCGCTCGTCGAGCCCAGAACTATTTGGGCCGTTCGCATCACATTCGTGTGATGCGAGCGGCCCCGCAATGCATTGCGGCCGGCGCGGCCGGCGCAGTGCATTGCTGGCTGATGATTGGCCAAGCATGCACTGTGACCCCGCATGCTTGGCCAATCACAGCGCCCGAAACTCGGAGAGCAATAATTGGCTACAGGCAGGACGCCTGTAGCCAATTACAGCTCAGGGGCTTTAGTACACGCCCCACCATTTAAAAGGCCGCCACGCCATCGGCCCCGGTCACATGAGTTCCGGCTTTAGGAGAGATTAGTCTGCTGATTCAGTCTTTGCTTGATACTGAAAGATTTGCTCTTCTTTGCTAAACCATTGGCTATTTCTTTGCTAAACCATTGCTACCTAAGTCATTGATCGTTCATTGCTGCTGATTGCACAGTTAGTGTGTTATTAGCTGCTGCTGGGGATTAGTCTGGTGCGTGCTTACTGTTAGTACAGTATTGCAGTAGTACCAACCGCAGTGCTGTTAGCACAGCATTGCACCCCAACAGCACCCATAGGACTTCTAGTGTGTTAGTGGCAGCAAACAGAGCTCCTATATTTTCTTCTCAGCAGCACCCATAGGACTTCTAGTGTGTTAGTGGCAGCAAACAGAGCTCCTATATTTTCTTCTCAGCAGCACCCATAGGACTTCTAGTGTGTTAGTGGCAGCAAACAGAGCTCCTATATTTTCTTCTCAGCAGCACCCATAGGACTTCTAGTGTGTTAGTGGCATCACACAGAGCTCCTATATTTTCTTCTCAGCAGCACCCATAGGACTTCTAGTGTGTTAGTGGCAGCAAACAGAGCTCCTATATTTTCTTCTCAGCAGCACCCATAGGACTTCTAGTGTGTTAGTGGCAGCAAACAGAGCTCCTATATTTTCTTCTCAGCAGCACCCATAGGACTTCTAGTGTGTTAGTGGCAGCAAACAGAGCTCCTATATTTTCTTCTCAGCAGCACCCATAGGACTTCTAGTGTGTTAGTGGCAGCAAACAGAGCTCCTATATTTTCTTCTCAGCAGCACCCATAGGACTTCTAGTGTGTTAGTGGCAGCAAACAGAGCTCCTATATTTTCTTCTCAGCAGCACCCATAGGACTTCTAGTGTGTTAGTGGCAGCAAACAGAGCTCCTATATTTTCTTCTCAGCAGCACCCATAGGACTTCTAGTGTGTTAGTGGCAGCAAACAGAGCTCCTATATTTTCTTCTCAGCAGCACCCATAGGACTTCTAGTGTGTTAGTGGCAGCAAACAGAGCTCCTATATTTTCTTCTCAGCAGCACCCATAGGACTTCTAGTGTGTTAGTGGCAGCAAACAGAGCTCCTATATTTTCTTCTCAGCAGCACCCATAGGACTTCTAGTGTGTTAGTGGCAGCAAACAGAGCTCCTATATTTTCTTCTCAGCAGCACCCATAGGACTTCTAGTGTGTTAGTGGCATCACACAGAGCTCCTATATTTTCTTCTCAGCAGCACCCATAGGACTTCTAGTGTGTTAGTGGCAGCAAACAGAGCTCCTATATTTTCTTCTCAGCAGCACCCATAGGACTTCTAGTGTGTTAGTGGCAGCAAACAGAGCTCCTATATTTTCTTCTCAGCAGCACCCATAGGACTTCTAGTGTGTTAGTGGCAGCAAACAGAGCTCCTATATTTTCTTCTCAGCAGCACCCATAGGACTTCTAGTGTGTTAGTGGCAGCAAACAGAGCTCCTATATTTTCTTCTCAGCAGCACCCATAGGACTTCTAGTGTGTTAGTGGCAGCAAACAGAGCTCCTATATTTTCTTCTCAGCAGCACCCATAGGACTTCTAGTGTGTTAGTGGCAGCAAACAGAGCTCCTATATTTTCTTCTCAGCAGCACCCATAGGACTTCTAGTGTGTTAGTGGCAGCAAACAGAGCTCCTATATTTTCTTCTCAGCAGCACCCATAGGACTTCTAGTGTGTTAGTGGCAGCAAACAGAGCTCCTATATTTTCTTCTCAGCAGCACCCATAGGACTTCTAGTGTGTTAGTGGCAGCAAACAGAGCTCCTATATTTTCTTCTCAGCAGCACCCATAGGAATTCTAGTGTGTTAGTGGCAGCAAACAGAGCTCCTATATTTTCTTCTCAGCAGCACCCATAGGACTTCTAGTGTGTTAGTGGCAGCAAACAGAGCTCCTATATTTTCTTCTCAGCAGCACCCATAGGACTTCTAGTGTGTTAGTGGCAGCAAACAGAGCTCCTATATTTTCTTCTCAGCAGCACCCATAGGACTTCTAGTGTGTTAGTGGCAGCAAACAGAGCTCCTATATTTTCTTCTCAGCAGCACCCATAGGAATTCTAGTGTGTTAGTGGCATCACACAGAGCTCCTATATTTTCTTCTCAGCAGCACCCATAGGACTTCTAGTGTGTTAGTGGCAGCAAACAGAGCTCCTATATTTTCTTCTCAGCAGCACCCATAGGACTTCTAGTGTGTTAGTGGCAGCAAACAGAGCTCCTATATTTTCTTCTCAGCAGCACCCATAGGAATTCTAGTGTGTTAGTGGCATCACACAGAGCTCCTATATTTTCTTCTCAGCAGCACCCATAGGACTTCTAGTGTGTTAGTGGCAGCAAACAGAGCTCCTATATTTTCTTCTCAGCAGCACCCATAGGACTTCTAGTGTGTTAGTGGCAGCAAACAGAGCTCCTATATTTTCTTCTCAGCAGCACCCATAGGACTTCTAGTGTGTTAGTGGCATCACACAGAGCTCCTATATTTTCTTCTCAGCAGCACCCATAGGAATTCTAGTGTGTTAGTGGCATCACACAGAGCTCCTATATTTTCTTCTCAGCAGCACCCATAGGACTTCTAGTGTGTTAGTGGCAGCAAACAGAGCTCCTATATTTTCTTCTCAGCAGCACCCATAGGACTTCTAGTGTGTTAGTGGCAGCAAACAGAGCTCCTATATTTTCTTCTCAGCAGCACCCATAGGACTTCTAGTGTGTTAGTGGCAGCAAACAGAGCTCCTATATTTTCTTCTCAGCAGCACCCATAGGACTTCTAGTGTGTTAGTGGCATCACACAGAGCTCCTATATTTTCTTCTCAGCAGCACCCATAGGACTTCTAGTGTGTTAGTGGCAGCAAACAGAGCTCCTATATTTTCTTCTCAGCAGCACCCATAGGACTTCTAGTGTGTTAGTGGCAGCAAACAGAGCTCCTATATTTTCTTCTCAGCAGCACCCATAGGACTTCTAGTGTGTTAGTGGCAGCAAACAGAGCTCCTATATTTTCTTCTCAGCAGCACCCATAGGACTTCTAGTGTGTTAGTGGCAGCAAACAGAGCTCCTATATTTTCTTCTCAGCAGCACCCATAGGACTTCTAGTGTGTTAGTGGCAGCAAACAGAGCTCCTATATTTTCTTCTCAGCAGCACCCATAGGAATTCTAGTGTGTTAGTGGCATCACACAGAGCTCCTATATTTTCTTCTCAGCAGCACCCATAGGACTTCTAGTGTGTTAGTGGCAGCAAACAGAGCTCCTATATTTTCTTCTCAGCAGCACCCATAGGACTTCTAGTGTGTTAGTGGCAGCAAACAGAGCTCCTATATTTTCTTCTCAGCAGCACCCATAGGACTTCTAGTGTGTTAGTGGCATCACACAGAGCTCCTATATTTTCTTCTCAGCAGCACCCATAGGACTTCTAGTGTGTTAGTGGCAGCAAACAGAGCTCCTATATTTTCTTCTCAGCAGCACCCATAGGACTTCTAGTGTGTTAGTGGCAGCAAACAGAGCTCCTATATTTTCTTCTCAGCAGCACCCATAGGACTTCTAGTGTGTTAGTGGCAGCAAACAGAGCTCCTATATTTTCTTCTCAGCAGCACCCATAGGACTTCTAGTGTGTTAGTGGCAGCAAACAGAGCTCCTATATTTTCTTCTCAGCAGCACCCATAGGACTTCTAGTGTGTTAGTGGCAGCAAACAGAGCTCCTATATTTTCTTCTCAGCAGCACCCATAGGACTTCTAGTGTGTTAGTGGCAGCAAACAGAGCTCCTATATTTTCTTCTCAGCAGCACCCATAGGACTTCTAGTGTGTTAGTGGCAGCAAACAGAGCTCCTATATTTTCTTCTCAGCAGCACCCATAGGACTTCTAGTGTGTTAGTGGCAGCAAACAGAGCTCCTATATTTTCTTCTCAGCAGCACCCATAGGACTTCTAGTGTGTTAGTGGCAGCAAACAGAGCTCCTATATTTTCTTCTCAGCAGCACCCATAGGACTTCTAGTGTGTTAGTGGCAGCAAACAGAGCTCCTATATTTTCTTCTCAGCAGCACCCATAGGACTTCTAGTGTGTTAGTGGCAGCAAACAGAGCTCCTATATTTTCTTCTCAGCAGCACCCATAGGACTTCTAGTGTGTTAGTGGCAGCAAACAGAGCTCCTATATTTTCTTCTCAGCAGCACCCATAGGACTTCTAGTGTGTTAGTGGCAGCAAACAGAGCTCCTATATTTTCTTCTCAGCAGCACCCATAGGAATTCTAGTGTGTTAGTGGCATCACACAGAGCTCCTATATTTTCTTCTCAGCAGCACCCATAGGACTTCTAGTGTGTTAGTGGCAGCAAACAGAGCTCCTATATTTTCTTCTCAGCAGCACCCATAGGACTTCTAGTGTGTTAGTGGCAGCAAACAGAGCTCCTATATTTTCTTGTCAGCAGCACACATAGTACCTATAGTGTGTTAGTGTCAGCACCCATAGGACCTACAGTGTGTTGTGAGCACACATAGGAGTTCTATTTTTTATACTATATACACTACCGACTACAATGGCTGGAAGACCGCCAAGGAGAGGCAGAGCGTGCCGAGGCAAGAACACAGGGCAGGCAGGCTCTGTTTCTAGAGACAACAGTGCTGGCCGTGGACGTGGTCGTGCATCGTCATCAGCACGTGGCCATGGGACACGCTTGTCTTTGTTTTCGGCAGCTGGACATGTGGAGCCGCATCATGCCGAAGGCTTGGTAGAATGGATGACCAAGCCCTCCTCATCCTCCTCATCCTCTCTCACCCAGGCTCAGGGTACTGGCAGAGCCGCTGCCAACGCGTACTCAATGGCATCATCAGCCACCCCTTCCCTAGACCCACCATGTCCTCCTGAGGAGTCCCCCGAACTGTTTGAGCACAGTGTTGGGTACATGCTCCAGGAGGATGCCCAACGATTCGAAGGCTCGGATGATGATACCCAGCTTGAGGAAGTCAGTAGTGTGCGCGCAGAGAAAGGGGATGCTGAAGGACAGCAATCTGGCAGTAGTGTTCCACCAGCTGCAGCTTACTGCCAGGTTTGCTCTAGTGGTGAAGAGGGAGGGGATGATGAGGTCACTGACTCCACGTGGGTGCCTGAAGGGAGAGAGGAGGAGGAGGAGGAGGATGCAGCGTCACATGTCCAACGAGGCAGGATGCCCCCTGGAGGCCAGCTAGAGGCCAGCACAGCAACTGTACCACACCGCAGAGCTCCGCCTGTGCAGGGCGCTGCCTCTGCACGTTATCACAAAAGTTCTTTGGTGTGGGCCTTTTTTGAGACGAGTGCATCAGATCGCACCACTGCTATTTGCAATATTTGTCTCAAGCGTATCTCGCGTGGCCAAAACATCAGCCGCTTGGGCACCACAAGCATGAGCAGACATATGTCGACCTGCCATGCAGCTCGTTGGCAAGCACACATAAAAGACCCACACCAAAGAACAAAGCGGACCTCTCCTTGCTCCTCATCAGCTGGGATCTCCATCCCCACTATATCTTCAGTCCTCTCTGAAAGCTGCTCTGAGAGGACTGAAGGTGTAGAATTAGGTGTGTCACAACCAAGTACTTGCAGTACACCGACGTCCGATTGTAGCAGGCAAATTTCCCTGCCCCAGCTGCTGGACCGTCAAAAGAAGTATACTCCCAGCCATCCACATGCCCAGCGGTTGAATGCTAGCTTGGCTAAATTGCTAGCACTTCAACTGCTGCCTTTTCAGTTGATAGACTCGGCCCCCTTCCGTGAGTTTGTTCAATGTGCGGTTCCTCAGTGGCAGGTTCCCAAAACGCCACTTTTTCTCACGGAAGGCAATTCCGTCTCTCTACTGGCATGTGGAAGGCAATGTCCATGCCTCGCTGGACAGGGCGGTCAGCGGTAAGGTGCATATTACCGCTGACTCATGGTCCAGCAGGCATGGACAGGGACGTTATCTTTCTTTCACGGCCCATTGGGTCACTCTATTGGCAGCTGGGAGGGATGCAGGACAAGGTGCAGTAGTGTTGGAGGTTGTTCCGCCACCACGCCTCCAAAATGCTACTACTGGTTGTGACACACCTCTCTCCTCCACCCCCTCCTCTTCTTCCTCCATGTCCTCTTCGAGTGCTCTGTCCTCGGAACCAGCGGTGCTCCGTAGGCGTACAAGGGGCTACGCGAGTACGCAGGCAAAAAGATGCCATGCCGTGCTTGCGCTGGTGTGTTTGGGGGACAGGAGCCACACTGGGCCAGAGGTTCTGGCAGCTCTGCAGGGGCAGGCCGAGAGGTGGTTGACGCCACGCCAGCTTAAGCCAGGAATGGTCGTTTCTGATAATGGCACCAACCTCCTCTCCGCCCTGCGACAGGGGCAGCTCACCCATGTGCCCTGTATGGCTCACGTCCTCAACCTGGTGGTGCAGCGGTTCTTGGGCAGGTTCCCAGGCTTACAGGATGTCCTGAGGCAGGCCAGGAAAGTCTGTGTGCATTTCCGCCGATCTTATAATGCCAGTGCTCGGCTGACTGAGCTGCAAAAGGAGCTGAACCTGCCCAAGAACCGCCTAATATGTGACATGCCCACCAGGTGGAACTCAACGTTGGCCATGCTGCAGCGACTGCACACGCAGCAGAGGGCCATCAATGAGTACCTTTGCGACTACGGCACCAGGACAGGGTCAGGGGAGCTTGGCTTTTTTTCCCCACGCCAGTGGAGCATGATCAGGGATGCATGCACTGTCCTCTCACCATTTGAGGAGGCCACGAGGATGGTGAGCAGTGACAGTGCATGCATCAGTGACACTGTACCTCTTGTCCACCTGTTGGAGCATACGCTGCGTGGGATAATGGACAGGGCACTTGAGGCAGAACAGAGGCAGGAAGAGGAGGACTTCCTTGTCTCTCAAGGCCCCCTTTATCCAGACAATGTTCCTTCTGTCCCACCCATCACACAGGAAGAGGAGGAGGAGGAGGAGGAGGATTGTGTGAGCATGGAGGTGGAGCCTGGCACTCAGCATCAGCAGCAGCAGTCTTTTAGGGATGATGTACAGTCCCAACAAACCAGTGGACTTGTACGTGGCTGGGAGGAGGTGGCTGGCGATCATGTCATCCTCAGTGACCCAGAAGACTCCGGACCGAATGCCTCAGCTAACCTACGCTGCATGGCCTCCCTGATCCTGCAAAGCCTGCGGAAGGATCCTCGTGTTCTTCGGATCAAGGAGAGTGACCATTACTGGCTGGCCACTCTCCTTGATCCACGGTACAAGGGTAAGGTTGCGGACCTTATCTTGCCGTCGCAGAGGGAGCAGAGGATGAGACATCTCAGGGAGGCCTTGCAGAAAGGTCTGTGCAACGCGTTCCCAGAAACTGGGAGGTTACAAACTCCTGGTCCTGGACGACGAGTTGCTGAGGCTTCGGTCAGTAGCAGAAGGAGCGGTGGGGAAGGTGGACGTCTGACCGATGCGTTCAGACAATTTTTTAGTCCGCAGCCCCAAGGTATGATCGGTTCCAGCAACCATCGCCAGCGTCTGATATACATGGTGCAGGAATACCTAGGGGCAAGGTCAGACTTGGACACCTTTCCCACCGAAAATCCTCTGGCTTACTGGGTCCTGAGGATGGATAAATGGCCAGAGCTTGCACAGTATGCAATTGAGCTACTGGCCTGTCCTGCATCCAGCGTTCTTTCCGAACGCACATTCAGTGCTGCTGGAGGATTTGTCACCGATCATAGGGTGCGCCTGTCCACCGACTCGGTTGATCGACTGACCTTCATAAAAATGAATCAGTCTTGGATCACCACCAGCTACCAGACACCTGAAGCGGATATAACGGAATAATTTATAATGTCACATCCCTTCAAGACTGCCTATGCTGATGCTGAGTGACTGTCCTGTTATGTTCACTGACTATCCTCTTCCTCCTCCTCAATGATCCATGCCACCACACCAGTGCCTAAGGCACAATTTTTCAGCCCCTGTATAACAGGGGCGTGTAATTACAATTTTTTAAAAAGATGCTTCGCAACAGGTGTGACTGCTGTGCTCAGAGTACAGTATCTGTGAGGGGTTGCAGTGTTGTGGCACCAGCACCAGTGCCTAAGGCACAATTTTTCAGCCCCTGTTGGGGCGTGTAATTACAATTTTTAGGCAATGCTTTGCAACAGGTCTCATTGCTGTGCTCAGAGTACAGTATCTGTGAGGGGTTGCAGTGTTGTGGCACCAGCACCAGTGCCTAAGGCACAATTTTTCAGCCCCTGTATAACAGGGGCGTGTAATTACAATTTTTTAAAAAGATGCTTCGCAACAGGTATGACTGCTGTGCTCAGAGTACAGTATCTGTGAGGGGTTGCAGTGTTGTGGCACCAGCACCAGTGCCTAAGGCACAATTTTTCAGCCCCTGTTGGGGCGTGTAATTACAATTTTTAGGCAATGCTTTGCAACAGGTCTCATTGCTGTGCTCAGAGTACAGTATCTGTGAGGGGTTGCAGTGTTGTGGCACCAGCACCAGTGCCTAAGGCACAATTTTTCAGCCCCTGTATAACAGGGGCGTGTAATTACAATTTTTTAAAAAGATGCTTCGCAACAGGTGTGACTGCTGTGCTCAGAGTACAGTATCTGTGAGGGGTTGCAGTGTTGTGGCACCAGCACCAGTGCCTAAGGCACATTTTTTCAGCCCCTGTTGGGGCGTGTAATTACAATTTTTAGGCAATGCTTTGCAACAGGTCTCATTGCTGTGCTCAGAGTACAGTATCTGTGAGGGGTTGCAGTGTTGTGGCACCAGCACCAGTGCCTAAGGCACAATTTTTCAGCCCCTGTATAACAGGGGCGTGTAATTACAATTTTTTAAAAAGATGCTTCGCAACAGGTGTGACTGCTGTGCTCAGAGTACAGTATCTGTGAGGGGTTGCAGTGTTGTGGCACCAGCACCAGTGCCTAAGGCACAATTTTTCAGCCCCTGTTGGGGCGTGTAATTACAATTTTTAGGCAATGCTTTGCAACAGGTCTCATTGCTGTGCTCAGAGTACAGTATCTGTGAGGGGTTGCAGTGTTGTGGCACCAGCACCAGTGCCTAAGGCACAATTTTTCAGCCCCTGTATAACAGGGGCGTGTAATTACAATTTTTTAAAAAGATGCTTCGCAACAGGTGTGACTGCTGTGCTCCAAGTACAGTATCTGTGAGGGGTTGCAGTGTTGTGGCACCAGCACCAATGCCTAAGGCACAATTTTTCAGCCCCTGTTTAACAGGGGCGTGTAATTACAAATCTTGATCTAATAGTTCACAGCAGGGCCCATTCCTGCGCCCACCAAGAGTAACTATGAGGGCCTACAGTCTTGTGGCAACACCGTCCACCACCACCACCACCACCAAAGGCCCAATTTTTCTGCCCTGTTCAACAGGTGCATGCAATTACAAATCTTGATCTAATAACTCACAGCAGGGCCCATTCCTGCACCCACCAAGAGTAACTGTGAGGGCTTACAGTCTTGTGGCAACACCGTCCACCACCACCACCACCACCACCAAAGGCCCAATTTTTCTGCCCGGTTCAACAGGTGCATGCAAGTACAAATCTTGATCTATTAACTCACAGCAGGGCCCATTCCTGTGCCCACCAGTCTTGTGGCTACACCAATATCTAATAGGGCAAATTTCTGCAGAGTATATACGGCAGGCCCCTACTTTCAAACATCCAACTTACAAACGACTCCTACTTGCAAACGGCAAGAGAAAACAGGAAGTGAGAGGAAATCTACCCCTAGGAAGGAAAATTCTATCCTGTTAGATTTAATTTGGGAAAAAGGTATCTCCTCTCTACTGATGCTTTATCACCAATCCTTGTTTCAATTAAAACCCCACTTTTCCAAAAACATTTGTCATTGGGACGGAAAGTGAGGTGACATGTTCTGAACAGATGTGCAAAGACAGCAAATGTTACAGGGGTGATAACCCCTCCCTATGTTCTCCAAAAAGCTTAAAAATTGATTTTTTTGGGATGTAGCTACACTTCATAATGTACCTGTTCAGATTCTACTTAAGAACAAACCTACAGTCCATGTCTTGTTTGCACCACCTATATACTGCTGTTCAGAGTATATAGGGTTGTAGGTATAGGGTTTTATTTTGGGTGCGGGGTCCCCCTTAGTATCCATACAAGACCCAAAGGGGCTGGGGTGGGGGGGGGGTGATGGGGTAGCCATGCCATTTTTCTCAAGGATTTTCAGCCATATGGCGGCCAGGACAAGACATGACATTAAAGCCGCAAGTGGTTTTAAATGGCTTCTTTTTTTCCTTTACAAATGTCATTTTGTGCAAGGACAGTTCTAAACACGGGAAACACATGCCACTTCACAGGCATACTTTAGACACCCCCCAGGTACCGTATTTAAAGGAAAATTTCACTTTTTTTTTTTTCACTTTATGCATCATTAAAATGACTGCTCCCGAAAAAACTTTAGTTTTTAAAATTTCTTTTTGCATTGATATATGTCCCCTGGGGCAGGACCCGGGTCCCCAAACCTGTTTTATAACATTAACATGCATATTGGCCGTTGTAATTAGCAATTTTGATTTCGAACGTTCGCGTCCATTATAACGAATAGGGTTCGAAAATTCGCGCGAACTTTCGGTCCGTTCGAAGGTTCTGGTGCGAACCGAACCCGGGGGTGTTCGGCTCATCCCTACTTGTGACCTTGTTCTGCGAGGAAATGCATCAGAGCCAAGGTGTCAAGTTTGCATTGTTGCTCCGAAGGAGCTGCTACCAAAATGTCATCCACATACAAGAGAATTTGACTCCCACAGGGAGGTACAAACCGAGACAAATTATTGGACATTTCTTGTGAGAAAATAGTTGGACTTTCACAATATCCCTGGGGTAACCTGGTGTATGTGTATTTTTTCTTTTTATGTTGTACAGGACGCCAAGGTTGGGTCCTGGACGGGTGCTATGTAGCACCAATATTTGGGTTATGGTCCCTTTAACGAGTGGTAATAGTGTTCAGGAGGTCACCCAATGGGTGAGGAATTCCTGGCAAAATAAATAGTCCAGAGAGGACTGGCTCGCAGTCCTCTTTGTCTTAATAGAGAGGTATTTGGGGCCCGGAATTTCGGAGGCTCTAAAGTGACATTCGGGGGGGATAGAGCCTCCACTCCTGACCACTGGGAGTCAGCACACAGGGGGTTAAGGGCTTCCAGGAAGACAGCTCATAAAACAGGAAGTGATGCTAGAGGTGTGTGAAAGGAGTATGAGGATTGCACCTGTGGAGAGGAGCTGTCTGTTTGCTGGGAGCTTGGAAAGATTCAGCAAGGGTTCTGGAAGTTCCTCTACAAAACTGTATGTGTCTTTCCTTTGGTTTATTTTTGTGCTGAAGACAAGCAGGACTTTTGATTTATGCTGGAAGATAAGTGGACTTTAGTTTATGCTTTTCTGTGTGCTGAATTAAGCGTTATTTTTGCTTTATTCACAAATAAAAGCCTTTCTGTTTAAAAGTCAACGGTTTATGCACTTAGTCCTGTGGAGCTATAATCCCCAAAAGTTCACAATGTGTAAAAGCGAACCAGAACTGACTGTCTTTGTGGAAGGCAATAGAAAAGAAAGCGTTACTGATATCAATGACAGAAAATACCTTGTTATCTGGGTGAAGGTCGTTCAGAAGTACATGCGGGTCTGGGACCACCGGGGCCCTCGGTAATACGGCCCTATTGACCGCCTGTAAATCCTGTACAAGTCTCCACCCATCTTCCCCTCCCTTCTGCTTCCTGACTGGGAACAGGGGCGTGTTACATGGTGAATCCGGACATTCAATGATGACACCATTTTTAGTAATTCCATTATCAAGTGGTCTGCTCCCTCTTCGGCATCTTTCCTTAGTGGATATTGTTTTTGATGAGGCCTCATTGTACTTTTAGGGGTTATTTGGACCTCACTGGCTGTTTTAATTAGTCCAACGTCTGTTTTTCCTTTTGACCACAAGAAATCGGGGACGTCTTTTAAGGCATCCTCTTCTTCTTGGGTCAAAAGTGTCAGTCACTGTCTTTTGTCACAAACTTCAATCATGTGGATTCTGGGTGTACATTCAACAAACCATGCTAATCTGCACCTCCGAATCCCTTTGGATTCTAGTTCCTTATCTGTTAGTAGAACCCAGTCTGTGATAAGTTCTCCCAGCTCATACCATGATACCCCAGGGTTCCGGGTGACCGAAACATGAGGTACAGTATCCTGCCTGTATATTTGCAGAATTGGTTGTGGTAGGAGACAAGTAGCCACACTATTTCCTTCCTTATCACAGTACAGGTATCTTAAGAGCACTTCAGTGTTAGTGAGACTCATTAACTGTTTCTCATAAGACTTATCAGGCCCTGAGGTCTTTTTGTAGTACATAGTGCAATGGAGGTTCGTCTGGACCTTGTACCCGCTCCTCACAGGCTCTTCTTCAACTATTTCTGTCAGGGTTTTGGGCATCTTTAACCCCTCAGTTTGCAAATCCAAGCTATACCAGTATCGGGGCTCATTATCCACGGCTGTGATTCGTTTTTCACACAGCCGATGGGCTTTGAGGCTCCCCTCCACTGGTATGACAGAAATATTGAGAGCATGCAACATGTCTCTACCCAACAAATTAACAGGATATTTAGTTGCAGGGCCGGCCCTACCATGGGACCCGATGGTACCCCCGGTCCCAGGTGGCACTTTAAGGGGGGCGGCAAATTGCCGCCCGTCAGCCAGCGACATTCCGTGTCTCCTACTAATTTTCCTTTCCTGTGTCCCCGATTTTCAAGCCGCCATGTTTAGTGTCCGGCGCCCTGTGATTGGACGAATGGGGGTCATGTGCGGCGTGGGGCTGGCCTGTCAGCGATCGCTCTAGAAGTCCCGCCTCCGCACATGACCGCCATACGCCCAATCACAGTGCGCCGGGAAACACGAACATAGTGGCGGGAGACAAGCACTGGAAGTGTGAGCTGTCTTCCCCTCCGCCTGTCCCTCTGCTTTGTTACGGCGCGGTGGAGATGGGATCATGGAGGTGCAGGCGTGCAGCGTCTGACACCATGGAGCGGGCTGCGGGTGGATGGCGCTGGCGGGAAGTTGGGACGCCGAAGCAGTTCTGCACATCCAGTGCTGAGGTCCTGAGGAGAGTCCTGGTGAAGAGCAGGCAAAGGTAAGGAGTGCTCAAAGGATGGGTTCGCACCGAGCTGTGGGGTGGGGTGTGAGTAGTGCAGGAAGTAGGACTCCTACTGTAGGAGTCAGGTGGGTCTGTGTAGTAGGTCAGTGTAGGTGTAAGGTCGGTGGGTCAGTGTATGTGTCAGTCAGTGTAATAGTCAGTGTTGCTGTCAGGTCAGTGTAATGTGAGTAGTGCAGGAAGTAGGAGTGAGGTAGGTGTCAGGTAGGTCAGTGTAGGTGTCAGGTAGGTCAGTGTAGGGGTCAGGGTAATGGTCAGGAAGGTCAGTGTAATGTGAGTAGTGCAGGAAGTAGGAGTCAGGTGAATCAGTGCATGTGTCACGTAGGTGTGTCAGGGGGTCAGTGTAGGGGTCAGATAGGTCACATGTGTTCAAAAAATGTGCAGCGCTATGTGGTTAAAACCATGTGTGAAATAAATGTTAAACCTTGAAATGTGAAAAATTTATATATGAAAAATTAATTAAAAAGAAAACTAATGCAGAGTCCAAAAAGAACACAACATAGTCCGCGAAGAGTTAATTCCAAAAGCAAATCCGTGAAGGGTTAAGG
This sequence comes from Rana muscosa, assembly GCA_029206835.1. NCBI lineage: Eukaryota > Metazoa > Chordata > Amphibia > Anura > Ranidae > Rana > Rana muscosa. The sequence continues at coordinate 635,811,127 of CM055116.1, forward strand.
GCTGTAGCCAATAAAGAGACTAGGGTCTAGTGGAGCATAATAAAATAAAAATAAACATTTCTTGATCAGTTTAGGTAGATATGTATTCTTCTACATATGTTTGGTAAAAAAAATGCAATGTGTATATTGATTAGTTTGCGCAAAAGTTATACCGTCTACAAAATAGAGGGTAGATTTATGGCATTTTTATTATTATTATTATTATTTTTTTACTAGTGTAGCGGGGTCTGGTGATCTGCGATTTTTAGCTAGACTGTGACATTGCGGTGGACAGATCAGACACTTTTGACACTTTTTTTGGGACCAGTGACATTTATACAGCGATCTGTGCTATAAAAATGCACTGATTACTGTGTAAATGTCACTGGCAGGAAAGGGGTTAAATGTGTTCCCTGGGAGGTGTTTCTAACTGGGGGGGAATGGGACTGACTGTAGGAGGAGAGAGATCTCTGTTCCTAATCACTAGGAAGAGCAGATCTGTCTCTCCTCCCCTGTCAGAATAGGGATCTGTCTGTTTACATTAACAGATCCCCGTTCTGGCTCTCTGAAGCGATTGCGGCCACCAGCCACGCACAGGTCCTTTTTATACTCCTTTACATGTATAGAGCCATGACAGGTCCACTTTAGTTATCATGATATAAAATAATGAATGTGGGGTATTTGGTGGGCGTGATTTTTTTTTGGGGGGGGCAGCATTTAATTCTTGGTACCAGGCAGCACAATGTCTTGGGCCGGCACTGTTTAGTTGAAATTACAATTTTACACTGAGCCTTTTTACCTGTCTGTGGATCTTCCACAGTAAGGCCTTCAGACTAGGGATGAGCTTCGTGTTCGAGTCGAACATACGTTCGACTCGAACATTGGCTGTTCGATCGTTCGACGAAGATCGAACGATTTGGGCCGTTCGCGCCAAATTCGAGTGACGCGAACGGCCCACAATGCACTACGCCATCGCAGTGTCATCCAGGCGCTGTGATTGGCCAAGCATGCACTGTGACCCCGCATGCTTGGCCAATCACAGCGCCGGCAGCGAGGAGAGCAATGATTGGCCACAGGCAGGATGCCTGTGGCCAATTATTGCTGAGGGTGTTTAGTACACGCCCCACACTATAAAAGGCCGCCAGCACGGCGGCCTAGTGTAGTGTGTTCCGGAGCAGGGATAGAGTAGCATAGGCAGGGACAGTGACTGTTATTTCTTTCTTGCTTAACCTGGATTCCTTTAGTTTAGGGAAAGAGAAGGATAGGTAGGGAGAGTGTCAGTGTGTTTTGTGCTTCTGCTATAGTGTGCTTAAAAAAAACATTTATTCTAGGGACAGAAAACTCTAGGTAGGGACAGTGTCAGTTTCTTTCACTCTGCAAGTCCTTGTTTCCAGGGACCTGTAAGGACAGTGAGTTAATTGTCCTTGTGCTATATTGTGCTTAAAAAAAACATTTATTCTAGGGACAGAAAACTCTAGGTAGGGACAGTGTCAGTTTCTTTCACTCTGCAAGTCCTTGTTTCCAGGGACCTGTAAGGACAGTGAGTTAATTGTCCTTGTGCTATATTGTGATTAAAAAAAACATTTATTCTAGGGACAGAAAACTCTAGGTAGGGACAGTGTCAGTTTCTTTCACTCTGCAAGTCCTTGTTTCCAGGGACCTGTAAGGACAGTGAGTTAATTTTCCTTGTGCTATATTGTGATTAAAAAAAACATTTATTCTAGGGACAGAAAACTCTAGGTAGGGACAGTGTCAGTTTCTTTCACTCTGCAAGTCCTTGTTTCCAGGGACCTGTAAGGACAGTGAGTTAATTGTCCTTGTGCTATATTGTGCTTAAAAAAAACATTTATTCTAGGGACAGAAAACTCTAGGTAGGGACAGTGTCAGTTTCTTTCACTCTGCAAGTCCTTGTTTCCAGGGACCTGTAAGGACAGTGAGTTAATTGTCCTTGTGCTATATTGTGATTAAAAAAAACATTTATTCTAGGGACAGAAAACTCTAGGTAGGGACAGTGTCAGTTTCTTTCACTCTGCAAGTCCTTGTTTCCAGGGACCTGTAAGGACAGTGAGTTAATTTTCCTTGTGCTATATTGTGATTAAAAAAAACATTTATTCTAGGGACAGAAAACTCTAGGTAGGGACAGTGTCAGTTTCTTTCACTCTGCAAGTCCTTGTTTCCAGGGACCTGTAAGGACAGTGAGTTAATTGTCCTTGTGCTATATTGTGCTTAAAAAAAACATTTATTCTAGGGACAGAAAACTCTAGGTAGGGACAGTGTCAGTTTCTTTCACTCTGCAAGTCCTTGTTTCCAGGGACCTGTAAGGACAGTGAGTTAATTGTCCTTGTGCTATATTGTGATTAAAAAAAACATTTATTCTAGGGACAGAAAACTCTAGGTAGGGACAGTGTCAGTTTCTTTCACTCTGCAAGTCCTTGTTTCCAGGGACCTGTAAGGACAGTGAGTTAATTTTCCTTGTGCTATATTGTGATTAAAAAAAACATTTATTCTAGGGACAGAAAACTCTAGGTAGGGACAGTGTCAGTTTCTTTCACTCTGCAAGTCCTTGTTTCCAGGGACCTGTAAGGACAGTGAGTTAATTGTCCTTGTGCTATATTGTGCTTAAAAAAAACATTTATTCTAGGGACAGAAAACTCTAGGTAGGGACAGTGTCAGTTTCTTTCACTCTGCAAGTCCTTGTTTCCAGGGACCTGTAAGGACAGTGAGTTAATTGTCCTTGTGCTATATTGTGATTAAAAAAAACATTTATTCTAGGGACAGAAAACTCTAGGTAGGGACAGTGTCAGTTTCTTTCACTCTGCAAGTCCTTGTTTCCAGGGACCTGTAAGGACAGTGAGTTAATTTTCCTTGTGCTATATTGTGATTAAAAAAAACATTTATTCTAGGGACAGAAAACTCTAGGTAGGGACAGTGTCAGTTTCTTTCACTCTGCAAGTCCTTGTTTCCAGGGACCTGTAAGGACAGTGAGTTAATTGTCCTTGTGCTATATTGTGCTTAAAAAAAACATTTATTCTAGGGACAGAAAACTCTAGGTAGGGACAGTGTCAGTTTCTTTCACTCTGCAAGTCCTTGTTTCCAGGGACCTGTAAGGACAGTGAGTTAATTGTCCTTGTGCTATATTGTGATTAAAAAAAACATTTATTCTAGGGACAGAAAACTCTAGGTAGGGACAGTGTCAGTTTCTTTCACTCTGCAAGTCCTTGTTTCCAGGGACCTGTAAGGACAGTGAGTTAATTTTCCTTGTGCTATATTGTGATTAAAAAAAACATTTATTCTAGGGACAGAAAACTCTAGGTAGGGACAGTGTCAGTTTCTTTCACTCTGCAAGTCCTTGTTTCCAGGGACCTGTAAGGACAGTGAGTTAATTTTCCTTGTGCTATATTGTGATTAAAAAAAACATTTTTTCTAGGGACAGAAAACTGTAGGTAGGGAGAGTGTTTTTTTTCTTTCACTCTGCAAGTCCTTGTTTCCAGGGACCTGTAAGGACAGTGAGTTAATTGTCCTTGTGCTATATTGTGCTTAAAAAAAACATTTATTCTAGGGACAGAAAACTCTAGGTAGGGACAGTGTCAGTTTCTTTCACTCTGCAAGTCCTTGTTTCCAGGGACCTGTAAGGACAGTGAGTTAATTTTCCTTGTGCTATATTGTGATTAAAAAAAACATTTATTCTAGGGACAGAAAACTCTAGGTAGGGACAGTGTCAGTTTCTTTCACTCTGCAAGTCCTTGTTTCCAGGGACCTGTAAGGACAGTGAGTTAATTTTCCTTGTGCTATATTGTGATTAAAAAAAACATTTTTTCTAGGGACAGAAAACTGTAGGTAGGGAGAGTGTTTTTTTTCTTTCACTCTGCAAGTCCTTGTTTCCAGGGACCTGTAAGGACAGTGAGTTAATTTTCCTTGTGCTATATTGTGATTAAAAAAAACATTTATTCTAGGGACAGAAAACTCTAGGTAGGGACAGTGTCAGTTTCTTTCACTCTGCAAGTCCTTGTTTCCAGGGACCTGTAAGGACAGTGAGTTAATTTTCCTTGTGCTATATTGTGATTAAAAAAAACATTTTTTCTAGGGACAGAAAACTGTAGGTAGGGAGAGTGTTTTTTTTTCTTTCACTCTGCAAGTCCTTGTTTCCAGGGACCTGTAAGGACAGTGAGTTAATTTTCCTTGTGCTATATTGTGATTAAAAAAAACATTTTTTCTAGGGACAGAAAACTGTAGGTAGGGAGAGTGTTTTTTTTCTTTCACTCTGCAAGTCCTTGTTTCCAGGGACCTGTAAGGACAGTGAGTTAATTGTCCTTGTGCTATATTGTGCTTAAAAAAAACATTTATTCTAGGGACAGAAAACTCTAGGTAGGGACAGTGTCAGTTTCTTTCACTCTGCAAGTCCTTGTTTCCAGGGACCTGGAGAGACATTGAGTGAATTGTCCTTGTGCTATATTGTGATTAAAAAAAACATTTATTCTAGGGACAGAAAACTCTAGGTAGGGACAGTGTCAGTTTCTTTCACTCTGCAAGTCCTTGTTTCCAGGGACCTGTAAGGACAGTGAGTTAATTGTCCTTGTGCTATATTGTGCTTAAAAAAAACATTTATTCTAGGGACAGAAAACTCTAGGTAGGGACAGTGTCAGTTTCTTTCACTCTGCAAGTCCTTGTTTCCAGGGACCTGTAAGGACAGTGAGTTAATTTTCCTTGTGCTATATTGTGATTAAAAAAAACATTTTTTCTAGGGACAGAAAACTGTAGGTAGGGAGAGTGTTTTTTTTCTTTCACTCTGCAAGTCCTTGTTTCCAGGGACCTGTAAGGACAGTGAGTTAATTAAACTTGTGCTATATTGTGATTAAAAAAAACATTTTTTCTAGGGACAGAAAACTGTAGGTAGGGAGAGTGTTTTTTTTCTTTCACTCTGCAAGTCCTTGTTTCCAGGGACCTGTAAGGACAGTGAGTTAATTGTCCTTGTGCTATATTGTGCTTAAAAAAAACATTTTTTCTAGGGACAGAAAACTCTAGGTAGGGAGAGTGTTTTTTTTTTTTCACTCTGCAAGTCCTTGTTTCCAGGGACCTGTAAGGACAGTGAGTTAATTGTCCTTGTGCTATATTGTGCTTAAAAAAAACATTTATTCTAGGGACAGAAAACTCTAGGTAGGGACAGTGTCAGTTTCTTTCACTCTGCAAGTCCTTGTTTCCAGGGACCTGTAAGGACAGTGAGTTAATTTTCCTTGTGCTATATTGTGCTTAAAAAAAACATTTATTCTAGGGACAGAAAACTCTAGGTAGGGACAGTGTCAGTTTCTTTCACTCTGCAAGTCCTTGTTTCCAGGGACCTGGAGAGACATTGAGTGAATTGTCCTTGTGCTATATTGTGATTAAAAAAAACATTTATTCTAGGGATAGAAAACTCTAGGTAGGGACAGTGTCAGTTTCTTTCACTGTGAAAGTCCTTGTTTCAAGGGACAGAGAAGGACACCTGAAGGTAGCCCTTATTGCTTTTTTCCCATCTCCCTGCAGGCCATCTATTAGAATGTCTGGAAGGCAAACAAGGAGAGGCAGACAGTCAGGAGGCAATAAAAGAGGGCAAGCAGGCTCTGTGTCTGGGGGCAACAGTGCTGGTCGTGGACGCGGTGCATTGTCATCAGCACATGGCCATGGGACACGCTTGTCCTTCTTTTCGGCAGCTGGACATGTTGAGCCACATCATGCCGAAGACTTGGTAGAGTGGATGACCAAGCCCTCCTCCTCCTCCTCATCCTCTCTCACCCAGGCTCAGGGTACTGGAAAAGCAGCTGCCAAAGCGTCGTCTTCCCTGGTATCAATGTCAGACAAATCATCAGTCACTCCTTCCCTAGACCCACCATGTCCTCCTCCTGAGGAGTCCCCCGAACTGTTTCAGCACAGTGTTGGGTACATGCTCCAGGAGGATGCCCAGCGTTTCGAAGGGTCTGATGATGAAACCCAGCTAGAGGAAGGCAGTAGCGTGAGAGCAGACAGAGGGGATGCTCAAGAAGGACACCAATCTGGCAGTCATGTTCCAGCAGCTGCAGCATACTGCCAGATTGGCTCCAGTGATGAGGAGGGAGGGGATGATGAGGTCAATGACTCCACGTGGGTGCCTAATAGGAGAGAGGAGGAGGAGGAGGATGAGGAGGAGGCACATCTCCAACGAGGCAGGATGCCCTTTGGTGGCCAGCGTAAGGGCAGTACACCGACGGAATCACACCGCAGAGCTCCGCCTGTGCAGGGCGCTGCCTCTGCCCGTCATTCAAAAAGTTCTTTGGTGTGGGCCTTTTTTGAGGCTAGTGCATCAGATCGCACAGCTGCTGTTTGCAACATATGTCTCAAGCGTATATCGCGTGGCCAAAACATCAGCCGCTTGGGTACCACATGCCTGACCAGACATATGTTGACCTGCCATGCAGCTCGTTGGCAAGCCTACCTCAAAGACCCACACCAAAGAACAAAGCGGACCTCTCCTTGCACCGCATCAGCTGGGATCTCCAACCCCACTATAACTTCAGTCCTCTCTGAAACATGCACTGAGAGGAATGAAGGTGTAGAATTAGGTGTGTCACAGCCAAGTACTTGCGCCCACTCTGCTAGCAGTACACCGACGTCCGATTCTAGCAGGCAAATTTCCCTGCCCCAGCTGCTGGACCGTCGAAAGAAGTTCACTCCCAGCCATCCACATGCCCAGCGGTTGAATGCTAGCTTGGCTAAATTGCTAGCGCTTCAACTGCTGCCTTTTCAGTTGGTAGACTCGGCCCCCTTCCGTGAGTTTGTGCAATGTGCGGTTCCTCAGTGGCAGGTTCCCAAACGCCACTTTTTCTCACGGAAGGCTATTCCGGCTCTCTACCGGCATGTGGAAGGCAATGTCTTGGCCTCGCTGGACAGGGCGGTCAGCGGTAAGGTGCATATTACCGCTGACTCATGGTCCAGCAGGCATGGACAGGGACGTTACCTTTCTTTCACGGCCCATTGGGTCACTCTTTTGGCAGCTGGGAAGGATTCAGGACAAGGTGCAGTAGTGTTGGAGGTTGTCCCACCGCCACGCCTCCAAAATGCTACTACTGGTTGTGACACACCTCTCTCCTCCACCCCCTCCTCTTCTTCTTCCTCCATGGCCTCTTCCTGTGGTTTGTCCTATGAACCAGCGGTGCTCCGTAGCCGTTCACGGGGCTACGCAAGTACGCAGGCAAAAAGATGCCATGCCGTGCTTGCGCTGGTGTGTTTGGGGGACAGAAGCCACACTGGGGCAGAGGTCCTGTCTGCTCTGCAGGGCCAGGCCGAGAGGTGGTTGACGCCACGCCAGCTTAAGCCAGGAATGGTGGTTTGCGACAATGGCACCAACCTCCTCTCCGCCCTCCGACAGGGACAACTGACCCATGTGCCCTGTGTGGCTCACGTCCTTAACCTGGTGGTGCAGCGGTTCTTGGGCAGGTACCCGGGCTTACAGGATGTCCTGAGGCAGGCCAGGAAAGTCTGTGTGCATTTCCGCAGATCTTATAATGCCAGTGCTCGCCTGGCTGAGCTGCAAAAGGAGTTGAACCTGCCCAAGAACCGCCTTATATGTGACATGCCCACCAGGTGGAACTCAACGTTGGCCATGCTGCAGCGGCTGCACACGCAGCAGAGGGCCATCAATGAGTACCTGTGCGACTACGGCACCAGGACAGGGTCAGGGGAGCTTGGTTTTTTTTCTCCACGCCAGTGGGGCATGATCAGGGATGCATGCACTGTCCTGGCACCATTTGAGGAGGCCACGAGGATGGTGAGCAGTGACAGTGCATGCATCAGTGACACTGTACCTCTTGTCCACCTGTTGGAGCACACGCTGCGTGGAATAATGGACAGGGCACTTGAGGCAGAACAGAGGCAGGAAGAGGAGGACTTCCTTGCCTCTCAAGGCCCCCTTTACCCAGACAGTGTTCCTTCTGTCCCACCCATCGCACAGGAAGAGGAGGAGGAGGAGGAGGAGGAGGAGGATTGTGTCAGCATGGAGGTGGAGGCTGGCACTCAGCATCATCAGCAGCAGTCTTTTAGGGATGATTTACAGTCCCAAGAAACCAGTGGACTTGTACGTGGCTGGGAGGAGGTGGCTGCGGATCATGTCGTCCTTAGTGACCCAGAGGACTCCGGAGCGAATGCCTCAGCAAACCTACGCTGCATGGCCTCCCTGATCCTGCAAAGTCTGCGGAAGGATCCTCGTATTCTTCGGATCAAGGAGAGGGACCATTACTGGCTGGCCACTCTCCTTGATCCACGGTACAAGGGTAAGGTTGCGGACCTTATGTTACCGTCGCAGAGGGAGCAGAGGATGAGACAACTCCGGGAGGCCTTGCAGAAAGGTCTGTGCAACGCGTTCCCAGAGACTGGGAGGTTGCAAACTCCTGGTCCTGGACAACGAGTTGCTGAGGCTTCGGCCAGTCAAAGAAGGAGCGGTGGGGAAGGTGGCCGTCTGACCGATGCGTTCAGACAATTCTTTAGTCCGCAGCCCCAAAGTATGATCGGTTCCAGCAACCATCGCCAGCGTCTGATAAACATGGTGCAGGAATATCTAGGGGCAAGGTCAGACTTGGACACCTTCCCCACCGAAAATCCTCTGGCTTACTGGGTCTTGAGGATGGATCACTGGCCAGAGCTTGCACAGTATGCAATTGAGCTACTGGCCTGTCCTGCATCCAGCGTTCTTTCGGAACGCACATTCAGTGCTGCTGGAGGATTTGTCACGGATCACAGGGTGCGCCTGTCCACCGACTCGGTTGATCGACTGACTTTCATCAAGATGAACCAGTCTTGGATCACCACCAGCTACCACACACCTGATGCTGATATAACAGACTAATTGATTTTAAAATGTCACATCCCTTCAAGACTGATGCTGATGCTGAGTGCCTGTGCTGTTATGTTGACTGCCTATCCTCCTCCTCCGAGTCCTCAATGATACGATTGATGATGATAGCTTGGAAGATCATTTTTGTTTATGGGTGCCGCCACCAGTGCCTAACGCCCAATTTTTCAGCCCCTGTTTAACAGTGGCGTGTAATTACAATTTTTGAAGCAATACTTTGCAACAGGGCTCATTGCTGTGCTCCAAGTACAGTATCTGTGAGGAGTTGCAGTGTTGTGCCACCAGTGCCTAAGGCCCAATTTTTCAGCCCCTGTTTAACAGGGGCGTGTCATTACAATTTTTGAAGCAATACTTTGCAACAGGGCTCATTGCTGTGCTCCAAGTACAGTATCTGTGAAGGGTTGCAGTGTTGTGCCACCAGTGCCTAAGGCCCAATTTTTCAGCCCCTGTTCAACAGGGGCATGTAATTACAATTCTTGATCTAATAATTCACAGCAGGGCCCATTGCTGCACCCACCAAGAGTAACTGTCAGGGCTTACAGTGTTGTGGCACCAGCACCACCATCAAAGGCCCAATTTTTACTACCACTGTTCAACAATTATATGTAATTAAAATTCCTGATATAATAGTTGACAGCAGGGCGTTCCAGCACCAACCAAGAGTAACTGTGAGTGCTTACAGTGTTGTGCCAACACCAACAACTAAGGGGCCTATTTCTGCAGAGTATATACGGCAGGTCCCTACTTTCAAACATCCAACTTACAAACGACTCCTACTTGCAAACGCAAGAAGACAACAGGAAGTGAGAGGAAATCTACCACTAGGAAGGAAAATTCTCTCCTGTAAGAATAAATATGGGAGAAAGGTGTCTCCTCTGTACTGATGCTTTATCAGCAATCCTTGTTTCAAGAAAAACACCACATTTCAAAAACAGTTGTCATTAGGACGGAAAGTGAGGTGAAATGTTCTGAACAGGGGCACAGACAGCAAAACAAATGTTACAGGGGTGATAACCCTTACCTATGTTTTCCAAAAAGTTTAAAAATAGATTTTTGGTCTGGAGCTACACTTCAACAATGTACCTGTTCAAAATTACAAACAGATTCTACATAAGAACAAACCTACAGTCCCTGTCTTGTATGCACCGCCTGTATACGGCTGTTCAGAGTATATAGGGCCTTTTTTATTTTATGTGCGGGGTTCCCCTTAATATCCATACAAGACCCAAAGGGGCTGGTAATGGGCTGGGGTAGGGGGGGGGGGTCATGGGGTAGCTATGCCATTTTTCTTAAAGATTTTCATCCATATTACCGGGACCAGACATTACATTAAAGCCGCAAGCAGTTTTAAATGGCTTTTTTTTCCTTTAGAAGTGTCATTTTGTGCAGGGACAGTTCTAAACACGGGAAACACGTGGCACTTCACAGGCATACTTTAGACACCCCCCAGGTACGATATTTAAAGGAATATTTGACTTTTTTTTTTTCACTTTATGCATCATTAAAATGACTGCTCCCGGAAAACGACCGTTTTTAAAACTTATTTTTGCATTGATACATGTCCCCTGGTGCAGAACCCGGGTTCCCAAACCCTTTTTAGGACAATAACATGCATAATAGTTGTTATAATTAGCACTTTAGAATTCGAACGTTCGCATCCATTGTATTTAATAGGGTTCTAATGTTCGTTCGAACTTTCGGTCCGTTCGCGGGTTCTGGTGCGAACCGAACCCGGGGGTGTTCGGCTCATCACTACTTCAGACACGGCCTCCTGGTGCATTAACCCATTTGCAGACTTTACATATACTACACCGGTTTTCTTTACCCCTGGTGGCATATCCAGTGGGTGTATTAGGGTCCTGCAAGCCCCGGTGTCACAGAGAAATGTTACCCAACTACCCTTTACAATCAATGTTATTTCTGGCTTGACTTCAGCATGCAAACAAGCTTCAACATTACACACATCCAAGATCTCAGACTCTTTCTCCTCATTTCCCTCTGTATCTCTCTCTGTGGACATACCAACATTTTCTAGTCATGCTTCTTCCTCTCTGTTTGACTCACATGCTCTCGCTAAGTGACCTCTTTTACCACACAGGAAACACTCCCCCCTCTTCTTTTTCCCCTCATAATCCTGAATGCGGGGCCTTGTTCGAGTGTTCCCCAATCTTTTGTTCCGATTCTCAACAACATACACATCATTACTTTCACCCATCATAAACACCTTCCCTTTTTTTACTTTCTTTTTTGATTGGAAGTGCCTTCCAGCATGCCTTGCATACTCAATTAGCTCCTGAAGTCTGCAAATCCTATGGTTAATCATGTGTTTGGTAAAAAAACTTGATATAGGGGCTATCAGCCCCTTCAGGATTGCATTCTTTAGCTGTTGCTCATATGGGCTATCGTTCACTTGGTCTGCTGGGATTTCTATCCCAGAGTGGTTATTGAAAATCTCCCTCATCCTAACAATAAAATTATCCACTGTTTCCTCTTCTCCTTGCATACACTGATTTATAATGGACCAGTCGGCCCGACGTACCCATCTATTTTCTATCCTTGCTATAAGAGCATTTCTCCTGACTTCGAGTGCTGCATCATCATGAGGCAACACCCTTCCCTGGTTGTTTAATCCACTCCAATCTCCCACTACATGATGCCAGTCAGGTCCCAGTACCTGTCGGATGACCTGCTCTATTTCCCTCCCATTGAGATGATAGCTAGCAATCATTCCCATGATACCATCCCTGAATTGAGCTATGTTAACTTTGGGATGTGGTATCCCTTCAATAGCTTTCTTAACATCCTCGGGGGTCCAGGGGCGATAGACCATCATAGTGTTGGGGCTGGTACACCTCCTACATCTTGTCCTGCCCTAGGGTTGGGAACTTCAATTAATGGGAACTCTTCCTCCCCAAATTCTGTTTGTTCCCCAGCTGCGGGGGATATTAATTCATTGAGCAGGTGGCCGACGAGTTTTGTAACCGTTGCTGTAAGGGGGGTCCCTTGTGGACTTCTCTGGACAGCAAGGGTCATTTTGAGAGGGGGTTTTGCTGCAGCCGTAGGAGAAACGGTTGCATCTGGGGGTGACCCAGGTGACCACGAAGGGACAGCAAACAGTGGGGGGTCACATTGCATGGAAAAAGGGTTGTTTGCCGATAGTCGGGGGGTCAGTCGAGGTGGCCTATTGCATGCCTCTGTCCCGTATGGTGGTGGGGAATGTAAGTCTGCAATAGGGTATAGGGATTTGGGAGTGGGAGTTGTGGTTAAAGGGGGAGCGGCAACTGTCAGTGGGTTTGGGGTATCTTCTAAAGGGTGTGTGGGGGCTGTTGGGTGCATTTGATTTGTTGAGTTTTGTTCAGTCAATACTTGCTGAACTAAGCTTCGGAGGACGGTCATATTATTGTCCTCTTTGTCTAAAAACATCGTTTTTTTATGGTTTTCTGAATTTAACCTACGATTAGCCTCCTCAAGCCATTTTTTTGCCTGGGGAAGACCTAATTTCTTCTGTTTCCTTTTTTTCGGGCCGGCCTTATTCTTAAGCTTTCTACACAGCATTACACAACCATCCTTATTTAAGGAAGTATCAAAATCATATTTTGTTTCCCACATCTTAAGAAATTTCACATTCTCTTTGTCTAGACTACACATATACTTAGCATCTTCATTCAAACCAACAGATTTTCCATGGATCACACCCATTTTAACGTGCACACGGAGTTTTTTTTTTGTAAGGTCTTCTCACACTGACACAATACCTGCACACAGTATCTTATCACTTCTGCAGCTACTCACAAACTTTCTAGTCGTGACATATCACTTCTAGATTATTGATCTTGTGTGCTGCTATAATACTGGTGTCTTGTCTTCTTACTTAATGTTTTATTCATTTATAGGGAGAATGAACAGAATTACAAGGCGAACGTAAATTCACCTGACTGGTCACCCCCCCCTGATCAAAACATTAATATTTCAGTAAACTGTAGGGAGCATGAACAGAATTACAAAAGAGACTTAATTTCTCTCGACTGTTGTTCCCACACTTTATCAAAACATTAATATTTGTTGATTCAACGGTATTTATAAATGCCTGTACAGGTTTTTTACACAACATACGAGGCTGGCTGAGCGCAAGGGCTCGTCAAATTACCTCTATTTGTTACCTGGAAATCTATCAGGCCATACCTTTGTATTAACAGGGGTTCATGTTTTTGATGTAGGAATATTTATGTGTCCCCCATGGGAATTCCTGCAGTTTACAAGGCTGTCAGGACCTAGGTCCTTTGTCGACAAATTTCCTTTATCTGCACCCGGGTATTAGAATGGGACCATACTCCTATATCAAAGGGATTTAAACTACGGACGTATCTACTTATATTCCCTCAACTCGGATAAAGCAAAACATATACACAACAGATAAACATTCAATTCATCTCTATATTATATGTATTTAACAAAAATCCCTTAATTCATTAAATCCCTAATCACATTTAGGCCTAAAGGTATAATATAATAAATGAAAATATCTTACCTTGCCCCGAGAGCGGTCTCTTGTGCTGATCCGGTAAGTCGCTGCCCGGGAGGCACTAGTTCAGTGAGCCGGCCTCTGTTAACGTCAAATTTAAGACGGAGGACTTACAGTTTTTTGCCGTACGGACATCGGTTCACTGGGTTGTTGGCTAGTGCTTTCCAGGAATTTGGACTTCCGGCTCGAAGGACCAAAATGTCACAGAAATGTCGGACCGACTCTCGTTCCAAGTCAAGATTTTTTATTGCATATGCAGAGAAAATGGTTAAAGTATATTTGCGGCTTCAGAGATCCATTTTCTGCCTGTCATAGATTTACATTCTGCTTTTATAACCCTTAAACCTTCCCCTTTCCTGCTCGTAACGTCCTGATCATGTGTATAATTTCAACCTTTATTCTGACGTTTTAGCAGGAAAGAGGGAAATATCCTTTTTCAGCCTACACCTTATGACAGGATATTTCATACAATGGACACATAAATTATCTCATAGTTCACAGCCCATGTTTGGCAGATGTAAGCAAAATACAGTTTTACTATAAGTCAGCACATCTTTTGCACAAATAGAATATGGTCATATGACTTATTCCAGTAATTAGGACTATTAGAGCTATTCAGCATATTTATGTATAATAGAGTTATATAAAACAAACATTTTAACTTTAGAAGATTAATATGCTTCTTGATAGTTGACATATAAAGTATAATTTTAAATTTATCTAACAGTACCCCATCAAATGCAGCCACTTGTGCCCCATCAAATGCAGTCACTGTGCCCCATCAAATGCAGTCACTGTGCCCCATCAAATGCAGTCACTTGTGCCCCATCAAATGCAGCCACTGTGCCCCATCAAATGCAGCCACTTGTGCCCATCAAATGCAACCACTGTGCCCCATCAAATGCAGTCACTTGTGCCCCATCAAATGCAAACACTGTGCCCCATAAAATGCAGCCCTCTTCCCCATCAAATACAGCCACTGTGCTCGTCACCACTGTGCCCCATCAAATGCAACCACTGTGCCCCATCAAATGCCGCCACTGTGCCCGTCAAATGCCATCACTGTGCCCATCAAATGCAGTCACTTGTGCCTTATCAAATGCAGCCACTGTGCCCCATCAATTGCCGCCACTTGTGCCCGTCAAATGCAGTCACTGTGCCCGTCAAATGCAGTCACTTTGCCCATCAAATGCAGTCACTTTTTCCACATCAAATGCCGCCACTGTGCCCCATCAAATGTCGCCACTGTGCCCGTCAAATGCCATCACTGTGCCCATCAAATGCCATCACTGTGCCTGTCAAATGCCGCCACTATGCCCGTCAAAGCCATCACTGTGCCCGTCTAATGCCATCACTGTGCCCGTCAAATGCCATCACTGTGCCCCATCAAATGCTGCCATTGTGCCCATCAAATGCCATCACTGTACCCGTCATATGCAGCCAATGTGTCCCTCACCCCCCCATTATCAGACCAGCTCAGGACACAAGCACTCCTCCTCCTTATCACACCAGCTCTGGACGGCTCAGGTCAGGTGTGACTGGGTGGCGGACACCATAGCAACAGCTCACCTTGGGCTCCAGGACACTGTAGGATGTCGGAGATGTCGCGGGCTGCAGCCTGCAATGCACTGCGGGAGGTCGGGACCGGAAACAACCGAACCGTGGATCTAAGGCTAGCCAGCACTGGCACTGCAGAATCGCCGCCCGCCGACTGCGCCGGAGGTCACTGGAGGTGGAGGTCGGAGGAGTCAGAAATGACTGATGCTGCTCTCTTTGCTGCTGCTGCCGCGCCCGGAGGAGGAGGAGAGGAGGTGGGTGGATTTAGAGAGCGCAGTGCAGCACTGGGTAAAGGCCTTGTTCCCTAGGCCGGCCGCCTCCCTCTTCTCTGATACACTCTGCAAATGTGAACTTCACTGGTTGCTACACGCCAAGCGGGGCGGCCCTAGCAACCTGTTTGGCAATCTTTTATTACGGTGGCAGCCAGTCCTTATTTCATTCCGGGACACTGTATTGTCCGGGAATGAAGGTGCCCGGGACACAAATATAAATTACGGGGGCAATCCGGGACACGTGGTTACCCTATCATAGAGGGGGTGGCTGGAGAGAGGGAGCATCCTTATGGACGCACCGCCACTGGTCAGAAGCCTAGGCTTTTTTACCAGACAAGAAACAGGAAGTGGGCTGTATAAGGTATTTACTGCCAGAAAAAAATGTTTAATGCCGCATTCACACGGCCGTTTTTAATGTCATTGAAAAAAGTTTTTCTTGACGCTATTCTTCTCAAGCCTGCCTTGCCTACACACTATCGTGAAAAAAAATGCTCGGGCAAAGCGCGGTTACGTACAACACGTTCGACAACACGTACGACGGCACTATAAAGGGGAAGTTACATTCGGATGGCGCCACCCTCGTGTTAGTAAAGTTTGGTGAGAGACGATTCTCGCTTTTCAGCCTCGTGCTCTTCAGTCCATTACAGCGTGAAGAATGTGCTATCTCCATTCTGAACGCTAGTTTTACCAGAACGAGCGCTCCCGTCTCATAACTTGCTTCTGAGCATGTGCATTTTTTTACCGTCATTAAAGCGTACACACGGCCGTTTTTCACGATGAGAAAACATGTTCTAAATTTTTGTAAATTATGTTTTTATTGTTTTTTTCACAGTACAGAAAACAACACTCCACACATCGTGGAGACAGCCAGCCACAAAATTTGCCGGCGTATACAGTTATAAAACAGAACACAAATTATCACATTTAAACCTGTGACACTCCCAACCCCCCCCCCCAAAACCAACAAATTATACCCCCCCCCCTTGCCTAGATAGGAACACAGATGTCACGGGCCAGCCACCAGATGCGGCCCGCCATGATTGAGAAGTACAGTCCAGTAGCTCCCTGCAAAAACAAGTTAGATAAAGCTTATGAAAACAGTTCCCCCCTCACCCCCAAACCCCCCCACCCAGACACAGGACCTCAGGAAAGGAGACACAACCCCATCCCTACAATTTTAATAGATCAATCGGATGCCGTATCTATAGTAGCCATCCAACCCCCCCAAACCTTGTCAAATTTAGTCAGTGCCCCCCTACTCAAATAAGTAGCTTTATAAAAGGGTATTGCTTTATTGACCAGCGCCTTCCACGCGTCAACAGTAGGAGCTACAGAACACTTCCATGATAGGATGATGCGCTTTTTAGCGTAATATAACAAAAGCATGAGTAAGGTTCGTATAGCCCTGGTAGTGGCCAGGGGTTCAACCAAATGTAGGAGACAAACCTCAACAGACATGGGGATAGATATAGATGTGACCGACCTAATACAGTCAGCAACGGCCTGCCAGTAGTGTTTAATTGGTGGACACTCCCAAAAGATGTGCATAAAGGTGGCTAAGGGTGCAGAGCATCTCCAGCAGAGAGAGCTCTGCGTCCCATACATCCTTGCCAGTCTTGCCGGAGTAAGATAAACTCTGTGCAGAAACTTATACAGGATCAGTCTGTCCCTACTCGAGACCAAACACTGAAAAGCCGTCCCCCACATGTCATCCCAATCATCTCTGTCCAACCCCGGGGCCACAGCCTCCCAAGCATCTCTGCAGGGTCTGAGTAGGAAAGCAGTTTCCGGGAACAGGTCTTTGTAAAAACTGGAAACTGGTTTTGATAGAGATTCGCTGCGCGCCAATAGCTCTAGATCACTGGGCTCCAGGCTAAGGGTCCCCCCAAACTGCGAGTGAAAGGCATGCCTCAACTGCAGATACCTGAAAAAGTGGGAGTTGGGTAAATCATATGTTCTAAATTTTTAATGGCCATTTTTCTTGTCAAGAAAAATACTCTGGAGCCCACACACAATGGTTTTTAATGACCAATTTAAAAAATTGCATTTTTCTCGTCATGAAAAACGGTCGTGTGTACGCGGCAATACTATCCAAAGTTAAAACAACAAGGGCAGAAGATTTAATACATGGAAAGATGAAAAAATGACTGAAGGTCCGCTTTAGCCACTTTTCGTCCAGGCTTTTTCTGGGCTTTTTAAATTTACAAGTTTAGCGCTGGGTTCACACTGATGCGGCCGCGGGTCACAGCAGGGGGTCAGGTGCGTCCTTATTCACCAATTCAGGTGCGAAGCAGGCCCAAATTTTTTGCCTGAATTCCTACCTGAATCAGAACCAAAGACACAGAGGACCCTTTTCCAATGCAGACCGCAGCCACCCTGGAGATGTTTGAACCGGCTCCATTGAGAGCTGATCACACTCTCCTCTCATGCGAATTGGATACAGGGAAACCAGCATCCAATTCGCATCAGTGTGAACTCAGCCTAAATCAGTATTTTTTTTTTTTATAATTGTTTTTTATTGAATTTTCTAACACGTACAAAACATACAGCTTAAGCACCTACAGTCATAGAAAAAGAACATGTACAGATGAGAATACAATTGCAATGTGAACCCAGCGATACAATGCACAGTCATGGAAGGGTACAGCAGCACCGCCCAAATAAAATCTAGGAGGGCATCCAGTATGGTAAGACCCACTAGTCAATGAAAACATATCAGAGGTCATCGGAGGAAGAGGAAGGTAGAAGAGCAAGGCAAGACCTTGACACGATGACCTGGTTCACCCCCAACTCACTAGGCTGTTTCGGGCTCATCTAACCAATTGCGCCAGACCTTGTCATATTTCAGTGGGCAGCCCCGATTGGCATAGGTATCTTTGTATAAAGGAAGGCTGCCGTTCACCAAGTGTTTCCATTGCGCCAAAGAGGGGGGGCAGGCTTCTTCCACTGCATAGCAATATTCTTTCGGGCATAGAAGAGCAGCAAGGAAATTAGCGTGCGTTTGGCAGAGGATGGTACAATGGTCTCAATGAGCCCCAAAAGGCACACCTCCATTGACAAAGGCACAGCGACTGAGGCAACTCTGTTAATTAGATCCAGCACCATTTCCCAATACTGCTGGACCCCTGAACACCGCCAGAAGATATGGGAGAAGTTGCCCGGTGAGGCGCCGCATCTCCAACACCCCAAGGAGTGGGCAGGGTCCATCCTATGCAGTCTGTGTGGGGTGAAATAAGCTCTATGAACTATTTTGTACTGCACTAACCTGTCACGCATGGAGACTAAGGAGTTGAAGGGGAGGTCCCACACGTCGTCCCAGTCATCCCTATCTAATGTGGGGATATCAGTCTGCCATTTATTCCAGAGTTTATCCAGAGGTGGAAGAGACACAAAGATCAAGTACGAATAAAGATGTGAGGTGGGTTTGTCTTCACAGCTAAATCTAAGTGTCCTCTCCAGTTCCGACTGGGCCACGATGCACGAAGAGTGCGGAAATTGCGCCGCAAATGCGTGGGACAGTTGCAGATATCTAAATAGGAAATGGTTGGGTAGGTTGTATTGGGAGGAAAGGTGCGAGAAGGGGAGTAGGGAGTTTTGAGATATTATGTGAGACACAAGTTTGATACCGTATTTTGTCCACGCGTAGGGGTCAGGGATCTTGTAAATGTGAGATAGACTAGGGTTCAGCCAGATAGGGGCATTGGGGGAGATTTCAGACTGTTTACATTTCTCAATGGCTAATCCTGTCCGCTATGCCCGCAGGGTGGTAAGCATAGAAGGGGTCAGAGGATACGGGGCGCGAGGGCCCCTAAAAAGTAATAATTGAAGAGCTTCCCACGAACCGACCACTGTTGCTTCCAGCACAGTCGACGAGTTCGTTCTGTCCGGCTGTAGCCACCACGCCGCAGTCACAAACTGCGCGGAGAGGTAATACTTATGACAGTCCGGGAATGCCATGCCACCCTGCGTTCGTGGCCTCATTAGAGTCGTCAATCTATATCTGGGAGGAGAGGGGTCCCATAAGAAGGAAGAAAAGATGCAGTTCAATTTTTAAAAAAAGGACTTGGGCACCCATTGTGGGGAGTGGCGGAAAAGATATGTCAGTTTGGGAATAATCTTCATTTTTATGAGATTAACTCGCCCCCATAAAGACAGGGGCAAGTTACTCCAGGATTTGAGCTTCGTCTGGGACTCCAATAGTAACGGGGCTAGATTTAAGGATATATAGTCTGAGGCTGAACCAGAGACATGTACCCCCAAGTATGTAAAGGAGTCTACCCACAGGAGGGGGCTATCAGGAGGGGATGTGGACCTAGCCGCTGGATCAATTGGGAACAGGAGGGATTTAGACCAATTTACCCTAAGACCGGTGACCTCTGCAAAGGTGTCCAGAATATTTAGCGCTCCCTGCAGGGACGGGCCAGCATCATTTAGGAAGAGTAGCATGTCATCCGCGTACAGGGCCACCCTCTCCTCCAGCAACCCGAGTCGGAGACCCCTAATGTGCGGTGAGGTGCGAAAGTGCCTCCGCCACCGGTTCGATAGCGAGGGCAAACAAAGCCGGAGAGAGAGGGCAGCCCTGCCTCGTTCCCCTGGTAAGCCCGAAGGGGGCCGATAGTCCACCTCCCAAGCGCACCGAGGAAGTGGGGCATTTGTAGATCACCTGGAGCCACCTGATAAACAGCAGAGGAAACCCCATCCTGCGTAAAGTTTCCCACAAGAAGGGCCACTCGACCGTATCAAAGGCCTTTTCCACGTCCAGAGAGGCCACAGTTCGAGATCCCTTATTGAGGTGGTGAGCGTGTATGTTGGTGAATAGTCTTCTGAGATTCACATCCGTGGACCTACGGGGCATGAAACCCGTCTGGTCTGGGTCTATCACTGAGGGTAGCATGGGGTACAACCGAAGGGCCAGAAGCTTAGTCAGAATTTTAAAGTCAGAATTAAGCAATGCAATAGGACGATATGAAGCACAGGAAGTGGGGTCTTTGGGAGCCTTATATATCAGTGTCAAGTATGCGTGGTACATTGAAACAGGCAGACTACCGTCTGCCAGGCATACAGTATACAGTTGTGCCAGCAGGGGTGCTAGAAGTTCCACAAGAGCCCTATAAAAGTCTATTGGAAGCTCATCCGGCCCCGGCGCCTTGCCGGGGGGGAAGGATCGGATAGCCTTTACGACCTCCGAGACTGTAAAAGGTTGGACCAAAATCTCTCTTTCGTGGTCCGAGAGCCAGCCAAGCACCAACGGGTCTAACAGACCGTTCAGCGACTCCGGCTGAAACTCTGAGGACAGACCGGACGAGTATAACTTGCCATAAAAGGAGTTAAACGTCTGTAGAATATCAGAGGGGGAGGACACCGTCCCGCCCCCCGGGGTCTGTAGGGTGGATACAAGGGTAAGGGGTTGGTCGTGTTGTGCCATCATGGCTAGCAGGCGACAATTCCGGTCACCCTGTTCAAAGGCCCTCTGTTTACCTCTATACGACTCGAGTCGCGTGACCTCAGCCAGGTGCAACTGCAGTTCCCTCTGAGCCGCCATTAGTAGGTCAAAGTGAACTGGGGTGGGGTCATTGCTATACGTAGCAGTGTGATTGTCAACAGCCTTCTGCAGCGCCAGCGCTGCAGCCGATTGTTGTTTTTTGATGCTAGCAATAGAAGAAATATACTGTCCCCTCGTGAAAGCTTTAAAGGCATCCCATACAATATCGGGAGAAGAGGAGTCTTTATTATTTTCTCAGAACTCAGACAGCAGGGGTGGCAGCTGGCCAGCGAGGTCAGGATGAGAGACCCATTGTGTGCCCAACCTCCAGAGCGCAGCGCTCCGGGAAGCCGGGGAGCGAAGCACCACCACTAAGGGACTATGATCGGACAGACCGCTAGGCAGATAGGACGTCTCCAGAACATCCGCTAACAGTGCAGGGTTGGAGAAGGCTAGGTCTATCCGCGACGCAGTCTTATAGGATGCCAAAAAACATGAATAGGCCCTTGTGGTAGGGTGCTTCCACCTCCAGATCTCCACCAGCCCCACCGCCTGAGCCCAGGCAGAGAGGTCCATACACTGTTTCTTAGTCGGGGCAGGTCTATCTAGCTCAGGCGATAAAATGGCATTAAAGTCACCCATTACCAGAACCTTCCCTGGGCAGAAAGGTGAAATTTTTTCTAGAACCTCATACAATAATGCGGATGAAAACGGGGGAGGGATGTATACATTAAGAACAATATACCTGACAGACCATAGCGTGAACACCACTATCACAAATTTCCCCTGGGGATCAGTACGGATCTCCTCAATAACACAGGGGAAATTCTTGTGGACAAGGACCGATACACCTCTGGCGTATGTAGAATATGTGGCATGTATCGCTCGCTGTATCCACGGTTTCTTGAGAGTCAAAATCTTGCTGCCCGTGAGGTGAGTCTCCTGAAGGAGAATAAGCTGGGGGGAGTGAGATTTTAAGTATTTGAATAAAAGGGCTCGCTTAAATTTGGAGTTAAGACCCCAGACATTCCAGGAGAGAACGGTGAAGGAGTCTGCTACTTGACTAGCCATTGGGTGAAGGGGAAGAACAATTAAGGAGATACTCTAGAGGGCATGTACCGGTGCACCCCACAAGCAGCAAGATCCCGGTCACACTGCAGAAAATGCTGACAGTACCTAAGCGTAACACAAAACAAAAGTATACAAATAAGAAATAGAAAACCATAAGAACAAGGGATGACTAAATCCCTAATCTAACTTCCCAGGCACGGTGCCTATCCTACTATACCCAGCCTACCTCCTAACAGGGGGGGAAGGTCTGGGAACAGTTTTTACCCAAAAGAAAAACTTTTATAAAGAGTGCTAGTGAACCCTTACACTGGGGGCCCTACACTTCTGGTAGTAGTTCATCCACACTGTCGACGGGCAGTGTCTCGTCCATCTCGTAAGAACAAGGAGCAGAGGGACGTGGGATATCTATCCCATAAACCTGTATCCTCAAAGTCAGCGGAAAATAAAGTCTGTGTTTTAAGAGGAAAAACAAAAAACAAAAACAAAAGCGAAAACAAGGGCAATCTAAAGCCTCGTGGGGGTCTTGTGTAAAGGTACATTTGAAGTAACTCCGGTGGTTGAAGAAAGTGTAGTAGGATAGAGCGAACAAGGATGTGGAAGATCCGTGCATCAAAGGAGTCCGTGAGAAGATCCCTTCAACGCAAGTTGGTCAGCCAGTCGTCAGCATCCGCTGGGTTATCAAAGAAGCGGACCGCCCCCTCATGTTGGACTCGTAGGCGGCTTGGGTAAAGCATGCCATATTTAATGTTCTTATCTCTAAGTCGTTTGCGGACATCGTTAAAGGTTTTCCTCTTTCTCTGCAAGTCCGCCGAAAAGTCAGGGAAGAGGAGGACAGAGGAGTTACAATATTTGAGCGTGGGATGTTGGCGGGCTTCCGACAGAATCTTGTCCCTGTCCCGATAGTTAAGGAAACGGACTAAGAAGGGCCTGGGGGGTTTCCCCGGGGTGGCTCGGCCCGCGGGCACCCGGTGGGCCCTCTCCACCACGTAGGTAGGGGGAACGTCTGTAAGGCCCAGGAGGTTTTTAAAGAACTCCTCCGCAAATATAGCAGGGTGGTCTCCCTCTTCCCCCTCAGGCAAACCTAGGACTCTGACATTGTTGCGCCTCAGCCTGTTTTCGGCATCATCTGACTTTGCAACGAGGGACTGCACTGTGCGCTGCAGCTCGGCAATGGAGGCGGCATGGGAGGCCGTAAGATCTTCAGTGGTCGACACTCTGGACTCAGTTTCCGCCATTCTACCCCTCATTTTGTCAAGGTCGTTTCGTATGAGGTTACATTCTTCAGCGAGGTGGTCAATATGCACTAAAAGCGAGGTCCTACTCTGCTCGATCGCAGCGAGGATCACCGCTGTACCATCCTTAGCCAGTGGGGCTGGCCCCTCTGTCGGCGGAGCTTCAATGGGATCCATTTCTAAGCCAGCCAGCAAGGCCCGAAGCCGACCCAGAAGTATGGGATCAGATTGTGGAGAAGATGGCGGTGGCAGCAGGAGTGGTACGTTGGTCTTTGCGGCTTTAGAGGACCTGTTCCCTTTTTTGGAGGAGGAGGACATCTGACAGTTCGCCAGGGGGGGCCCACTCTCAGGAGATTTGTCGGTGTTCAGACGAGCACCCAGGAGGTAGGTAAGGGGCGACCCAGGCCACAGCAGGTGTCTCAGGAGAGATTATGTCAGGTGCCGCCACCAGTCAGGCTCCACTGCAGACACCAGGTAAAGATAGCCCTCCAGCAGGGCAGGCCGTCAGTGGTTACCGGCAGCCCCCCACCCCACAGCAGACAAAGAAGTAGGGACAGGGTGGTAAGGATGAGAAGCTGGGACCAGAGCAGCAAGGCTGAGGCAGAGGGGTGGCGGAGGACCGGAGAAGTTGGGCTCCAGGGGTAACGCAGCTGCTCCAATTTAGGCAATTTCAGTGCTACAGTACCCCAGGCCTTGGCAGGGATGACAGGGCGTGAGAAGGCAGGCGATCCGCGCTGTTGCGCTCGTCGATGTCGGCCGCGGTGCACTTCCGGCGGGGCGGCGGTTTAGGAAAGACCGGTGCTTCACAGGCCGCACTAGGCCGCACCGGGTTGCGGCCTCCACGGATCCCTTTTTCGGCCCGGCGGACCTCCGGATCGGGCCAGGAAGGTGGATGGGCAGGCAGATGTGGCCGGATGACAGTCTCTTACCTGCAGGCAAGCTGGGATCGGGTCCTTTCAGTACAACACAGTTGCAGGCCGGGAAGATGGCGGCGGCCGCAGGTGAGTGGAGGTTCAGGCGTGCAGGCGATCCGGGCAGAGAGTCTCCACAATTTTGTCCCAGGATGAGACAGGGGACACAGGGGAACAGGCTGGAGTGAGTATTTACTCTTTTAAGTCGATGGAAATGCACGGATAGCAAAGGATTCAAACAGGATAGCCGGAGCTCCTCAAAAACACGTCCGCCGGCTCTCACATCCGGACACGCCCCCCCTAAATCAGTATTTTTTGCAAGAAAATTACTTATAAGCCCCAAACATTATACTTTTTTTTTTTTTTTTTTTTAGCAGAGACCCTAGGAAGTAAAAGAATTTACATTTGTTTTAATGTAGCTGTGTATTTCTTTCTATTAGCATAACCTTGCACCAAAGAACAACCCAAAATAAATTCTCCTGCTCCTGACTAGGGATGAGCTTCGTGTTCGAGTCGAACATACGTTCGACTCGAACATTGGCTGTTCGATCGTTCGACGAAGATCGAACGATTTGGGCCGTTCGCGCCAAATTCGAGTGACGCGAACGGCCCACAATGCACTACGCCATCGCAGTGTCATCCAGGCGCTGTGATTGGCCAAGCATGCACTGTGACCCCGCATGCTTGGCCAATCACAGCGCCGGCAGCGAGGAGAGCAATGATTGGCCACAGGCAGGATGCCTGTGGCCAATTATTGCTGAGGGTGTTTAGTACACGCCCCACACTATAAAAGGCCGCCAGCACGGCGGCCTAGTGTAGTGTGTTCCGGAGCAGGGATAGAGTAGCATAGGCAGGGACAGTGACTGTTATTTCTTTCTTGCTTAACCTGGATTCCTTTAGTTTAGGGAAAGAGAAGGATAGGTAGGGAGAGTGTCAGTGTGTTTTGTGCTTCTGCTATAGTGTGCTTAAAAAAAACATTTATTCTAGGGACAGAAAACTCTAGGTAGGGACAGTGTCAGTTTCTTTCACTCTGCAAGTCCTTGTTTCCAGGGACCTGTAAGGACAGTGAGTTAATTGTCCTTGTGCTATATTGTGCTTAAAAAAAACATTTATTCTAGGGACAGAAAACTCTAGGTAGGGACAGTGTCAGTTTCTTTCACTCTGCAAGTCCTTGTTTCCAGGGACCTGTAAGGACAGTGAGTTAATTGTCCTTGTGCTATATTGTGATTAAAAAAAACATTTATTCTAGGGACAGAAAACTCTAGGTAGGGACAGTGTCAGTTTCTTTCACTCTGCAAGTCCTTGTTTCCAGGGACCTGTAAGGACAGTGAGTTAATTTTCCTTGTGCTATATTGTGATTAAAAAAAACATTTTTTCTAGGGACAGAAAACTGTAGGTAGGGAGAGTGTTTTTTTTTCTTTCACTCTGCAAGTCCTTGTTTCCAGGGACCTGTAAGGACAGTGAGTTAATTGTCCTTGTGCTATATTGTGCTTAAAAAAAACATTTATTCTAGGGACAGAAAACTCTAGGTAGGGACAGTGTCAGTTTCTTTCACTCTGCAAGTCCTTGTTTCCAGGGACCTGTAAGGACAGTGAGTTAATTGTCCTTGTGCTATATTGTGATTAAAAAAAACATTTATTCTAGGGACAGAAAACTCTAGGTAGGGACAGTGTCAGTTTCTTTCACTCTGCAAGTCCTTGTTTCCAGGGACCTGTAAGGACAGTGAGTTAATTTTCCTTGTGCTATATTGTGATTAAAAAAAACATTTTTTCTAGGGACAGAAAACTGTAGGTAGGGAGAGTGTTTTTTTTCTTTCACTCTGCAAGTCCTTGTTTCCAGGGACCTGTAAGGACAGTGAGTTAATTTTCCTTGTGCTATATTGTGATTAAAAAAAACATTTTTTCTAGGGACAGAAAACTGTAGGTAGGGAGAGTGTTTTTTTTCTTTCACTCTGCAAGTCCTTGTTTCCAGGGACCTGTAAGGACAGTGAGTTAATTTTCCTTGTGCTATATTGTGATTAAAAAAAACATTTTTTCTAGGGACAGAAAACTGTAGGTAGGGAGAGTGTTTTTTTTCTTTCACTCTGCAAGTCCTTGTTTCCAGGGACCTGTAAGGACAGTGAGTTAATTGTCCTTGTGCTATATTGTGCTTAAAAAAAACATTTATTCTAGGGACAGAAAACTCTAGGTAGGGACAGTGTCAGTTTCTTTCACTCTGCAAGTCCTTGTTTCCAGGGACCTGTAAGGACAGTGAGTTAATTTTCCTTGTGCTATATTGTGATTAAAAAAAACATTTTTTCTAGGGACAGAAAACTGTAGGTAGGGAGAGTGTTTTTTTTCTTTCACTCTGCAAGTCCTTGTTTCCAGGGACCTGTAAGGACAGTGAGTTAATTGTCCTTGTGCTATATTGTGCTTAAAAAAAACATTTATTCTAGGGACAGAAAACTCTAGGTAGGGACAGTGTCAGTTTCTTTCACTCTGCAAGTCCTTGTTTCCAGGGACCTGTAAGGACAGTGAGTTAATTTTCCTTGTGCTATATTGTGATTAAAAAAAACATTTTTTCTAGGGACAGAAAACTGTAGGTAGGGAGAGTGTTTTTTTTCTTTCACTCTGCAAGTCCTTGTTTCCAGGGACCTGTAAGGACAGTGAGTTAATTGTCCTTGTGCTATATTGTGCTTAAAAAAAACTTTTATTCTAGGGACAGAAAACTCTAGGTAGGGACAGTGTCAGTTTCTTTCACTCTGCAAGTCCTTGTTTCCAGGGACCTGTAAGGACAGTGAGTTAATTTTCCTTGTGCTATATTGTGATTAAAAAAAACATTTTTTCTAGGGACAGAAAACTGTAGGTAGGGAGAGTGTTTTTTTTCTTTCACTCTGCAAGTCCTTGTTTCCAGGGACCTGTAAGGACAGTGAGTTAATTTTACTTGTGCTATATTGTGCTTAAAAAAAACATTTATTCTAGGGACAGAAAACTCTAGGTAGGGACAGTGTCAGTTTCTTTCACTCTGCAAGTCCTTGTTTCCAGGGACCTGTAAGGACAGTGAGTTAATTTTCCTTGTGCTATATTGTGATTAAAAAAAACATTTTTTCTAGGGACAGAAAACTGTAGGTAGGGAGAGTGTTTTTTTTCTTTCACTCTGCAAGTCCTTGTTTCCAGGGACCTGTAAGGACAGTGAGTTAATTGTCCTTGTGCTATATTGTGCTTAAAAAAAACATTTATTCTAGGGACAGAAAACTCTAGGTAGGGACAGTGTCAGTTTCTTTCACTCTGCAAGTCCTTGTTTCCAGGGACCTGTAAGGACAGTGAGTTAATTTTCCTTGTGCTATATTGTGATTAAAAAAAACATTTTTTCTAGGGACAGAAAACTGTAGGTAGGGAGAGTGTTTTTTTTCTTTCACTCTGCAAGTCCTTGTTTCCAGGGACCTGTAAGGACAGTGAGTTAATTGTCCTTGTGCTATATTGTGCTTAAAAAAAACATTTATTCTAGGGACAGAAAACTCTAGGTAGGGACAGTGTCAGTTTCTTTCACTCTGCAAGTCCTTGTTTCCAGGGACCTGTAAGGACAGTGAGTTAATTTTCCTTGTGCTATATTGTGATTAAAAAAAACATTTATTCTAGGGACAGAAAACTCTAGGTAGGGAGAGTGTTTTTTTTCTTTCACTCTGCAAGTCCTTGTTTCCAGGGACCTGTAAGGACAGTGAGTTAATTGTCCTTGTGCTATATTGTGATTAAAAAAAACATTTATTCTAGGGACAGAAAACTGTAGGTAGGGACAGTGTCAGTTTCTTTCACTCTGCAAGTCCTTGTTTCCAGGGACCTGTAAGGACAGTGAGTTAATTGTCCTTGTGCTATATTGTGATTAAAAAAAACATTTATTCTAGGGACAGAAAACTCTAGGTAGGGACAGTGTCAGTTTCTTTCACTCTGCAAGTCCTTGTTTCCAGGGACCTGTAAGGACAGTGAGTTAATTGTCCTTGTGCTATATTGTGCTTAAAAAAAACATTTTTTCTAGGGACAGAAAACTGTAGGTAGGGAGAGTGTTTTTTTTTTTTCACTCTGCAAGTCCTTGTTTCCAGGGACCTGTAAGGACAGTGAGTTAATTGTCCTTGTGCTATATTGTGCTTAAAAAAAACATTTATTCTAGGGACAGAAAACTCTAGGTAGGGACAGTGTCAGTTTCTTTCACTCTGCAAGTCCTTGTTTCCAGGGACCTGTAAGGACAGTGAGTTAATTTTCCTTGTGCTATATTGTGATTAAAAAAAACATTTTTTCTAGGGACAGAAAACTGTAGGTAGGGAGAGTGTTTTTTTTCTTTCACTCTGCAAGTCCTTGTTTCCAGGGACCTGTAAGGACAGTGAGTTAATTGTCCTTGTGCTATATTGTGCTTAAAAAAAACATTTATTCTAGGGACAGAAAACTCTAGGTAGGGACAGTGTCAGTTTCTTTCACTCTGCAAGTCCTTGTTTCCAGGGACCTGTAAGGACAGTGAGTTAATTTTCCTTGTGCTATATTGTGATTAAAAAAAACATTTTTTCTAGGGACAGAAAACTGTAGGTAGGGAGAGTGTTTTTTTTCTTTCACTCTGCAAGTCCTTGTTTCCAGGGACCTGTAAGGACAGTGAGTTAATTGTCCTTGTGCTATATTGTGCTTAAAAAAAACATTTATTCTAGGGACAGAAAACTCTAGGTAGGGACAGTGTCAGTTTCTTTCACTCTGCAAGTCCTTGTTTCCAGGGACCTGTAAGGACAGTGAGTTAATTTTCCTTGTGCTATATTGTGATTAAAAAAAACATTTATTCTAGGGACAGAAAACTCTAGGTAGGGACAGTGTCAGTTTCTTTCACTCTGCAAGTCCTTGTTTCCAGGGACCTGTAAGGACAGTGAGTTAATTTTCCTTGTGCTATATTGTGATTAAAAAAAACATTTTTTCTAGGGACAGAAAACTGTAGGTAGGGAGAGTGTTTTTTTTCTTTCACTCTGCAAGTCCTTGTTTCCAGGGACCTGTAAGGACAGTGAGTTAATTGTCCTTGTGCTATATTGTGCTTAAAAAAAACATTTATTCTAGGGACAGAAAACTCTAGGTAGGGACAGTGTCAGTTTCTTTCACTCTGCAAGTCCTTGTTTCCAGGGACCTGTAAGGACAGTGAGTTAATTTTCCTTGTGCTATATTGTGATTAAAAAAAACATTTATTCTAGGGACAGAAAACTCTAGGTAGGGACAGTGTCAGTTTCTTTCACTCTGCAAGTCCTTGTTTCCAGGGACCTGTAAGGACAGTGAGTTAATTTTCCTTGTGCTATATTGTGATTAAAAAAAACATTTTTTCTAGGGACAGAAAACTGTAGGTAGGGAGAGTGTTTTTTTTCTTTCACTCTGCAAGTCCTTGTTTCCAGGGACCTGTAAGGACAGTGAGTTAATTGTCCTTGTGCTATATTGTGCTTAAAAAAAACATTTATTCTAGGGACAGAAAACTCTAGGTAGGGACAGTGTCAGTTTCTTTCACTCTGCAAGTCCTTGTTTCCAGGGACCTGTAAGGACAGTGAGTTAATTTTCCTTGTGCTATATTGTGATTAAAAAAAACATTTTTTCTAGGGACAGAAAACTGTAGGTAGGGAGAGTGTTTTTTTTCTTTCACTCTGCAAGTCCTTGTTTCCAGGGACCTGTAAGGACAGTGAGTTAATTGTCCTTGTGCTATATTGTGCTTAAAAAAAACATTTATTCTAGGGACAGAAAACTCTAGGTAGGGACAGTGTCAGTTTCTTTCACTCTGCAAGTCCTTGTTTCCAGGGACCTGTAAGGACAGTGAGTTAATTTTCCTTGTGCTATATTGTGATTAAAAAAAACATTTTTTCTAGGGACAGAAAACTGTAGGTAGGGAGAGTGTTTTTTTTCTTTCACTCTGCAAGTCCTTGTTTCCAGGGACCTGTAAGGACAGTGAGTTAATTGTCCTTGTGCTATATTGTGCTTAAAAAAAACATTTATTCTAGGGACAGAAAACTCTAGGTAGGGACAGTGTCAGTTTCTTTCACTCTGCAAGTCCTTGTTTCCAGGGACCTGTAAGGACAGTGAGTTAATTGTCCTTGTGCTATATTGTGCTTAAAAAAAACATTTTTTCTAGGGACAGAAAACTGTAGGTAGGGAGAGTGTTTTTTTTTTTTCACTCTGCAAGTCCTTGTTTCCAGGGACCTGTAAGGACAGTGAGTTAATTGTCCTTGTGCTATATTGTGCTTAAAAAAAACATTTATTCTAGGGACAGAAAACTCTAGGTAGGGACAGTGTCAGTTTCTTTCACTCTGCAAGTCCTTGTTTCCAGGGACCTGTAAGGACAGTGAGTTAATTTTCCTTGTGCTATATTGTGATTAAAAAAAACATTTTTTCTAGGGACAGAAAACTGTAGGTAGGGAGAGTGTTTTTTTTCTTTCACTCTGCAAGTCCTTGTTTCCAGGGACCTGTAAGGACAGTGAGTTAATTGTCCTTGTGCTATATTGTGCTTAAAAAAAACATTTATTCTAGGGACAGAAAACTCTAGGTAGGGACAGTGTCAGTTTCTTTCACTCTGCAAGTCCTTGTTTCCAGGGACCTGTAAGGACAGTGAGTTAATTTTCCTTGTGCTATATTGTGATTAAAAAAAACATTTTTTCTAGGGACAGAAAACTGTAGGTAGGGAGAGTGTTTGTTTTTTTTCTTTCACTCTGCAAGTCCTTGTTTCCAGGGACCTGTAAGGACAGTGAGTTAATTGTCCTTGTGCTATATTGTGCTTAAAAAAAACATTTATTCTAGGGACAGAAAACTCTAGGTAGGGACAGTGTCAGTTTCTTTCACTCTGCAAGTCCTTGTTTCCAGGGACCTGTAAGGACAGTGAGTTAATTTTCCTTGTGCTATATTGTGATTAAAAAAAACATTTTTTCTAGGGACAGAAAACTGTAGGTAGGGAGAGTGTTTTTTTTCTTTCACTCTGCAAGTCCTTGTTTCCAGGGACCTGTAAGGACAGTGAGTTAATTGTCCTTGTGCTATATTGTGCTTAAAAAAAACATTTATTCTAGGGACAGAAAACTCTAGGTAGGGACAGTGTCAGTTTCTTTCACTCTGCAAGTCCTTGTTTCCAGGGACCTGTAAGGACAGTGAGTTAATTTTCCTTGTGCTATATTGTGATTAAAAAAAACATTTATTCTAGGGACAGAAAACTCTAGGTAGGGAGAGTGTTTTTTTTCTTTCACTCTGCAAGTCCTTGTTTCCAGGGACCTGTAAGGACAGTGAGTTAATTGTCCTTGTGCTATATTGTGCTTAAAAAAAACATTTTTTCTAGGGACAGAAAACTGTAGGTAGGGAGAGTGTTTTTTTTTTTTCACTCTGCAAGTCCTTGTTTCCAGGGACCTGTAAGGACAGTGAGTTAATTGTCCTTGTGCTATATTGTGCTTAAAAAAAACATTTATTCTAGGGACAGAAAACTCTAGGTAGGGACAGTGTCAGTTTCTTTCACTCTGCAAGTCCTTGTTTCCAGGGACCTGTAAGGACAGTGAGTTAATTTTCCTTGTGCTATATTGTGATTAAAAAAAACATTTTTTCTAGGGACAGAAAACTGTAGGTAGGGAGAGTGTTTTTTTTCTTTCACTCTGCAAGTCCTTGTTTCCAGGGACCTGTAAGGACAGTGAGTTAATTGTCCTTGTGCTATATTGTGCTTAAAAAAAACATTTTTTCTAGGGACAGAAAACTCTAGGTAGGGACAGTGTCAGTTTCTTTCACTGTGAAAGTCCTTGTTTCAAGGGACAGAGAAGGACACCTGAAGGTAGCCCTTATTGCTTTTTTCCCATCTCCCTGCAGGCCATCTATTAGAATGTCTGGAAGGCAAACAAGGAGAGGCAGACAGTCAGGAGGCAATAAAAGAGGGCAAGCAGGCTCTGTGTCTGGGGGCAACAGTGCTGGTCGTGGACGCGGTGCATTGTCATCAGCACATGGCCATGGGACACGCTTGTCCTTCTTTTCGGCAGCTGGACATGTTGAGCCACATCATGCCGAAGACTTGGTAGAGTGGATGACCAAGCCCTCCTCCTCCTCCTCATCCTCTCTCACCCAGGCTCAGGGTACTGGAAAAGCAGCTGCCAAAGCGTCGTCTTCCCTGGTATCAATGTCAGACAAATCATCAGTCACTCCTTCCCTAGACCCACCATGTCCTCCTCCTGAGGAGTCCCCCGAACTGTTTCAGCACAGTGTTGGGTACATGCTCCAGGAGGATGCCCAGCGTTTCGAAGGGTCTGATGATGAAACCCAGCTAGAGGAAGGCAGTAGCGTGAGAGCAGACAGAGGGGATGCTCAAGAAGGACACCAATCTGGCAGTCATGTTCCAGCAGCTGCAGCATACTGCCAGATTGGCTCCAGTGATGAGGAGGGAGGGGATGATGAGGTCAATGACTCCACGTGGGTGCCTAATAGGAGAGAGGAGGAGGAGGAGGATGAGGAGGAGGCACATCTCCAACGAGGCAGGATGCCCTTTGGTGGCCAGCGTAAGGGCAGTACACCGACGGAATCACACCGCAGAGCTCCGCCTGTGCAGGGCGCTGCCTCTGCCCGTCATTCAAAAAGTTCTTTGGTGTGGGCCTTTTTTGAGGCTAGTGCATCAGATCGCACAGCTGCTGTTTGCAACATATGTCTCAAGCGTATATCGCGTGGCCAAAACATCAGCCGCTTGGGTACCACATGCCTGACCAGACATATGTTGACCTGCCATGCAGCTCGTTGGCAAGCCTACCTCAAAGACCCACACCAAAGAACCAAGCGGACCTCTCCTTGCACCGCATCAGCTGGGATCTCCAACCCCACTATAACTTCAGTCCTCTCTGAAACATGCACTGAGAGGAATGAAGGTGTAGAATTAGGTGTGTCACAGCCAAGTACTTGCGCCCACTCTGCTAGCAGTACACCGACGTCCGATTCTAGCAGGCAAATTTCCCTGCCCCAGCTGCTGGACCGTCGAAAGAAGTTCACTCCCAGCCATCCACATGCCCAGCGGTTGAATGCTAGCTTGGCTAAATTGCTAGCGCTTCAACTGCTGCCTTTTCAGTTGGTAGACTCGGCCCCCTTCCGTGAGTTTGTGCAATGTGCGGTTCCTCAGTGGCAGGTTCCCAAACGCCACTTTTTCTCACGGAAGGCTATTCCGGCTCTCTACCGGCATGTGGAAGGCAATGTCTTGGCCTCGCTGGACAGGGCGGTCAGCGGTAAGGTGCATATTACCGCTGACTCATGGTCCAGCAGGCATGGACAGGGACGTTACCTTTCTTTCACGGCCCATTGGGTCACTCTTTTGGCAGCTGGGAAGGATTCAGGACAAGGTGCAGTAGTGTTGGAGGTTGTCCCACCGCCACGCCTCCAAAATGCTACTACTGGTTGTGACACACCTCTCTCCTCCACCCCCTCCTCTTCTTCTTCCTCCATGGCCTCTTCCTGTGGTTTGTCCTATGAACCAGCGGTGCTCCGTAGCCGTTCACGGGGCTACGCAAGTACGCAGGCAAAAAG
Source organism: Rana muscosa (assembly GCA_029206835.1). Classification (NCBI taxonomy): domain Eukaryota; kingdom Metazoa; phylum Chordata; class Amphibia; order Anura; family Ranidae; genus Rana; species Rana muscosa. Next base: position 635,844,516 of record CM055116.1, read on the forward strand.
ATGCCATGCCGTGCTTGCGCTGGTGTGTTTGGGGGACAGAAGCCACACTGGGGCAGAGGTCCTGTCTGCTCTGCAGGGCCAGGCCGAGAGGTGGTTGACGCCACGCCAGCTTAAGCCAGGAATGGTGGTTTGCGACAATGGCACCAACCTCCTCTCCGCCCTCCGACAGGGACAACTGACCCATGTGCCCTGTGTGGCTCACGTCCTTAACCTGGTGGTGCAGCGCTTCTTGGGCAGGTACCCGGGCTTACAGGATGTCCTGAGGCAGGCCAGGAAAGTCTGTGTGCATTTCCGCAGATCTTATAATGCCAGTGCTCGCCTGGCTGAGCTGCAAAAGGAGTTGAACCTGCCCAAGAACCGCCTTATATGTGACATGCCCACCAGGTGGAACTCAACGTTGGCCATGCTGCAGCGGCTGCACACGCAGCAGAGGGCCATCAATGAGTACCTGTGCGACTACGGCACCAGGACAGGGTCAGGGGAGCTTGGTTTTTTTTCTCCACGCCAGTGGGGCATGATCAGGGATGCATGCACTGTCCTGGCACCATTTGAGGAGGCCACGAGGATGGTGAGCAGTGACAGTGCATGCATCAGTGACACTGTACCTCTTGTCCACCTGTTGGAGCACACGCTGCGTGGAATAATGGACAGGGCACTTGAGGCAGAACAGAGGCAGGAAGAGGAGGACTTCCTTGCCTCTCAAGGCCCCCTTTACCCAGACAGTGTTCCTTCTGTCCCACCCATCGCACAGGAAGAGGAGGAGGAGGAGGAGGAGGAGGAGGAGGAGGAGGATTGTGTCAGCATGGAGGTGGAGGCTGGCACTCAGCATCATCAGCAGCAGTCTTTTAGGGATGATTTACAGTCCCAAGAAACCAGTGGACTTGTACGTGGCTGGGAGGAGGTGGCTGCGGATCATGTCGTCCTTAGTGACCCAGAGGACTCCGGAGCGAATGCCTCAGCAAACCTACGCTGCATGGCCTCCCTGATCCTGCAAAGTCTGCGGAAGGATCCTCGTATTCTTCGGATCAAGGAGAGGGACCATTACTGGCTGGCCACTCTCCTTGATCCACGGTACAAGGGTAAGGTTGCGGACCTTATGTTACCGTCGCAGAGGGAGCAGAGGATGAGACAACTCCGGGAGGCCTTGCAGAAAGGTCTGTGCAACGCGTTCCCAGAGACTGGGAGGTTGCAAACTCCTGGTCCTGGACAACGAGTTGCTGAGGCTTCGGCCAGTCAAAGAAGGAGCGGTGGGGAAGGTGGCCGTCTGACCGATGCGTTCAGACAATTCTTTAGTCCGCAGCCCCAAAGTATGATCGGTTCCAGCAACCATCGCCAGCGTCTGATAAACATGGTGCAGGAATATCTAGGGGCAAGGTCAGACTTGGACACCTTCCCCACCGAAAATCCTCTGGCTTACTGGGTCTTGAGGATGGATCACTGGCCAGAGCTTGCACAGTATGCAATTGAGCTACTGGCCTGTCCTGCATCCAGCGTTCTTTCGGAACGCACATTCAGTGCTGCTGGAGGATTTGTCACGGATCACAGGGTGCGCCTGTCCACCGACTCGGTTGATCGACTGACTTTCATCAAGATGAACCAGTCTTGGATCACCACCAGCTACCACACACCTGATGCTGATATAACAGACTAATTGATTTTAAAATGTCACATCCCTTCAAGACTGATGCTGATGCTGAGTGCCTGTGCTGTTATGTTGACTGGCTATCCTCCTCCTCCGAGTCCTCAATGATACGATTGATGATGATAGCTTGGAAGATCATTTTTGTTTATGGGTGCCGCCACCAGTGCCTAACGCCCAATTTTTCAGCCCCTGTTTAACAGGGGCGTGTAATTACAATTTTTGAAGCAATACTTTGCAACAGGGCTCATTGCTGTGCTCCAAGTACAGTATCTGTGAGGAGTTGCAGTGTTGTGCCACCAGTGCCTAAGGCCCAATTTTTCAGCCCCTGTTTAACAGGGGCGTGTCATTACAATTTTTGAAGCAATACTTTGCAACAGGGCTCATTGCTGTGCTCCAAGTACAGTATCTGTGAAGGGTTGCAGTGTTGTGCCACCAGTGCCTAAGGCCCAATTTTTCAGCCCCTGTTCAACAGGGGCATGTAATTACAATTCTTGATCTAATAATTCACAGCAGGGCCCATTGCTGCACCCACCAAGAGTAACTGTCAGGGCTTACAGTGTTGTGGCACCAGCACCACCATCAAAGGCCCAATTTTTACTACCACTGTTCAACAATTATATGTAATTAAAATTCCTGATATAATAGTTGACAGCAGGGCGTTCCAGCACCAACCAAGAGTAACTGTGAGTGCTTACAGTGTTGTGCCAACACCAACAACTAAGGGGCCTATTTCTGCAGAGTATATACGGCAGGTCCCTACTTTCAAACATCCAACTTACAAACGACTCCTACTTGCAAACGCAAGAAGACAACAGGAAGTGAGAGGAAATCTACCACTAGGAAGGAAAATTCTCTCCTGTAAGAATAAATATGGGAGAAAGGTGTCTCCTCTGTACTGATGCTTTATCAGCAATCCTTGTTTCAAGAAAAACACCACATTTCAAAAACAGTTGTCATTAGGACGGAAAGTGAGGTGAAATGTTCTGAACAGGGGCACAGACAGCAAAACAAATGTTACAGGGGTGATAACCCTTACCTATGTTTTCCAAAAAGTTTAAAAATAGATTTTTGGTCTGGAGCTACACTTCAACAATGTACCTGTTCAAAATTACAAACAGATTCTACATAAGAACAAACCTACAGTCCCTGTCTTGTATGCACCGCCTGTATACGGCTGTTCAGAGTATATAGGGCCTTTTTTATTTTATGTGCGGGGTTCCCCTTAATATCCATACAAGACCCAAAGGGGCTGGTAATGGGCTGGGGTAGGGGGGGGGTCATGGGGTAGCTATGCCATTTTTCTTAAAGATTTTCATCCATATTACCGGGACCAGACATTACATTAAAGCCGCAAGCAGTTTTAAATGGCTTTTTTTTCCTTTAGAAGTGTCATTTTGTGCAGGGACAGTTCTAAACACGGGAAACACGTGGCACTTCACAGGCATACTTTAGACACCCCCCAGGTACGATATTTAAAGGAATATTTGACTTTTTTTTTTTCACTTTATGCATCATTAAAATGACTGCTCCCGGAAAACGACCGTTTTTAAAACTTATTTTTGCATTGATACATGTCCCCTGGTGCAGAACCCGGGTTCCCAAACCCTTTTTAGGACAATAACATGCATAATAGTTTTTATAATTAGCACTTTAGAATTCGAACGTTCGCATCCATTGTATTTAATAGGGTTCTAATGTTCGTTCGAACTTTCGGTCCGTTCGCGGGTTCTGGTGCGAACCGAACCCGGGGGTGTTCGGCTCATCACTACTCCTGACGATCACATCGATACCACATGTGTGTATTTGTTGTTTGTACCTGTAGTATAGGGTGACCAGACAGCCCCGGTTTCCGGGGACAGTCCCCGGATTGAGGACACTGTTCCCGGACCAAGTCTGTCCCCAGTTTTGTCCCCGGATTGGATTTGAACAGGGGCTGGAGCAATTTAAAAGACAGTCAGTGCAGAATTGAAAAAAAAAAAATCTGAATTACACACCCCTGCTCCACCGCACCTATTTTTCCCATCATCTGTGCCCCTTTCTGATAATCATGTGCTGGTCGGAGCGGAGGGACCATTTCTTCAGTTTCTGGTGCATGCCCATTCCGCTCCCGCTTACATGTTCTTCTGCCTTGGCTCAAGTCCCGGCCAGCCGCCTGCCTGCTTATTTTCTTGCCTTCCCTGGCAGAATGTTCTTCCTCCGCTCCCCACCCAGTAGTAGCCGGGGCCCAGAGAGTAAGACTTGAGAGGCTGTGAGGTGGGCAGCGGCGGCGACGGGCAGAGAGAGGCAGCTGAGCTCAGCTGACGGTGTCCAGCAGCAAGAACAGAGGGGGAGAGGATCTGATCGTGGGGCTGCATATTTTTAGCACTGATCACTGTATTAGTGTCACTGGTTCCCACAAGTGTCACTTAGTGTGTGATTTGTCGCTAATTGTCGCCATTACTAGTAAAAAAAAAAAAATGTCCCCGGATTTCATTTTAAAAATCTGGTCACCTTACTGTAGTAGGACCCAGGAAAAATGGTGTGCATTTTGTTTTTGTGTTACCTCAAACACACTGACACTTAAGCCTCCTAAACATGATCGGATTTTCCGCGGACCAAGCCTTGGACTTTTGTCCGAAGGGTGTTGGCCGTGAACTTGTATTGCATACAAACGGCAAATAATTGTTGACCAACAAATACGAAACTACGTGTTTTTTCAGCTCTTTAGCGCCACCCTTTGGGCAACTTCTGCTATTGTTGTGTTATGGTGAACATTTGTTGTCGGGAAATTTTAAAGCATGCTATCCCACATTTGTTGCCGGAAAATTTTACAGCATGCTATCCCACATTTGTTGTTGGAAAATTTTAAAGCATGCTATCCCACATTTGTTGTCGGAAAATTTTACAGCATGTTATCCCACATCTGTTGTCGGAAAATTTTAAAGCATGCTATCCCACATTTGTTGTCGGAAAATCCGACAACAATTGTCTGATGGAGCGTACAAACGGTCGGATTTTCCAACAACAGCCTGTCATCACACTTTTCCCGTCGGAAAATCCGATCGTGTGTACGAGGCTTAACACTGAAACAAATTTTTTAAAATGCTGTTTTTTTAATCCTACATAATTATACTGACATTGACCTCTGACCCTTACCTTGACCCTAACACTAACCCAAACTCAGACCTAAATCAAACCTTAATCTAGCTATTTTTTTCCTTTCTTTTTCCACACACTTTGTATCTTTGCCCTGGTTCACACTGGTGCGTTTTGACATGCGATTTGGCATGTCAAAACGGCGGTATTTGCCGCAAATTTCCAGCAATGGCACCGTCCTAATCGGTGCGACGCCGCATCTGCGGCGCTGCACCGATTTCAAAAAGTAGTTTCTGTACTACTTTTTGCGATTTCGGGCCACGATTTACATTGACATCTGTGCAGAAACCTGCACAGATGTCTTTGTAATCGCGGCTGAAATCGGGACTGCCAGCGAGAGTGAAATCGTGCGAGTTCAGCTGAACTCACACTACTTCACTCCCGCAGCCCAGTGTGAACCTGGGTTTACTCTCCTTGCCAGAAGAGAAAATGTAAGCAATGTATCTTCTCTCCATTCAAAAGAGAAAAAACCCAGGGTCAGGTTGCACAGTCACTGATCACTTTGATAGCCAATCAGAGGCTATCACAGCCATCACATGATTGGGACCTGGGATTCCCAGTTGCTGATTGTTAGTAGGAGACCTGGGGCTCTCAGAACACATATATGCGGTGCCCAGGTTTAAAGCCCACCTCCTAGACGCCACGCATATGTGTTGCTGTGTCATGATGGGGTTAATTTGTATGCACTTCATGACTTCAGTTGGGCATTGAAGCTTATTTAAAATTATATTAATCCCTCCGGGTTTTTTTGTTTTCAGTTCTTTATTTATCACAAGGTCACAGTAGAGAGGTAGCACCAGTAATGGCCAAGATTGAGACATTAAGACAATAATCCGTAGCAGAGCCAACAATACAAAGAAGGTAAATTTAACAGCTATGAAAAGTTACAAGCACACACACACACACACACAAACCTCAATTTTTCAAACACCTTCAGAAGCTGGTTTATTCACTTACTGAGTATGCCTATAATATCCTTTAACCACTTATGCCCCGGACCATTTTGTAGCTAAAGGACCAGAGGTGTTTTCAGAATTTTGCACTGCGCTGCTTTAACTGGAAATTCTGGAAATTGTGCGGACATGCAATGTTGTACCCAAACGAAATTTGCGTCCTTTTCTTCCCACAAATAGAGCTTTCTTTTAATGGTATTTGATTGCCTCTGCGATTTTTATTTTTTGCGATATAAACGGAAAAAGACTGAAAATTTTGAAAAAAAATGATATTTTCTACTTTTTGTTATAAGAAAAATCGAATAAACTCAATTTTAGTCATACATTTAGGCCAAAATGTATTCAGCCACATGTCTTTAGTAAAAAAAAATTCAATAAGCGTATATTTATTGGTTTGAGCAAAAGTTATAGCGTCTACAAACTAGGGTACATTTTCTGGAATTAACACAGCTTTTAATTTATGACTGCCTATCTCATTTCTTGAGGTGCTAAAATGGCAGGGCAGTACAAACCCCCCCCCGCAAATGACCCCATTTTGGAAAGTAGACATCCTAAGGAAATTGCTGAGAGGCATGTTGAGCCCATTGAATATTTTTTTTTTGTCTCAAGTGATTGAATAATGACTAAAAAAAAAAAAAAATTACAAAAAGTTGTCACTAAATGATATATTGCTCACACATGCCATGGTTATATGTGGAATTGCACCCCAAAATACATTTTGCAGCTTCTCCTGAGTACGGGGATACCACATGTGTGGGACTTTTTGGGAGCCTAGCCGCGTACGGGCCCCCGAAAACCAAGCACCGCCTTCAGGATTTCTAAGGGCGCAAATTTTTGATTTCACTCCTCACTACCTATCACAGTTTCAAAGGCCATAAAATGCCAAAATAGCACAAAACCCCCCCAAATGACCCCATTTTAGAAAGTAGACACCCCAAGGAAATTGCTGAGAGGCATGTTGAGCCCATTGAATATTTTTTTTTTTGTCCCAAGTGATTGAATAATGACAAAAAAAAAATTACAAAAAGTTGTCACTAAATGATATATTGCTAACACATGCCATGGTTATATGTGAAATTGCACCCCAAAATACATTTAGCTGCTTCTCCTGAGTACGGGGATACCACATGTGTGGGACTTTTTAGGAGCCTAGCCGCGTACAGGACCCCGAAAACCAAGCACCGCCTTCAGGATTTCTAGGCACAAATTTTTGATTTCACTCCTCACTACCTATCACAGTTTCGAAGGCCATAAAACGCCAAAATAGCACAAAACCCCCCCAAATGACCCCATTTTGGAAAGTAGACACCCCAAGCTATTTGCTGAGAGGCATGGTGAGTATTTTACAGCTCTCATTTGTTTTTGAAAATGAAGAAAGAAAATAATATATATTTTTTCTTTTTTCAATTTTCAAAACTTTGTGACAAAAAGCGAGATCTGCAAAATACTCACCATACCTCTCAGCAAATAGCTTGGGGTGTCTAATTTCCAAAATGGGGTCATTTGGGGGGGTTTTGTGCCATCTGGCCATTCCATGGCCTCCGAAACTGTGATAGGCAGTGAGGAGTGAAATAAAAAATTTACACCCTTATGCCGCGTACACACGATCATTATTCACGGCGGTTAAAAAACCGCCGTGAATAATGACATTAAAAACGAGGGAACGGCTTGTTCCCCACACACGGTCGTTTTTCACGTCATTTTTTCTCTTGTCGAGAAAAACGACAGTCTGTAGGCTCCGCGGCAGTGTTTCCCTATGGGAAAACTGCCGCGGAAAAAATGTCGTAAAAAACGACGAGAAAAATTAGAACACGTTCTAATTTTTCTCGTAGTTTTTAATGCCGTTTTTCTCATCGAGAAAAACGACAAAATGCCCACAGACGATCGTTTTTCTCGTCAAATGGAAAAAAATTTGTTTTTCTCGATGAGAAAAACGGTCGTGTGTACACGGCATTAGAAAGCCTGAAGGCGGTGCTTGGTTTTTGGGGTCCCGTACGCGGCTAGGCTCCCAAAAAGTCTCACACATGTGGTATCCCCGTACTCAGAAGAAGCAACAGAATGTATTTTGGGGTGTAATTCCACATATGCCCATGGCATGTTTGAGCAATATATCATTTAGTGACAACTTTGTGCAAAAAAATTAAAAATAAATTGTCTTTTTTCCGCAACTTGTGTCAACATATAAAATATTCAATGGACTCGACATGCCTCTCAGTATATAGCTTGGGGTGTCTACTTTCCAAAATGGGGTCATTTGGGGGGGTTTTGAACTGTTCTGGCATTTTATACACAACATTAGGAAGCTTACATCCACTCTTCTAACCACTTGAAGACAAAGCCCTTTCTGACACTTTTTGCTTACATGAAAACATTTTTTTTTTTGCAAGAAAATTATGTTGAACCCCCAAACATTATATATTTTTTTAAAGCAAAGGCCCTACAGATTAAAATGGTGGGTGTTGCATTTTTTTTTTACACACAGTATTTGCGCAGCGATTTTTCAAACGCATTTTTTTGGGAAAAAATACACTTTTTTTTATTTGAATGCACTAAAACACACTATATTGCCCAAATGTTTGATGAAATAAAAAAAGATGATCTTAGGCCGAGTACATAGATACCAAACACGACATGCTTTAAAATTTCGCACAAACGCGCATTGGTGACAAACTACATACATTTTTAAAAGCCTTTAAAAGCCTTTACAGGTTACCACGTAAAATTTACAGAGGAGGTCTACTGCTAAAATTACTGCCCTCGATCTGACCTTCGCGGTGATACCTCACATGCATGGTGCAATTGCTGTTTACATATGACGTCAGACCGACGCTTGCGTTCGCAATTGCGCAAGAACAGGGCAGGACAGGGGTGCTTTTTTTTTATTTTATTTTATTTTATTTTTTATTATTAATTTTGCTTTTTTATTTTATTTTTAAACTGTTCCTTCCATATATTTTTTTTTAATCATTTTTATTGTTATCTCAGTGAATGTAAATATCCCCTATGATAGCAATAGGTAGTGACAGGTACTCTTTTTTTGAAAAAACTGGGGTCTATTAGACCCTAGATCTTTCCTCTGCCCTCAAAGCATCTGACCACACCAAGATCGGTGTGATAAAATGCTTTCCCAATTTCCCAATGGTGCTTTTTATATCCGGGGGGGGGACATTCCCTCCCACTGCTTGTAAAAGCAGTCCAGAGGCTAATTAGCCACTAGGATTGCTTTTACATGAAAGCCGGCCGCTGGCTGAAAAGAATGATACCAAGATGATACCTAAACCCGCAGGCATCAATCTGGTATAACCATTCAAAGTCCAGCAACATGCTGGTCCTTGTTGGACATGTATTGTAATCTTTTTTTCCATGCAGCCTGTTGGCTGAACGAAAAAATAGATTGATCGGTAGGTATGCCCACCATTAGAATACTGCCCTTCATCCACCCACTTCTAATGATGGGCATACATGCACCATTTATATATGCCGAAGCATGGGGGCATCCTCCCGCAAAAGTTATGCCGCACACACATGGTCGGACTTTTCCACGGGCAAGCCTCCGTCGGAATTTCGACCGTATGTACGCGGCATTAGGAGCAAAATTGCTCCTCCGCTCCTGCTGCCCCAATGCTTCGGCATATATGCTTTTTTTTTTAACTGTGGTGGTGAAATCACCTCCTACAGCACTGGAGTCGCAGGGAACAGGCCTGTCTCTGCGAACGCTGCAGTTATGTGTGTTGTGTTTTGTAAGTGACAGTGATCGATCGATACTGCACTTGGGTGGCCTGGGCTGGATGGAGGGGCAAAACGCAGGTGCTAGCAGGTATCTGGGCTGATCCCTCTAACACTGCGTTTTTGGGAACCCTAAATTGCTGGGGACGCTAGTATAGATCTGATCAGATCAGATATTGATCTGTTCAGATACTATACCACTAAGGGAGGTGTATGCTTCACGCGTGGGTGTTAGCGTTACTGGCACTAACCTGACGCTGCCTGGGGTGTGACGCAGACCCTCTCTGACGCTAAAACCTAATTGATATCACCCGCCGGGCGATCAGGGGGTTAAACCTTTATTGGGTTATATACGGCGGGTGCCCTGACACTATAAAAAGCAAACTAACTAACCAGCGTCACCCGTAACACTTATATGGTGATCACTGGTGAAAGGGTTAACTAGGGGCAATCAGGGGGTTAAACCTTTATTAGGTAATATATGGGGGTACCCAACGCTATAAAAACCTGCGGCGAACCTAAAAAAAATAACTGGCTACCTATCGGCATCACCGACACTAAGACAGCGATCAGAAAAAACGATTGCTTAGTGACAGCGGTGCTAGGGGGTGAAAGGGTTACTTGGGGGGGCGATCAAGGGGTTAAACCTTTATTGGGTAATATATGGGGGTACCCGACGCTATAAAAACCTGCAGCGAACCTAAAAAAAATAACTGGCTACCTATCGGCATCACCGACACTAAGACAGCGATCAGAAAAACGATCGCTTAGTGACACTGGCAAAATGGGGTGAAAGGGTTACCTGGGGGGGCGATCAAGGGGTTAAACCTTTATTAGGTAATATATGGGGGTACCCGACGCTATAAAAACCTGCGGCAAACCTAAAAAAAATAACTGGCTACCTATCGGCATCACCGACACTAAGACAGCGATCAGAAAAACGATCGCTTAGTGACAGCGGTGCTAGGGGGTGAAAGGGTTACCTGGGGGGGCGATCAAGGGGTTAAACCTTTATTAGGTAATATATGGGGGTACCCGACGCTATAAAAACCTGCGGCGAACCTAAAAAAAATAACTGGCTACCTATCGGCATCACCGACACTAAGACAGCGATCAGAAAAACGATTGCTTAGTGACACGGGTGAAAGGGTTACCTGGGGGGGCGATCAAGGGGTTAAACCTTTATTAGGTAATATATGGGGGTACCCGACGCTATAAAAACCTGCGGCGAACCTAAAAAAAATAACTGGCTACATATCGGCATCACCGACACTAAAACAGCGATCAGAAAAATGATCGCTTAGTGACGGCGGTGCTAGGGGGTGAAAGGGTTACCTGGGGGGCGATCAAGGGGTTAAATCTTTATTAGGGGGGGTTAGGGGGCTACACTGGACCTAAAACTAACTGCCCTGACACTTTTACAGTCACAAATGTCACTGATTGCAGTGATCAGTAAATAAATGGTCACTGCAATCAGTGACACTGTGACTGGGGGGTGATCTGGGGGGTGATCTGGGGGTGTCTGGGGGGGCGATTTATGTACCTATGTGTCCTGGTGTCAGTGTAGTGTTGTGTGCACTAACCTGACATCTTCTCTCATGCAGCGCTCGGTATATGTGAGCGCCGCATGAGGGATGACATCACTTCCTCCTGCCTGTCTGTGCAATGCATGAACCTATGTATTATTTTTCAGTGGCGGTGCAGGAGCGAGAGGGGGCGGCGCTCCGGCGCCCTCTATGGACGCACCGCCACTGTGTAAACTGCAAGTGTTGGGTTAGGAATGTTTATTTTATTGTTCTCAAATTCTTATGCTAAAAACACAGAGTGCATAATACTACTTCAAAGTGTCAATAAACCCAATCAAAAAAATTTAATATACAGTATAATATTTATTGTCTTCATAAGTGGTCATCTAAACACACTATATTACCAAAAGTATTGGGACACCTGCCTTTACATGAACTTTAATGGCATCCCAGACTTAGTCCGTAGGGTTCAATATTGAGTTGGCCCAATGTTTGCAGCTATAACAGCTTCAGCTCTACTGGAAAGGCTGTCCACAAGGTTTAGGAGTGTGTCTATGGGAATGTTTGACCATTCTTCCAGAAGCGCATTTGTAAGGTCAGGCACGGATGTGGACGAGAAGGCCTGGCTTGCAGTCTCCGCCCTAATTCATCCCAAAGGTGTTCTATCGGGTGGAGGTCAGGACTCTGTGCAGGCCAGTCAAGTTCCTCCACCCCACACTCGCTAATCAATGTCTTTATGGACCTTGCTTTGTGCACTGGTGCACAGTCATGTTGGAACATGGAGGGACCATCCCCAAACTGTTCACACAAAGTTGGGAGCATGGAATTTTCCACAATGTCTTGGTATGCTGACGCCTTAAAGGGGTTGTAAAGGCAGAAGGTTTTTTATCTTAATGCATATTATGCATTAAGATAAAAAGCCTTCTGTGTGCGGCAGCTGCCCCAGCACCCCCTAATACTTACCCGAGCCCCATCTCTATCCAATGATGTCCACGAGTCCCTCAGCCATACAGGACTCTCCCTCCTGATTGGCTGAGACACAGCAGCGGTGCCATTGGCTCCCGCTACTGTCAATCAAAGTCAGTTAGCCAATCAAGGAAGAGAGGGGCGAGGCCAAACCGCAGCTCTGTGTCTGAATGGACCAAGGGAGCTGCAGCTTGGCTCGGGTGTCCCCATAGCAGGCTGCTTGCTGTGGGGGCACTCGACAGGAGGGAGGGAGGGGTTAGGAGCAGCAATGAGGGACCCTAGAAGAGGAGGATCTGGGTTGCCCTGTGCAAAACCACTGCACAGAGCAGGTAAGTAAAAAAAACAAAAAAACAAGCCTTTACAATCACTTTAAGTGTTCCCTTCACTGGAACTAGGGGGTCAAGCCCAACCCCTGAAAAACAACCCCACACCATTATCCCCCTTGCATCTATCTAGAAAGGTTACTTTGTGGTATAAGCAAGGTGTCATGGATATGCAGTACTGTTTGTCTGTCAGCTTACCTTCCTTCCCATGTGTTCATCTTAGAGGCCTGAGCCCTTTCACCTGGCTTCCTTTATAATCTCCTCCCAGCCTGACTCCACCCCAGGCCCTACCACAGAACACTATATTAACCTGTGCACTGCAAGCCTGCTTTGCTGATCAACGTGTTTGTTAGGCATTGTGTGTTTGGGTTCCTGCCTGCCGTGTGCTACGTCTGTCTCTCTGTTACGTTATTGGCTTGTCCCCGACTATCCCTGTCTGCTCGTGACCCTTGACCTTCGGCTCGTTCTTCGTTATCCTTGTCTGCTTGTGGCCCCAGACCTTCGGCTTGTTATTCGGTTCTCTCTATCGTGTGCTGCTTTTCCCCTTATCCTATGGGGCGTGAGCTAGGAAACTCCAGGGGCCGCGACCTGGTCCCAGCCTGCAGCTAACATCCTCACCACTAGAGGCCCTGGAGAAGACCAGCTGGGTCTTAGACTCCGCACCCTGGGGAATCTTGGCTCTCGCTTCCGTTGGGATCCCGGTTGTGCTCCTCTGGTCCCGCTTTCCACAACCACCCAGTTTCCTATCCGCAGAAGCCAGCCATAGGGTTCACTACCTCGCGGTGCACTCCTGTCCCCCTACGGTGTGCATCTGTCACCTGGCCACAGGTGACCTTGACAGTTTGATCAGCCATGAACCCGGCTGACATCCCGCTTCCCGCGGATGATCCATTGCAGGGCATAGTTCGCAGACTTGAGACCCAGGAATCAAATCAGACCCAGGTGATGCGATTCCTCCAGGATCTGGCTTCTCGATTCGAGCAGCTTCAGGTCTCCTTGGGAACCCCGAATCCGCAACCTCAAATACAATCAGCGGCTGCACCTATTGCACCAGTTGCAGCCACACACTCACTACAACTGCCAGCTCCGTCCCGTTTCTCTGGGGACTCCAAGGCTTGCAGGGGGTTCCTTAGCCAATGCACGATTCATTTTGAGCTCCAGCCCCAAAACTTCCTGTCTGATCGGGCTAAGGTAGCATATATCATTTCCCTCCTCTCTGGTGAAGCTTTAGCCTGGGCAGCCCCTCTGTGGGAACTGAATGATCCAGTGGTTTCTAGCATGTCTGGCTTCTTGAAACTTTTTCGGAATATCTTTGAAGAACCGGCTCGTGTCTCTTCAGCGGCCAGCGCCCTTTTACGTCTCCGCCAAGAGTCTGCTTCTGTGGGACAGTATACCCTTCATTTCCGCATACTGTCGGCTGAGTTGAGCTGGAACAATGAGGCCTTAGTCGCAACCTTTTTGCATGGCCTGTCTGATAGAGTGAAGGATGAATTAGCAGGAAGAACCATCCCCACTGATCTGGCCGGCGTTATCTCCTTGTGTAACCAGATCGATATTCGCTTTCAGGAGAGGACCTTAGAAAAGCAACGCCAGCACTCCTTGGTTCTTAGTCAGCCTGAGCTCCCCTCTCTTCGACCCGTAGAGCATCTCCTACCAGCTGAGGAACCCATGCAGCTGGGTCGGACCAGGCTATCCCCCGAGGAACGTGCTAGGCGCAGAACTCTTGGTCTGTGTCTTTACTGTGGGGGCAAAGGTCATTTTCGTGACACTTGCTCTCTTTGTCCAGAAAAACGTTCGGGTCCACTTCATCTGGAAAGTGGAGTATTGGACCCAGAAATATCACCTTCCCCTTCTCGTCTTCTGCTTTCTGTGTTCCTTCATGTTGGTGCTTCTTCTCATTCGGTCTCAGCATATCTGGATTCCGGAGCCGCTGGTAATTTCATGGACTGGGAAATCGCATCGTCCATGAGACTTACTCTTTTGCCCCTCACCACGCCATTGGTGGTCTTGGCGATTGATGGTACTGTTCTCCCAGGGGGACCTATCCGCTTCCAGACCCTCCCTGTTAAGATGTCGGTAGGGACACTCCACCAGGAGTGGATATCCTTCCTTATCTTACCCAAGGCCTCAACGCCTATAATTTTGGGTCTCCCATGGTTACAGCTCCATTCTCCTCATGTGGACTGGACTACAGGACAGATCCTGGCTTGGGGTCCCTCCTGTTCCTCGTCCTGCCTACCCAAGGTTGCCCCCTGTGAATCTGAGCCGGTCATTCATTCCAGGTTGCATAACTATTTACATTTCTCTGTCCCTAACCACCCTTGGATGCACAGCCAGGCTAGCTTGTCTACAAGTCCTGCAGTCGCTACGTCTTGCGATGCGATTCAGGTAGTCGCTACACCTGACTCAGCTATTCACTCTGCCTCTGTACTAGTTATGCCAGTCCAGCTCATGCCCAGTGAGCCTCCTACTTTTTCTTGTTTGGGACATTCTGCTTGTCCTTCAGCTATTCAGCTTGACTCCGGCGACATGTCACCTTCTAACCAACCTGACTTCAGGGTTCCACTGACATCTGCCCAGTCTGATGGTCCTGTGCAAGATGACCAGTTCCCCTTTAAGGGTCTAGGGGACCCTCCTCAGATTCCTGTTGATCCTCTCATGCCCTTGCTTATTCCTAGAGAGCCTTTGGTCCTCAATAGATCTTCTTGTCATCTCCCTACCTCGTTTTCGGTCTCTGAGGATAATCTTAAGTACGAGGTTAGACAAGTTCTGGATTCTCGGCTCTGCAGAGGCATTCTTCAGTACCTTGTGCATTGGAGAGGTTTTGGTCCTGAGGAAGCGTCTTGGATCGCTGCATCTGATGTCGCTGCACCTCATCTGTTGAGAAGGTTTCATCAGAGATTTCCCTTTAAGCCTGGGTCCAGGCGGGGGAGGGCCCATAAGAGGGAGGGTACTGTCATGGATATGCAGTAGTGTTTGTCTGTCAGCTTACCTTCCTTCCCATGTGTTCATCTTAGAGGCCTGAGCCCTTTCACCTGGCTTCCTTTATAATCTCCTCCCAGCCTGACTCCACCCCAGGCCCTATCACAGAACACTTTATTAACCTGTGCACTGCAAGCCTGCTTTGCGTGTTTGTTAGGCATTGTGTGTTTGGGTTCCTGCCTGCCGTGTGCTACGTCTGTCTCTCTGTTACGTTATTGGCTTGTCCCCGACTATCCCTGTCTGCTCGTGACCCTTGACCTTCGGCTCGTTCTTCGTTATCCTTGTCTGCTTGTGGCCCCAGACCTTCGGCTTGTTATTCGGTTCTCTCTATCGTGTGCTGCTTTTCCCCTTATCCTACGGGGCGTGAGCTAGGAAACTCCAGGGGCCGCGACCTGGTCCCAGCCTGCAGCTAACATCCTCACCACTAGAGGCCCTGGAGAAGACCAGCTGGGTCTTAGACTCCGCGCCCTGGGGAATCTTGGCTCTCGCTTCCGTTGGGATCCCGGTTGTGCTCCTCTGGTCCCGCTTTCCACAACCACCCAGTTTCCTATCCGCAGAAGCCAGCCATAGGGTTCACTACCTCGCGGTGCACTCCTGTCCCCCTACGGTGTGCATCTGTCACCTGGCCACAGGTGACCTTGACACAAGGAAGCTGAGACCTTCAGAAATAGAAGTGTTAAAAGTCTATTTTTCTCAATTGGCAAAATGGAAAGTAAATGAACAAAAGGAGAAATACAAATCAAATCAATATTTGGAATGACCATCGTTTGCTTTCAAATCAGAATCAATTCTTCTAGGTACACTTGCACATGTTGTTCCAAACATCTTGGAAAACTAACCACATATTCTCTGTGGATTAAGGCTGCCTTAAATCCTTCTGTCCCTTCATGTAATCCCAGACAGACTTGATGATGTTGAGATCAGGGCTCCGTGGGGGTCAAACGATCACTTCCACATACTGGCTGTATGATTGGGGTTGTTGTCCTGTTGCAGAATACATTTGGGGACAATCACATGCCTCCCTCATGTTATGACATGATGGATAAGTATCTGCCTGTTTTTCTCAGCAGTGAGGACACCATTGATCCTGACCAAATCTCCAACTCCACTTGCAGAAATACTTCCCCAAACGTGCAAGAAACCGCCACCATGCTTCACTGTTGCCTGCAGACACTCATTATTGTACCGCTCTCCAGCCCTTCAGTGAACAAACTCCTCCTGCTACAGCCAAATATTTCAGTTCAGAGCACCTGCTGCCATTTTCTGCAGACCAATTTCTATGTTCTTTTTGCACAGTTGAGTCACTTAGCTCTGTTTCCACGTCAGAGGTATGGCCACAATTCTTCCATGAAGGCCACTTCTGTCCAGACAGTAGATGGGTGTACCTGGATCCCACTGGTTTCTGCCAGTCCTGTGCTGATGGCACTGCTGGACATCTTCCGATGTCAACGGGAAGTGAGTATGATGTGTCTTTCATCTGCTGCATTAAGTTTCCTTGACCTACCACTGTGTCTACAATCCTCAGCATTGCCTGTTTCTTTGAGCTTCTTTAAAAGAGCTTGAACAGCACATCTTGAAACCCCAGTCCGCTTTGCCTGGGTGTGACCTGGGTGGGACTAATAATAGCAGTAGCAAAGTTTGAATGTTCCTCGCCCAGTTTTAAGCCTGCTACAGCTGCTTCGGTTTCAGTTAATGACTGTGTTTCAATCTACATATCAAATTGATGATCATTAGCACCAGGTTGGTATAATTGATTATTCATACACCTGACTCTAATCCTACAAAATCCCTGACTTTGTGCATGTGTATAGCGATACCCTCAGTTTAAGAGGGCTGCTTGTTTGTTTTGGGCCTTGTAATGCACCGCTGTCAACCCCTGGCAGTCAGCTCTAACCTCTCGTGGCACAGTTAGGAAAGGGGAGGATGATATAACTGTACTATATCTATACTGTTATATGGCACAACCCCTTTATATCCCAGCGCAGTAATTGACACTGACAACCAAATTACTTAACTATAACTTTTTACAATTGGTAAAAGTATAAAAGGTAATTTGTATACAATATCTCATGCAGATCCCTGCAAAATAGGTGTACACATTAAAAGGGTATAACATTCAGTAATACAATGACAATATAATAACCCCACTGCAGCTATCCTCCCTCGTGAGCAAGAAATGGCGCCCAGCAATGTCCTATACTACCCAGTCAGGCCTGACTATAACTTGGGGTATAGTTTGTAGAAGAATCTTCGCTAGCAACTCTCGGTGGTGCACATAAAGAACAAACTGTAATCCAAAGGGATAGCTGTTGTGTTACACTATGTGATTATTCTTGCTCTGTGTCTTTAAGATCTGTCCCCTTCTTTCTAGCTGAACTCTCTCTCTCACCGTAGTTCTTTATATATCTCCTCCACATCCTGATTCTGGTCATTACTCCTGTATATCTTCCATGCTAAACATCTTACATGTGGCTTACAACTGCAACGTTTTTCTACCTATGAATATCCATCATTAAACGGAACATTCGAAAGGATTCATCCTCTGTCGTCCTAACTGTGAGTTTATTCATTGAGTTAAACTGCCTGTATCGATGCAAGGGATGAATATCAAACCAGCTTGAGTAAGGCCTACTTAAACCTGGAGATGAACTTTATCGCTTTGTAGTTGAGACAGAACAGTAGTTTCACAGCCTAATTACAAGATTTCTGCATGTCAGTACTGATACAGACAAGATTTACTGCCCTCATAGCAAGACAGAAGGGACAGAGCAGCACATGGCAGCCTTATAGCCTGAGACAATCTGCACAGTGTCATATTTCAGCACACAGATCCTGCCTGCTTTCACAGTCAGTCTGCTATCATGAGTGACCAAGCTTCTGCATGTGAACTCACATCTACCTCCCCACAAGTTCCTGAAGAAACTGAGTTACCCAAATGCTCCGTTAAACCCACTTGGAAAGTAATGGAGAATTATGAAGCTTCAAGGACTGAATTGTCAAATAGCTTGGAATTAGTCTGGGAGAAAATCCTTGCTGAAGCCAATACAGTGTCTGTTGAACGTGAACTACTGACACTAGAGGGCGCCATTAAACAACTTTCTGCCTCATATGAGCTTTATCAGCTTACCAGCATCAAATTCACTAATGTCTTACAAAACATGAAGTCAGAAAGTGCGATGATGCAATTAAAGCGCGTCAATGCTCTCAATATTGAAAGAGACAGATCTGTTTCCACCAGACGTTCTAAAAACTCGTCAAGATCACATAGTTCAAGATACTCAACACTCAGTGAGCGACTTATTAATGCCCGCGCTGAAGTGGAAGCCAGCAAAGTGCAGGTGACATATGCAGAAAAAAGAGCAGAGTTGGAAGCGCAGTCAGCACGTCAAAGGGCAACAATGAAAATCTTAAATGAACAGTGTAAACATGACGCAGCTATGGCAAAGCTAAGGGTCCTACAGCAAGCTATCAGTGCAGACGAAGGTGCAAGTGAGAAAGACAGCATTAACCTAAACATAGCAGATATGGAAGACCCCCTCAAACGCACTAAAGACTATGTCCTAAGCCACTGCAGTGCACACTCCATTGTCTCCAATGCTCCCGACTACATAGAGACTCCTTCACAGCTTCAAGTTAAAGAGGTTCCAGCAACTTCCTGCACTCAAAATCACTCCACTGCATTTCCTACCTGTCTACCTTGCCTGCCTTCATACGTCACAGAGCATCAGCGCAAGCTTCAAGCAAGTCATCAATCTCCAGTCATCGGTACAGCCTTGAATCAACGTACCATTGGAACAACTGACTTCAAGCAAGCAACTCACCTGGATGCATCTGCTGCACCATATTTCCCTGTGTCCTTTAACAACAATGTCAAAGATAACGCAATCAGCACCATACAGCCAACAGCATCTCACATAAAGGCGGAGACAACTGAGACAGAAGAGTTTGTGAGGTACATGCTTCGCAGAGAGCTCACAAAGACTGGTCTTTCAAGTTTTGATGACCAACCTGAGAACTACAGAAGTTGGAAATGTGCCTTCAGAACTACAATCAGCAATATTGGCATTACAGCTGATCAAGACTTGAATCTGCTGATCAAATGGCTTGGTCCTCTATCTGCTGCACGTGTTAAGCCATTAAGATCGGTTTTCATGGACAATCCTACTGCAGGCCTCACAGCTGCATGGAGCAAAGTTATGGCAGTCCAGAAGCTATAGAAAATGCTTTGTTCATGCGTCTGGAAACTTTCCCAAAGATATCCGGTAAGGACAACAAGGAGTTCCAGAGATTGAGTGACCTTCTCCTTGAGCTTCAGCTAGCCAAGACAGACCCAAAACTACCTGGACTCAGTTACCTTGACACTCCAAGAGGGGTAAACCCAATTGTCTCCAAGCTCCCGTATGGTTTGCAAGAGAAATGGACTGCACTAGGGTCATCATACAAAAGAGAGAACAAGGTTTCCTTCCCTCCATTCTCTTTTTTTTGTGAATTCATCAGGAAAATTGCAGAGACCAAGAACGATCCAAGTTTTTCCTACGGTGAGTACAGCCTCTTCTCACCCTCTCCTAAGAGTACCAGTCTTCAGGGCAACTATAGAAACCATAGAGGCCCAGTGTCCGTGAAAAAGACTGACATCCTTCCCACTCCTACCAAAGTTCTGGCCACGAACAAACAGAGTAGGAAGATTGAAAACCCTAACAGAGAGTGTCCCATACACAAGAAGCCACACCCCCTCAATAAATGTATCGGCTTTAGGAAAAAGCCTCTGGAAGAGCGCAAGGAGCTTTTAAAGACATTTAGGGTATGTTTCAGGTGCTGTGCTTCTACAGAACATTTTGCAAGGGACTGTAATGTGTCCATCAAGTGCATAGAGTGTGGCTCTGAAGAACATGTGCAAGCCCTCCATCCTCTTGAGCCCAGCTCTGCACAACCTGCCAACACTCCTCCCAGGTTAACGCATGGCGGGGAGAATACAGACCAAGTGCCTAATTCTACCATCATTTCTTCATCCTGCACTGAAGTTTGTGGAGAAGACCGCTGTGGTAAGTCCTGTGCTAAGATATGCTTGGTGAACATATACCACAAGGATCAACCAGAAAAGTCTCTAAAGGCATATGCTATCTTAGACGATCAGAGCAATCGATCACTTGCAAAATCGGAATTGTTCAATCTATTTGAAATAAAAGGCGAAGCTCATCCTTACACCTTGGGTACCTGTAGTGGAACTATAGAGGTTTCTGGAAGAAGGGCTCATGGACTCATGGTATCTTCTCTCAAAGGTAACTTGCAATTACCCTTACCTACACTTGTTGAATGCAATCAGATACCTGCTAACAGGGAAGAAATCCCTACTCCAGCTGCTGCTTTCCATCACCCTCACCTAAAGGTAATAGCAAATGAGATACCGCCGCTTGACAAAGATGCTCAGATCCTTCTTCTGTTAGGAAGAGACATTCTAAGAGTTCACAAGGTACACAGACAAGTCAGTGGACCCCCAGATGCCCCATTTGCCCAGCGCACGGATCTAGGGTGGGTCATCATAGGCAATGTCTGTATAGGCAAAATGAAAAGACCTACCAACATTTCGTCATTCAAGACAAATGTTCTGCCAAATGGCCGAAACACTTACTTTGAGCCATGCCCACATCACTACTGGGTGAAAGAGAAGATAGCCAGCCACGAATGGCAACATGGTACCTCAGGTGACACAAGCCCTTTCTCCTGCCATGATGGCGACTTCGGGTCTACAGTGTTTAATGCAACCAGTGAAGATGACATACTGGCTCCTTCAATCGAAGACAAAGAATTCATCAAGGTAATGGACAATGAGTTCTTTCAAGATGACTCCAATAACTGGGTAGCACCCCTACCCTTTTGTCTCCCAAGAAAGAGATTGCCCAACAACTTACAGCAGGCTATCAGTAGATTCTCCTCCTTAAAGCGAAACTTAGGCAGGAGACCAGAGATGCAAAAGCACTTTGTGGACTTTATGCAAAATGTATTTGACAGAGATCATGCAGAGCCTGCTCCCCCACTAAAGGAGGGAGAAGAATGCTGGTACCTTCCATCCTTTGGCGTGTATCACCCACGCAAACCAGACCAAATCAGAGTTGTCTTTGATTCCAGTGCTCAGCACGAAGGTGTTTCTCTTAACAATATGCTCCTTACTGGAGCCAACTTGAACAACAGTCTAATAGGAGTCTTGATTCGTTTCAGACAAGAGCCTGTAGCAGTAATGGCCGACATTCAACAGATGTTTCACTGCTTCATCGTCAGAGAAGACAACAGAAACTACCTCAGGTTTCTATGGCACAAGGACAATGACCTCAACAAGGAAGTTATAGATTATCGCATGAAAGTACATGTCTTCGGTAACAGTCCTTCCCCAGCAGTGGCAAATTATGGGCTAAGGAGAACAGCTCAGACTGGAGAAGTTGAATATGGATCTGATGCCCGTCAATTTGTTGAAATAAGTGCGTCGTCAACGTAGAAGTTTAAGTCCTTTCCAACTGCTAAAGAAGCAATTGATCTTCTCACCAGAACAAAGGAGATGCTGTCTGTAGCAAACCTTAGACTGCACAAGATTATATCCAACAGCCAGGAACTTATGAATGCCTTTCACTCTGAGGACTATGCCACTAGTCTAAAAAACCTTGACTTAGGTACAGATGTGCCTCCTGTACAGCGAAGTCTGGGTTTGTTGTGGAACATCAAGCAAGACAAATTCACCTTCCAAGTGTCAATTTGTGACAAACCCTTCACTAAGAGAGGAGTCCTGTCCGTGGTGAATAGCATCTATGACCCACTGGGTTTCCTTGCTCCAGTTACCATTCAAGGTAAGATTTTACTAAGACAGTTGTCTACTGAGAACATAGACTGGGATACTCCCTTGCCTAGTGAGAATCAACACAAGTGGGAAAGGTGGAGATATTCTTTGAAGTCACTAGAAAAACTTCAGATTCCCCGTTGCTATGTTCCAGGTTCCATTTCAACTGCTAACCGGAGAGAGATTCATATTTTCTCTGATGCATCAGTTGAAGCTATTGCTGCAGTAGCCTATTTGAAGACCTCTGAACTGAATGGAGAATCACACTGTAGTTTTGTCCTAGGCAAGGCAAAACTCACACCCAAGCCTGCACATACCATACCAAGACTTGAACTTTGTGCAGCCGTGCTAGCAGTAGAAATTGGCGAGGTCATACGAAGTGAAATAGACACTAGAATTGATTCTTTCACCTTCTATACAGACAGTAAGGTAGTACTTGGTTACATAAACAACCAAACAAAACAATTTTATGTGTACGTCAGCAACAGGGTTGAACGTATCAAGAGATTCTCTCTACCAAGTCAATGGCATCACGTTCTCACTGAACTCAACCCAGCTGACTGTGGGACCAGAGCTGTGTCACCTGCCGCTCTTCAGGACAGCTTATGGCTGTCACCTCCAAGGTTTCTGCGTGAGAACTCTTACTTACTCCCTATTGACACCACCTATGGGCTAGTAAACCCTGAAGATGATAAGAAAATAAGAACTGTGAACACCTCACTCCACACTTCTGTAAGTACAAAACAGAAGCTGCGGTCACACCGTTACAGGCATCAATGGAAGCAGGTGCAGCATCTAGCCAATGTGTTCTGGCATCGCTGGAAGAAAAAGTATCTTCACCACCTTCAAGGTTGTAACAAATGGCAAGCATCTAAGCCGAATCTTAAGGTTGGAGACCTCATCCTTCTAAAAGACAAGGAAGTTTGTCGAAATGAGTGGCCTATGGGTCTTATTACTAAAGTTATGCCCAGCGACGATAACAAAGTCCGGAAGGTAGAAGTCAAGGTAACCAAGGGAGGATCGACACAAACCTTTAGTCGACCAATTACAGAGTTAGTACTCCTTTTGCCAGGTGAGTGACTTGTGCAAGGACTAGTCATGCTGTTTGCACGGCGGGGAGTACATTGCTGCCATCTACAGGTTCTACTCAGAACTTTGGAATTATTTGAAGACATCATACTGTGACTTTATGTTCTTCATCCTGTTGAACTTACGTTTATTATTTGCTTGTTGCATGTTTTTCATTACAGGTTCCAGGACATTCGTCAGTATTGGACTTTTTGAAAATATATATTTTAGTTTAAGGTTATGAAATCTAAAGATTTCAGACGGGGAGTGTTGTGTTACACTATGTGATTATTCTTTCTCTGTGTCTTTAAGATCTGTCCCCTTCTTTCTAGCTGAACTCTCTCTCTCTCTCTCACCGTAGTTCTTTATATATCTCCTCCACTTCCTGATTCTGGTCATTACTCCTGTATATCTTCCATGCTAAACATCTTACATGTGGCTTACAACTGCAAAGTTTTTCTACCTATGAATATCCATCATTAAACGGAACATTCGAAAGGATTCATCGTCTGTCGTCCTAACTGTGAGTTTATTCATTGAGTTAAACTGCCTGTATCGATGCAAGGGATGAATATCAAACCAGCTTGAGTAAGGCCTACTTAAACCTGGAGATGAACTTTATCGCTTTGTAGTTGAGACAGAACAATAGCGATGATCGCTAACTTGGTAAAGCTGGAGAGACTAATAAACTCAGTTCAGCAAACAGTCTCTCCAGAATATAACTGCAATCACTGAAGGGCCTAGGCAAAGTTAGTAGGCAACAAAGTTAAGTAGATGTGATTCTGAGCTGGCGCTCTCTCACCAGACCGGACCGACTCCTGTCCGGTACCTCTGCTACTGTGAGTCGCTTCACAGTGCCCACGATGCGCCGAGTCTTCGGTCCTCCAGAAGATGGTGGCACCTCAGGTGGATCAGATGCTCCGCAGGCTCCTCGGTGGAGCGGAAGGCTCTCTGGAACAAATGCAAGGCCCAGGCTTCAGGCCTTGCATGCGCAACAGGTAAGTGCAGGGATCCTCTTGTAGGGAGGGCGGCATCCAAAGAGAAAGAGAGAGGCTCCTCCTTCCCTTTTTAAAGTCCACCCCAGCAGTCCTTGCGCGGGGAATTGCATCCTGGGTGCCGCAAAGCGTGCTGGGAACTGTAGTTTTGTGGGTGAAAACGATACCCCGCTACATGTGTAAGAATTCATGCTGGTTTGGTAACCAACAGATAGTCACATCCAATATTGATTTGATTTAGATTTGTCTTCTGTTCGCTCACTTTGCATTTTGTATATTGATAAAAATAAACAATTAAAAAATATATATATATATATATATATGTGTAGCGGGGTCCCCTTTAAGACTCCCAGGACTACCTTACCCAGAACCCCTTTCGGCAATGTTTCCACCCCAGAGACTCATGGAAGGGGTTATAAAAGGAGGAGGCAAGGCTGGGCTCGGCCTCTTTGGGACACAAGACTTCAAGGGAGAGATCTTCCTGTGCGGATCCACCGTGGTGCAAGGCCTGAAGCCTGGGGCCTTGCGCTGTTACCCAAAGAGCCTTCCACCCCATCGAGAGCCTGGGTGGCATCTGACTCGGTTTTCTTCAACCGCTGCTGAGCCGGAGACCAGACTGCTGCAGAGCTGTGTGAGGAGACACAGCAGGTGGAAGTTCCCGGACTGGGATCGCGTCCGGAGGGGTGAGCAAGCACTTGCGCAATCCACAAATACTTTATATCATTGTTAGGCCTACAGACTGCCGTGGCCCACCAGTTCCTATTTGAGTTATTTTCCCCATTTGAGATCCAAAGCAGAACTGAGTTGAATGGATCTTTAGTGGAGTGTACTGTGTTGGCATTTTTACCCCCCCCTCTTGGATTACAAATGTGTTCCTGAAATGTGCACCACCGTTTAAAGACTTGCATGCGAAGAATTTTACCCTTCCTAGAGACTGAGTTATATGGTCAGGCCTGGCCATCTAGGTAGTTTATTTAGTTGCTGCGCCATAGGGCGCATAGTGAAGTACCGTTACATGTGGCGCGTGTGCGCCATATCTTAATAGTTATAGTGTGACTATTACTGCAGGGCTCTGCAGATAGATTCTTATGATCTGTTATCACTGTTGATTTCCATTGCCATAGAAAGTAAATTCGTTATTCTCCTATCACTGTCTTGGTGTTTGCATTTAACCATAGAGCATAAGATATACACATATTACCCTAGACTAACTGTGCCAGTAGGGGGTCGAGTAAATTGCCGGGGGTTGGCGGAGCTGTCGTCAGGGCCCAAACTAAATCTGCGGCCCACTTAGTTGAAGGTATCGCTACACATGGGGGTTCTCGTCCGGGATCCTGATACAGCAGGTGAACGCCAGAAGTTTCGGCATGGACCCACAAGCAGTAGAAGAGTGGTGCAATGCCTCTAGGGCAGAGCCAAACAACTCGATAGTCATCAGCCTCCCTGGGGAGGAATGGTCGACTGAGATGGTAGAGGAGCTAATGAAGTTAGTGTCCCAGATCACACACCGTGGGTGATGGATATAAAGTCAGACCCAGACACTTCATATCAGTATGCACTAGTGGAGTACGGGGACGGGATGCCAGAGGCTTGCAAGCGCAAGTGTGTGCGGACGCCAGACAACAGAACCTATAGGTTGGCGCACGCAGTAACTATAAAGAAGGAACCATCACCGATGGGATCACCGCAGGCTGCGGCCCGTACCTCACCAGAAAGGGGCGACGGGGTGACGCCCCCGGTGGCACCCGCACCTGCCACTGCTATATCACCAGAATTGATAAAGGCAATAGGGGATCTGCTAATCAAATGTCAGAAGACAAGCACGGTGCATGTAGAGACTAGCTACCGGAGACTGAAGACATTCTCAGGGAAGCTCCCTGTCCCTGCAGGGGAAGAAGATTTTGATACCTGGGTGGAGCAGGCATTACAAGCAGTAGAGGCATGGGAGGTGCCTGAAGCGCAGAAGAGGCAACGAGTGATAGAAAGCCTCAAAGGCGCAGCAGCAGAAGCAGTGAAAAGTTTTCGGTTTGGGAATGCAGATTGCACGGCTCAAGACTGTCTAGCCATGCTACAGGAAGAGTTTGGTCAGTTGGAAAAGGTGACAGAGATGGTCTACCAATTTGAACATACTTTCTGTAACGGCACCCCAATCTCAAGGGGTATTAACGCCGTTTACGATGTTCCCTCTCCTAGACACACATCCACTCGCTACCGATATCCACAGCTAAACGACCCTTTCCTATAGGAGCCGCCCCCTCTGGAAGAAGACGAGACGCACTCTGTCTCTTCTGTAGTAGGAATGAATTTATTAATGCCAAACATTGTAACTTTATACACAATTCAGGGCACATGATTTAACATGAACAAGGGCCCAGCTCCACCCACACATCCCAAAACTCAACACCTCATCCTGACGTCTGCTAGGCTTCAAAAGATCCCAACACAATAGAATATACGATCTCCAATACACATCTTCCCACAAAGGGTTGGCAGCCAGTCTGTCTGGCGACAACAGGTTCTAAACCCTTTACATCTTAAATCCCTTTGTATTGTAAATCCCAGTCTGCCTTTACAATACACACAAGTATAGGGTTAATTACTTCTATTCACACCAGACCTTCCCAAGTCATACTGAACAATAGAAATGCAAAACAACTTAATTCCTCACAGCAATGATACTTAACCCCCACATACAGTATACATCCAATCTATATACAATGTATATACAGCCTTGAATATGGCTATCATAGACCATATTGGGGTTTTCATTCACCCTGTGCCCCTAATAGAGACACAGGGTGATTGACACATAAGAGCCATTGGGGAAGCTGGCGCAAGGGTATTTCATACTTCCTAAGCGATTCTGAGTTCCCCGGGCCTTCCCGTTACATCTCTCCCCTTTCGGCAGGAGACTAACAGAGGGGGGAACCCCAGACGGGTTGACTCCGAAGTTAGTCCATAGGTCCCTTCTTCTACTGCCGGTATCCACACAGTACCCCAAATAAATTTCTCCAAACAGAGAATCGCTTACCCAGCCAACCTCTGCCTCTCTCAGAGAACACACCCGCCGCTGGGGAGAGGCCTGGACTGGCCCCTCTCCCTGGAGTCCTTTCTGCCGCTGGAGAGAGGACAGGGTGACTGGGCTCAGTCCGTCATGCTGTTGGGGATCTGGGTCGACTGCCCGGCATCCCTGTGGTATACAAGTGGAGACTGAAGTCCCATCCACTTGTGGTAGGTGAAAATCTCCCAGTGCTTGCAAAGCAAGGCTGACATCCCCCTGTCTCAGTGTCACACCATTTTCTGGGGTTGTGTCAGTGAGGACTGAAGTCCCATCCAATACCACAGGAACTCCCGCTTCTGTTAGTTGGGAGCCGAGGCCCGTGGCGCTCGGCTCTGTTGCCAGCTCTTCTGCTGGGTTGCTGTGAGTGGAGACCGCAGTCCCATCCACCGATATCCGCTCAAGTGGCAGTTGTGTGCAGCGGCCAGTAGCATTCTGCCCTGCTGCCAGTGATTCAGCTGGGGGTAAAAGCTTTACCACCCCAGCTTGTTGCTGGAGAGAGGGGCCAACTGCCCCGGCTCCCTGAAACTCCATATCATCCACTTCGGCTTTAAGGGTGGCAATCTTCAGATTTTCCACTGCTGATTCTTCAGCCAGGCTAGCTCCCTGGAACTCTGTATCATTCACTTCGGCTTTAGGGAGGGCAATCTTCAGATTTTCCACTGCTGATTCTTCAGCCAGGATTTCATAGTTGTCAACTGGTAATTCCTGATAGTCCCAGGCAAAGGGAGCCCCACCCTGCTGCTGAGTAGAGTCTAGCAGCTGTTTGTAGGCAATCTCCAGCTCCCATTCCTGAACGGCCAGAAACTCCAAATCTTCCTGTGCCCAGTGCCCTTCCGAGACATTCAGTCTTTGTTCTCTGTGCTCCATTATTTCCTCCAAACGCCACTCCTGATCACTCCCAAAGTCAGGGTCCTCGGACAGCCTCCAATACAACAATCCCAGGCCATTATAGTCAAAGCCTTCCGTGGGGCTGTCATCCGCTGACCATGGGCACTCTTGGGCTACATACCACCGGAGGGCTCTGTAGCTCTCGTCCAACCGCATCGCTGCCCGGATCAGCCTGCTTAACTCAGCTGTCCACTCCTGCTTCGGTTGTTCCCCCAATAACAGCATTCGTACTTCATACTGCGACCAGTACCTTACATGGATGGAGGGGAGAACTTTTCCCTGGTGTTGCTGCTCGAGGGCTAGCACTTTCTTCCAGAGTTCGCAGCGGATCGAATCCGACCATCCCAGCAGGACCTCCTCTGATACTGGTCCTCTATGCTGTATCTGCATCTCTCGCAACCTCCTTCTGAATTCCTTTTCCATGTCGGCTGGTATCTGTATCTCTCCTCTCCTTTCCGTTGGTGCTGCTTTTTTAGGTGTTGTCTCCCATTGCCGTATTTCCGCCATTCTCTGCTCATGTTGCCACTCATCCTGCCGCTCGATGTCTCTAATGGCTTCCCGTATGGCGGTCTCTGATGGGTTAGCACCATACAATGCCAACCGCTGTCGCACTCGTTGCTGAAACAAATCTTCAACTGACCGGGGTCC
Source organism: Rana muscosa (assembly GCA_029206835.1). Taxonomy (NCBI): domain Eukaryota; kingdom Metazoa; phylum Chordata; class Amphibia; order Anura; family Ranidae; genus Rana; species Rana muscosa. The sequence goes on from CM055116.1 coordinate 635,873,255, forward strand.
TGCATCACCCTCCTTCGGCTGCATCGCTGGTCATTCACTGTGGTGGTTTGGAGTGTCCCAGGAACTGGAGGGAAAATCCCGCTGCTGCCAACCAATGTAACGGCACCCCAATCTCAAGGGGTATTAACGCCGTTTACGATGTTCCCTCTCCTAGACACACATCCACTCGCTACCGATATCCACAGCTAAACGACCCTTTCCTATAGGAGCCGACCCCTCTGGAAGAAGACGAGACGCACTCTGTCTCTTCTGTAGTAGGAATGAATTTATTAATGCCAAACATTGTAACTTTATACACAATTCAGGGCACATGATTTAACATGAACAAGGGCCCAGCTCCACCCACACATCCCAAAACTCAACACCTCATCCTGACGTCTGCTAGGCTTCAAAAGATCCCAACACAATAGAATATACGATCTCCAATACACATCTTCCCACAAAGGGTTGGCAGCCAGTCTGTCTGGCGACAACAGGTTCTAAACCCTTTACATCTTAAATCCCTTTGTATTGTAAATCCCAGTCTGCCTTTACAATACACACAAGTATAGGGTTAATTACTTCTATTCACACCAGACCTTCCCAAGTCATACTGAACAATAGAAATGCAAAACAACTTAATTCCTCACAGCAATGATACTTAACCCCCACATACAGTATACTATATATATATATATATATATATATATATATATATATATATATATATATATATATAATCTATATACAATGTATATACAGCCTTGAATATGGCTATCATAGACCATATTGGGGTTTTCATTCACCCTGTGCCCCTAATAGAGACACAGGGTGATTGACACATAAGAGCCATTGGGGAAGCTGGCGCAAGGGTATTTCATACTTCCTAAGCGATTCTGAGTTCCCCGGGCCTTCCCGTTACACTTTCCAACAGCCGAAGGAGAAACTTTCAGAGTATGTTAGGAGACTGAACAGGTTGCTGTGCAAGATTGTGTTGAAGAAGGGAATGAAGCCCCAAGATACAGATGCGGCAAGAATGAAGCAAGTCTTAAAGGGAGCGTTGCGCTCGGATCCAGTCTGGCTGCACCTGAAAACCTCAGGAGGAGGAACGTTACTGACTTATGCTGATTTGATAAAAATCATCAGAGATGAGGAGGCACTACAACAGGACCAGCAAATGATTAAGACAAATGTTGTCCCTGCACAGGTGTTAGTCAACCCAGTAATGGCCCCAGAAAGAGACTCAGAGGTGGACACTTTAAAGTCACAAATGTCCAAGGTGTTAGAGATGTTGACCTCTCTGATAGCAAAAGACCCAGAGGGTCCCAGGAGAGAAGTACCAAGGAAGGAACTATTCCCAATTGCCTCAGCAACCGCATCTTTACAAGAATGGGGAGATATAGTCTGCTTTAACTGTGGAGGAATTGGCCATATTGCAGCTACATGTTCCAGTCCCAAGAAGAAGAAAACGGACAACCGCAATCCGGCGGGAAACTCCAGAGGGCCCCGGTGAAGGAGTCAACCGGGTGCCCATCATCCTCAGTGAGCTCCAAGCTGAATGCGAAGCAGAAGAAAAGAGGAGATAAAACACCTCAGAGGAAACACAACATTCCTCAACAGAGATACACCCCAGAGAAAGGGGGCAAGACCCCTCAGAAGAGACACAGCACTCCCCAGAGGGGGTGCACACCTAAGAAAAATAATAGTATCCCTCAGCGGGTCTGTACGCCCATTGAAAGGAGGGAAATCAATGCATACCAGGCTCAAGAAAGACTAAAGTCCAAAGGGAGTTGGACGAGAGAGAGTCCGAAGGGAAAGGACCAGAAGAAGGCGACCCCTGCCAGGCCATATCCGGAGAAGCTAGTAGGCCCATCTCCTATAGTGCCCATTCAAGTGGAGGGAGTCTACACCAGAGCCATCTTGGATACTGGGGCACAAGTGACCCTATTATACCGGGATTTCTACGATAAGCACTTGAGTCACCTGCCCATCCAGAAGATAGAGGAAATGGAAATATGTGGGATTGGAACCCAGAGTTTCCCCTACGATGGATATATGCCCGTCAAGATGACTTTTGACCCATCTGTGGCTGGGAAGGCCGAAGTGTTTGACACCCTGGCAGTTGTGTGTCCTCGATCGCCAGGAGCCAACAAGAGTTCCCTTATAATAGGGACAAACACGGACCTGGTCCGAAGACTCCTGACCCCTCTAGTGAAAGAGAAGGGACAAGCGGCCACCAAGATCCACCCCATGCTGAAGACGGTCTACCAACGGCTGGTCCTAGAGCAGAAGACCCCTGGAGAGGGGATAGGGAAGGTGTGGAGACTTGGAAGAGAAGGGGTAGTGTTGCAGCCCGGCGAAGTAACCTGTCTCAGAGCCACTGTGAAGCTTACTTGGGAGCAGCCTGGACCCTTTGTCATGCTGGAGTCCGACCCAAGGGAAGAGTCCCCCGGTCTGGAAGTGATACCAGAAGTGATTCCACTGAAGGCCCTGAAGAAGGCCCATTGTAGAGTTCTGGTAAGTGTTAGGAACACTACAGGTGGCCCCATGGAAATCCCAGCCAGGATGCTGCTGGGCCAGGTGAGCCCTGCTGCCCCGGTTACCCTGTCAGAAGTCAAGGGGACGGGTGAAGGAGGAGATGTTTGGGGGAAGCTGTCCATGGAAAACCCGAATCTGCCCAGGGCTTGGAAAGAGAGAGCCAAGGCCCAGTTGACCAGATGGGAGAAGATATTCTTCAAAGATGAGTTCGATGTGGGGTGTGCAAGGAGTGCCACCCATCGGATCCGCCTCCAAGAAGACAAGCCCTTCAGAGAGAGGGTCAGGCGGGTCCCACTAGCAGATCTGGAGGATCTAAGGGAACAACTCGCAGAACTCAAGAGGACTGGTGTGATCCGGGAGTCTAGAAGCCCCTATGCCTCCCCGATAGTGGTGGTCAGGAAGAAGAATGGGTCATTGAGGCTCTGTATAGACTACAGGACTCTCAACAGGAGAACCATACCCGACCAGTACACCACTCCGAGGATAGAGGACGCTTTACAGAGTTTGTCTGGAGCCAAGTGGTTCAGCGTTATGGATCTCAAGAGTGGATACTATCAGATCCCTATGCATCCAGAAGACAAGGAGAAGACAGCCTTCATAACCCCAGTGGGGTTCTTTGAGTTTGATCGAATGCCCCAGGGACTGTCTGGAGCTCTTGCTACCTTCCAACGTCTCATGGAGAAGACTGTAGGAGACATGAACCTTATCGAAGTCCTTGTATACCTGGACGATGTCATTGTCTTTGGGAGAACCTTGGAGGAACACGAGGAGAGGCTGGAAAAAGTGTTGAGAAGACTCAGTGAGGAGGGACTCAAGCTTTTGCCTGAGAAGTGTCGGTTCTACCAGTCTTCTGTGAACTATCTGGGGCACATAGTGTCTGAAGAAGGGGTTGCCACAGACCCTGAGAAATTGGAGGCAGTTACCTCCTGGCCACGACCCACCACAGTAACAGAACTCAGATCCTTCTTAGGGTTCTGCTCCTATTACAGGAGGTTTGTGGAAGGATTCGCCCGAATTGCTAGACCATTGAATGAACTACTGAAGACCGAAGGGGAAGAGGACGACTCAGGGCCCAGGAAGCCGGGAGAGTCAGTCAGAGATCAGTGGAACCAAAAGTGTGAAGAAGCCTTCCAGGCGTTGAAGAAGAGCCTAACCACTGCCCCAGTCTTGGCCTACGCAGACCCTACCAAACCCTATGAACTACATGTAGATGCTAGTCATGATGGTCTGGGAGGAGTACTTTACCAAGAACACGATGGACAACTGCGGCCTGTTGCCTACGTGAGCAGGAGCCTGACCCCCTCTGAGAAGAACTACCCCACTCACAAGCTGGAGTTCCTGGCCCTTAAGTGGGTGGTAGTAGACAAGCTCAAAGACTACCTGTATGGGGCGGAGTTCACTGTGAAGACCGACAACAACCCCTTTACCTACCTTTTCACTACAGCAAAGCTGGACGCCACTGGACACAGGTGGCTGGCCGCATTGTCTGGATTCAATTTCAGCCTAAAGTACAGGCCAGGGACTGGAAATCGAGATGCAGACGCTCTGTCCAGGAGATCTCATGGCCCCACCAGTGACATGGAAGACTGGACTCAAGTGGCACCTGACAGGGGGGGGGCCCTTTGTCAAGGGGCTGAATTACAAGCCAGAGGAGGCTCAAGGGTGGAAGAGATAGGAGTTACCATGGTAGGAGTTCCCAAATAATACTGTGGAGTAACTCAACTGGAGGAAGACCATCTGCCAAAGTTGTCCAAGAAGGAACTAAGATGCGACCAATTAGAAGACCACATGGGGAAATTGGTTCTGGAAGCCCTGGAGAATCAGGATCCAAACAGACTCCTGCGTCACTCCTCAAAGGAAGCTCGCCTGTTGAGGAAATAGTGGGACAGGTTACAGGTGCATCAGGGAGTGGTCTACCGAAGGGGCCCCTCTGATGACCTGGAAGATAAATGGCAATTGTTTCTTCTGGAAAAACATCGAGAGACTGTTCTGATTGCCCTACATGACAATCACGGCCACCTAGGGGCGCAAAGGACCTTTCAACTTGTCAGAAGTCGGTTCTATTGGCCCTGCATGAGGGCAGAAGTGGAAGAGTACTGCCATTCATGTGCACGCTGCATCCAGAGGAAGACTTTACCCCATCAAGCTGCCCCAATGGGCCATCTACAAAGTCAAGGCCCGATGGATCTGGTATGCATTGATTTCCTCTGCCTCGAACCCGACCTGAGTGGACTAGGAAATGTTCTGGTGATAACCGATCATTTCACCCGGTATGCCCAAGCTTTCCCAACCAAAGACCAGAAGGCTTCCACAGTAGCCAAGGTACTTATGGAGAAGTATTTTGTCCATTATGGGCTGCCCCAGCGACTCCATTCAGATCAAGGAAGGGACTTTGAGAGTCGGCTGATCCGGAAACTCCTGGATTCGTTAGGAATCAAGAAAACCCGAACCACACCTTACCACCCACAGGGAGATGCTCAGCCGGAGAGGTTTAACCGAACCCTGCTCAACATGTTGGGAACTCTGGATAGTGAGAAGAAACAACATTGGAGCAAACACATAGCAACTATAGTACACGCTTACAACTGCACCACCAGTGATGCTACAGGCTACTCCCCATATCGACTCATGTTTGGGAGAGAAGCAAGGTTACCTGTAGACCTGGCCTTTGGCACCTCTTTAGACCATTCCTCAGCCACATCCCACAAAGGATATGTGGACAGGCTCAGACACAGCCTGAAAGTAGCCTATGAACAAGCTCAAGCGGCCTCAGATCAAAGGGGAGCTCGAAACAAAAGAAACTTCGACTTGAAGGTCCGGGTGCAAGACCTGCAGCCCGGGGACCGAGTACTGCTACGCAATCTGGGGGTCCCTGGAAAACACAAACTTGCAGACAGATGGAGATCTGAACCCTATGTCATCTGTAGGAAGCTGCCGGGCCTACCTGTCTACAAGTTGAAGCCAGAAGGAAAGGTAGGACCACTGAAGACGTGGCATCGAAACCACCTGCTCCCACTTGCTGAAGCGGTCAGGATACCTCCAGTGAGGGACTCCCCTGAACCAGTCTCTATTCTAGATACCCCCAGACCAAACACTCGGTCCCAGACCTCTCAGGCTGAAGATGGAGAGGCCTCTGAACTCAGTGGAGATGAAGGAAGAGAACTTGACTGACTGTGGCCTTCCCCAACTCCAGGAACTTCTGCTATAGATCTTCCAACTACTGAAGACACTATAGATGGACAACTGAATGCAGAAGCCGCTGAATTCATCCCATCTAGTCCTTCATCAGATTACTGGGAAGATGCTTGTGATACTTACTCTGAAAAGGACCCTAGAGACTCTATGTATCCCTCGGTTCCTGAAGTAGATGTTACAGAGCCTGCCATGTTGCCCGAGCCTGCTACAGAAGAAGAGCCTGTGGCGCCAGAGCCAGAAACCCCAAGAGAACAAAGAGCTTGCAGAGTCATAAGGCCTCCCAAAAAGTTGACCTACCCACAAATGGGGAAGAGCTCAGAAGATTCTGTGGTCACTGCCAGGAGGAGTGTAGAGAATCCGGATCCCTCCACTGTTCATTGGGTAGAGGGCAACCCCCACTCACTCTCTGGCACAGTTAGGCAGGCCACTCATGATAGTGTGACCTGTGGGCAAGGGAATTCAACCCCTTTGTTTTGGTGGGAATTCCCTATGCCAACATCATACGAAATGTTGTCCAGGGTTGTACGCAGTGTATGCTAGAATTGTCTTTGGGGACCAAAGAATTTAAGTGGGGGGAGTGTCTAGCAGGGTCCCCTTTAAGACTCCCAGGACTACCTTACCCAGAACCCCTTTCGGCAATGTTTCCACCCCAGAGACTCATGGGAGGGGTTATAAAAGGAGGAGGCGAGGCTGGGCTCGGCCTCTTTGGGACACAAGACTTCAAGGGAGAGATCTTCCTGTGCGGATCCACTGTGGTGCAAGGCCTGAAGCCTGGGGCCTTGCGCTGTTACCCAAAGAGCCTTCCACCCCATCGCGAGCCTGGGTGGCATCTGACTCGGTTTTCTTCAACCGCTGCTGAGCCGGAGACCAGACTGCTGCAGAGTGTTATATTCTTAATATCTAAAATTTAATGTGGCCAAGAAAACATTTGATTAAGGCCTCGTACACACGACCGATTTTCTCGGCAAGAACCAGCAAGAAACTTGCTGGCAGAGAGGTTTTGCCGAGTAAATCGGTCGTGTGTACGCTGCTATCGGGTTTCTCGTCGAGAAAACCGACAAGAAACCTCGACGAGAAAATAGAGAACCAGCTCTCTATTTTCTCGTCGAGATTCTCGTCGGCATGTTTCTCGACGAGAAAAGTGAGTGTGTGTACACTTACCTGTCCGCCCGGAAGCCCGCGCATGTTCGAAATGAATTTGACGCATGCGCGGTAGCTTCCTAGGCATACGTAGGGTATACCAAGATGGCGGCGATGGCATCAAATGTGACGAGCGCATGCTCGACGTAGTCGATGACGTCACCGCGTACGCTCCTTTCAAAGAACCGCGGGTTCTTTGAAACGAGCGTGTGTACACTCGGCCGGGACAAGTTTCTTGTCCAAGAATCTCGTCAAAAAAAACGACATGTTTTTTTCAACGAGAATCTCGGCCGTGTGTACGAGGCCTAAGAATAGAATTTCTCTAAGTATGGATGAATGGTTGGACTTCTGATTTAATAAATCCCAAATGTGACATTTGAACTTGAGCTTCAGTTTCCAGAAACTGTCAGGGTTTTGATGGATTATGTAGATATATGCTCCATCCTGAGGTATTTCTATGTAAACTGAGATTTTCTGATGTATAGAACTATTTAGGTTGGCCTCATCTCCCCCACATCCTGTAATTTACACCGAGGCATTTCCTATGGAAAAATCATGTATAAGTTGAAAACAGCTGTCAAGCTCGAGTTTCTTACTACATCGTGGGTAATGAGAGGGAGGTAATATTTTAAAATGTAGGTGTGGTTACTTTTGAGCGTAAATTTCAACAAAGAAAGAATTGTCTTTAAAAGCTGAGTGAGCAGGAAGGAACGCTCTTCTTCTACAGCCAGTCATCTTGAAACATCTATTTCTACAGCCCACAGACTATTCAGCATACACAGGGTTAATCGGCCATTTTAAGGACATTTTAAGAAGTCAGAAGAGCACATGTCTTAAGAACTATTTTATACTTGAATATTATTTTGGAACCTTTAAGAAGCTATTGAATTAATATACTGTAACTGTATTAATTCCTTTTTAGTGTGTATAATAAAACACACGGTTTGCTTTCAAGCTGATTCACGAATTTTGTCTCAGACGAATACATCAAGAACGGTATACCGTTATTTATACCGTTAATTTTAGTGACATTATTTAACATTTAACATTGGCTCAGCCGCCAGTCATTCCAATTTATACCACTTTTCCCGAGTGCTAACAGAGGGGAGAGGTCTTACTTTTGAAACGTTTGAAAAGAACCTAGAAGAAAAAGTCAAGAAGAATTCGATCGATGTATCCATCCTGAAGATCGGGAGAATTTTTTGCTTAGATTTATCCGGTGAGTACAGTCATGCAAAGTTTTAAATATTTAGCTAATGAATGTACAAGTTTAACGAAACAGGTCTCTTATTCTGTTTTATGGAAATCTATGTATGAACAGTGTTTACAGTCAAATATGGAAATTGATAAGGAAAGATTCTCATTAGCTAAAACAAAGAAAAAGTTACGTAATGTAATGAAGTTAGTTACAGGTTTTAATTCTTTGGTTTCTGATGTAACAGATACACATTTGAGTTGTGCAGAGCAGACACACAAACCTAATTGTTCAGATTGTGACACGTTATGTAATTATGTTGAACATTTAGAGAAGGAATTAGAAGTGCAGAATGTTACACTTTCAAAAAACAAGTATTTTTTGGGGATTACAGAGGGAAAAGGTAATACGCAGTCAGATATTAAATTTACTGAATTTGTTCAAAGTTCAGCTAACCTAGAGGAAAAACAAACCGAGAAATTAGATACCATTGTTGCTGCAGATTTAAATGGTTGTGAATCAATAGAGATCTCAGATGATGAAAGTGATTTTGTTGTAAAGCAATGTGATGTTCAGAGAAAGGCTTATACAAACAAACCAGTTTTCAAATGTTGTTTGTGTAACAGGAAGGGTCATAAAGCAAAATTTTGTTGGACAGTGAATCCTTATTATATGCAAAGAAGATCTTATAAAACTAACCCAAGGCGTTTCGAAGTCTATTCTGTAAGATTCTCTAGGCATAGAAGCCAGAGTATACAGATGTATTTCCCTTTTAAAAGCCATATACAATTAAGACAGGAAAAGCATAACTATATGAAGTGCAGTGAGCCAAATATTTTTTCAAATATAGCAATGGAGGGAAAAAATCAATACAGTTATTAGTGAGCTGTATGGATGGTGAGAATTTACTGGTTAACGTTTTTTGGCTACGGATAAGGTTTTATTGTGAGTCCACAGCTCTTCACTAGAAAAAGGGGGGTCAGACTCTTTTAGCTAGGAGTGATCAGCTTACATGTTGAAATCTCACACACACACACACACACACACACACACACACACACATAAGGCTGATACAGCCAGATACACACACTCACATTCTTAGTTTTTTTGGATTAAGAAACAAGATGATGAATACATGTTCAATGAAAAATTACAAGCTAATATAATGATTAGGAATTTGCTTGTGAAAGTTTTTGATGCAATGATTTTAGAAGCTCCAAAAAGGAATGTTTGTACAACAGGGAAAAAAGAGGACAATTAATTGTTCGATTTTGACTGAACGAATAAATGATTTGCAAAGTGCAATTCAGTTGTTTGAGTTTAAAGCAGAGTCAAGCTACAGTAATGTTAGTGATGATTCTAAGTAAAAATCTGCTGTACAAGTTATGCGGTCAATAGGGGAATTTGGCCAGGAACATGAAATTTTGTTTAAACAAAATATTGAATATAGCTGCAGCCATGCAAGAAAGACGGTGAACTCAGAATTGTCACGTGTATGGCCACACACAGATATGATGAGATACACGTCACAGACAGAATACAGGAAATAGGAAATGTTAATTGCTTACAGAAAGAATGTTTGAAATAGGAACATTTTGAGCAATTTTGTTTATCTTTGTTTTATAGCAAGATATATATTGATTTAAGGAACATTTTATTCTTCTGGTAGAATTGTTGAGAATTCTGGAAGAAGAGGTTTTAAGTTGAATTTATGCAAGGTTCAGCTTATGATAAGTGAAGAAACATTTTTAGGGATTTTGATTGGTTCAGGAAAGAAAAGCCTTTACAGGAACGTATGGAGACTATGGTTTCTTTACCTGTGTCAACAGCATTCTAGACATTGAGATAATTAGTGGTTGTGCATTATGCAGTAAAAGCAACTGAGAATATTGCAGGTTTTACAACCCCACATAGTATTTTGAAGTTTGTATAGTGACAGATTTAGCAAAGGAAGCAGGTTTGCATGGTGAATTGGTGATTCAACCTGAATTTTAAATGTTGCCAGGAAAACAGACACACAGATTTCTTAAATTTTAGAGGAATAGAGAATGGATGCGTCTATTTCCTTCCTCTTCGGTTGTCATAAGACCTCATTTGGTTTATGAAAACTTTGGCCTCATGACATGACAAAAAGTTGTCTGTGTCTCGTTATACGTCAACACCTACAGGTGGAATTCACTAAATTTCATCATGAATGTTTATTGTCACATGGGTAAGCAGAAATGCTTTACATTTTTAAAGAATAGTTCTATTGGGAAAAAATGGAAGAGACAGCAGACAGTGTAATCTAATCCTGTCTGATTTGTGCACAAATGAATCCTAGACCAAAGGGGCAGAAACCTCCTTTACAAAGAATTCCTCCAGCAGACGGACCTTGGTCTTCAATACAAATAGATTATATAGGTCCTTTACCATCAGGGAAAAATGAATTCAGATTTGCTTTAGTTTTGGTTGACGTTTTTTCAAAGTGGGTTGAAATCTTACCAGTTTGCAAAGATGATGCTTTGACAACTGCTAGGATGCTAGTGAATCATGTTTTTCCAGTATGGGGAATACCAAAAAATCTCAGTAGTGACAGAGGATCTCATTTTACAGGAAAAATCATGCAGGCAATGTGTAAAATTTTGGGAATAGAACAGAGATTTCATGTGCCTTATCATCCACAGTCTGCAGGTATTGTAGAAAGGATGAATCGTACCATTAAATCTAGAATTGCTAAAATATTGTTGGACAGAGGAAATACTTGGGTTGATGCTGTACCATTTGTTTTGATGAGTGTTAGAAGCACAGCATCTTCTGCAACAAAGTATTCTCCGTTTGAACTTATGACAGGAAGGAAAATGTCACTTGTGTTTCCCAATGAGTTTTTTGTCTACGCTGCACAGAGGGGCAATAGAGAAAACATAATGATTAATGGTGTAAGTTCAAAGACCTCTCAATTCAGTGGATAATGCACGTAGACAACAAAAATGTGGGTACACAATGATCAGTGGAAATTGTATATTATGAGACAATAATTGTATATTATGAGATAAAAATGTATATTTAGATAAATGATACTGCTTTTATTTTTTCCTAGGAATGGTTTTTGAACAAACCTGATTAAAGAAGGAAAATGACGGAGCCGACTGAGGAAGACGTGCAGACATTGAGCTCTGCAACCATACCATACATCCATAGCCATCCTCGTTACTTATTACCTGGATGATACTCCAAATCTACCCCCATTGCTCCTGAGGGTCTCCTACCTGCAATCCGGTGTACATTTTTGACTTTGGGCCGGCTGTTCAGAACTTGCCAGGCCAGTTTCATGCAGCTCGGGCCCAACGCCATCTTGGGGCCCACAAAGCCTCCAACACCTCCCAGGGGGTCTACGGATACCCACCGGACACCCTGCGTCTCCATCCAGGCTTGGATGGGGGTGTCTGTACAGTAAGGAGCCCCCTCGGTCTTCTTCCCGGCCCGTGGTCGGCTCCGGAGCCTGACAGCCATCTTGCGGCCTGCAATAACATCAGCATCCTCCGGCCTGGAGTGCCGCGGTCGGCGGGGTTTATGGCGAGAGGCTCGGCCACACCTGTGCCTGCACTGGATGGAGCTAGCTGCCTGAGAGATCCCGGAACGTTCGGCCTCACACACCCGCGGCGGCCAGCCTTACGCTTTCTCCAGCCTTTTCTGTATCCAACGGGACACGACAGGGATGCCCACTATCCCCCCTCCTGTATGTTCTCACTATGGAACATCTGGCTACTGCTCTACGTAACAATCCCTCTATCCAAGGCATAACAGTCGGGCCCACACATACGAAACTCGCTCTTTTTGCAGATGATCTGCTCCTGTTCATGACACATCCACACACATCTTTGCCCTCGGTATTGCAGGAGTTTCAGAAATTTGGAGAAGTTAGCAACTTCAAGGTTAACTACAATAAATCGGAAATCCTTAACATATCTCTGCCCACATCGGCCCTACGACGACTAGCGTCTACTTTCTCCTTCAAAACTGGTTCCCCCTCCATAAGGTATCTCGGAATTCAAATACCGGCGGATGCTTCCCAACTTTTTTCCCTGAATTTTGCCCCCCTACTCCTTAGGACCCAAGCAGATTTAACCAACTATGCGTCCAAACAGCTCTCATGGCTGGGTAGAGTGAATGCCCTGAAAATGGACGTTCTCCCTAGGTTCCTATATTTGTTTCAGACCATCCCTATTCACATACCCAACTCGTACTTCAAGAAAATACGCCAGCTGTTTTCCAAATTTATTTGGAATGCGGCCCGTCCAAGGATACGGTATGAAACACTGTCTCTTCCAAAGGCTCGGGGGGGGGGGGCTGGAGCCCCAATTGCCTCCCTATACCATAAAGCAGCGGTGCTTACCCGCATACTAGACTGGTTTCACCACTCTTCCACCAAACTTTGGGTCCAATTGGAAGGCCACATGAACCCAATTGAACTCTCCACTCTCCCGTGGACCTTGCCCACGATCCGGGGGGGGGTTCAGGCCCTCTCAATGACCTTACCCGTCAAACGATTCGGATCTGGGACCGCATGTTGTCCAGAAGGGGCTTATCAAACCACATGGGGCCTATGACTCCCTTCTTTGGGACACCGGCCTTTCCGCCAGCTATGTCTGTAACAGGATTCGGACCATGGCGAAAGGAGGATCATAGGCGACTTGCCCAGGTCCTTCGTGCAGACCCCACTTTACGGTCAGATACCCCTGCCGGTCCGACCCCCCGTCACCCCATGCAGTGGCTTCAGAGGCAACAGACTATCTCCTACATCCGGACTTTCCCGTCTATTACAGACATTCTTGCTGAACCGACGGGATTCGAGGAACTGCTCATGCAGGTGGAGCCTCCAACACATGTTGTATCTCAACTGTACTCCATTCTGCTCGATATCCACTCCCCTGACCTTCCACCGTACACGGTGGCCTGGGAGACAGATCTGCATCACCCTATCTCCCCTATTGACTGGCAAAAATGTTTCATCCTCACACACAAATTATCCCTAGCCACTAAGACCCAGGAGAAGGGGTTTAAACTAATAACGAGATGGTACAGATGTCCATCATCTATTCATCACTTCAATCCGGAAGTGTCGGATGCCTGCTGGCGGTGTCTCGACTCCCGGGGAACCATGCTCCACATCTGGTGGGAGTGCCCTCCTGTGCGGAGGTTCTGGCAGCGAATTTTCACACTTTACTGCAAACTGATGGCGACCTCTATCCAGCCTTCACCTGAGGTGGCCCTCTTGTCTATAATCCCGGGGTCATTTAAATCCATCAGAAATGATGTATTGCGACACTTCTTGGCGGCGGCCAGAATAGTGATTCCCCGTCATTGGAGATCGACAACCATGCCTTCCCTGGGAGATTGGGCTGTTGAGGTGGACCACATTAGAGACCTGGAACGCTTGCTGGCGGAGGAAAGTGGTAAAAGTGAACAGTTCTCTCTCACATGGACTTCGTGGTCCGTGTTCCGATACTCCTCTGAGTTTGTGTCCTGGGCGGGGCGTGACCTGGACGGGTCCGCCGTGGGACCGTGATGGAGTGATTAGGATTCTGATTCCTGTCCCCTACCTATTTGTCCCCTTCTATCTGCCCCTGACCCTGATTCTTTTTTTCTTTTCTCTATATCTAATTACACCTCTAGGAATACAGTGAGACAACGTACCAGGGCTTCGATCTACCTAATGCCAATAACCCAATGAGTGACCCTACGTCATATTCTCCAAACAGATTTGTGTATAATCTCATCTGATAAGTTACATACGGGGGAACTAGGATCCCCTTCACAGAAATACAGATAAAGGTTTCCTTACCTCATTTATTTTTGTACAGGGACTGATATTACAAAAATCCCACGGAGGTCCTCCTACACAGGTGCTCAACCCTTATATGTGTAACTTAGCCCTGCTTTGTTTTGTCATACATGATGCCTGTTGATGGTGTATCCTATCACTGTTTGTAATGTTTAAGACGAAGTATGTCTTTTTCTGTCTTTCTCTTGCATATAATATAATAAAATAAGATTGAATTAAAGAAGGAAAATGACAACAAAAGAAAAGTTCTAAAAAGAAAAAGTTGATCAACGGATTCATTCTCTAGTGACAATTTTGTCAGTGGTAAAACTATATCACAAACTGTTCCAGCCATGCAGAGGTTAACAGGATGAAAGATTTTCACAGCAAAGACATTCCATTATTCAGAAACAAAAGAGATATAGACACTGATATTAATATAGAGGACAAAAATGATAAATATTGATATTAATACGGAGGACAAAAGTGATAAAAGCATATTGATATAGATGAAATAATGATGTTGAAATCACTGGGAAATTACTGTGGTATTCAGTAGAACAGTATTATTACCTGTTACAAAGTTTTGGAAAAATATTGGATAGTTAAAATTAGTCGTACTGTGGTAGATATTATTGTTCCAGAAATAGAAGTGTCTCCACAGTCCTTAAAAATCATTGATAGATGAAGATGGTATGAATTTGGTATGTAGTACTAGATATTTTTACCTCAAAATTCATTATTAGCTTGGAAAAGGAATGGTGAATTTTTGGGTAGCTTTCTTCACAGTATCACTAATATCATTAATAAAGGAGTTTTTGGTACTGTGAATTGGATCAATGATAAATTTATTTATCATCAATCAGGTATATCTTTAAATGATACCGGTATATATGAGTGCTGCATATTAATAGAAGGTTATCCGTTGAAATGTGCTAATGCAAGTGTTGTTGTAGTGTCTCCAAGGAAGACTCCATGTGTACGTAAAGATAGCTTTCTTGCTAATCTTTTCCAGATTAACCATTTCCAATCCAGAGCTCTATTGAGAGAAGGAAAGTTTGTCATTATATTGTGGAACTTTAATATCTCAGAATGGAAAATTTCTACAAGGTTTCCACAATGTCAAGGACATTTGGTTAATATGGAATTGGGAATTGAAAGATAGTTTGGAATCAATATTAGGAATCATAACAGGAATAAACGTGGTATCGTTGAAGGCATTTTAGGAGTTGGTATGGTGGGAAGTATAACAAATAGTATGGATATTAACACTTTAAAGTCTGATCTCGAGACCGCTGGTTTAGTGGGAAGTAAAGGTATTACTATCCAAAGAAATTTGAATCAAATATTAGAAGAAATGGTTATTAAAACAGCTAATGTAATGGGTCCATCCATAGTGCATCTTCAGAATATTACTTTAAATCTAATGACAAGTGAAGAACATTCTCATATAGCTAGAGCATGTTTAGAGATCCAGACAGAATATTCCACTAACTTTAAAATAATTGCGCAAGCATTTCAGGGTGGAATAACTCCTCCTGGCATTTTGCAGAATTTACCCAGAGAATATACATTTGCAATAAATCATACTGATTTATGGGTAAATAAATGGATAGGATGTAATCAGAATGAGTGTTATAGTTCTTCTATGATTCCAATAGCAGGGAAAGAAGAAATTTTGGTTTCAATTACTGTTTTGGGAGTATCAATTAGTGATACTCAATTATTATATTATAAGTTGTAGTATACAGATTTTGTGTTTAACAAGGATAATTTTGACTTAGAACAATTAGATCTGTCATCATGTTTACAATTCCAATCTAAAGTCATTTGTTTACCTAATCAAGATAAAAGTATATTTCATTCTTGTTATCATAATCATACATTATGTTCAGCAAGAATAGAAAAAGTTGGAACTACTTCTGAATTGATTACTCTTATAGATAAAAAGAAGGTTTGTTTTCAGATCATGACAGACTCAGAGAAAGTGTCTCGTCATCAATGGTCGGATTTTGCAGGCGCCACCTAGTGGAGACAATTCAGAACTAGTATATCCATTTGGGGAAAAACTTCCATGACTTCCGCAGCAGGAAATATTTTATCGCATCCTATAGTTATTATTTTTATTATTATTATGTTATGCATTATATATCAATTATGTTTAATGTTTAGAATGAAAAAATTGTATAATCAAATCAGAAATGAAATTAAGAAAGGTGATGATATGTTGCAAAATAAGCTTAAGAGAAGGATGGGTTTTGGAGTTGCAGGCTCAGTTACAGGTGACAAATCATTTGGAGTTATTGGATTAAAGTCAGAGTGTCTGTGACATAGATGGTTTGAATGGTTTAATTGAAAAAATATGATTATTATTCATATTTCAGAGGGGAATGTTATATTCTTAATATTCAAAATTTAATTTGGCCAAGAAAACATTTGATTAAGAATAGAATTTCTCTAAGTATGGATGAATGGTTGGACTTCTGATTTAATAAATCCCAAATGTGACATTTGAACTTGAGCTTCAGTTTCCAGAAACTGTCAGGGTTTTGATGGATTATGTAGATATATGCTCCATCCTGAGGTATTTCTATGTAAACTGAGATTTTCTGATGTATAGAACTATTTAGATTGGCCTCATCTCCCCCACATCCTGTAATTTACACCGAGGCATTTCCTATGGAAAAATCATGTATAAGTTGAAAACAGCTGTCAAGCTCGAGTTTCTTACTACATCGTGGGTAATGAGAGGGAGGTAATATTTTAAAATGTAGGTGTGGTTACTTTTGAGCGCGAATTTCAACAAAGAAAGAATTGTCTTTAAAAGCTGAGTGAGCAGGAAGGAACGCTCTTCTTCTACAGCCAGTCATCTTGAAACATCTATTTCTACAGCCCACAGACTATTCAGCATACACAGGGTTAATCGGCCATTTTAAGGACATTTTAAGAAGTCAGAAGAGCACATGTCTTAAGAACTATTTTATACTTGAATATTATTTTGGAACCTTTAAGAAGCTATTGAATTAATATACTGTAACTGTATTAATTCCTTTTTAGTGTGTATAATAAAACACACGGTTTGCTTTCAAGCTGATTCACAAATTTTGTCTCAGACGAATACATCAAGAACGGTATACCGTTATTTATACCGTTAATTTTAGTGACATTATTTAACATTTAACACAGAGCTGTGTGAGGAGACACAGCAGGTGGAAGTTCCCGGACTGGGATCGCGTCCGGAGGGGTGAGCGAGCACTTGCTCAATCCACAAATACTTTATATAATTGTTAGGCCTACAGACTGCCGTGGCCCACCAGTTCCTATTTGAGTACTTTTCCCCATTTGAGATCCAAAGCAGAACTGAGTTGAACGGATCTTTAGTGGAGTGTACTGTGTTGGCATTTTTACCCCCCCCCCTTGGATTACAAATGTGTTCCTGAAATGTGCACCACCATTTAAAGACTTGCATGCGAAGAATTTTACCCTTCCTAGAAACTGAGTTATATGGTCAGGCCTGGCCATCTAGGTAGTTTATTTAGTTGCTGCGCCATAGGGCGCATAGTGAAGTACCGTTACACGTGGCGCGTGTGTGCCATATCTTAATAGTTATAGTGTGACTATTACTGCAGGGCTCTGCAGATAGGTTCTTATGATCTGTTATCACTGTTGATTTCCATTGCCATAGAATGTAAATTCGTTATTCTCCTATCACTGTCTTGGTGTTTGCATTTAATCATAGAGCATAATATATACACATATTACCCTAGACTAACTGTGTGCCAGTAGGGGGTCGAGTAAATTGCCGGGGGTTGGCGGAGCTGTCGTCAGGGCCCAAACTAAATCTGCGGCCCTCTTAGTTGAAGGTATCGCTACATATATATATATATATATTGTGAGGGGGTTAGCTCGGCAGCGGGTGTGTGTGACCCCCGGGATGGGCTCCCCACACAAAAACAGGCCCAGCAAACGGAGGTTGTGGTTTTCAAAATCAAAAAGGTGCGGTTTATTTTCTATTTACAGTGACAAAACACAGCAAAGCAAAAGAAACATAAATAAAATAAATCCTGGTCAACTTGACCTCTGACTAAACATACAGGTTTCCTAACTAACAACTGGGATCAGCCTAGTGCTGTCCTAGTCCCTAAGTCCCTGGTTTTAAATGTCCAAGCAAATAGCCACACAGGCTTTGTCTCACCGCACAGGGGTTCACTCTCCCTAGACAGTCCACACAGGTCTGGGTCCAGGCATGAGCAAACACCTAATGAATCTGGGAGTTCTTATAGAGGCCTAAATGAGCTGACAAGCTTCAGCTGGTCTCATCAACTCCCTGTCTGCACGACGCCCCACACTCTCCCTAGAGGTATGAGTCATCCATGAGCCCACTAGCCTCAGCTGGGCTTATACAACTCTCCACCTAGTTGTATAAGTCGGCGTAAAGCCTGAATCTGGGCGAAATATATCTACCCCCCTGGATGCAACCAGGTGACTTTACCTTCCTGCTGTCACATACCCCCCCCTCTTGTTTTAACCTCGGGGTTGGAACACCAGCAATCAGGCATTCATGTACTCGAGACAAAGCATCCACATTCCCCATTTGAACGCCAGGGCGATGCTTTACTGTGAAGTTGAATTCCTGGAGGGCCAGGAACCACCTATTCACTCTTCTATTTGTTTCCTTGTTTTGAGCCATCCACTTTAACGGAGCGTGATCCGTAACCATGTCAAAGTGCCTACCTAGCAGGTAGTACCGAAGGGAATCTAGAGCCCACTTCACCGCTAAACACTCCTTTTCAACGGTGGCGTAATTTACCTCATGGGACTTCAATTTCCTGCTGAGGTAAATGACTGGGTGCTCTTCCCCGTTCCAGACCTGGGACAATACTGCTCCTAACCCCACATCTGACGCATCACTTTGTACGACAAAGTCTTTAGAGAAGTCAGGTGAGTACAACACTGGCTGGCTACATAAGGCTTGTTTCAAGAATTGGAATGCTGCCTCAGCCTCGGGGGTCCATTTAATCATGACCGACCCTTTCCCCTTCGTCAGGTTGGTTAGGGGCACAGCCTTAGAAGCAAAGTGGGGAATGAATCGCCGATAATACCCAGCGATTCCCAGAAAGGCTCGTACCTGCTTCTTGCTGTTGGGACGTGGCCAACTCTGGATGGCCTCGACTTTGTTGAGTTGGGGTTTTATTACTCCCCTCCCAATGGTGTATCCAAGATATTTGGCCTCCTCCTGCCCAATGGTACACTTCTTGGGGTTAGCCGTAAACCCCGCTTCCCGAACAGAGTCCAGGACTGCTTGCACTTTTGGCAGATGTGAGGCCCAATCTGTGCTATGGACAATTACGTCATCCAGGTAAGCCGCAGCATACTTCCGATGGGGCCTCAGCATCTGGTCCATTTTCCGCTGGAATGTGGCCGGCGCATTCTGTAACCCGAACGGCATTCTTTTATATTGGAACGCCCCGTCTGGGGTTACAAATGCGGTTTTCTCTTTGGCCGACTTGGCCAGGGGGATTTGCCAATACCCTTTTGTGAGGTCAAGAGTCGTCATGTATCGGGCTGTTCCCAGCCGGTCGATCAACTCATCTATACGTGGCATGGGGTAGGTGTCAAATTTTGTAACTTTGTTCAACTGACGAAAATCGTTACAAAATCGCCAGCTCCCATCCGGTTTAGGCACCAACACAATGGGACTAGACCAATCACTTTGGGACTCCTCTATCACCCCTAAGTTCAGCATTTTCTGTACTTCCTCCCGTATTGCCTCCCGTCGGGCCTCTGGGATCCGATAGGGTTTTAACTTCACCCTTTCACCGGGCGGGGTAATGATGTCATGCTCTACCCCAGATGTTTGTCCCGGCAGCTCAGAGAATACCTCCTTGTTGCGAAGCACAAACTCCTTAACCTCCTGTTGTTGGGGTTGTGACAAGGTGGCTGCTATTCCAACCTCAGGAATCACGCAACCAGTTTGAGCTGGTGACCAAGTGTCTGCGACTAGGGACTCTCTATCCCTCCAGGCTTTCAACAGATTAACGTGATAGATCTGTTCGGGCTTTCGCCTTCCTGGTTGTCTGACCTTGTAATTCACTTCGCTCACTTTTTCCATTATCTCATAGGGGCCTTGCCATTTGGCAAGGAATTTACTTTCAACCGTAGGGACAAGTACCAGTATCCTATCCCCCGGGGAAAAGGTACGGGTCTTGGCTCCACGGTTGTACACTCTCTGCTGTGCTAACTGCACTTGGGCCAAATGTTCCTTCACGATGGGCATTACCTGTGCAATTCGGTCTTGCATCAGGGCGACATGCTCAATCACACTCCTGTGGGGAGAACTCTCACTTTCCCAAGTTTCCTTGGCAATATCCAACAGCCCTCTTGGGTGTCTCCCATACAGTAACTCAAAGGGGGAGAATCCCGTAGAAGATTGGGGCACCTCCCTAATAGCAAACATCAGATAAGGAAGTAGACAGTCCCAATCCTTTCCATCTCTATCCACCACTTTCTTCAACATTTGTTTTAGGGTTTTGTTGAATCTTTCAACCAGCCCATCGGTTTGGGGGTGATACACAGATGTACGTAATTGCGTCACTTTGAACAATTTACACAGCTCCTTCATAACCCGGGACATAAAGGGTGTACCTTGGTCCGTAAGCAGTTCTTTACAAATACCCACCCGGCTAAACACAAGAGATAGCTCTTTGGCTATGGTTTTGGCCGAGGTATTTCGGAGAGGGATCGCTTCTGGATAACGGGTGGCATAGTCCATTATAACTAATATGTACTGGTGCCCCCTAGCGGACTTGATTATAGGCCCTACCAAATCCATGGCGATCCTCTCAAACGGGACCTCAATGATGGGTAGAGGGACCAGCGGGCTACGGAAATGTGGCATCGGGGCCGACCTCTGACACACAGGGCAGGAGGAACAATAATTTTCTATGTCCTTCATCACCCCCGGCCAATAGAATCTCTGTAATACCCTCTCTCGGGTTTTCTCTGTCCCCAGATGACCTCCAAGAATGTGCCCATGGGCCAACTCCAACACCATCTTCCTGTAAGGTTTGGGCACCACAAGCTGCTCAACGGTTTCTTCTGCCCTTTTTGCCACCCGATACAGTAGGTCCTTCTCTACGCTGAAGTATGGGTAAGTGCAGGTATTATCTGGGTTCACTAACTCGCCATCTATTTTCACTACGTTTTCCCGTGCCTTTATTAGGGCGGGGTCTTTCAACTGTTCTGTGGCAAAGTTTTCCCTGTGAACCTCAAGATCAGAAAACTCCACAGACGGTAGGTTTTCGTCTGAGGAGGTGGGCTCCTCTCCAGTTTCTTGAGTCTCCCCTGCCAATACTGATAAGGGAAATTCCGGAGAGTCCTCACCACTCTCAGGGGAGTTCTGGCTATCACATTCCTGGTACATAGGGGCACCAGTGGGGGGCTCAGGATCATCCCACAGTTCCCAGAACTTCGGAAAATCCCTTCCCACAATGGCGTCATGCGGTAACTGAGATACTAAGCCCACTGGATGAGAGAGGGTACCTTTGGGGGTCTCGAAACACACTGTAGTCACTGGATACTCTCGGGTGTCCCCATGCACACAAATAACAGCTACCTTGCTATTCCCAAAGACCTCTGTTTTAACTAACTCAGCCTTTATCAGGGTCACAAGGCTACCTGAATCCAGCAATACCACAACATTTCTACCAGTAACACACATTTTGCATAAATGTTTCTCAGTTCCTCGAATGGCAGTGCATGCGACTGTCGCACACAGCGACTGACGTCTGCCCGTCAGAAAGTCACACTGCATGGGTTCCTCCACAACCGGGCAATTGGCTGCAATATGTCCCGCTTGCCGGCAGCGGTAGCAAACGATCCTTCTTGCCGCCTCTTGAGCCGCTGATTTCCTAGGCTGTTCTCGCCAAACTTGGGGTAGAGCTCCCACCCTCTCACTCTCTCCACCCTCACCCCTTGGAATCCTCTTATCCGCCCCTGGGGATGGTCTGGTCTTAGGGTGGAAAGTCCGAGTGTCTCTGGAAGAGGCCGTCAGGTTCTCTGTAGCCAAGTATTTCTCCACACGATCCACAAGACCATCGGCCGTCTCTGGGTCTCCATGGCTTACCCACTTTTGGATGGCAGTAGGAAGAGCTCTCAAAAACCGATCCATTACAACACGTTCCACAATCTTTGGTGCGGACAAAGTCTCTGGCTGTAGCCACTTTCTGCTCAGGTGAATGAGATCATACATTTGAGACCTGGGGGGTTTTCCAAGCTGGAAAGTCCAGTTATGCACACGCTGAGCCCGGACAGCCTGGGTGACACCCAGCCTTGCCAAAATTTCAGCTTTTAGCATCACATAGTCTTTTGCTTGGTTAGGCTCTAGGTCATAGTAAGCTTTCTGCGATTCACCAGTTAACAGAGGAGCCACCAGTCCAGCCCACTGCTCCTCAGGCCACTTTTCTCTTTCAGCGGTCCTTTCAAATGTGGTCAAAAATACCTCTGGATCATCCTCTCCAGTCATTTTTGTCAATAAACGACTCACCCCAAAGGACACGGTATTAGTGGGACGGCTTTCCTCACTGGTCTGCGGACGTTGCTGCATTACTGCTTCCATCTGTTGTTGTAGTCTCTGCTCTTGCTTCTGCAACAGGTCTATGAAGCGGGCCTCCGATTGCTGCTGGGCTTGTTGCTGAGCCTCCAGACTCTGTTGCAAAGTTGCGTTTGTCTGCTGCTGGGCTGCAAGGCTCTGTTGATGAGCTTGCTGCTGGGCTGCGAAGTTCTGTTGTTGAGCTGCAAGGCTCTGTTGATGAGCTGCAAGGCTCTTTTGCAAACCTGCATTTGTCTGCTGTTGATTGGCATTTGCTAGAGCCAGCTGCTTCAGTATCTCCTCCATGCTGGCTTAAAAAAAACTACCTGCATTCTCCACCAACTGTGAGGGGGTTAGCTCGGCAGCGGGTGTGTGTGACCCCCGGGATGGGCTCCCCACACAAAAACAGGCCCAGCAAACGGAGGTTGTGGTTTTCAAAATCAAAAAGGTGCGGTTTATTTTCTATTTACAGTGACAAAACACAGCAAAGCAAAAGAAACATAAATAAAATAAATCCTGGTCAACTTGACCTCTGACTAAACATACATGTTTCCTAACTAACAACTGGGATCAGCCTAGTGCTGTCCTAGTCCCTAAGTCCCTGGTTTTAAATGTCCAAGCAAATAGCCACACAGGCTTTGTCTCACCGCACAGGGGTTCACTCTCCCTAGACAGTCCACACAGGTCTGGGTCCAGGCATGAGCAAACACCTAATGAATCTGGGAGTTCTTATAGAGGCCTAAATGAGCTGACAAGCTTCAGCTGGTCTCATCAACTCCCTGTCTGCACGACGCCCCACACTCTCCCTAGAGGTATGAGTCATCCATGAGCCCACTAGCCTCAGCTGGGCTTATACAACACTCCACCTAGTTGTATAAGTCGGCGTAAAGCCTGAATCTGGGCGAAATATATCTACCCCCCTGGATGCAACCAGGTGACTTTACCTTCCTGCTGTCACAATATATATATATTGAAAGCATTCTTACATTACAACATTTCACAGCTTCCTAAAACCTTTGTACAGTACTGTAGGTATAAAAATGCTCATCTCACCTCATTTTTGAGGGTGGCTAGGCTGGCTCCACATGGTCTCACTGTATGAGTGATGTAGCCACCCTTCCTGATGTAGACTAAATTGCTATATGCCAATGCACTACATCTTGGGAGTCCTAAGAGAGCAGTGCACTGACTTTAAAGCGGTGTTCCAGCCGTAATTTGAAAAAAAAAAAAAAAAATCAGCAGCTACAAACACTGTAGCTGCTGACTTTTAATAAGGACACTTACCTGTCCTAGGCGCTGCGATGTCGGCCCCCCGAGGCCGATCCCTCAATCGTGACAGGTCCCGGCGCCGCCATCCTCACTGAGGGAAACAGGCAATGGAGCCTTGCGTCTTCACTGCCCGTTTCCTATTGAGCATGTGCAATTCGCGCGGCGCTTTATGAATGGGCAGCTGTTCTCTGGGATACACACAGTTCCCAGAAGACCGCGCCCCATTCCCCAGAAGACAACGCGAGGAGGACAAGAATGAAGACCAGGCACGGACTAGGAAGAGGCAGATTAGGAAGATATGCCTAGCAACCGGCATTTCTGGTAAGTAAAAATTTTTAATTTTTTTTGGAGCATTTGTATTACATTTTTTTTTTTTTTTTTTTTAGGATGGACCTCCGCTTTAATATTCATGCACTGCTCGCACCTTGACAACTGAAAGTTTGTGGAAAAAAGCATAAAGTAGAATAATACGGCATGGCGTGTGTCATTCTGAATTTTTTTATTTTATTTATTTTTTTATGTTAAGGGGACTTTTATCTTGAGTAGCTGGTGTAGTTTCATTGGCCCACCACTGTCTGGGCAGATATTTTTTCTTTTTCATTTCAGAGAAATGACCACTGTTCAGTCTGCTTTCTGTCTTAAGATTGTATTGAAAAAGATAATGGTGTAGGAACCTTGTCTGATTCAGAGATAAGCTATTTTTGCTAACTGGCTGGGCAGTTTTAATTAACCTCTGCCACTACAGACACATCTTTAAATAATGTAAAATATTATATTTATTTTTCAGTAACAGAATGTAACATCTGCATACACACTGCAGATTTCATTCTATGGGGTGACAGCTGTCAAAATATAAATTGCTTGCGATTTTCATTATGTAACCAAGATATTAATTCCTTGTTTTTGTTGGTCTTGGTAAATTGCTTTTATCCCAAATTGTATATACAGTATGTAGCATTTTTAAATTAAATATCAGTTTATTCGTATTAAATGCACAATGTTTAAAAATGTGTCATTCTATGCATGAATTTAAGCGCTGTACTGTTTGATAAGTGCTCCCAAATACTTACATATTGATAGCGTCACCACCACTGACTCTCGATCCCTAAGTGCAGGCTTCCCTGAACTTCCTTTCGGGTGATTGCATGCTGTGTACCAAATCTCAATGGACAGCAGTGTTCATTCTATTTTCTAATCATTAGTGGGGTGAAACTGAGGTTAGTTTTTGACCACAATGACAAGAAAATTCAAAGGAATTATTTGTAATACTTTATCTGGTTTTTGTTTCTGAAAGTCCAATCACTCTAATGTAGCACTACCCCCGGAGGAGCCCCTTAAGTTTTTTCAGTCCGTTACTCTGCCTCTCAACCCCAGTAACAGTCTTAGCCCCCTTTGGTACACCTGCTCATAGTGTAAGTGCAATGACCAATGAGAAACACACACGTTATGATAAAACACAGAAATTGTCTTTACTGCAATATTTCTGTGGAAAAGTAACAAACAGTAACAATATATTTGTTCAAGGAATGCAATGGGAGAGCAATAACTGAGGTTATGAGCAATATAGCTCAATACTATATTCAGGCTGCTTTACGGGATTCCAAACCTGAGAATAACCCCAAGAGCAGATGCAAACACTTCAATAACAAGAAATCACAATATGGCAATCTGTACCAGGCTGGTTACCTTTACTCAGGTCGGCTCTATGAGTCCAGGCAGGAGGAGAGCAGAGGAATGACCTTCTTTGTATCAGGCCCCTCTATTCTGTTCCCTGACATCACAGGCCCAACTTTAAACACTTTATTCAAATCAACATGTAATGGCTTAACTTCCTCGATGTCATAGTTATGCAGTAATGCTTGTCTCTCAGCTTACCTCTCCATGTGTTCACCTTAGAGGCCAGACACTCTCTCCTGGCTGCTTTTATAATCTCTCTTCCAAGTTGGCCCCACCCCATGCCCTATCAGAGAACACTATATTAACCTGTGCACTGCAAGTCTGCCTTGCTGATCAACGTTGTTTGTTAAGCATTGTGTGTTTGGGTTCCTGCGTGCTACGTCTGTGACTGTGTTAACGATATTGGCTTGTTCTCGACTATCCCTGTCTGCTTGTGACCTTGACCTTTGGCTTGTCCTTTGTTTATCCTTGTCTGCTTGTCGCCCTGACCTTGGCTTATCCCCTTACTATCTCTTGTATCCTGAGCTGCTGCTTCCCCTCTATCCTTTTTACCCTACGGAGCGTGAGCTAGGGGACTCTGGGGGCCGTGACCTGGATCCAGTTGCAGCGCAGTCCATCCTCACCACTAGAGGCTCTGGTGAACACCTGCTGGATCTTAGACTCCGCGCCCTGGGGAATCTTGGGCTCTAGCTCCCTGTGGGATCCCTGTTTGTGCTCCAGTGGACCTGCCTTCCTTAACCACCCAGTGTTCCATCCGCAGCAGTCAGCTATAGGGTTCACTACCTTAGCGGTGCACTCCTGATCTTCCTTAGCAAGGTGAAAGGACAATGGTGTCTGTATACAGTGTCCCTGGAAATGGATGACCTCATCCTTTTAGCCTTGTGGCACTACAAGTGTCAGCAAGATGAGAAACAGCAATGATGTCTGTATACAGTATCTATTTAACGTCTTCTGTGGTGCAGTTGTAAGATGGGAAGCAGCTCTCATTGTCTGAACACTGTTTGTTTAAAATTAAATATTTAACTGTCATTCTGCTGTTTGGCCACAAGATGCCGCTGTTTTTTTTTGACACAATGGGCTGTTTGGAGAGAGAGAGAGAGAGAGAGAGAGCAGCCGGAAGCCATTTTTTGAGAAGGAGGACTGTGTACAGAGAATCCTACAACATCCAGGTGTGGACACAGACTTCAGTGACCAGTGACCAGAACTGCAGCTGAGTGAAGCTACTTGTGTCCAAGATCCTGTCCAGAGGAACGAGGAATTGCTTACAGGAAGACGGATGAGAGCTGAGGAACAAAACAATATACACTACGGGACCGCATACTTATTGGAGAGACATTTTGTTCCAGTCAAAGTCAACAGCGGATGCAGAGCAGACCCGGGTCGGTAAGATCGTGCACGCACCCCATACTTTGTTGCCGCCTAGAGATGGAGACCAGGCCTGTAGATAGTTAGTAGGGTCTCTGTTTGTGTCAGGCCACAATTGTTGCTACTGTTCACTACAGGGACTCCATAACCTAAAGTGACGCTTCACAATTGGAGAGCTGGTGAACTTTTTTACAAACTCAAGATAGACTGGCGTCGTGCTCAGGAGGAACACGCAGACGCATGATACAACACCGGTTAAGGGAGGGGGAAATACGGTAGAGCTTTGTAAGTTTGTAAACTGTTGTGCTGCACCGCAGGCTAGCCCGCAACACACACCCATACAGTTATTCTTGTGTTGTTTTTCGGGTATTAACTGGTAAGGTGTGGCGGTTTGGTTGTGCCCACCAGTAGGCAAATTACTTTGTCTCTCTCCTGCACCCTACGTAAGGCACCGCGCTGTGCAGCATAAGGGTCTCAGCCTTTGGGCTGCGTGTCTGTAAATTTATTGTATGTTCCCAGAATTGGCGGTTGGGTCCATTTACTGCATCTAAGTAAAATTCAGTTTTTAACAAGAGCTGGTGGTGGAGTTGTTTTCCTTGTTCGTGACTTCGCTGTATCCTGGGGAGCCCATCCTGGTACACGTTCTACATCTTGGCGTAGTCGGCAGTCGGGTCTAGGACCCAGCTCAGAGTGCGCCAGTGCAAGGCCAACTTGTCACCGCCATGTCTGCCCCAGTAGGGTATATCCCCGTGGGGGCACTGTTGCGTCATCTGCCAAAATTTGACGGTAAAAACATGACGTTGCAAGACTGGACTGAAAGGGTGCAAAGTGCAGTTAGGATGTGTAACCTGACCCCCGAGCTATGGGCAGAGGTTGCGTTGGGGGCTCTAGAGGGTGACATCAGACGGACAGTGATGGTGAGGCCCGAATCCGAGAGAGACGCCCTAGAGAAAATATTCTCCCTTCTGGAGAAAGCCCAAGGGGGGCGTACCAAAGTGGTGCAGTTGCGGAGCCACTTCTTCAACAGACCGCAGCGAGAGGGTGAGACCCTGATGCAGTACTCCAATGCCCTACAGGAGATGTTAAGTGAAATGCAGCGGCGAGACCCCGAAGCCATGGGAGCCTTCCGGGGGGTGGACCGGCTACTACGAGACCAGTTCATAGTGGGACTCTCCAACAAGTTCTTACGGGACAAATTGCAAGAGATGACCCGGATGTCGCCCGACATGACGTTCTATAATGTCTACCTAGCCGCTGTGGAGAGAGAGGAAGAGCACATGTCTGTGGCGGAGAGAGTAGTCAGTGGCATCCATGCTACAGGAGGGCGGTCTGCATCCGAAGACTCAGAGTCCTTAAGGGATGTGGTTCAGGGCCTGCGGACGGAGTTGAGAGAACTCCGGCTGGAAGTGTCCCAGATGAAGGCAGGATCACCCCGGTCACCGGAAATGACCCCGGTGCCCCGCGCTACCCCACCCAGGATAACTCAGGTTCGAGGGTAAGTTAAAAGGGGGCCCCTTTGCTGGGCTTGTTGACAGTATGGCCATATGGCCAGAGAGTGCCCAGAACAGATGAAGTCTGAGCCGACGTTAAACTTCCGACTGCCGCGGTAGCTGGGCGTCCTGCGGCGGTATGCCAGAAGCTAAGCCCTATACGTGAGGAGCACGACCTGTATGCCAGCAGCCCCGTTATGGAAGCCGAGTTGGAAGGCCAGAAGGTACTCTGCCTAGTTGATACAGGGTCAGAGTGCACCCTTATGCCTCTGGAGTTCTTCGAAAGGCACTTTGGACATATGATGGAGCCGGAAGACGGGAGCGTCATCAGGCTGACAGCTGCCAATAACAGGGAGATGGACGTCCGAGGCATAGTCTGGATGCGGGTCCGACTGTTTGGGCAAGACGTTGGCAAGAAAGGGATCGTGCTGGTGGACCATTCGTCCCGGAGAGGGATGGACGTGACGCTAGGTATGAATGTGCTGAGAGACCTAGACCATCAACTCTATGCCAAAGAAGGGCCGAAGTATTGGCAACGGGCCACCACACACCAGCCGACCCAGAAGGTTTTACAGCAGATGGTGAGGAGCTGTAGTCTGCAAAAGAGCAACATGTCCGGTCGGCCCATTGGACATGTGAGGGTGCCGCGGAGGCCCCCAGTGAAGGTCCCACCTCGTCAAGAACAAATATTGATGCTGCCAGTGGGGGCGGGATGACAACTGAATGGACTGAAGGTCCTGATCGAGACGTCTTACCAAGAGGAGACGCAGACTCGCCCACTGGTAGCATGGGCCCTCGCAATTGTGAAGGATGGATGTGTGCCTGTACGCTGCCTCAGTGTTGAAGACTGTGAGGTAACCGTGCCTGGGAATACCTTGCTGGCCAAAGTTTATGTGTCTGAAGGGGATATGCCTCGACGAACGAGCTTCACACTAAAGCCAGATAGGAGGTCAGCCTGGACCTATGCTGTAGAGGTCCATCAACGGGAAACCCTGACAGCGGAGTGGAACGGTCGAGTGATCATAGCTCGGATGGGGGTGGTCTGCAAGACCCTGACTCCAGGACAACAGAAGTTGCTGGAAGACACCATTTGGGAATTTCAGGAGGCATTCTCGAGACATGAAGAGGACTTCGGGTGTGCTTCCGCCATTGAACACGAAATCCCTACCGGCGATACTACACCAATCAGGGAACGTTACCGGCAAATCCCACCTAAAATGTACCAGGAGGTGAAAGATATGGTGGCCAGCATGTTGGAAAACCGAGTGATCCAGGAGAGTCAAAGTCCGTGGGCTGCTCCGGTAGTCTTGGAGCGGAAGAAAGATGGGAGTCTCCGGTTCTGAGTGGATTATCGGAAGCTGAATGTCCAGACCGTCCGGGATGCCTACCCCCTTCCGCGGATTGAGGAGTCGTTGTCCGCCCTGAGTCATGCAAAGTTCTTCTCGACTCTTGACCTGGCCAGTGGGTATTGGCAGGTACCAATGGCCAAGAAGGACAAAGCAAAGACGGCCTTCATCCTACCTATGGAACTCTATGAGTTTAACCGGATGGCCTGTCCAATGCCCCGGGAAAATTCCAGCGGTTGATGGAGCACTGTCTGGGGGATCTCAACTTCGAGTCGGTATTGATCTACCTGGACGACATAGTAGTATTTGGGGCCTCTTTTGAAGATCACCTCCAGAAGCTGCGACATCATGGGCTCAAGATCAAGCCCAAGAAGTGCCAACTGTTTAAACAACAGATAGAGTATTTGGGACATGTGGTCACCCAGGAGGGGGTAAAGCCGGCCCCCAACAAGGTGGAAGCCATCCAGAACTGGCCCCAACCACATACGCTACGAGAGGTGCGGGCATTTGTGGGATTGGCCGGCTACTACAAGAGGTTTATACCCAAATTTGCTAATTTGGTAGGCCCATTAAACGAGTTAACAAGAAGTACTGCGGGGGGCCCAAAGAATCATCCCATCGAGTGGGGACCCCGGCAAGAAGAGGCAACAAGAGGCCTTCGAGGCAGTGAAGCAAGCGCTGACCAGTGCCCCGATTCTGGCTTATGTGTGGTTCGACACTCCATTCCTGTTGTACACTGACGGGAGCCTACATGGCTTGGGGGCCGTGTTATCACAAGCTCAGTATGGACGTGAAAGAGTCATTGCCTATGGCAGCCGGTCTCTGAGAGAGTCGGAGCGCAACCCTGACAACTATAGATCCTTTAAATTGGAACTACTGGCACTGGAGTGGGCCATGACCGAAGTACCTGACAGGTGCAGAGGTGACCGTGATGACAGACAACAACCCGTTAGCACATCTGGAGAATGCCAAGCTTGGTGTGCTGGAGCAGAGGTGGTTGGCTCGACTTTCTAAGTACCAATACCGCATCAAGTTTCGGTCAGGAAGGGAGAACGGCAACGCTGATGCACTCTCCCGAGTCCCTGTTGGGTTATCTGATCGGAATGCTGATGAGGAGCTAGAGGACACTGAAACTCCTGACCTTGGTCGAGTACCCATGTTCCAGGACGTGGCACATTCAAGTGGGGTGGCGTCCGGGATGCACATGGTACTAGGCAAGACGTTGGCTGATTGGGAGAGAGTCCAGAATGGCTGCCCAGACCTGTGGAAAGTGAGAGAATGGGTCCGGACTAAAATCTGGCCACGGCCAGAAGAGCGGGCCCGTCTGACTCCAGAGGGCCAAAAGTTGTTGAGGCAGTGGGATAAGCTGACTGTTACCCAGGGCCTCCTATGTCGGATCGTATACTTACAGTCAGAGTTGCAGTACCGGCATCAGATTGTCATCCTCATGTCATGGGGACCGGAGGCCGCCCGGGGAGCTCAAGAAAGGGGAGCCCATTTCAGGAGTGAGAAAACGTTCAAGTGGCTTCAATGGCTGGTATACTGTCCCGATCTGGCAGACATGGTGGCTGAGGCATGTCTTAAGTGTCGACCCTGTGGGTTGAGCAAGAGTACTGAACAACGGGCTCCTGTTCAGGCCATCCGGACCTTAGCGCCCCTAGAGCTTCTTATGATCGATTATGTACAGATTGGGTACTCTACCTCGGGACACTCGTACTGTCTAGTCATGACAGATCATTTCACCAAGTATGCAGTGGCTGTATCCACCAGAGACCAGACGGCAGAGTCGGCCGCGGATGCGGTCTGTAAACACTTTATACAGGTGTTTGGGTGTCCTCGGAGAATACATTCGGACCAGGGGGCTATGTTTTCAGGGTACTCTGATGAATGAGCTGTATCAACTGTATGGCATCGAACGTTCCCGCACCACCCTGTATCACCCGCAGGGAAACGGGGCGTGCAAGCGGTTCAACCGCACCTTGCTCCAGATGCTGCAGACTCTGGAGGACAACCAGAGTACCTACCTGAACTGATGTGGGCCTATAACAACAGGGTACACATTACCACCGGTTACTCCCCAAATCTGCTCATGTTTGGGAGAACCGGATGGGAGATTGAAGATCTCCACATGCCCGATGGAGCCATCACCAAGAAATACCACTGCATGGGTGCAAGAGCACCGCCGCCGGCTAAGAGCAATCCACAAGGTTGTGGGGGAGCGCCTGGGACAAGTGGTACATCCTAACCCAAGACCAGTGCAGAGGGATGGGTTTGCCCAGGGTGATCGAGTGATGGTCAAAACTAAGCGGCCGTCTGGAAAGTTGGATTGGCAGTGGGAGGCGGTCCCTTACACGGTGAAGAAGAGGATAGACCCTGACATCCCGGTTTATGAAGTAGAACAAATAGGGACTGGGGGGCCTTCACGAAACTTGCACCGTAACATGTTGAGACGTTGTAATTTTGATAAGCCTGTGTGCGTGGAGGAGATGCCTCCTTCTGCTCAGGGTACAGAGCAAATACCCTTGGAGGAGGAGGAGGAGGAGGAATGGTGGGCTGTCCCTGCCCCGGTACCCACAGAGGCTCCCGCTGTGACAAGTTTGCCACCTCTGGAAAGTGTTGAGCAGTCAGCAACCCCTCCCCCATTAGATGTGTATGACGTCCCCAGTGCTTCTGAACCTATCCCTCTTCGAAGGTCAACCAGACCCAATGCTGGTGTGCCCCCACAACGCTATACCCAGAATGAGTTTGTATGGGGAGGGTTGCCGAGAACGACAACCTCTAGTGGGGTGGCATGTAAGATGGGAAGCAGCTCTCATTGTCTGAACACTGTTTGTTTAAAATGAAATATTTAACTGTCATTCTGCTGTTTGGCCACAAGATGCCGCTGTTTTTTTTGACACAGCTAACGGGCTGTTTGGACAGAGATTCATGAGAGAGAGAGAGAGAGCAGGTAGCCATTTTTTGAGAAGGCTGGAAGGAAGACGGATGAGAGCTGAGGAACAAAACAATATACACTGCGGGACCGCATATATTGGAGAGACATTTTGTTCCGGTCATGCCGCGGACACACGATCAATTTTTTAGACGGTGAAAACACCGTCGAGAAAATCGACATGAAAAACGAGGAACAGCTTGTTCCCCACACACGGCCGTTTTAAATTAAATTTTTTTTTTGGTCGAAAAAAACGACCGTGTGTGGGCTCCCCGGCAGTGTTTCCCTATGGGAAAACTGCCGCGGAAAAAAATGACGGGAATCACGACGAGAAAAATTAGAGCATGTTCTAATTTTTCTCGTCGTGATTAATGCAGTTTTTCCCGTCGAGAAAAACGACAAAAAGCCCACAGACGATCGTTTTTCTCGTCCAAAGGAAAAAAATGTAATTTTTCTCGAAGGGAAAAATGATCGTGTGTACGCGGCAGTCAAGGTCACCAGCGGATGCAGAGCAGACCCGGGTCGGTAAGATCGTGCACGCACCCCATACTTTGTTGGCGCCTAGAGATGGAGACCAGGCCTGTAGATAGTTAGTAGGGTCTCTGTTTGTGTCAGGCCACAATTGTTGCTACTGTTCACTACAGGGACTCCATAACCTAAAGTGACGCTTCACAATTGGAGAGCTGATGAACTTTTTTACAAACTCAAGATAGACTGGCGTCGTGCTCAGGAGGAACACGCAGACGCATGATGCAACACCGGTTAAGGGAGGGGGAAATATGGTAGAGCTTTGTAAGTTTGTCAACTGTTGTGCTGCACCGCAGGCTAGCCCGCAACACACACCCATACAGTTATTCTTGTGTTGTTTTTAGGGTATTAACAGGTAAGGTGTGGCGGTTTGGTTGTGCCCACCAGTAGGCAAATTACTTTGTCTCTCTCCTGCATCCTACGTAGGGCGCCGCGCTGTGCAGCATAAGGGTCTCAGCCTTCGGGCTGAGCATCTGTAAATTTATTGTATGTTCCCAGAATTGACGGTTGGGTTCATTTACCGCGTCTAAGTAAAATTCAGTTTTTAACAAGAGCTGGTGGTGGAGTTGTTTTCCTTGTTCGTGACTTCGCTGTATCCTGGGGAGCCCACCCCGGTACACGTTCTACACAGTGTCCCTATTTCCTGCAAATGGACAAAAGCCCCTCACCCGATCCTGCGGTCAAGGCCCAAACAATCAGGCTCTCCTGGCGACCCGACTGGTCACCTCACACTGGATCGCTTCATCGTCGATGCAGGTGCGCCTGGATGTGCACCTGGGATCCCCCTCTCTCAGGCTGGATGTCCCGACGGCAGCGGAGGCCTAAACCGTGCAGTGAAATTACCTAGGAGGCAGTACCTCTCCCTTAGGTCTGACCTCCTCTGCCTCGTGCTGTCTGAATTCTTCTCAGGAAATCAAAATTGAGTCTCTCCTTTCCTTCCCTCATGCTGGTCTTTTGTAGTTCCATACAGTTCAATCTTAATGTGAAACCTGAGTCCTGGAACTACAATTCCCTTTTTGCTTTGCTTCCTGATGGTAATCACTCTGCTGACAGGATGTGATGACACAGAGTCTTAGCTGGCACTAGAGGGAAACAGTCTCATTGTCAACAATGTTGCAGAGTGTATTTTGATACTACAGGTAAGATAGCCAGCTCCCTGCTACACTAAAATCAAAAATATTAACAGCAAACAAAAGTTGGGAGTACTTTTGAATGACATTCCTCAGTTCATCGACTGTTCTGTGAATTTTTGTATATATTTTCATACAAATGTTCAAATGAACATTCTAAATGATCTCAGAAGCATAGAAAACTGATGTCAAAATCTAACACCAGCAGGATAGAGCAAGGGTGTTAAAATGTAAAAAGTCTGATGGGAAAATTGCATATTTCTGAAAACCCTTCTCTTCAGAGAAGCCTATCCTACCCACAACTAACAACTGTATTTACATTTTCTCTATCTGATCATCCCCCACAATTATTATCTTTTGTTCCACTTGACCCTCCCTTTTAGACCGTAAGCTCTAAGGAGCAGGGCCCTCTGATTCCTCCTGTATTGATTTGTATTATAACTGTACTGTCTGCCCGAATGTTGTAAAGCGCTGCGCAAACTGTTGGCGCTATATAAATTCTGTATAATAATAATAATAATGATGATAATATTTCATATATCTTAATTAAAGTTGGCTCACAATATCCTGGTTACCTTAGCTGACTTCATGCCAAAGGAATGTCATTACAAACTGACCAAGTCCTTAAAAGATCATATTGCTTGCGGTGGGAGTTGACCATTCCTTACATGCAAGTCCTGTATATACTACACCTATACCTTGGAATATTCAGTCTCATCTCCAGGGCTACATTATGCATGTGTCTAGTCTGGTTATCTGTGCCATGCCACATAAGCGGGCGGGACTCTGTGGCAAAAAGGCAACTTTAGTTAAAGTGGTTGTAAACCCTCCACTTTCAATTTAGATCATTCTAATCTATATATATAAAAAATGCACAGGGTTTACTTCCTCTTTAAGTATTCTTGTTATATTTTCGAATATTATTACATTTGTTATCTGTATCTGTCATGACTTAATTAACCACTTAACCACTTAACGACCGCCCACCGCCGATTTACGTCGGCAGAATGGCACGGACAGGCAGAATCACGTAGATCTACGTGATCGCCTTTGTGCAGTTGGGGGGTCCATCCGGACCCCCCTTCACTGCAGTGAGCGGCCGTTAAGTGTTCGGGAGCGATCAGGCATGAGGGGGCGGCCGCTCGATTCCGCCCCCCCCTCGCGATCGCTCCCGGCCAATGAAAATGCTTCCTCCGCCATGTGATGTAAACAAGGCTGGAGGAAGTGATGTCATCTCCCTCGCTGCGGTCTTTTCGTTCCCGGCGCCAAGCAGAGAAGAAGCAGGTTAGTGCACCAACAGTCCACTGACACGTAGGTACACATAGGCACACAAATCACCCCCCAGTCACCCCCAGATCACCCCCCAGGTCACCCCAAAGCCCCCAATCACAGTGTCACTGATTGCAGTGATCATTTATTTTACTGATCACTGCATTTAGTGTCATCTGTGATTGTAAAAAGTTGCAGGGCAGTTAGGATTAGGCCCCTTTAGGTCCAGGGTAGCCCCCTAACCCCCCCTAATAAAGGTTTAACCCCTTGATCACCCCCCAGGTAACCCTTTCACCCCCTAACTTCAGCGTCACTAAGCGATTGTTTTTCCGATCGCTGTATTCGTGTCGCTGGTGTTTTAGATTATTAGTTATTTTTTTTTAGGTTCGCCGCAGGTTTTTATTAGTGTCAGGTACCCCCATATATTATTTTAACCCCCTGATTGCCCCTAGAGTTAACCCTTTCACCAGTGATCGCCGTATAAGCGTCACTGGTGTCACTGGTTAGCCAGTAAGTTATTTAGTTATTTAGGTTACCCGTCAGGTTTTTATATAGTGTCAGGTACCCCCATATTTAACCTAATAAAGGTTTTAACCCCCTGATTGCCCCTAGTTAACCCTTTCACCAGTGATCACCATATAAAGGTTACGGGTGACGCTGGTTGATTAGTTTGCTTTTTATAGCATCAGGGCACCCGCCGTATATAACCCAATAAAGGTTTAACCCCCCTGATCGCCCGGCGGGTGAGATCAATTAGGTTTTAGCGCCAGAGAGGGTCTGCGTCGCCCCAGGCAGTGTTAGGTTAGTGCCAGTAACGCTAACACCCACGCGCAAAGCATACACCCCCCTTAGTGGTATAGTATCTGATCAGATCTATACTAGCATCCCCAGCGGTTTAGGGTTCCCAAAAACGCAGTGTTAGCGGGATCAGCCCAGATACCTGCTAGCGCCTGCGTTTAGCCCCTCTGTCCAGCCCAGCCCAGCCCACCCAAGTGCAGTATCGATCGATCACTGTCACTTACCAAACACAACACACATAACTGCAGCGTTCGCAGAGACAGGCCTGATCCATATCAACCAGTCCATAGCAAACGTCCATAGCAACCAGTCCATAGCAACCGTCCATAGCAACCATCCATAGCAACCAGTCTATAGCAACTGTCCATAGCAACCATCCATTGCAACCAGTCCATAGCAACCGTCCATAGCAACTGTCCATAGCAACCATCCATAGCAACTATCCATAGCATCCAGTCCATAGCAACTGTCCATGGCAACCAATCCATAGCAACCGTCCATAACAACCAATCCGTAGCAACCGTCCATAGCAACTGTCCATAGCAACCGTCCATAGCAACCAGTCCATAGCAACCATCAATATCAACCAGTCCAAGGTGAATGTTTTGAACGCTACCACTCAAAAGTGAAGTTTTAGCGTAGGGTACAGCATTTCACAGACAAGGACACACTTACACAGGGTCTCCCAAGATGCCATTACATTTTGAGAGACCCGAACCATTACAGTTGTAAAGTTACAAAAAAAGTGTAAAAAAGAAAAAAAAAAACGTAAAAAACAAAACACAAAAAAAATATAAAATAAAAAAAACAAAAATAGTTGTCGTTTTATTGTTCTCTCTCTCTCTATTTTCTCTCTATTGTTCTGCTCTTTTTTACTGTATTCTATTCTGCAATGTTTTATCATGCTTGCTTTTCAGGTATGTAATTTTTTGTTTTCAGGTGCGCCATTCAACTGCAGCGCGGAATTATTTATCTTGACAGCAACAGCGTTTGCTCCCACGATACATAAAGCCGTGACACCACAGTTAAAATAAAGAGCATATATGCCGAAGCCGAGGGGGCAGCAGGGGCGGAGGAGCGATTTTGCTCCTAATGCCGCGTACATACGGTCGAAATTCCGACGGAGGCCTGCCCGTGGAAAATTCCGACCGTGTGTACGCGGCATAACTTTTTTGCGGGAGGATGCCCCCATGCTTCGGCATATATATATTTTAGGCACAGGTTGCGTTAAAACATTTTTTTATTTTTTACTAGGTTTTGTTTTGGTATTTGCTTTGCAGGTATGGCATGGTAAGGTCTTACTGTTGTACTGTAATGTTACTTTGTTTTAATGTTAACCACCATTTGCTTAGCAGGTACGCCATTCAGTTGCAGCGCGGATCTATTTATCTTGACAGCCGTGACTCCAACGCTGTAGGAGGTGATTTCACCACCACAGTTAAAAAAAAGAGCATATATGCCGAAGCATGGGGGCAGCAGGGGCGGAGGAGCGATTTTGCTCCTAATGCCGCGTATATACGGTCGAAATTCCAACGGAGGCTTGCCCGTGGAAAAGTCTGACCGTGTGTACGCGGCATAACCTTTTATGCCGCGTACATACGGTCGAAATTCCGACGAAGGCTTGACCGTGTGTACGCGGCATAACTTTTTTGCGGGAGGATGCCCCCATGCTTCGGCATATATGCCCATCATTAGAAGTGGGTGGATGAAGGGAGGT
Organism: Rana muscosa; assembly: GCA_029206835.1. Classification (NCBI taxonomy): domain Eukaryota; kingdom Metazoa; phylum Chordata; class Amphibia; order Anura; family Ranidae; genus Rana; species Rana muscosa. Next base: position 635,911,216 of record CM055116.1, read on the forward strand.
ATTCTAATGGTGGGCATACCCACCAATCAATCTCTTTTTTTCGTTCAGTCAATAGGCTGTATGAAAAAAAAGATTACAATACATGTCCAACAAGGACCAGCAACGTACTGGTATGTTGCTGGACTTTGAATGTTTATACCAGAATGATGCCTGCGGGTTTAGGTATCATCTTGGTATCATTCTTTTCAGCCAGCAGCCGGATTTCATGTAAAAGCAATTCTAGCAGATAATTAGCCTCTAGACTGCTTTTACAAGCAGTGGGAGGGAATGTCCCCCCCCCCCGGATATAAAAAGCGCCATTGGGAAATTGGGAAAGCATTTTATCACACCGATCTTGGTGTGGTCAGATGCTTTGAGGGCAGAGGAAAGATCTAGGGTCTAACCCCCCAATTTTTTTCAAAAAAAGAGTACCTGTCACTACTTATTGCTATCATAGGGGATATTTACATTCCCTGAGATAACGATAAAAATGGTAAAAAAATAAAATATGGAAGGCACAGTTTAAAAATAAAATAAAAAAGCCAAATAAATAATAATAAAAAAAAAAAAAGCACCGCTGTCCCCCCTGCTCTTGCGCAAAGGTGAACGCAAGCGTCGGTCTAGCGTCATATGTAAACAGCAATTGCATCATGCATGTGAGGTATCACCGCGAAGGTCAGATCGAGTGCAGTCATTTTAGCAGTAGACCTCCTCTGTAAATCTAACGTGGTAACCTGTAAAGGCTTTTAAATGCTTTTAAAAATGAATGTAGTTTGTCGCCACTGCGCGTTTGTGCGCAATTTTAAAGCATGTCGTGTTTGGTATCCATGTACTCGGCCTATGATCATCTTTTTTATTTCATCAAACATTTGGGCAATATAGTGTTTTTTTGTGCATTAAAAATAAAAAAAGTGTGTTTTTCCCCCAAAAAATGTGTTTGAAAAATCGCTGCGCAAATACTGTGTGGAAAAAAAAAAATGCAACACCCACTATTTTAATCTGTAGGGCCTTTGCTTTAAAAAAATATATAATGTTTGGGGGTTCAACATAATTTTCTTGCAAAAAAATTTTTTTTTTCATGTAAACAAAAAGTGTCAGAAAGGGCTTTGTCTTCAAGTGGTTAGAAGAGTGGATGATGTGTGACATAAGCTTCCTAATGTTGTGCATAAAATGCCAGGACAGTTCAAAACCCCCCCCAAATGACCCCATTTTGTAAAGTAGACACCTCAAGCTATTTGCTGAGAGGCATGTTGAGCCCATTGAATATTTTTTTTTTTGTCCCAAGTGATTGAATAATGACCAAAAAAAAAAAAAAATGTACAAAAAGTTGTCACTAAATTATATATTGCTCAAACATGCCATGGTTATATGTGGAATTACACCCCAAAATACATTCTGTTGCTTCTCCTGAGTACGGGGATACCACATGTGTGGGACTTTTTGGGAGCCTAGTCGCGTACGGGACCCCAAAAACCAAGCACCGCCTTCAGGATTTCTATGGGTGTAAATTTTTGATTTCACTCCTCACTGCCTATCACAGTTTCGGAGGCCATGGAATGCCCAGATGGCACAAAACCCCCCCAAATGACCCCATTTTGGAAAGTAGACACCCCAAGCTATTTGCTGAGAGGTATGTTGAGTATTTTGCAGATCTCGCTTTTTGTCACAAAGTTTTGAAAATGTAAAAAAAGAAAAAAAAAAGAAAAAAAAATGTCTTTCTTAATTTTCAAAAACAAATGAGAGCTGTAAAATACTCACCATGCCTCTCAGCAAATAGCTTGGGGTGTCTACTTTCCAAAATGGGGTCATTTGTGGGGGTTTTGGGCTATTTTGACATTTTATGGCCTTCAAAACTGTGATAGGTAGTGAGGAGTGAAATCAAAAATGTATGCCCTTAGAAACCTTGAAGGCGGTGCTTGGTTTTTGGGGTCCCGTACGCGGCTAGGCTCCCAAAAAGTCCCACACATGTGGTATCCCCGTACTCAGGAGAAGCAGCAGAATGTATTTTGGGGTGTAATTTCACATATGCCCATGGCATGTGTGAGCAATATATCATTTAGTGACAACTTTGTGCAAAAAAAAAAAAGTTTGTCATATTCCCGCAACCTGTGGCAAAATATAAAATATTCCATGGACTCAACATGCCTCTCAGCAAATAGCTTGGGGTGTCTACTTTCCAAAATGGGGTCATTTGGGGGGGTTTTGTGCTATTTTGGCATTTTATGGCCTTCGAAACTGTGATAGGTAGTGAGGAGTGAAATCAAAAATTTGCGCCCTTAGAAATCCTGAAGGCGGTGCTTGGTTTCCGGGGTCCCGTACGTGGCTAGGCTCCTAAAAAGTCCCACACATGTGGTATCCCCGTACTCAGGAGAAGCAGCAGAATGTATTTTGGGGTGCAATTCCACATATAACCATGGCATGTGTGAGCAATATATCATTTAGTGACAACTTTTTGTAATTTTTTTTTTTTTTTGTCATTATTCAAATCACTTGGGACAAAAAAAAAAAAATATTCAATGGGCTCAACATGCCTCTCAGCAATTTCCTTCGGGTGTCTACTTTCCAAAATGGGGTCATTTGGGAGGGTTTTGTACTGCCCTGCCATTTTAGCACCTCAAGAAATGAGATAGGCAGTCATAAATTTAAAGCTGTGTAAATTTCAGAAAATGTACCCTAGTTTGTAAACGCTATAACTTTTGCGCAAACCAATAAATATACGCTTATTGACATTTTTTTTACTAAAGACATGTGGCTGAATACATTTTGGCCTAAATGTATGACTAAAATTGAGTTTATTCGATTTTTCTTATAACAAAAAGTAGAAAATATCATTTTTTTTCAAAATTTTCGGTCTTTTTCTGTTTATATCGCAAAAAATAAAAATCGCAGAGGCAATCAAATACCATTAAAAGAAAGCTCTATTTGTGGGAAGAAAAGGACGCAAATTTCATTTGGGTACAACATTGCATGTCCGCACAATTTACAGTTAAAGCAGCGCAGTGCCGAATCCCAAAAACAGGCCTGGTCCTAATGGCCCGAAATGGTCCGGGGCTTAAGTGGTTAACGACCGCCCCATGTACATATACGTCGGCAGAATGGCACGGACAGGCACAATCCCGTACCCGTACGTGCCTGCCTTCATGCGGGTGGGGGGTCCGATCGGACCCCCTCCCGGTACATGGGGCGGTCGGTATCGCTTCCGTGATGAGGGGGCGGTCATTGGTTTCTGGCCACCCCCTCGCGATCGCTCCCGGCGAATGAGAAGCTACCCCTGCCTGTGTAATGTATACACAGGCAGGAGGAAGTGATGTCATCTCTCCATGCGGCGCTCTATTCGTCCAGAGCGTCGGGGAGACAAGACATCAGGTTAGTGCACCAACAGCCCACTGTCACCAGGACACATAGGTACACTTTACACCCCCCCAGTCACCCCCAGATCACCCCCCAGCCCCCATTCACAGTGTCACTGATTGCAGTGATCATTTATTTACTGATCAGTGACATTTGTGATAGTAAAAGTGTCAAGGCAGTTAGTGTTAGGTCCCTTTAGGTCCAGGGTAGCCCCCTAACCCCCCCTAATAAAGGTTTAACCCCTTGATTGCCCCCCAGGTAGCCCTTTCACCCCCTATCGCCAGTGTCACTAAGCGATCGTTTTTCTGATCGCTGTATTAGTGTCGCTGGTGCCGCTAGGTAGCCAGTTATTTTTTTAGGTACGCCGCCAGGTTTTTATAGCGTCGGGTACCCCCATATATTATCTAATAAAGGTATTAACCCCCTGATTGCCCCTAGAGTTAACCCTTTCACCAGTGATCACCGTATAAGTGTCACTGGTGACACTGGTTAGCCAGTTAGTTATTTAGCTATTTAGGTTCGCCGCCAGGTTTTTATAGCATCTGTTACCCCCATATATTATCTAATAAAGGTTTAACCCCTTGATCGCCCCCCCTGGTAACCCTTTCACCCCCTATCGCCAGTGTCACTAAGTGATCGTTTTTCTGATCGCTGTATTAGTGTTGCTGGTCGCCGCCAGGTTTTTATAGCATCAGGTACACCCATATACAACCTAATAAAGGTTTTAGCCCCCCGATTGCCCCTAGAGTTAACCCTTTCACCAGAGATCACCGTATAAGTGTCACTGGTGACACTGGTTAGCCAGTTAGTTATTTCGTTATTTAGGTTCCCCATCAGGTTTTTATATAGCGTCAGGTACCCTCATATATTACCTAATGAAGGTTTTAACCCCCTGAATGCCCCTAGTTAACCCTTTCACCAGTGATCACCGTATAAGTGTTACGGGTCACGCTGGTTAGTTAGTTTGCTTTTTATAGCATCAGGGCGGGTGATATCAATTAGGTTTTAGCGTCAGTTAGGGTCTGCGTCGCCCCAGGCAGCGTCAGGTTAGTGCCAGTAACGCTAACACCCACGCGCAAAGCATACACCTCCCTTAGTGGTATAGTATCTGAACAGATCAATATCTGATCAGATCTATACTAGCGTCCCCAGGAATTTAGGGTTCCCAAAAATGCAGTGTTAGCGGGATCAGCCCAGATACCTCCTAGCACCTGCGTTTTGCCCCTCCGTCTAGCCCAGCCCACCCAAGTGCAGTATCGATCGATCACTGTCATTTACAAAACACAACACACATAAGTGCAGCGTTCGCAGAGACAGGCCTGATCCCTGTGACTCCAGTGCTGTAGGAGGTGATTTCACCACCACAGTTAAAAAAAAGAGCATATATGCTGAAGCATGGGGGCAGCAGGGGCGGAGGAGCGATTTTGCTCCTAATGCCGCGTACATACGGTCAAAATTCCGACGGAGGCTTGCCTGTGGAAAAGTCTGACCGTGTGTACGCGGCATAACTTTTGCGGGAGGATGCCCCTATGCTTCGGCATATATAAATGGTGCATGTATGCCCATCATTAGAAGTGGGTGGATGAAGGGAGGTATTCTAATGGTGGGCATACCCACCGATCAATCTCTTTTTTCGTTCAGCCAACAGGCTGCATGAAAAAAAAGATTACAATACATGTCCAGCAAGGACCAGCAACGTACTGGTATGTTGCTGGACTTTGAATGGTTATACCAGAATGATGCCTGCGGGTTTAGGTATCATCTTGGTATCATTCCTTTCAGCCAGCGGCCGGCTTTCATGTAAAAGCAATCCTAGCGGCTAATTAGCCTCTGGACTGCTTTTACAAACAGTGGGAGAAAATGTCCCCCCCCCCCCCGGATATAAAAAGCACCATTAGGAAATTGGGAAAGCATTTTATCACACCGATCTTGGTGTTCTCAGATGCTTTGAGGGCAGAGGAAAGATCTAGGGTCTAATAGACCCCAATTTTTTCAAAAAAAGAGTACCTGTTACTACGTATTGCTATCATAGGGGATATTTACATTCCCTGAGATAACAATAAAAATGATAAAAAAATAAAATAAAATTGAAGGAACAGTTTAAAAATAAATTAAAAGAAGAAATGAAGAGAGAGACTGGGCTCTCTCTTTGCGAATGAAGGGCCTGTTATGGAGATCGTATGTCTGCTTGTAGGTAAGCACTCAAAGACAAAAATTAGAAAAACATAAATTTTAATAAGGCATTAGTTAAAACATGACATAGTCATAGTTACAGACAAGACCATGATGCAGTAGTAGATGCGTAGTAGTTGATGGATAGAAGTGCAGAGTGCCAACATGTTTCGCAATAAGTGTCGTCAGGGCGCTGCATCCATCTATATTTGCATCTAATTGCATAAAACATAAAAGGAATATATAAATAACATAGATCAAAAATATATATTACATACAAAGAGTTGCAATATTTGATCATTGTATAGGTTTTATAATGCCCTATCTACAATGGTAATAATAATGCTTACCTGGTCTACCTGCGTAGTGAAAGCTTACGTACACTGCTGATTGGGTGTCAGAAAAACATGGGGGTTTGTAATTAATCTGCTACTCGGACTAATGGCCTGTGGGAGCCAGACCCATCAAGCCAAGACGTGGAACCAATGGACCGTGTAGATCCTAGCTGTGATTAACACAGTTGGAGATCTATAAAATAAATTGGATTAAAAAGGATAACCGCAAAAGAAATGGACACTAATGTTAGGAGAGAATGTGTTTATACATGGCCTATTTGTCCTTAATAAAAGCCTATACTGTACATATGTAGGAGAGGTTGTCTCAAATATAATAACAATAGGATTTATAGTAATAAAAGATAAAAGTAATTAACAAGTTTATCCAACCAAGGATAGTTATAATATTTATCTCGTACATATGTAGCCACAGTAATCTATTAGGCTATACGTATATACCTGCGATTGTAGTCGTGTTAGATATCCTCTGTCGTTTCGCGGGGTAGAAAGGTTATCTACGGTTATTTCTCAATGCTGATGGAACTATACACAGTAGCCTCTATAGAAAGGAAACAGCAGGAAATACTATTCTTCATTACTCAAGCGCTCATCCTCGCCCCTTAGTCCGCAGTACACCTTTTAGCCAATATCTGAGATTACGCCGTAAATGTGCTAGGGAGGAAGACTTTGAAACAGAAGCCCAAGCACTTTACTCACGTCTTTTGAACAGAGGCTATAGCAAAAAGGTGCTTAAAAAATCTTACAACAGAGCCAAGTCCCAAACTAGGAATTCATTGATCTTTAAACCAAAGAAACAGGAAGAAAAACCAACTACGAAGTTTATTACAACCTTCAGTTCACATCAAGATATATTTCGGAAACTAGTAGCCACTAACTGGCACTTTCTCTCTGAGGATCCTATTATTTCCAAATATGTGGCTGAGACACCTGAAATTGTCTATAGGAGATCACGATCTATTAGAGACAATCTCGTTCATAGCCACCTCTCCCCAGATATTCCAAATCTGGGGGCTACGGGTGGAACAGGCACATTCAAATGTGGCAGTTGTGATCAATGCCCATGGGTACAAGAGGGAGAGGGCTGCCCCCTACCCAGGGGAGGATATCACAAATCCAAGGTCTATGCCGACTGTCAAACAATCGGTATTGTGTATCTGGCCACCTGTTTATGCGGTGCATTTTATATTGGCAAACCCAAACGCCCCTTCGCCAAACGGATACAAGACCATTTATACTACCTGGATGCAGGCTTGCTTTACACACCGATATGTAAACATGTCGGACTACATCACAGCTACGACCCCTCATTTATCTCCTTCTTTGCATTAGAAGTTATACCTGAGCAAGAAAGAGGAGGGGATTTTGACAAGAAAATCCTCCAAAAAGAGGCAAAATGGATTTTTAACCAGAGGGCCACTTATTCACCGGGCCTCAATACGGCATTATCGTTTAAGCCCTTTCTATGACTGGGACTTATACTATGATTATTTACTGGTTAGTCTGCTATTTGATCAGTGTCTGACTCATGTATCTTGCAACTGTTAACATATACCGTATATACTCGAGTATAAGCCGACCCGAATATAAGCCGAGGCACCTAATTTTACCACAAAAACTGGGAAAACTTATTGACTCGAGTATAAGCCTAGGGTGTGCCTCACTTTGCCTCACTGTGTCCATGCCTCACTGTGTCCATGACTAGACTGACGTTTAACATGGGAGTCTATGGAAGGAGTGCCTGGCTTTGAAAAATCGGTGCTCCCCGGCCGTAGGTCCCCCTGACAGGAAACTTTGCAAACTTGTAGGGGAAGAGTGGGGCTACATGTGTGGCAAGTTTGGGGTCATGGGGACCTACAACCGGCCGGTACCGGGTCCCCAAAGTCACCAGAGAAATTACCATTTAACATGAGAGTCTATGGAAGGGTTGCCCGGTTTTGAAAAATCGGTGCTCCCCGGCCGTAGGTCCCCCGGACAAGAAACTTTGCACACTTGTAGAGGAAGAGTGGGGCTACATGTGTGCCTGGCCGGTACCGGGTCCCCAAAGTCCAGGAGATCAGGCGCAGAAAAGGTGACTCGAGTATAAGCCGAGGGGGGCATTTTCAGCACAAAAAATTGTGCTTAAAAACTCGGCTTATACTCGAGTATATACGGTATGTGTCTGTTTGGTTATATATCATATACATGTGTATATATGGTTCATATATGCATGTATATGTGAACTTTATTCAAATTCAGTCATATTATTATTATTATTTTGCTGACTAATATTTACTATGGATATAGAATGTTTTATCATCATGCCTCTTTTTGAGACCCTATGGTTACCCATATACCCCTTGTACACCATGTACCCCACTACTATTCTAGCATGACTTCAGTTTGCCTCTCCTATAGTGCCATCTAGGAATGTACCCACCACCATTTTCTATTTTCGTTATATGTTAAATGTCTTGTTATTCATGTTTGTTTAGTGTTTCCACCCTACTCTGGGGACTTGCCATTATGTTGGCTATATATATATATCACATGATGTATGTGTTGATATATCTGTTTGTAACTCACTTCAGGTCATTGAATGTATATTAGCTATAGATGCATTCCTATAGACTCCCTATGAGCAGTTTATATGCATTTAATTGTCGAGATCGCTCACATATATGTAATGACTCATTTACTGTTTGGTCTTCCAGGCATGTGATTAGCTGCGTCTTTGCAGTGGAGGATGTCGGGGGCATTCATCTGCTCGTCGGTTCTAACAGGCTAGTGGAGCCACTTGAGTATCCCAACCGGGGAGGAGTTTTCCTAGCCTCCCCTTCCCAGCCCGCACCAATCGGTGCGTGGCTCGTACGCATGCGCTGTCAGACTAACATCCTGGTCCCGCAGCGCAAGCGTTACTCTGGGATACTCGCGCCGGAAGTGATGTCAGGGGTCAAAGTGACCCTTCACTTCCGGTGGGACCGTGTCCACATAAGCTGACGCTGCCGACACTATGTCGGCATACGCAGCTGTGTGGATGTAGGGCATACATATCTGCTCTCACACCCAGGACGTGGTTTTGCACAAGGTAATTGCATTTGGCATGTTATTATTTCTATTTCTATTTTATGTTGCTTCAGCTCTATCAGTAGCACCTTTTTTACTATAAAGACCCAGGGCAGGGCTTGTACATTTCATCTAACCTTATTTGTTTCATCTCTATCTTTCCTTCCTATGTTTCATTCACTTATTTCTATACATCAACAATATTTGGTTCCCTAGTTGTCTATTACTTACTGCCCCCATGTTATTATGGCTCCTACTATTCCATATATTTGGCAGTTTACTCTGTACAAATCAGTTTTATAACTTACTAATTAGTGTCTGGTTATATATTTTGCAAGTTCCCTTATAGACTTATTGACTTACCGTAGTACTATCAGTCTATCGTGACCACAGGCATAAGCTTCTACTGGGACATATTAATCAAAAGTAACTACTACATCCACTGCTATTTAGGTTATTCACAACAAACTTATCAAGCAATACATCATTTTATTAATTTACACTTGGCTTCAGCCATCCATTTTTTATCCCTTCTGGTCCCGGGTGCGCCCCTCCTTCTTTTCCTCCCCCCCTTTCCCCCCCCCTTTCCCCTCCTGTTTTTTTTTTCCCTTTCCCCCCCCCCTCCTTTCCCCCCCTCTTTCCCCTTCTCTTCCTTCTTCCCTCCTCGTACTCTTACGCTTATTTTATCCCAGTTTTCATCCATTTCTTCTGTTTCCTTTTCTGTTCCTTTTGTACACGCCCCTACTCTGAACATACTATTAATAATTTTCATTCCTTATTCAATTACCAGTGCCCCGTCTATTTGGAGGGCAGCCATTAGTCCTACTCATGTTTACCTTTCTACCCCGCGAAACGACAGAGGATATCTAACACGACTACAATCGCAGGTATATACGTATAGCCTAATAGATTACTGTGGCTACATATGTACGAGATAAATATTAATACTATCCTTGGTTGGATAAACTCGTTAATTACTTTTATCTTTTATTACTATGAATCCTATTGTTATTATATTTGAGACAACCTCTCCTACATATGTACAGTATAGGCTTTTATTAAGGACAAATAGGCCGTGTATAAACACATTCTCTCCTAACATTAGTGTCCATTTCTTTTGCGGTTATCCTTTTTAATCCAATTTATTTTATAGATCTCCAACTGTGTTAATCACAGCTAGGATCTACACGGTCCATTGGTTCCACGTCTTGGCTTGATGGGTCTGGCTCCCACAGGCCATTAGTCCGAGTAGCAGATTAATTACAAACCCCCATGTTTTTCTGACACCCAATCAGCAGTGTACGTAAGCTTTCACTACGCAGGTAGACCAGGTAAGCACTATTATTACCATTGTAGATAGGGCATTATAAAACCTATACAATGATCAAATATTGCAACTCTTTGTATGTAATATATATTTTTGATCTATGTTATTTATATATTCCTTTTATGTTTTATGCAATTAGATGCAAATATAGATGGATGCAGCGCCCTGACGACGCTTATTGCGAAACATGTTGGCACTCTGCACTTCTATCCATCAACTACTACGCATCTACTACTGCATCATGGTCTTGTCTGTAACTATGACTATGTCATGTTTTAACTAATGCCTTATTAAAGTTTATATTTTTCTAATTTTTGTCTTTGAGTGCTTACCTACAAGCAGACATACGATCTCCATAACAGTTCCTTCATTCGCAAAGAGAGAGCCCAGTCTCTCTCTTAATTTCTTCTTTTAATCAATTATCGGGACTGGAGAACTAAGTCTGTTTCTGGAAACTGTCCAAATTCCTTCACTCTATATAGTTTAAAAATAAAATAAAAAAGCAAAATAAATAATAAAAAATAAAAAAACACCTCTGTCCCGCCCTGCTCTTGCACAAAGGCAAGCGTCGGTCTGGCGTCATATGTAAACAGCATACATGTGAGGTATCACCGCGAAGGTCAGATCGAGGGCAGTAATTTTAGCAGTAGACCTCCTATAATGTGGTAACCTGTAAAGGCTTTTAAATGCTTTTAAAAATGTATGTAGTTTGTCGCCACTGCGCGTTTGTGCGAAATTTTAAAGCATGTCATGTTTGGTATCCATGTACTCGGCCTAAGATCATCTTTTTTATTTCATCAAACATTTGGGCAATATAGTGTGTTTTAGTGCATTAAAATTAAAAAAGTGTATTTTTTCCCAAAAAAATGCGTTTGAAAAAATTGCTGCGCAAATACTGTGTGGAAAAAAAAATGCAACACCCACCATTTTAATCTGTAGGGCCTTTGCTTTAAAAAAATATATAATGTTTGGGGGTTCAACGTAATTTTCTTGCAAAAATTTTTTTTTTTCATGTAAACAAAAAGTGTCAGAAAGGGCTTTGTCTTCAAGTGGTTAGAAGAGTGGATGATGTGTGACATAAGCTTCCTAATGTTGTGCATAAAATTCCAGGACAGTTCAAAACCCCCCCAAATTACCCCATTTTGGAAAGTAGACACCCCAAGCTATTTGCTGAGAGGCATGTTGAGTCCATGGAATATTTTATATTTTAACACAAGTTGCGGGAACAAGACAATTTTTTATTTTTTTTGCACAAAGTTGGCACTAAATGATATATTGCTCAAACATGCCATGAGCATATGTGGAATTGCACCCCAAAATACATTCTGTTGCTTCTCCTGAGTACGGGGATACCACATGTGTGAGACTTTTTGGGAGCCTAGCTGTGTACGGGACCCCAAAACCCAAGCACCGCCTTCAGGCTTTCTAAGGGTGTAAATTTTTGATTTCACTCCTCACTGCCTATCACAGTTTCTGAGGCCATGGAATGCCCAGATGGCACAACCCCCCCCCCCCAAATGACCCCATTTTGGAAAGTAGACACCCCAAGCTATTTGCTGAGAGGTATGGTGAGTATTTTGCTGATCTTGCTTTTTGTCACGTTTTAAAAATGTAAAAAAAAAAAGAAAAATGTATTTGCTTTCTTAAAAAAAAAAAAAAGAGCTTTAATATACTCACCATGCCTCTCAGAAAATAGCTTGGGGTGTCTACTTTCCAAAATGGGGTCATTTGTGCGGGTTTTGTGATATCTTGGCATTTTATGGCCTTCAAAACTGTGATGGGTAGTGAGGAGTGAAATCAAAAATTTGCGCCCTTAGAAATCCTGAAGGCGGTGATTGGTTTTCAGGGCCCCGTACACGGCTAGGCTCCTAAAAAGTCCCACACATGTGGTATCCCCGTACTCAGGAGAAGCAGCAAAATGTATTTTGGGGTGTAATTACACATATGCCCATGGCATGTGTGAGCAATATATCATTTAGTGACAACTTTTTGTAAATTTTTTATTTTTTTTTGTCATTATTCAATCACTTAGGACAAAAAAAAAATATTCAATGGGCTCAACATGCCTCTCAGCAATTTCTTCGGGGTGTCTACTTTCCAAAATGGGGTCATTTGGGGGGGGGGGGTTTGTACTGCCCTGCCATTTTAGCACCTCAAGAAATGAGATAGGCAGTCATAAATTAAAAGCTGTGTAAATTCCAGAAAATGTACCCTAGTTTGTAGACGCTATAACTTTTGGGCAAACCAATAAATATACGCTTATTGACATTTTTTTTACTAAAGACATGTGGCTGAATAAATTTTGGCCTAAATGTATGACTAAAATTGAGTTTATTCTATTTTTCTTATAACAAAATGTAGAAAATATTATTTTTTTTCAAAATTTTCGGTATTTTTCAGTTTATATCGCAAAAAAAAAAAAAAAGCAGAGACAATCAAATACCAATAAAAGAAAGCTCTATTTGTGGGAAGAAAAGGACGCAAATTTTGTTTGGGTACAACATTGCATGACCGTGCAATTACCAGTTAAAGCAGCGCAGTGCCAAATTGTAAAAACACCTCTGGTCTTTATGCTGCGTATTGGTCTGGGGCTTAAGTGGTTAAATGTTATACTTATAAATATTTGTGTGATCTCTCTGCACATCTCAAATAAAACCCCAAAAACTTAAACTATAACGTAACTGTGATAAAATATAGTTCTACAGTATATCAAATGCTACAATAATAACTACTAATATGTTCTACATGAAAGTACATTCCTTTTAAAAATGTTATACCTAATTCAGTATAAGTAAATCAGTATTCTTATCAGTGACTAATACTTAAACCCTGGTGAAAAAAAAAAAAAGAAGAAAAGATTAATACAGTACTGTAAGAAAATACAAGGATGAGTCATTTATTTATATTTCTCTTTACCAATTGCTTACTGGGCACTTAAATACCCCTCCTGCCCAGACCAATTTTCAGCTTTCAATGCTCTCACACTTTGAATGACAATTCCTCAGTCATGTACCCAAATAATTTTTTTGTCCTTTTTTCATACAAATAGAGCTTTCTTTTGGTGGTATTTGATCAACTCTGGGATTTTTTTTTTGCGCTATAAATGAAAAAAGACTGAAAATTTTGAAAAAAAAAACAAATTTTTCTTTGTTTCTGTGATAAAATTTTGCAAATTATAAATTTTTCTTCATAAATTTTGGCCACAATTTATACTGCTACATATCTTTGATAAAAATAACCCAAAATTTGTGGAAGTTATTTGGTCTGTGTGAAAGTTTTATGCCATGTACACACGATCGGTTTTACAGATGAAAACAGTCCGATGGACTTTTTTCATCAGACAAACCGATCGTGTGTGGGCCCCATCGGTCTTTTTTCCATCGGTAAGAAAAAATAGAACATGTTTTAAATTTATCCGATGTGAAAAAAAACGATAGCAAATTCCAATCGTCTGTGTGAAACTCCATCGGACAAAAAACCCACGCATGCTCAGAATCAATTTGACGCATGCTCAGAAGCATTGAACTTAATTTTTCTCGGCTTGTCGGAGTGTTTTACGTCACAGCGTTTGGGACGTTTGGATTTTTGACTGATGGTGTGTAGGCAAGACTGATGGAAGTCAGCTTCATCGGATTTCCGATGGAAAAATCCATCGGATTAGAATCCATAGGAAATACGATCGTGTGTACAGGGCTTTAGAGTCCACAAGCTATAGTGCAAATCATAAAAAAATGTATCTCATCTGATGTACTGGCGGCCTATCTCATTTCTTGAGACCCTAACAAGCCAACAAAGTACAAATTCCCCCCAAATAACCCCTTTTTGTAAAGTAGACATTCCAAGGTATTTAGTAAGAGGCATGGTGAGTTATTTGAAGTTGTAATTTTTTCCCACGATTCTTTGCAAAATTAAGATTTTTTTTTTTCTCAATATTGTCATTGTAATAGCTTATTTCTCTCACATGGCATGTGCATACCACAAATGACACCCCAAAATACATTCTGCTACTCCTCCTGAGAATTACGATACCACATGTGTGGGACTTTTTCACAGCCTGGCCACATACAGAGGCCCAACATGCAGGGAGCACCATCAGGTGTTCTAGGAGCATAAATTACACATCTAACTAGTTGACTACCTATTACAATTTGGAAGGCCCTGGAGCACCAGGACAATGGAAACGCCCACAAGATTACCCCATTTTGGAAAGCTAACACCCCAACGTATAATCTCTGAGGCATAATGAGTCTTTTGAAAGTTTTTGGAAAATGTGGAAAAAAATGAAAACGCATTTTTATTACACAAAGTTGTCCGTTTATAAGATATCTCCAACAAATAGCATTAAATAGCAAAAATTACACCCCAAAATACATTCTACTACTCTTCCTGAGTATGGCAATACCACATGTGTGAGACTTCTACACAGCCTGGCCACATACAGAGATCCAACATGCAAGGAACACCGTCAGGTGTTCCAGGGACACATAGCATGCACATACCAAGAATTACACCCCAAAATACATTATGCTGAACAAAGCGTAAACAAAAGATTACCTGTCATTTTAGTAGCGCAGTTCTACACAGCAGGATAGCACTGGTCCAGGCAACAGGTAGGGACTTGGTCAGCAACGGCATACACAATTGTCCAGGCAGCAGGCAGGGATACTGTCCATATACAGTCCAAGGTCAGTGCAGGCAGAGATATTGTCAGCAGTGCCAAAAATATTGGTCCTGGTAGTAGGAAGGTCCATGTGGTGTGGTCAGTTCATGCGACAGGCAGAGGCATGATGGCATAGGTCCTACAGGCAGAAGGCAGAAGTAGGGCCTCGTTCAGGACAGAATGGGGACAGGGGTAGAGGCTTCTCCCACCCAAATCTCTTTGAAGCCTCCGAGTCTCCAGACCCTAATCTAGGAATGAGAAAACAAAATTGTTTTCTTCATCCAGAAAAACAATTCTGGAGCCCTTCACATATGTGAGACCCCTGTGTTGAATCCCACTAGTCCAGTAGCAGGGTACAAGATCAGTCCATGAGGCAGGCAAAAACATGGTCAAACAGCCCAAGGTCAGTTCCAGATCAGGCAGAGGTAATACAGAATCGTTAGGCAGAAGCATGGTCGAATAACAGTCCAGGGTCAGTTCCAGATCAGGCAGAGGTATGTACAGAATCGGCAGACAGAAGTGTGGTTGAATAAAAAGCCAGGGTCAGTTACAGAGCAGGCAGCGGCATTAGGGGTGTGAAGGTAAATGGCAGGAAGTGAGGGTTATGTTTACCATACTTCACTAATAATTTAGTGAGGTATGGTAACGGCGGAAACAGTCAACTACACAGAGGCCTGGTTGGGAAGGACATTGGGCACAATCATAAGTGGTGTCTCTTCTCACTCCTCCTCTGGAACACACCCGGCATTTTTTCTGATGTTTTTGGCCTGTTGGTCTGGGAGGGATTTTATCTGGAAAGTGGCGTTCGGAGAGTCGGCTAATCACATCGGATCTAATATTTTCTGGTGGGCTGTTCGGGTATATAAGGGCAGTGGTGATTTCCTCCTGGTAGAAAAGGAAGGGTTTTGGTCTTTCATTGGAGTTCTGATAGATTACATAGGTATTGTACATGGCCAAATTAAACAAATAAATTGAAACTTTTTTATACCACTGGTATGTTCGTCTTGTGGAAAGGTAGGGTTCGAGCATCTGGTCGTTGAAGTCGACACCCCCCATGAACCTATTGTATTCGTGGATACATGTTGGTTTTTGGATTCGGCCATTCCTCCTGGTGATCTCAATGAATGTATTGTTGTGGATGAAAGAAAGCACGTAGACATCCATTCTGTCCCTCCACTTCACAGCCAGAATTTCCTCATTCTGTAAACTCGCCGTCTCCCCTCTTCTTAATGAGAAGGCTTTGAGGAAAGCCCTTCCGGTGCCGCATGGTGGAGTGTTCTTTCTGTGAAGGTTTCGGAACAGGGGCAAACTTCTATAAAAGTTGTCCACATACAAGTGGTAGCCTTTCTCCAGGAGTGGGTTTATGAGTTCCCAAACGACTTTCCCGCTGGTTCCTATGTAGTCTGGGCAATTAGGGGGGTGCAGCTGGGTGTCCTTCCCTTCGTATACAATGAAGGCATACGTATACCCTGTGGCTCGGTCGCACAATTCATAGAGCTTCACCCCATAGCGGGCCCTTTTGGTGGGAATAAATTGTTTTATGCCCAGCCTGCCAGAAAATTTGATAAGGGACTCATCCACGCATATGTGTACGTCTGGGGTAAACAACTGGGGGAAGATTTCAGAAAAATAATTTAGTAGTGGCCGAATTTTATAAAGCTTATCAAAATTTGGGTCATTTCGGGGAGGGCACTGGGTATTGTCATTGTAGTGTAGGAATCTCATAATCATGAAATATCTGGTTCTGGGCATTGCTGAGGAAAATATGGGCATGTGGTAGATGGGGCGGGATGACCAATATGAACGTAATTAATTTTTTCTGTTAAGTCACATACAGAATGTGAGGCCCAAATTTTTTTTAATCTCCTCCACTTTTAGGGCTCTCCACTCGTAGGGACGGGCATAATAGGACGTTGGGTTACTTGCTATAAATTGTTGTGCATAAAGGTTGCACTGGGCCACAATTGATGCAAGCATGTCCTCAGTAAAAATTAAATTGAAAAAGTCAATCGGGGCAAAATTCTCTGTGTCCACCTGGACTCCTGGCTGGGCAGTGAAAGGGGGAGTGTTGGCTTCTCCTGAATTAGGAGGAAGCCACAAGGGGTTCTGAAGGGAATAGGGAAGGCTGGCATGGGACCTAACCATTAGGGACTGAGGTGACACCCCACTGGTACGTGGCCTTGCTTGCCGAGGTACTGCGGTGTTGGTGGATGGCACTGCAGTGCTGGTGGATGGCACTGCCTCCTCAGCAGAACGCCTTTGTCTGGCGGGTGGGCCCTCCTCCTCCTCCTCTTCTGAGGCTGTCAGTGTTCCACTGCTTAGGACAGGCTCGTAGTCAACGTCAGACTCATAATCTGAATTTGCGGAGGAATCCGAAGGGGAGAGCTCCCCATTGCTCCCGTCGGCTGCAAGAATATCGTACGCCTCCTCGGCTCAAAATAATCTTCTAGCCATTGTTGGTGATGACAGAAGGCACTGATGACACGTGGCACTGATGACACGTGGCACTGATGACACGTGACACTGATACATGGCACTGATATGTGGCACTGATGACACGTGACACTGATACGTGGCACTAGTGACGCCAATAAAAGATGGCACGTGGCACTGACAGGTGGCATTGATGGCAGATGGCACTGGCAGGTACTGTGTTTTTTACTTTTTATAACGTTTTACAACTCACAATCACTGTAGCTGCAGCACACGCGGTCTCTGTGTGAGGAGAGAAAGTCGGCAATGAGAGATGATCTCATATGTTTACATTTGAGTTCATCTCTCATTGGACAGGAAGATCAAGTGCTAAATGGCCTCTGTGATTGGCCATTTAGCACGATCCGTGATTGGCTATGACCAAGGGACACGGCCAACACAGATTTTCCCCGATGCACGCTCGTGGGAGTGCGGGGAAGGAGAAAACAAAAGGACGTCCAGGGACACCCGCCTGGCAGTTCAGGTGTCATCTCTCCTGCGGCGCTCACATATACCGAGCGCCGTACAGGAGAAGATGCAGGTTAGTACACAAAACAGCACACTGACACCAGGACACATAGGCACATAAATCGCCCCCCCCAGATCACCCCCCAGATCACCCCCAGCCCCCAGTCACAGTGTCACTGATTGCAGTGACCATTTATTTAGTGATCACTGCAATCAGTGACATTTGTGACTGTAAAAGTGTCACTACATTTAGTTTTAGGTCCAGTGTAGCCCCCTAACCCCCCCCTAATAAAGGTTTAACCCCCTGATCACCCCCCAGATAACCCTTTCACCCCCTAGCACCGCCGTCACTATGCGATCATTTTTCTGATCGATGTCTTAGCGTCGGTGATGCTGATCGGTAGCCAGTAATTTTTTTTAGGTTCGCCGCAGGTTTTTATAGCGTCGGGTACCCCCATATATTACCTAATAAAGGTTTAACCCCCTTGATCACCCCCCCAGGTAACCCTTTCACCCCCTAGCACCGCCGTCGCTATGCGATCATTTTTCTGATCGATGTCTTAGCGTCGGTGATGCTGATCGGTAGCCAGTAATTTTTTTTAGGTTCGCCGCAGGTTTTTATAGCGTCAGGTACCCCCATATATTATCTAATAAAGGTTTAACCCCCTGATCGCCCCCCAGGTAACCCTTTCACCCCCTATCACCACTGTCGCTAAGCGATCGTTTTTATGATCGTTGTCTTAGTGTCGGTGATGCCGATAGGTAGCCAGTAATTTTTTTTAGGTTCGCCGTCAGGTTTTTATATAGCGTCAGGTACCCCCATATATTACCTAATAAAGGTTTTAACCCCCTAATTGCCCCTAGTTAACCCTTTCACCAGTGATCATCATATAAGTGTTACGGGTGACGCTGGTTAGTTAGTTTGCTTTTTATAGTGTCAGGGCACCCGCCGTATATAACCCAATAAAGGTTTAACCCCCTGATCGCCCGGCGGGTGATATCAATTAGGTTTTAGCGTCAGAGAGGGTCTGCGTCACACCCCAGGCAGCGTCAGGTTAGTGCCAGTAGCGCTAAAACCCACGCGTGAAGCATACACCCCCCTTAGTGGTATAGTATCTGATCAGCTCAATATCTGATCTGATCAGATCTATACTAGCGTCCCCAGCAGTTTAGGGTTCCCAAAAACGCAGTGTTAGCGGGATCAGCCCAGATACCTGCTAGCACCTGCGTTTTGCCCCTCCGTCCAGCCCAGGCCACCCAAGTGCAGTATCGATCGATCACTGTCACTTGCAAAACACAACACACATAACTGCAGCGTTCGCAGAGACAGGCCTGATCCCTGCGACTCCAGTGCTGTAGGAGGTGATTTCACCACCACAGTTAAAAAAAAAAAGAAGCATATATGCCGAAGCATTGGGGCAGCAGTAGCGGAGGAGCGATTTTGCTCCTAATGCCGCGTACATGCGGTCGAAAATTCCGACGGAGGCTTGCCCGTGGAAAAGTCTGACCATGTGTACGCGGCATAACTTTTGCGAGAAGATGCCCCCATGCTTCGGCATATATAAATGGTGCATGTATGCCCATCATTAGAAGTGGGTGGATGAAGGGCGGTATTCTAATGGTGGGCATACCCACCGATCAATCTTTTTTTTTCGTTCAGCCAACAGGCTGCATGAAAAAAAAGATTACAATACATGTCCAACAAGGACCAGCAACGTACTGGTATGTTGCTGGACTTTGAATGTTTATACCAGAATGATGCCTGCAGGTTTAGGTATCATCTTGGTATCATTCTTTTCAGCCAGCGGCCGGCTTTCATGTAAAAGCCATCCTAGTGGCTAATTAGCCTCTGGACTGCTTTTACAAGCAGTGGGAGGGAATGTCCCCCCCCCGGATATAAAAAGCGCCATTGGGAAATTGGGAAAGCATTTTATCACACCGATCTTGGTGTGGTCAGATGCTTTGAGGGCAGAGGAAAGATCTAGGGTCCAATAGACCCCAGTTTTTTCAAAAAAGAGTACCTGTCATTACCTATTGCTATCATAGGGGATATTTACATTCCCTGAGATAACAATAAAAGTGATAAAAAAAAATAAAAAATGGAAGCAACAGTTTAAAAATAAAATAAAAAAGCAAAATTAATAATAAAAAAAAAAAAAAAAAAAAAAAAAAAAGCACCCCTGTCCTGCCCTGCTCTTGCCCAATGGCGAACACAAGCGTCGGTCTGGAGTCATATGTAAACAGCAATTGCACCATGCATGTGAGGTATCACCGCGAAGGTCAGATCGAGGGCAGTAATTTTAGCAGTAGACCTCCTCTGTAAATTTTACGTGGTAACCTGTAAATGCTTTTAAAGGCTTTTAAAAATGTATGTAGTTTGTCGCCAATGCGCGTTTGTGCAAAATTTTAAAGCATGTCGTGTTTGGTATCTATGTACTTGGCCTAAGATAATCTTTTTTATCTCATCAAACATTTGGGCAATATAGTGTGTTTTAGTGCATTAAAATAAAAAAAGTGTATTTTTTCCCCAAAAAATGCGTTTGAAAAATCGCTGACCAAATACTGTGTAGAAAAAAAAAATGCAACACCCACCATTTTATTCTGTAGGGCCTTTGCTTTAAAAAGTAGGATTTTTAAAACAGCTTACCTGTAAAATCCTTTTCTTGGAGTACATCACGGGACACAGAGCAGCATAGTCATTACTATGTGGGTTATATAGAATTACCTTCAGGTGCTGGCACTGGCAACTTCCAAAACAGGAAGTACCCTCCCCTATATAAGCCCCTCCCATCCGGGAGTACCTCAGTTTTGTAGCAAAGCAATACGTGTCCCCAAAAGAGGGGTGGGAGCTCTGTGTCCCGTGATGTACTCCAAGAAAAGGATTTTACAGGTAAGCTGTTTTAAAAATCCTACTTTCTTGTTCATACATCACGGGACACAGAGCAGCATAGTCATTACTATGTGGGACGTCCCAAAGCAATGCCAAATGAGGGGGGGGATACACCATACATAAGCTGGGCGCCATCAGGCATGAGGATCTTTTGCGGCCTGCAACACACTGCGCCCAAAGGCGACATCCTCCTGACTTCTAACGTCCACCTGGTAGAACCTAGTAAACGTGTGTACTGAAGACCATGTTGCGGCCTTACAAATTTGAGCCAGGGAGGCCTGGTGATGCACTGCCCATGAAGTTCCAACTGCTCTCGTGGAGTGCGCCCTAACTTTGAACGGAGGCGGTCTACTTCTCAAGCCATAGGCTTGTATTATGACCTGTCAAATCCACTTGGCTAAAGTAGATTTTGATGCTGCCTAAACCCTTTCTGGGGCCTTCCGGCAGAACAAACAAAGAATCCGTTCTACGAATCTGAGCAGTGGCTTTTAGATAAGCTTTAACTGCTCTTACTACATCCAAAGAATGCAATAACTTTTCCTCTACCGAGCTTGGTTTGGGGAAAAAAGAAGGAAGAACCACATCCTGGTTCAAGTGAAACCTCGATACCACCTTAGGAAGAAAGGCTGGATGAGGACGTAATACTACTCTGTCCTTATGAATAACCAGATATGGCTCCTTACAGGACATGGCGGCTAATTCCGACACTCTTCTAGCCGAGCATATGGCTACTAAAAATATCAATTTTCTGGTGAGTAGAACCAAGGAAATGTGCCGCAAAGGTTCAAACGGCTGCTTCTGCAGAACCGACAGAACCAAATTTAGATCCCATGGGCATATGGGAGCTTTAATCGGTGGAATAATATGAGTCACCCCTTGCATAAAGGATTTGACAAGTGAATGCATAGCCAGGGGCCTTTGAAATAGTATTGATAAGGCCGAAACCTGGCCCTTGATAGTACTTAAGGCAAACTTCCTGTCTACAGCCCACTGCAGGAAGTCCAGAATTCTGCCTATAACGTACTTACGTGGATGCCATTTTCTGGCCTCGCACCAAGTGATGTACGCCTTCCAAACTCTATAGTAGATCTGCCTGGATACAGGCTTCCTGGCATTGATTATAGTTGATACCACAGAGTTAGAGAGACCTCTCTTCTTTAGGATGTGGGATTCAATAGCCAGGCCGTTAAACTTAGAGTTAGTAAGGAAGGGTGGTATATCGGTCCTTGCGAAAGCAGGTCCGGACGACGTGGAAGGGTCCAAGGACTCCCCACAGACATTTTGATGATCTCCGCGTACCAGGCCCTTCGGGGCCACGCTGGAGCCACCAGGATCACCGGCTTCTTTTCCAACCTGACTCTGCGAAGGAGTCGAGGCAACAATTGTAGCGGAGGGAAAGCATATATCAGTCTGAACTGATCCCAAGGGAACACCAGAGCATCCGAGCCGCAAGCGAGGGGATCCCTTGTCCGGGAGACAAATCTGTCCACCTTTGCGTTGAATCTGGATGCTAGCAGATCTACATCCGGTGTTCCCCACCGCTGACATATTGCTCGGAAGGCCTCGGGATGAAGGGACCATTCCCCTGGGCATAACTGTTGGCGACTCAGAAAGTCCGCCTTCCAATTCTCCACCCCTGGAATGAAGACAGCTGATATACATGGGACATGCTTTTCTGCCCATTCCAGGATGTGACTTGCTTCCCTCTGGGCTGCACGACTCCTGGTGCCTCCCTGATGATTGATATATGCCACTGCTGTGGCATTGTCTGATTGAATTCTGACAGGGGACCCTTGGAGTCTGGATGTCCAGGCTACTAGGGCATACCGGGCTGCTCGTATCTCTAAGAGATTGATGGGCAGGGTTTTTACTACATTTGACCATCTGCCCTGGAGAGACCATTGCTCCAGTACTGCCCCCCAGCCTATAAGGCTGGCATCTGTAGTGACCACCTTCCAGGATATCGGACTGAAGGGTTTTCCCTTCTGGAGATTCTGGGGGATCAACCACCAGCAGAGACTCTTCCGAACGGAAGGGGACAAAGCCATCGGGAAGTCTAGAGCCTGAATTTTTCCGTTCCAGGCTGACAATATGGCCCTCTGTAAATTCCTTGAGTGGAATTGGGCGTATGGCACAGCTTCGAATGATGCTACCATCTTTCCTAGCAGCCTCATGCACAGGCGTATGGACGGCTGTCTTTTTGCACAAAGCAGACGGACCAAGCCCCTCAAAGAGGATACCTTGTCTAGAGGTAAGAAAATCTTCCTCTGGTCTGAATCCAGCCGTAGCCCTAGATATACCAGGTTTTTCACTGGCTGTAGGGCTGACTTGTCCAGGTTGATGACCCAACCGTGAGATTCTAGATACTTGATTGTATCGACAATTACCACTTCTAGCTTGGCAACTGAGTGGTCCATCAACAACAGGTCGTCTAGGTATGCCATTATCGTTACACCTCGTGTTCTTAGATCGGCCAACAGTGGGGCCAGAATTTTTGTGAACACTCGTGGTGCTGTGGCCAGACCGAATGGTAAGGCTCTGAACTGAAAATGGCGCCCTTCTACTGCAAAGCGTAGAAATTTTTGATGACCTGGAAAGATGGGAACATGCAAGTAAGCATCTTTGATGTCGATCGAGGCTAACCATTCCTCCCCCTGTAGGGCAGCGGTGACCGATCGGATCGACTCCATCCGGAAAGACCGGACGTTTAGAAATTTGTTTAGACTCTTTAGGTCCAATATGGGTCTTATGTCCCCGTTTGGCTTCAGGACTGTGAAAAGGTTTGAGTAGAAACCCAACCCCCACTCTTCCATAGGAACCTCCATAATTACTCCTTGGAGCAATAGTTGTTCTAACGCCAATAGGAGAGACCCTCTTTTCAGAGGGTCTCTTGGCATGCCTGACCACATAAAATGGGAAGGAGGAGACTCTTTTAACTCCAACTTGTATCCCAGAGTTACTGCGGAGAGCACCCATCTGTCTTTGATCGTCTCCCGCCAGGTCTCTGCGAACAACTGAAGTCTTCCCCCCACCCGTTTGAGTGGGGGCAGCCCTTCATAGGCTTGACTTGGAGGCTGGTTTAGTACCCCTTCGGATCCAGGGTTTCTTATTACCCTGTGACTGTCCCTGATTTTTACCTCCTGAGTTTGACCGAGGAGGCTGTCGGAACTGCTTAGTAGCAGACGTCGCAGGGATAGGAGAGGTAGTCCTCTTAAAAGATGGACCCCTAGACCTCTTCTTACTCGGTAAGAGAGTACTTTTACCACTGGAAATCTTCTGGATATACTTATCCAGGTCCTCGCCAAAAAGGCGTTCCCCATGAAATGGGAAGCTAACTAAGAGCTTCTTACAGGGAGCTTCAGCAGACCAGTTTTTGAGCCACAGAAGCCTACGCATATGTACCAAAGACAGCGTGAGGCGGGAGGCCTGATGGATAGAATCCTTGATGGCGTCAACCGCAAAGCATAATGCTCTAGGCAGATCAGCCAGAGCCTGGGCCTGCTGGTCTGGCAAATCCCTCAGGACCATTTTTATCTGATCCTTTAAAGCTTGGCAGACCCCAATAGCTGCCACTGCTGGCTGTGTAACAGCCCCTGCTGTGGAAAAAGCAGATCTTAATAAAGATTCCAATTTTTTATCCACTGGATCTTTGAACATTTGAACATTATCTACTGGGCATGTCAGTGATTTGTTCACAGAAGAGATGGCTGCATCCACCGTAGGAACATTCCATCTCTGGGTGAACTTTTCCTCCATGGGATAGATCACCGGAAATTTCTTAGGCGGAACAAATAGTTTATCAGGATGTTCCCAGTCCTGGTATATAAGTCCTTCCAATAATGGATGTATTGGAAAGGAGCAATTAACCTGGGGAGCTTTTAGCGACCCCAATGAGGAGACAGCAGTAGTTGATGGTTCAACAAGAGGCATTTTAAATGCAGATCGAACCATGTCAGTTAGGGTCTGGACCCACAATCTTTCAGTCTGTGATGCTGAAAATGGTTCATCTACTGTCGATTCCTCAAAAACAGAGTTAACCTCCTCCTGATCCCCTTCAGGTAGGTCGGTCCCTTCCTGGGACTGTTGCTCTGCCAACAGGCACTCTAATGGAGGTGATGGAGATCTGGCGCGCTTTCTTTCCTGCAGAGAAGAAGCGATCAATGCTGCCAATCTCTGCTCCAATCCCTCCAGAGTTGAGGCAAAAACCTCCTCTGTTATATATGCAGGAGCAGGTGGACTGAGGACAGCCGCAGTACCTGGCACTCCCGGGGGTTCCTTATGGGTATTAACCTCTGATTTCTCAGGGGAGGAGGGTGCAGATGACTGCTCCAGATCCTCAGAGCCCGATGGAGACCCCCAACACTTCCTGAGAGGTATATCTCTGAGTTTTTTAGGCGGCATATTCCTTAGTTCAAAGCTGAGGTATTCCAGCCGCAATACACCCCTTTACTGAAATAGTCTAATGCAATTTGCTGCTATGTACATCAGTGGGTGTCTACTAATGCGTCTTTCTGGGGATGCCTGTATCAACCGCCCGCTGTAAGCCCCTATATACCATGCTACCAGCTCCTTTTCATGCTCTGTGTCCATAGCAAGCAGCGTGGACTGAGTCCTTTTATCTTGCTGGGACGCCCGCACATGCGCAGAAGTGCTGGGCGCACAGAGCGCGTCATCCGCCAGGCTCCGCCCACTTTTTTGAAGCTAAATCTATAAAAGAAAAGCGTGTGTGCGCGCGCGCGCGTGCACGTGTGCGCTCTTGGCGCCCTGTAGGGAGAGGAGCCAGGGTCCCTGTTTCACCAGGACTCGGGGATGGAAGGAAACTACTTGGCAGCATGACAGAGGAATGCAGCTTCCCTGATAGAGAGCTCACTCATCTGCCTGGACTTTCACCATGGAAGGAATAGTCCCAAGAAAAAAAGACGTTCCACAGCGGCCTCTAGTGGACAAACACAGGTACCGCACTTTTGTCTTTTTTTTTTTTTTTTTTTAAAACCTCCTTTATGAAAAACATTTCCAGGTTTACAGTTTTTAAAACTTCCTTTATAAAAATACATTTCTAGGATTTCTTAGGCATATACAGCTATTAGCGGGAATACCTTTAGGTAACAGGCAGAAAGACATATTAGGCTTGGGGGTCCCCTCAATAGAACCAAGTTCCTGAGGGGCCCCCACTTACCTTTTCCCCGCCGCAGGACTTTGTTTGGTCCACAGAAGCCCAAACTTCACCTCTCACGGCAGGCATTGTACTAGACCTTCAGGGACCGGGTTCCCAAGGATTCCACTCCCCTGGACCTGTATAGCACCCTGCACAGATAGCCTCTTGGTTTTGGGTATGACCAGAGCTCTGGATCCCAGGGTCCAGCCCTCCTAAGAGAGGCATTACAGGCAAAACCCTGCTCTTCTCTGCAAGGCCCGGGTACCGACCGTTTAGCTATGAAGCTTTTTTTGTCGGATCCGGAATAGCTTGCTAAGGCCCAGAGAACCTGTACACAAGCCCAGATGAATACATGTTAACCTTGGCCAACACCTTAGACACTGGCAAAAAACTGAGGTACTCCTGGATGGGAGGGGCTTATATAGGGGAGGGTACTTCCTGTTTTGGAAGTTGCCAGTGCCAGCACCTGAAGGTAATTCTATATAACCCACATAGTAATGACTATGCTGCTCTGTGTCCCGTGATGTATGAACAAGAAATATATATAATGTTTGGGGGTTCAACATAATTTTCTTGCAAAAAAAAATATGTTTTCATGTAAACAAAAAGTGTCAAAAAGGGCTTTGTCTTCAAGTGGTTAGAAGAGTGGATGTAAGCTTCCTAATGTTGTGTATAAAATGCCAGAACAGTTCAAAACCCCCCCAAATGACCCCATTTTGGAAAGTAGACACCCCAAGCTATATACTGAGAGGCATGTCGAGTCCATGGAATATTTTATATGTTGACACAAGTTGCGGAAAAAATACAATTTTTTTTAATTTTTTTTTGCACAAAGTTGTCACTAAATGATATATTGCTCAAACATGCCATGGGCATATGTGGAATTACACCCCAAAATACATTCTGTTGCTTCTCCTGAGTACGGGGATACCACATGTGTGAGACTTTTTGGGAGCCTAGCCGCGTACGGGACCCCAAAAACCAAGCACCGCCTTCAGGCTTTCTAAGGGTGTCAATTTTTGATTTCACTTCTCACTGCCTATCACAGTTTCGGAGGCCATGGAATGCCCAGATGGCACAAAACCCCCCCAAATGACCCCATTTTGGAAAGTAGACACCCCAAGCTATTTGCTGAGAGGTATT
Source organism: Rana muscosa (assembly GCA_029206835.1). Taxonomy (NCBI): domain Eukaryota; kingdom Metazoa; phylum Chordata; class Amphibia; order Anura; family Ranidae; genus Rana; species Rana muscosa. The sequence continues at coordinate 635,938,231 of CM055116.1, forward strand.
GTGAGTATTTTGCAGATCTCGCTTTTTGTCACAAAGTTTTGAAAATTGAAAAAAAAAAAGAAAAAAAAAAATTTTCTTTCTTCATTTTCAAAAACAAATGAGAGCTGTAAAATACTCACCATGCCTCTCAGCAATTTCCTTGGGGTGTCTACTTTCTAAAATGGGGTCATTTGGGGGGGTTTTGTGCTATTTTGGCATTTTATGGCCTTCAAAACTGTGATAGGTAGTGAGGAGTGAAATCAAAAATTTGCGCCCTTAGAAATCCTGAAGGCGGTGCTTGGTTTCCGGGGTCCCGTACGTGGCTAGGCTCCTAAAAAGTCCCACACATGTGGTATCCCCGTACTCAGGAGAAGCAGCAGAATGTATTTTGGGGTGCAATTCCACATATAACCATGGCATGTGTGAGCAATATATCATTTAGTGACAACTTTTTGTAATTTTTCTTTTTTTTTTGTCATTATTCAATCACTTGGGACAAAAAAAAAAAAATATTCAATGGGCTCAACATGCCTCTCAGCAATTTCCTTGGGGTGTCTACTTTCTAAAATGGGGTCATTTGGGGGGGTTCTGTACTGCCCTGCCATTTTAGCACCTCAAGAAATGAGATAGGCAGTCATAAATTTAAAGCTGTGTAAATTCCAGAAAATGTACCCTAGTTTGTAAACGCTATAACTTTTGCGCAAACCAATAAATATACGCTTATTGACATTTTTTTTACTAAAGACATGTGGCTGAATACATTTTGGCCTAAATGTATGACTAAAATTGAGTTTATTCGATTTTTCTTATAACAAAAAGTAGAAAATATCATTTTTTTTCAAAATTTTCGGTCTTTTTCCGTTTATATCGCAAAAAAGAAAAATCGCAGAGGCAATCAAATACCATTAAAAGAAAGCTCTATTTGTGGGAAGAAAAGGACGCAAATTTCGTTTGGGTACAACATTGCATGTCCGCACAATTTACAGTTAAAGCAGCGCAGTGCAAAATTCAGAATTCACCTCTGGTCCTTTAGCTACCAAATGGTCCGGGGCTTAAGTGGTTAACCACTTCCCGCCCAGTCAATAGTGAATTGACGTCCGGGAAGTGGTTGCATTATCCATACTGGACGTCATATGACGTCCTGCAGGATAATGCCTTGCGCGCGCCCGCGGGGGCGCGCAGCGCGGTGACCGGGGACGGCGTGTGTCCCTCGGACACAGCGCTTCCCCGATCATGGTAAACAGCCAATTTCATTGGCTGTTTACCATGTGATCGGCTGTGTCAAAGTCACAGCCGATCACGTGTCACAACAGACTCGGCGGCGCGCTCCGTGCGCGCCGCCAGAGGCTTGCAGAGCGGGGATCGGGGAAGGCGAGTGTCCCTTGGACACAGCGCGTCCCCGATCAGGGTAAACAGCCAATGAATTAGCTGTTTACCACGTGACCGGCTGTGTCCAATCACAGCCGGTCACAAATGTAAACAAACTGCAGGAGTTACTACCTGATCCCTGCTCTCTCCTCACACACCGATCTGTGAGGAGAGAGAAGAGATCAGTAAGTTAGCTCAGTGTAGTTTGTCTACATCAGTTTACAGTGCACAACACGCCCCCCCCCATAAAGAGGACCTGTCACACAGCCCAGCACATCAATCAGCCCAGCCAATCAGCCCACCTGTCAATCAATCAGCCCACCTGTCAATCAATCAGCCCACCTGTCAATCAATCAGCCCATCTGTCAATCAATCAGCCCACCTGTCAATCAATCAATCAGCCCATCTGTCAATCAATCAGCCCATCTGTCAATCAATCAATCAGCCCATCTGTCAATCATCTGTCACAGGCCCACCTCCATCGGTACCGCCATTGGTACCGCCACACAGGCTACCAGTACCGCCATCGGTACCACTACCAGTACCGCCACCAGTACCGCCATCAGGCCCAGCATCTATACTGCAATACAGGCCCGCTACCAGTATCACCACTAGTGCCGCCATCGGTACCACCACCAGTACCACCACCCGTACCACCGTCGGTAGTGCCACCACCACCTGTACCGCCATCGGTACCATCACCACCCATACCACTATGGATACCACCACCACCTGTACCGCCATCGGTACCACCACCACCCGTACCGCCACCTGTACCGCCACCACCACCACCACCCGTACCACCATCGGTACCACCACCACCTGTACCGCCATTGGTACCACCACCACCCATACCGCCATTGCTACCACCACCACCCATACCGCCACCTGTACCGCCATCGGTACCGCCACCACCACCACCCGTACCGCCATCGGTACCACCACCACCTGTACCGCCATCGGTACCACCACCACCCATACCGCCATCGCTACCGCCATCGGTACCGCCACCACCACCACCCGTACCGCCATCAGTACCACCACCACCTGTACCGCCATTGGTATCACCACCACCCATACCGCCATCGGTACCACCACACAGGCCCACCACTAATACCTCCATCGGTACTACCACACAGACCGCCACCACTACCACCAGCAGTACCATTACACAGGCCCACCAATAAGCACTGCCATAATGTCACAAAGGGTTTACACACCTGAGGAGGCATATGCCATTCTTGCCATGTCGGATGATGAGAGCAGCGGGGAGCTCCCATTATCCGATTCTGGTTCGGAATACGAGCCAGTGGAGGATAGTGGCTCAGAGTCCGAGTCCCCGGAGGAAACCGTCCCTCCCAAAAGAATGCGATCAGCACCAAGATCAGCACCAAGATCAGGAGAACTGCCCACCACCAGCAGCGCCATACCCCAGGAAGAGGAGCCCAGTACAAGTAATGGAAATGCACGCCCAACCCGAAGAATCCAGCCCCAGTCCTACCTTCCCGATGCCCTGGCAAACCCCTTATGGTTGCCTGCCAACTCAGGATCCGCTATCATCCCCCCTTTCACCGCACAGCCAGGTGTGCAGCCCGACACTACAAATTTTTCTAAATTTGATTATTTTTGTTTATTTTTCCCACAAGATTTGCTGCAGAATATAGTGGATCAAACGAATCTGTATGCATCCCAATTTATTGCTGCCAACCCCGATTCTTCCTACGCCCGCATGTTCCAGTGGCGGCGTCTAACATTGGAGGAATTTAAATTATTTTTGGGCCTTATGTTCAATATGGGGCTTACAAAAAAGAACGAAGTCCATTCATATTGGTCCAAACGCCCCATCCAACACATGCCCATATCTTCCGCTGTCATGTCCAGGAAAAGATACGACATGATTATGCGCTTTCTCCACTTCAATGACAATTCACAGTGCCCTCCCCGAGATCATCCTAACTACGACAAATTGTACATGATACGCCTCCTAATCAATGCCTTTTCCCAGCGATTTGAAGAAGTTTTCATCCCAGACCAAAAAATTTGTGTGGACGAGTCCCTCGTACATTTCACCGGCCGACTGCAGTTCAAGCAGTACATACCAAGCAAGAGAGCCAGGTATGGGTTAAAATTAAATAAATTATGCGATCGAGCCACTGGATACGTCTTCAAATTCAGGATCTACGAAGGCAAAGACTCCCAGCTCCAGCCCCGTGATTGCCCCACATATATTGGAACCAGTGGGAAAATTGTCTGGGAGTTGGCATACCCCCTGTTCGGAAAAGGTTACCATTTATATGTTGATAATTATTATACCAGCCTGCCCCTTTTTCGCCACCTTTACAGTAAACAAACCCCGGCCTGCGGTACCTTAAAAAAAAAAACGGAAGGGATCCCCACAAAATTTATTGACCCAAAAAATTGCGACCTGGAAAATCGGCATTCATGAGGAACGAGGAGGTGTTGGCCATGAAGTGGAGGGACAAGAAAGATGTCCACATCCTCTCTATGATCCACAATGACACCGTGGTGGAGATCCCAAGAAGACGCGGCCCCATTGTAAAGCCTGAATGTGTCCACGACTACAATTTGTACATGGGGGGGGGGTGGATTTAAACGACCAGATGCTACAGCCCTACTTATCAACAAGAAAGTCCCGTTATTGGCACAAAAAAGTTGCGTTTCACCTTTTTCACATGGCCCTTTTTAATTCGTTTGTCTGCTACCAAAAAGCAACTCAAAATCACCAACTCCACTACCTCCAATATATCGAAGATATCATCGATGCCCTCATTTACCAACAAGATCCCGCCCCAGGAAGCATTCGCTCTGATAGTGTGAGTCGGCTTCACGAGCGACACTATCCCTTTAGCATCCCCCCCACAGAATCTGGAAGAAGACGCCAAAAGAAATGCCGTGTATGCAGCAGAGGAGGAGTAAGAAGAGACACCAGCTATTATTGTCCCGATTGTCCCTCCCAACCTGCCCTGTGCATCGGAAATTGCTTCAAAAATTATCATACATCCATTAGTTCCCCTTATTATTAACAGACTGCCATTTCCCCATTTGCCTGCTACCATGTTACTAACTACCTTCCATGTTAATTAACTGACCCTGGCCTGTTTACCGACGATGTCTTTGCTTGCCGATTTAAACCACGTTTCTGACCTCCACGTGCACCAACCTCAGCCTGTTTACCGACGATGCCTCTGCCTGCCGATTTAAACCACGTTTCTGACTTCCATGTGTACCGTCCTTAGCCTGTTAATCGACCATGTTTTTGCCTGCCACTTGGACTGATCTTTTGGCCATCTACTTTTAGTACACATGGGTCTCACATATGTGAGGGGCTTCAGAATAGCGTTCTGAGTAGAGAAAAACTGTTTTTCGTTTTCTGTGCTCCAAGAACAGGGTCTGGTTGTCCGGAGGCTTCAAAGCGATTTGGGTGGGAGAAGCCTCTACCCCTGTCCCCCTGGCCCTAAGCTTGATGGTCCTTCCTGCTGCCTGGACCAATAATTTGGCTGTGCTGACCATATTACTGCCTGTAATGACCCATGACATTATGGACCATGTTTCTTCCTGCTGCTTGGACCAATACTTTGGCTGTGTTGACCATATATCTGCCTGCTGCCTCTACTGACTTTGGACAGCATTTCTGCCGGGACACCTCTGCCTGCTACCTGGACCTGTGCTTTGGCTGTGCTCTGGCTGTGCTGACAGTATCTCTGCCTGTGCAAACTATGGACAGTATTCCTGCCTGCTGCCTGGATGATTGCTTTTGCTGTCGCTGACCTCATCCCTGCCTGCTGCCTGGACCGATGCTCTCCTCTGCTGCCTGGATGATTGCTTTTGCTGTCGCTGACCTCATCCCTGCCTGCTGCCTGGACCGATGCTCTCCTCTGTGGACCACTGCACTTCTAAAACCACAGGTAATCTTTTGTTATTTGGTATGTACCTGCTATGTGTTAGATATATGAAGGGCCTTCAAAAATGTGATCGGTAGTCAGAAAATGATATGTGCAATTAATGCTGCTAGAATGCCTGGAGGTGCTACTTGGATGTTGGGCCTCTGTATGTGGCCAGGCTGTGTAAAAGTCTCAAACATGTGGTATCGTCATACTCAGGAGGAGTAGCAGAATGCATTTTGGGGTGTCATTTTTGCTATGTACATATTATGTGTTAGAAATATCTTATAAATTGACAACTTTGTGTAAAAAAAATGCATTTTAATTTTTTCTCCACATTTTCCAAAACCTTCTGGAAAAAAATGAACCGTTCAAAAGACTCATAATGCTTCATAGATTATACGTTGGGGTGTGTGCTTTCAAAAATGGGGTCATTTTGTGGAAAATTCCATTGTCCTGGTGCTCCAGGGCCTTCAAAAGTGTAATAGGTGGTTGAGAAAAGATATGTGCAATTTATGCTTGTAGAACGCCTGAAAGTGCTACTTCAATGTTGGGCCTCTGTATGTGGCCAGGCTGTGTAAAAGTCTCACACATGTGGTATCACTACACTCAGGAGGAGTAGCAGAATGTATTTTGGGGTGTAGTTGCAATTATGCATATGCTGTGTGAGAGAAAAAAACTGTTAATATGACCAGTTTGTGTAAAAAATAAAAAATAAAATCCAAATTTTCCCAAGAATTGTGGGAAAAAAATACAACTTCAAAAAACTCACCATGCCTCTTAGTAAATACCTTGGACTGTCTACTTTCCAAAAAGTGGTAATTTTGGGGTATTTGTACTTTCCTGGCTTGTTAGTGTCTCAAGAAATGAGATATGCCTTCAGTACATCAGGCGTGATCAGATGTGATACATTTTCAGTGATTGCCACCATAGTTTGTAGACTCTATAACTTTCACAAAGACCAAATAATATACACTAATTTGGGTTATTTTTACCAAAGATATGTAGCAGTATACATTTTGGCACAAATTTATGAAGAAAAATTACTTATTTGCAAAATTTTACAATAGAAACGAAAAAACCCGGAAAATTTATATCAAATACTTACCGTAATTTTCCTTTCCTGATGGACTCCATGGCAGCCTACGTGTAGGTTAATCCCGCCCCTCATACCTCATAGGACCCTTCTCCCATAAATCTTTGCTCTGGGCCAGAGGCCGTGTTCCATAATTTAGCCTACTCCAGCCACTGGGAGGGAACTCCTGCTGCCATGGAGTCCATCAGGAAAGGAAAATTACGGTAAGTATTTGATATAAATTTTCAGTTTTCCTGACAGACTCCATGGCAGCCTACATGTGGGAAATAACTAGCCATACACACCCGGGTGGGCAGAGTGCTGGACAAAAGAAAAAAAGGTTTAATTGGCACTATCAACAGACAAGATACGTAAACCAAATTTAACAGAAGATAATGAGGCTGGCTCTACGTAGTAGTGTGCCATGAACATGTTAATTGAAGACCACAAGGCCACCTTGCAAATAACTTCTGGAGGCACATGACGTGATGCCGCCCATGATGAAGACACTTCTAGTTGAGTGAGCAGTCACCGCTTCTGGAGGCGCCAAGCCCTTGGCTTTATAGGCCCACTGAATGGCCTGAACAATCCATGCTCCGATAGATCTGGAAGAGGCACGCATTCCCTTATACTTCCTGTGAAAAGAACGAGCAGGTGGTCGGTCTGACGGAAAGAAGCTGTAGCTTCAAGATACTGACTCAGAGCTTTTCCAACATCTAAGGGATAAACACTGGAATCCTCGGTAGATCTGAACGTTGGAAGAGCAATCTCCTGATTGTCATGAAACACAGATGCCACTTTGGGGTTTGAACCCAACATAGGAATTAAAAGGTTTAGAAATGGCTCCTTGCATCCCTGAGAGCTGATTTCAGAGACCCTCTTGGCCGATGTTATAGCCACCAAGAAGACAACTATTAGAGAGAGTCATTTGACAGAAGATTGATCTTCATGTTCCAACTCTCTACCTAAGAAAAAATCCAGGACAAGGGGAAGATCCCAATTAGAAAAACTTGGCTCTGAGGTCTGTGCCTTATTGCTCCTCTGAAAAACTACTGAGTAAGAGGGTATCTAGCCCAGGAAACACCCGTAAAGGCAGAGATTACAGCGATTTGGACTCGCAGCGAGCTGACTGACAATGAGAGATCCAATCCTGATTGTAAGAAGCCCAGGATATCATGCATCTTTGGGTTATTGCAAGAACCTGCAGTGGAAGAGGTGTAGTCTGAAAACTTTTTCCAAATCCTCTGGTAGACCCTGTTGGTGCCTGTTCTTCTGGCATTTAATATTGTGGAGATGGCCCTACTTGGGCAGCCTAGGGCCTCCAACCTTCCCCTCTCAAGAACCAGATCATCAGATGTAGATGGGCCGGGCATGGATGTAGAAATGCCCCTTGTGATAGGATATCTGGTCTGGAGGGTAGAGGAACTGGGTCCCGGAAGCTGAGTTGCATCAGCAGTGGAAACCATGGCTTGTTTGGCCAGTACGGGACTATTGCCACTATCTCTGCTTCTTCCATCCTGAGCCTCGACAAAAAACGGAGAATGACAGGAACCGGGGGAAAGGCATAGGCCCTGTGGAACCGCCAATGGTCTGTCAGAGCATCTACCCAAAAGCCTGGGGATACCAAGACCTCGTGTAGTATCTCTCTAGTCTGAAGTTGCATGGGGAGGCGAACAAGTCTACTTCCGGAATGACTCCCAGGGACAGGACCCACCTGAAGACTTCAAGGGGGAAGTCCACTCATTGTCCAGAGAAACTCTCAACAGAAAATCTGCCTGAACGTTCGGGACTCCAGGGAGATAGACAGCTGTCAGGTTGGCCAGGTTTTTCTGGGCCCAGATCATGATGGGCTCTATTTCCTTTGACAGGGAGAGACTGCGAGTACCCCCCTGTCTCTTGATGTATGCGACTGCCGTTGTGTTGTCCAGTCTTAGGAGGACTGAGTCTCCTGCTGTTAAGTGGTGAAAGGCCTGCAGAGCGTAGAACGCTGCCCGTAGTTCCAGAACATTGGAGACTATCCTGTGAGAGGGAAAATTCCATATGCCTTGGGCTACTTCTGTCAGCCCCTGTTGCTGGCATCTGTAGTGATGGTGACCCAAGACACAGGTGTGATGGAGTGACAATTGAGGAGGTTCCTCTGTTGTAGCCACCAAGGAAAGCTCTCCCGCATGGATGAGGTTATTTGGATAAAGTGATCCCGAAGCCCTGGATTATACTGCTGGAGGAAACCCTTCTGGAAGGGCCGCATTTTCCACTGAGCCCACTTTACCATGGGTGTTGTTGCCACCATGGTGCCAATGATCTTTAGGCATTGAGAGGCTTGGAGATGAGGACGACATTGCAAGCCAAACTCTGTCCCGGATCACTGGGATTCTTCCAGGGGTAACAAGATGGTGCTCTTGATAGCATTGAAGTGTGCCCCGAGGAATATCAGGGACTGCGTAGGATCCAGATGGCTCTTTTCCAGATTCAGAAGCCAACCAAACTCGAGTAGAGTGGAGATGACCTGGGATCTGTGGATTAGCAACTGCTCCTTGTCCCGAGACAACAGCAGGTCGTCTAGATAGTGATACAGACGGATACCTCTGGTCCTGATCAGAGCCACGACAGCCAACAAGTTTTAAAAACACACGAGGCGATGTTGTTAGCCCGAAGGGGAGACAGGTGAACTGCAGACGGATTTGATCGACAGCAAAGCAAGGGTATTTCTGGAATTCTGACGCTATCGGAACATGGAAGTAGGCGTCCTTCAGGTCTATAGAGACAAGCCAATCGCCTGGTTGGATTGCTTGACTGATCATGAGTAGTGTCTCCATCTTGAACTTCTCCTTATAGATAAAAGAATCCAAGTGGGTTAGGTCTATAACTGGCCTCCAGGAGACGTTTTTCTTCAACACCATGAAGAGGGGCGAGTAGACCCCTTAAAACCTTTTGTCGTCTGGAACTGGAATTACAGCGCCCTAAGCCACAAGAGAGACAGGCGAATTCGCTTTTTCTCTTCCGAGAGAGGCAAGGATGCCGACTCGCTCTGTTTAAGGCAGGTGCAATATCATAAAGACTTAGGGGATTCTTGTCCACCGGAAGATGCCCCTTTTGAAAACTTCTGGCCTGAAGGCTGTTTTTTCTTCCAGGTCTTCTTGAACTCACGGCCAGGCCTATAGTAGCGAACATTCCTTGCTCGATCTGAACTTTGCCTGGGCTGTGTTCTCTTTTGGTTTAGCAGACGGCGATCCGGGGGAAGGAACCCCGACTTGCCCCCTGTGGCACGGGCGATGGCACTGTCCGATATGTTCCCAAAGAGGGACGAACCCCCAAATGGAATCCTGCACCATGCCTGCTTGGAGGCAGGGTCAGCTACTCATGGGCGCAGCCACAAGGCACGCTTAGCCGTGACAGATGTCAGCATGATCCGAGCCACCAGGCGAATTATGTCTAGGGAAGCCCCTCGAGAAAAGCCAACGTCAACCTTAGCCCATGAATAGGTGAGCTCCTGGCCAGTTCTTCCGAGATGCTCCTCAGAGAAGCATCTACGTCGTCTGCCCAGACTTCCATCGCTTTAGAAAGGGCTGTGAGAGCTAGAGCTGGTTTGCAGGTCATACCCGCTGTAATGTAGATCCGCTTGAGGTCGGTATAAATTTTCCACTCCAGGCAATCCCTAAAGGAAACAGTATCCTCCAATGGGAGTGTGACGTGCCTCACCATCCTCATTAGGGCTGAGTCAATGAGAGGAGCCGACTCCAGGTGTTTTACATCCTTGCTTTTAAATGGGTACATTTTTGATACCTTCATTAACAGGCAATTCTTCCTTTCAACACCACCCCATTCGTCGGTAATTATTGCGCTGAGTTCACCCAAAAAGGAGAAATTAGGGCGTTCTTTTTTGAGGTGTTTCAAATATTTCCTCTGTTTGGAGGGTGCCTCCACTGACTCTTCCATCTCAAAGCTTCTTTGACAGCTTTTGACCAGCTGTGGTACTAGGGCAAATTCAAAACCTGCACCAGGGTCATGTACCTCCACCTCACTGTCTGAGGCTTCAATTGAGGAATGGCTCGGCTGTGAAGGGCCTGGAGCCTTGAGATCATCCCTAATAGGGACTGACATAGTGTCGCCAGCAGGGTTGTGGGTATGACCAGAATCCCCTTTACTCAGGGACTCACGGACCACCTTTCTGACCAGTGCTTCCACTTGTTGGTCTCCACCCTCTCTTTCTTATGCGACTTTAGAAAAGCATCGCTCGCAGAGCGATTTGCCTTCAGGAACCTGGGCCCCGCATACCCAGCAGGCTTTCCTTACAGAGCGGCTGGAGTGGCGGTGAGAGTGATGCCCAGAGGTGGTTTTAGACTCCTATCTGTGGTACCTAGATCTAAAGGAAGATCTGACGTCTGGACCTTGAAGAGGAGTGACAACGTTGAGACCTAGGACAGTCTTTGCCGTGCTTTGGTGTTCAGACCTAGAAGAGCTGAGTGAAAAAGAAAGGGTTAAGAGCTCCTGAATGAGTGAACCCAAGCATCACAGGTAGAAAATAAATAAATCCTACCTGCAGCGCAAGGGTTGGCCACAAGAGGGCGGTGACAGATCCATGGCAAGGCAGTTTGAAAGTGAAATGAATCATTAAAGCCTTATGAGAAACAGGAGTGACAACAGGCATGAGAGAGCACATAACAAAACATAGCCAGCACCCAGGGAGCCTGCAGCAAACAATTTACCTTGTAAACCAGAGCCCAGTGCCTGGGGAAACCGCTGCATAAGCCTGCAAGTCATCCCAAGTAATAGCTGCTTTGACAGCTATTTAAATCTGCCACCGTTAACGATGTCACCGCCCTACAGCGCCGGAAAAAGTTGCCATCCGGTGGTGGCCAATCGCATGCGCGACCGCCGCCATTTTGGCGAAACTGCGCCTGCACGAACCAAGCACGGAATCTTCGTTCGCGGCTTGCGGATGCGCAGCGACTTCCTGAAACGGCGAGCTGGAACGCAGCTGCGCTCCAGCCACTGTGGCCACTCACTGGAGCTTGATAGAAAATAAGGAGACACACAAAACACAGAGATATGGCTGCCATATAAAAGGAATATCTTTGTACATTACCACCACCATGGCACGATTCGGACCAGAACCTGGGACTGGGGAGCTGTTCGCTCGACCCACCGCACGATCGGGCGTTTACAAAGCCTCCCGCTAATAGCTGGGACGTTTGGCCATATTGCCGCTTGCCTGCCAATGGCCAGGTTAGTAAGCTCTTCATGGTATCACATCATATCGCCCATGTCCACCTGCTAATAGCTAGGATTGCTGGACTGCAGAGAGGATCACCGCTAACCACCAACGTATTGCCGTGCACACCGTCAGGCCTGGATTACAGAAAAACTTTATGAAAAGGTAAGACTATATCTTGGTCCTAGGAGGAGGACAAAAAAAGGAACACGGCCTCTGGCCCAGAGCAAAGATTTATGGGAGAAGGGTCCTATGAGGTATGAGGGGCGGGATTAACCCACACGTAGGCTGCCATGGAGTCTGTCAGGAAAAGTGTTTTTTTTTTTTTAAATCGCTGTTTTTTTGCTTATATCGCAAAAAATAAAAAACCCAGTGGCGATTAAATACCACCAAAAGAAAGCTCTATTTGTGCGAAGAAAATGATAAAAATTTTGTTTGGATACAGTGTAGCATGACTGAGTAATTGTCATTCAAATTGTGAGAGTACTGAAAGCTGAAAATTGGTCTGGGTGGGAAGGTGCATAAGTGCATGGTATTGAAGTGGTTAATGTTCTTGGCGCAGTTTTTTTCTTTATTTAAACCTATATTCAACTTGGTGTGTCCAGGAACCCAGGGTATTGGGGCAAAAGTATTAATAGGGGCTGCATCTACTGCTAAATAGGTAGGTAAAGAGGGACTCTAATATTTTTATAATCATATCTTAAAGAATATTATTTACTGATGATAATAGGAATGTTATGGTTTTGGAAAGATACACGATGATGCCACTGGTAACTTAAAGTGGTTGTAAACCCTAAAAAAAAAACCCTGCAAGACAAAGGCATAATGAGCTAGTATGCAAAGCAGTATTACTTACCTCAGATCAAAGCCCCCGCAGCGGTCCACGACCCCCCCTCCGGCCACGGACATCTCTCCTGGAGCTTACTTCCAGGTATCGCGGCTCCGGCGCTGTGATTTGCCAGAGCCGCGATGACGTCACTCCGGTGCAAGCGTGCGGGAGCCGCCGGTAACGGCACGTCTACCTTAAGCAACGGCACAACATGCCATTGCTTCAGTGCGCATGAGCCGATCACTTCGGCACATGCAGACACAGGTGGATATCTCCTAAACCGTGCAGGTTTAGGAGATATCCAGGGTAGCTACAGGTAAGCCTTAATATAGGCTTACCTGTAGCATAAAGTGTGTTGTAAGGGTTTACAACCACTTTAAAGACCTTTAAAGACCTTTTCTTTTGAAAAAGTTTTATCAGTAAGATTGATTAAACTTCAACTATACCCGGAAATTCAAAATCAGCATGGCTAACTTCCATAGCAAAAAAATAATAGTGCCTCCTTTTAGGATACCGAAATCTCTGTCATAACAAAAACATAAATAACTGGTAAACCTGCTAGTCCATGGTCACCATGTGCAGCTGTGTCGGTAGGCACATTGAGGAGGAGAATTATCAATAATGTCACTGTTGACAACACTTCCCCTAACTGACAGTGCATATGGGTATCAACTTCCAGGATGGGGTCATCTCACATGACCTCCTGAAAAAAAGGGGTTATATCAATAAACACATCAGCTTAAGTTATCTTTGTTAAAAGTACATAAAATAGCATAAATATATAAATCTTAACTAATATAAGCATCCTGCAATCCCCTGCAGTGTCCCTCACACTGAGAAACACTGTGCATAGCCAATTATGGCTCTACTGCTTTGTACAGTGCTTTCAGTCCATTTGAACATGCTTACAGTAAGAAAGAACAAAGGAATGAGCTCATCACAAATCTGCTTCTTTGTTTGTCCAGTCACAGGGCGATGGCTCGTTGGTAATCTAGCTGTATTGCTTCACAACTGTAAAGTGTGAGGACAAACCTGTTTAGCCTGGCCTGTGGCCCCTTTAAGCTTCCCTGCAGAACATTCTTCCTTGTTGCAGCTTGTTACTCCCCTCTGTTATTGGAAGACTTCCAAAGAATAGTCCTTCTTACACTGGATCTGGCTACCCGGGGGCTGAGGACTTTCTCAGCAATTCAGCCTGTACCTGCCAGGGAAGAAAGCTTTTAGAAATGGATGAAGCCTAATATACAGGCACTGGATGTGGGGAATGTCCCTGAGACCCAGAAAAAAAAAACGAATTACAGAAAGCATAAAAGGTGCAGCCTCAGAAGCACTGTGGTATCTAAAGTTTAGCCAAAAGACTGCATTGCCTATAATCACCTTAATATCTTGCAAAATGTGTTTGGGGGCACCAAAAATTCCTCAGACCTTCTGTACCAGTTTGGGCTAGGGTGACCACATTTCCAAACTACCATTCAGGGACACTCTCCCTTCCCAAAAATCAGCTTGTGCTGTAACGAATCACAGCACAGTGATTGGACACAAGAGGAAGGATTTATGATTTCTCCAATCACAAGCAGGGGGTGGGGATTGTGCTCCCCCAGGCATTCCCGGCCAGGACAAGTACTGTAAGTGAGTAAAGCGGTAATGTGGCGGCCTTTTTTGGGGGCATCAGATTGGCCCGGGGGGGGGGGGGGGGGCGGCTGTGTCAGTTTCATTCCGGGACACTGTATTGTCCTGGAATCGGGACAGACCTGCAAAATGCGGGCAATCCGGGACACGTGGTCACCCTAGTTTGGGCACACCTATGAGAGAAAAGGAGAAAAGCTGTCCGAGTATACAACACATCTTGACAAAATCCTACACCAGTTGCTGTTAAAGAAATGCTTAGATCTCAGGACCGTCAACAAGGCCAAAGTGCGACAGGTCTTTAGACCCCATCTAAGGATTTAGTAGGGTAGTAAGAGTTTGAAGTATCCTGTGTTGATAACAATGATGAGAGAAGAAGAGGCCATGCTAAAGGAAAAAGGGAAAAGCACAGTACAAGTGCAACCAACAGTACCGCCAAGATAAACACATTGAAGGCCCAGGTGTCTGAAATGATGACTGCTATCTATTGTATCTTCACTGTATCACAGCATCTTTTTGGGGAGACTGTATCTGGACCATCTCAGAATATAACATCTCCAGTTAGTCATTCCAAGAGGCCCATGTGTCAAGTGACTCATTACATCTGTGGAGGTGTAGGCCACTACAGAAGCAACTTACAAGTAGGGATGAGCTCGGTGTTCGAGTCGAACATACGTTCGACTCGAACATCGGCTGTTCGATCGTTCGCCGAACAACGAACGATTTGGGCCGTTCGCGCCTAATTCGTGGCAAACAATGCACTACGCCATCGCAGTGTCATCCAGGCGCTATGATTGGCCAAGCATGCACTGTGACCCCGCATGCTTGGCCAATCACAGCGCCGGCAGCGAGGAGAGCAATGATTGGCCACAGGCAGGATGCCTGTGGCCAATTATTGCTGAGGGTGTTTAGTACACGCCCCACACTATAAAAGGCCGCCAGCACGGCGGCCTAGTGTAGTGTGTTCCGAAACAGGGAAAGAGAAGCATAGGCAGGGACAGTGACATTTTTTTTTCTTGCTTAACCTGGATTCCTTTAGTTTAGGGAAAGAGAAGGATAGGTAGGGAGAGTGTCAGTCTGTTTTACTGTGCTAAACCTTGTTTGTAGGGACAGGGAAGGACAGTGAGGGAAATTCTAATTGTGCTATACTGTGCTAAAGCATTCATCATCAACCATCTTTAAAAAAACATTTTTTATAGGGACAGAAAACTATAGGTAGGGAGAGTGTCAGTGTGTTTTACTGTGCTAATCCTTGTTTGTAGGGACAGGGAAGGACAGTGAGGGAAATTCTCATTGTGCTATACTGTGCTAAAGCATTCATCATCAACCATCTTTAAAAAAACATTTTTTATAGGGACAGAAAACTATAGGTAGGGAGAGTGTCAGTGTGTTTTACTGTGCTAATCCTTGTTTGTAGGGACAGGGAAGGACAGTGAGGGAAATTCTCATTGTGCTATACTGTGCTAAAGCATTCATCATCAACCATCTTTAAAAAAACATTTTTTATAGGGACAGAAAACTATAGGTAGGGAGAGTGTCAGTGTGTTTTACTGTGCTAATCCTTGTTTGTAGGGACAGGGAAGGACAGTGAGGGAAATTCTCATTGTGCTATACTGTGCTAAAGCATTCATCATCAACCATCTTTAAAAAAACATTTTTTATAGGGACAGAAAACTATAGGTAGGGAGAGTGTCAGTGTGTTTTACTGTGCTAATCCTTGTTTGTAGGGACAGGGAAGGACAGTGAGGGAAATTCTCATTGTGCTATACTGTGCTAAAGCATTCATCATCAACCATCTTTAAAAAAACATTTTTTATAGGGACAGAAAACTATAGGTAGGGAGAGTGTCAGTGTGTTTTACTGTGCTAATCCTTGTTTGTAGGGACAGGGAAGGACAGTGAGGGAAATTCTCATTGTGCTATACTGTGCTAAAGCATTCATCATCAACCATCTTTAAAAAAAAAAAAATTATACGGACAGAAAACTATAGGTAGGGAGAGTGTCAGTGTGTTTTACTGTGCTAATCCTTGTTTGTAGGGACAGGGAAGGACAGTGAGGGAAATTTTCATTGTGCTATACTGTGCTAAAGCATTCATCATCAACCATCTTTAAAAAAACATTTTTTATAGGGACAGAAAACTATAGGTAGGGAGAGTGTCAGTGTGTTTTACTGTGCTAATCCTTGTTTGTAGGGACAGGGAAGGACAGTGAGGGAAATTCTCATTGTGCTATACTGTGCTAAAGCATTCATCATCAACCATCTTTAAAAAAACATTTTTTATAGGGACAGAAAACTATAGGTAGGGAGAGTGTCAGTGTGTTTTACTGTGCTAATCCTTGTTTGTAGGGACAGGGAAGGACAGTCAGGGAAATTCTCATTGTGCTATACTGTGCTAAAGCATTCATCATCAACCATCTTTAAAAAAACATTTTTTATAGGGACAGAAAACTATAGGTAGGGAGAGTGTCAGTGTGTTTTACTGTGCTAATCCTTGTTTGTAGGGACAGGGAAGGACAGTGAGGGAAATTCTCATTGTGCTATACTGTGCTAAAGCATTCATCATCAACCATCTTTAAAAAAAAAAAATTATAGGGACAGAAAACTATAGGTAGGGAGAGTGTCAGTGTGTTTTACTGTGCTAATCCTTGTTTGTAGGGACAGGGAAGGACAGTGAGGGAAATTCTCATTGTGCTATACTGTGCTAAAGCATTCATCATCAACCATCTTTAAAAAAACATTTTTTATAGGGACAGAAAACTATAGGTAGGGAGAGTGTCAGTGTGTTTTACTGTGCTAATCCTTGTTTGTAGGGACA
This sequence comes from Rana muscosa, assembly GCA_029206835.1. Classification (NCBI taxonomy): domain Eukaryota; kingdom Metazoa; phylum Chordata; class Amphibia; order Anura; family Ranidae; genus Rana; species Rana muscosa. Next base: position 635,955,035 of record CM055116.1, read on the forward strand.
GGGAAGGACAGTGAGGGAAATTCTCATTGTGCTATACTGTGCTAAAGCATTCATCATCAACCATCTTTAAAAAAACATTTTTTATAGGGACAGAAAACTATAGGTAGGGAGAGTGTCAGTGTGTTTGACTGTGCTAATCCTTGTTTATAGGGACAGGGAAGGACAGTGAGGTAAATTCTCATTGTGCTATACTGTGCTAAAGCATTCATCATCAACCATCTTTAAAAAAACATTTTTTATAGGGACAGAAAACTATAGGTAGGGAGAGTGTCAGTGTGTTTTACTGTGCTAATCCTTGTTTGTAGGGACAGGGAAGGACAGTGAGGGAAATTCTCATTGTGCTATACTGTGCTAAAGCATTCATCATCAACCATCTTTAAAAAAACATTTTTTATAGGGACAGAAAACTATAGGTAGGGAGAGTGTCAGTGTGTTTTACTGTGCTAATCCTTGTTTGTAGGGACAGGGAAGGACAGTGAGGGAAATTCTCATTGTGCTATACTGTGCTAAAGCATTCATCATCAACCATCTTTAAAAAAACATTTTTTATAGGGACAGAAAACTATAGGTAGGGAGAGTGTCAGTGTGTTTTACTGTGCTAATCCTTGTTTGTAGGGACAGGGAAGGACAGTGAGGGAAATTCTCATTGTGCTATACTGTGCTAAAGCATTCATCATCAACCATCTTTAAAAAAACATTTTTTATAGGGACAGAAAACTATAGGTAGGGAGAGTGTCAGTGTGTTTTACTGTGCTAATCCTTGTTTGTAGGGACAGGGAAGGACAGTGAGGGAAATTCTCATTGTGCTATACTGTGCTAAAGCATTCATCATCAACCATCTTTAAAAAAACATTTTTTATAGGGACAGAAAACTATAGGTAGGGAGAGTGTCAGTGTGTTTTACTGTGCTAAACCTTGTTTGTAGGGACAGGGAAGGACAGTGAGGGAAATTCTAATTGTGCTATACTGTGCTAAAGCATTCATCATCAACCATCTTTAAAAAAACATTTTTTATAGGGACAGAAAACTATAGGTAGGGAGAGTGTCAGTGTGTTTTACTGTGCTAATCCTTGTTTGTAGGGACAGGGAAGGACAGTGAGGGAAATTCTCATTGTGCTATACTGTGCTAAAGCATTCATCATCAACCATCTTTAAAAAAACATTTTTTATAGGGACAGAAAACTATAGGTAGGGAGAGTGTCAGTGTGTTTTACTGTGCTAATCCTTGTTTGTAGGGACAGGGAAGGACAGTGAGGGAAATTCTCATTGTGCTATACTGTGCTAAAGCATTCATCATCAACCATCTTTAAAAAAACATTTTTTATAGGGACAGAAAACTATAGGTAGGGAGAGTGTCAGTGTGTTTTACTGTGCTAATCCTTGTTTGTAGGGACAGGGAAGGACAGTGAGGGAAATTCTCATTGTGCTATACTGTGCTAAAGCATTCATCATCAACCATCTTTAAAAAAACATTTTTTATAGGGACAGAAAACTATAGGTAGGGAGAGTGTCAGTGTGTTTTACTGTGCTAATCCTTGTTTGTAGGGACAGGGAAGGACAGTGAGGGAAATTCTCATTGTGCTATACTGTGCTAAAGCATTCATCATCAACCATCTTTAAAAAAACATTTTTTATAGGGACAGAAAACTATAGGTAGGGAGAGTGTCAGTGTGTTTTACTGTGCTAATCCTTGTTTGTAGGGACAGGGAAGGACAGTGAGGGAAATTCTCATTGTGCTATACTGTGCTAAAGCATTCATCATCAACCATCTTTGAAAAAAAAATTTTATAGGGACAGAAAACTATAGGTAGGGAGAGTGTCAGTGTGTTTTACTGTGCTAATCCTTGTTTGTAGGGACAGGGAAGGACAGTGAGGGAAATTCTCATTGTGCTATACTGTGCTAAAGCATTCATCATCAACCATCTTTAAAAAAAAAAAAATTATACGGACAGAAAACTATAGGTAGGGAGAGTGTCAGTGTGTTTTACTGTGCTAATCCTTGTTTGTAGGGACAGGGAAGGACAGTGAGGGAAATTTTCATTGTGCTATACTGTGCTAAAGCATTCATCATCAACCATCTTTAAAAAAACATTTTTTATAGGGACAGAAAACTATAGGTAGGGAGAGTGTCAGTGTGTTTTACTGTGCTAATCCTTGTTTGTAGGGACAGGGAAGGACAGTGAGGGAAATTCTCATTGTGCTATACTGTGCTAAAGCATTCATCATCAACCATCTTTAAAAAAACATTTTTTATAGGGACAGAAAACTATAGGTAGGGAGAGTGTCAGTGTGTTTTACTGTGCTAATCCTTGTTTGTAGGGACAGGGAAGGACAGTCAGGGAAATTCTCATTGTGCTATACTGTGCTAAAGCATTCATCATCAACCATCTTTAAAAAAAAAAAAATTATACGGACAGAAAACTATAGGTAGGGAGAGTGTCAGTGTGTTTTACTGTGCTAATCCTTGTTTGTAGGGACAGGGAAGGACAGTGAGGGAAATTTTCATTGTGCTATACTGTGCTAAAGCATTCATCATCAACCATCTTTAAAAAAACATTTTTTATAGGGACAGAAAACTATAGGTAGGGAGAGTGTCAGTGTGTTTTACTGTGCTAATCCTTGTTTGTAGGGACAGGGAAGGACAGTGAGGGAAATTCTCATTGTGCTATACTGTGCTAAAGCATTCATCATCAACCATCTTTAAAAAAACATTTTTTATAGGGACAGAAAACTATAGGTAGGGAGAGTGTCAGTGTGTTTTACTGTGCTAATCCTTGTTTGTAGGGACAGGGAAGGACAGTCAGGGAAATTCTCATTGTGCTATACTGTGCTAAAGCATTCATCATCAACCATCTTTAAAAAAAACATTTTTTATAGGGACAGAAAACTATAGGTAGGGAGAGTGTCAGTGTGTTTTACTGTGCTAATCCTTGTTTATAGGGACAGGGAAGGACAGTGAGGTAAATTCTCATTGTGCTATACTGTGCTAAAGCATTCATCATCAACCATCTTTAAAAAAACATTTTTTATAGGGACAGAAAACTATAGGTAGGGAGAGTGTCAGTGTGTTTTACTGTGCTAATCCTTGTTTGTAGGGACAGGGAAGGACAGTGAGGGAAATTCTCATTGTGCTATACTGTGCTAAAGCATTCATCATCAACCATCTTTAAAAAAACATTTTTTATAGGGACAGAAAACTATAGGTAGGGAGAGTGTCAGTGTGTTTTACTGTGCTAATCCTTGTTTGTAGGGACAGGGAAGGACAGTGAGGGAAATTCTCATTGTGCTATACTGTGCTAAAGCATTCATCATCAACCATCTTTAAAAAAACATTTTTTATAGGGACAGAAAACTATAGGTAGGGAGAGTGTCAGTGTGTTTTACTGTGCTAATCCTTGTTTGTAGGGACAGGGAAGGACAGTGAGGGAAATTCTCATTGTGCTATACTGTGCTAAAGCATTCATCATCAACCATCTTTAAAAAAACATTTTTTATAGGGACAGAAAACTATAGGTAGGGAGAGTGTCAGTGTGTTTGACTGTGCTAATCCTTGTTTATAGGGACAGGGAAGGACAGTGAGGTAAATTCTCATTGTGCTATACTGTGCTAAAGCATTCATCATCAACCATCTTTAAAAAAACATTTTTTATAGGGACAGAAAACTATAGGTAGGGAGAGTGTCAGTGTGTTTTACTGTGCTAATCCTTGTTTGTAGGGACAGGGAAGGACAGTGAGGGAAATTCTCATTGTGCTATACTGTGCTAAAGCATTCATCATCAACCATCTTTAAAAAAACATTTTTTATAGGGACAGAAAACTATAGGTAGGGAGAGTGTCAGTGTGTTTTACTGTGCTAATCCTTGTTTGTAGGGACAGGGAAGGACAGTGAGGGAAATTCTCATTGTGCTATACTGTGCTAAAGCATTCATCATCAACCATCTTTAAAAAAACATTTTTTATAGGGACAGAAAACTATAGGTAGGGAGAGTGTCAGTGTGTTTTACTGTGCTAATCCTTGTTTGTAGGGACAGGGAAGGACAGTCAGGGAAATTCTCATTGTGCTATACTGTGCTAAAGCATTCATCATCAACCATCTTTAAAAAAACATTTTTTATAGGGACAGAAAACTATAGGTAGGGAGAGTGTCAGTGTGTTTTACTGTGCTAATCCTTGTTTGTAGGGACAGGGAAGGACAGTGAGGGAAATTCTCATTGTGCTATACTGTGCTAAAGCATTCATCATCAACCATCTTTAAAAAAACATTTTTTATAGGGACAGAAAACTATAGGTAGGGAGAGTGTCAGTGTGTTTTACTGTGCTAATCCTTGTTTGTAGGGACAGGGAAGGACAGTGAGGGAAATTCTCATTGTGCTATACTGTGCTAAAGCATTCATCATCAACCATCTTTAAAAAAACATTTTTTATAGGGACAGAAAACTATAGGTAGGGAGAGTGTCAGTGTGTTTGACTGTGCTAATCCTTGTTTATAGGGACAGGGAAGGACAGTGAGGGAAATTCTCATTGTGCTATACTGTGCTAAAGCATTCATCATCAACCATCTTTAAAAAAACATTTTTTATAGGGACAGAAAACTATAGGTAGGGAGAGTGTCAGTGTGTTTTACTGTGCTAATCCTTGTTTGTAGGGACAGGGAAGGACAGTGAGGGAAATTCTCATTGTGCTATACTGTGCTAAAGCATTCATCATCAACCATCTTTAAAAAAACATTTTTTATAGGGACAGAAAACTATAGGTAGGGAGAGTGTCAGTGTGTTTTACTGTGCTAATCCTTGTTTGTAGGGACAGGGAAGGACAGTGAGGGAAATTCTCATTGTGCTATACTGTGCTAAAGCATTCATCATCAACCATCTTTAAAAAAACATTTTTTATAGGGACAGAAAACTATAGGTAGGGAGAGTGTCAGTGTGTTTTACTGTGCTAATCCTTGTTTGTAGGGACAGGGAAGGACAGTCAGGGAAATTCTCATTGTGCTATACTGTGCTAAAGCATTCATCATCAACCATCTTTAAAAAAACATTTTTTATAGGGACAGAAAACTATAGGTAGGGAGAGTGTCAGTGTGTTTTACTGTGCTAATCCTTGTTTGTAGGGACAGGGAAGGACAGTGAGGGAAATTCTCATTGTGCTATACTGTGCTAAAGCATTCATCATCAACCATCTTTAAAAAAACATTTTTTATAGGGACAGAAAACTATAGGTAGGGAGAGTGTCAGTGTGTTTTACTGTGCTAATCCTTGTTTGTAGGGACAGGGAAGGACAGTGAGGGAAATTCTCATTGTGCTATACTGTGCTAAAGCATTCATCATCAACCATCTTTAAAAAAACATTTTTTATAGGGACAGAAAACTATAGGTAGGGAGAGTGTCAGTGTGTTTTACTGTGCTAATCCTTGTTTATAGGGACAGGGAAGGACAGTGAGGGAAATTCTCATTGTGCTATACTGTGCTAAAGCATTCATCATCAACCATCTTTAAAAAAACATTTTTTATAGGGACAGAAAACTATAGGTAGGGAGAGTGTCAGTGTGTTTTACTGTGCTAATCCTTGTTTGTAGGGACAGGGAAGGACAGTGAGGGAAATTCTCATTGTGCTATACTGTGCTAAAGCATTCATCATCAACCATCTTTAAAAAAAAAAAATTATAGGGACAGAAAACTATAGGTAGGGAGAGTGTCAGTGTGTTTTACTGTGCTAATCCTTGTTTGTAGGGACAGGGAAGGACAGTGAGGGAAATTCTCATTGTGCTATACTGTGCTAAAGCATTCATCATCAACCATCTTTAAAAAAACATTTTTTATAGGGACAGAAAACTATAGGTAGGGAGAGTGTCAGTGTGTTTTACTGTGCTAATCCTTGTTTGTAGGGACAGGGAAGGACAGTGAGGGAAATTCTCATTGTGCTATACTGTGCTAAAGCATTCATCATCAACCATCTTTAAAAAAACATTTTTTATAGGGACAGAAAACTATAGGTAGGGAGAGTGTCAGTGTGTTTTACTGTGCTAATCCTTGTTTGTAGGGACAGGGAAGGACAGTGAGGGAAATTCTCATTGTGCTATACTGTGCTAAAGCATTCATCATCAACCATCTTTGAAATCCTTGTTTTTTGGACAGTCAGGGAAATTGTCATTGTGCTATTCTGTGCGAAAGCAATCATCATCAACCATATTTAGAAATCCTTAAGTAAAGGGACAGAGAAGGACACCTGAAGGTAGCCCTTATTGCTTTTTTCCCATCTCCCTGCAGGCCATCCATTAGAATGTCTGGAAGGCAAACAAGGAGAGGCAGACAGTCAGGAGGCAATAAAAGAGGGCAAGCAGGCTCTGTGTCTGGGGGCAACAGTGCTGGTCGTGGACGCAGTGCATTGTCATCAGCACATGGCCATGGGACACGCTTGTCCTTCTTTTCGGCAGCTGGACATGTTGAGCCACATCATGCCGAAGACTAGGTAGAGTGGATGACCAAGCCCTCCTCCTCCTCCTCATCCTCTCTCACCCAGGCTCAGGGTACTGGCAAAGCAGCTGCCAAAGCGTCCTCTTCCCTGGTATCAATGTCAGACTCATCATCAGTCACTCCTTCCCTAGACCCACCATGTCCTCCTCCTGAGGAGTCCCCCGAACTGTTTGAGCACAGTGTTGGGTACATGCTCCAGGAGGATGCCCAGCGTTTCGAAGGGTCTGATGATGAAGCCCAGCTAGAGGAAGGCAGTAGCGTGAGAGCAGACAGAGGGGATGCTCAAGAAGGACACCAATCTGGCAGTCATGTTCCAGCAGCTGCAGCATACTGCCAGATTGGCTCCAGTGATGAGGAGGGAGGGGATGATGAGGTCACTGACTCCACGTGGGTGCCTAATAGGAGAGAGGAGGAGGAGGAGGATGAGGAGGAGGCACATCTCCAACGAGGCAGGATGCCCTTTGGTGGCCAGCGTAAGGGCAGTACACCGACGGAATCACACCGCAGAGCTCCGCCTGTGCAGGGCGCTGCCTCTGCCCGTCATTCAAAAAGTTCTTTGGTGTGGGCCTTTTTTGAGGCTAGTGCATCAGATCGCACAGCTGCTGTTTGCAACATATGTCTCAAGCGTATATCGCGTGGCCAAAACATCAGCCGCTTGGGTACCACATGCCTGACCAGACATATGTTGACCTGCCATGCAGCTCGTTGGCAAGCCTACCTCAAAGACCCACACCAAAGAACAAAGCGGACCTCTCCTTGCACCGCATCAGCTGGGATCTCCAACCCCACTATAACTTCAGTCCTCTCTGAAACATGCACTGAGAGGAATGAAGGTGTAGAATTAGGTGTGTCACAGCCAAGTACTTGCGGCCACTCTGCTAGCAGTACACCGACGTCCGATTCTAGCAGGCAAATTTCCCTGCCCCAGCTGCTGGACCGTCGAAAGAAGTTCACTCCCAGCCATCCACATGCCCAGCGGTTGAATGCTAGCTTGGCTAAATTGCTAGCGCTTCAACTGCTGCCTTTTCAGTTGGTAGACTCGGCCCCCTTCCGTGAGTTTGTGCAATGTGCGGTTCCTCAGTGGCAGGTTCCCAAACGCCACTTTTTCTCACGGAAGGCTATTCCGGCTCTCTACCGGCATGTGGAAGGCAATGTCTTGGCCTCGCTGGACAGGGCGGTCAGCGGTAAGGTGCATATTACCGCTGACTCATGGTCCAGCAGGCATGGACAGGGACGTTACCTTTCTTTCACGGCCCATTGGGTCACTCTTTTGGCAGCTGGGAAGGATGCAGGACAAGGTGCAGTAGTGTTGGAGGTTGTTCGACTGCCACGCCTCCAAAATGCTACTACTGGTTGTGACACACCTCTCTCCTCCACCCCCTCCTCTTCTTCTTCCTCCATGGCCTCTTCCTGTGCTTTGTCCTCTGAACCAGCGGTGCTCCGTAGCCGTTCAAGGGGCTACGCAAGTACGCAGGCAAAAAGATGCCATGCCGTGCTTGCGCTGGTGTGTTTGGGGGACAGAAGCCACACTGGGGCAGAGGTCCTGTCTGCTCTGCAGGGCCAGGCCGAGAGGTGGTTGACGCCACGCCAGCTTAAGCCAGGAATGGTGGTTTGCGACAATGGCACCAACCTCCTCTCCGCCCTCCGACAGGGACAACTGACCCATGTGCCCTGTGTGGCTCACGTCCTTAACCTGGTGGTGCAGCGGTTCTTGGGCAGGTACCCGGGCTTACAGGATGTCCTGAGGCAGGCCAGGAAAGTCTGTGTGCATTTCCGCAGATCTTATAATGCCAGTGCTCGCCTGGCTGAGCTGCAAAAGGAGTTGAACCTGCCCAAGAACCGCCTTATATGTGACATGCCCACCAGGTGGAACTCAACGTTGGCCATGCTGCAGCGGCTGCACACGCAGCAGAGGGCCATCAATGAGTACCTGTGCGACTACGGCACCAGGACAGGGTCAGGGGAGCTTGGTTTTTTTTCTCCACGCCAGTGGGGCATGATCAGGGATGCATGCACTGTCCTGGCACCATTTGAGGAGGCCACGAGGATGGTGAGCAGTGACAGTGCATGCATCAGTGACACTGTACCTCTTGTCCACCTGTTGGAGCACACGCTGCGTGGAATAATGGACAGGGCACTTGAGGCAGAACAGAGGCAGGAAGAGGAGGACTTCCTTGCCTCTCAAGGCCCCCTTTACCCAGACAGTGTTCCTTCTGTCCCACCCATCGCACAGGAAGAGGAGGAGGAGGAGGAGGAGGAGGAGGAGGATTGTGTCAGCATGGAGGTGGAGGCTGGCACTCAGCATCATCAGCAGCAGTCTTTTAGGGATGATTTACAGTCCCAAGAAACCAGTGGACTTGTACGTGGCTGGGAGGAGGTGGCTGCGGATCATGTCGTCCTTAGTGACCCAGAGGACTCCGGACCGAATGCCTCAGCTAACCTACGCTGCATGGCCTCCCTGATCCTGCAAAGTCTGCGGAAGGATCCTCGTATTCTTCGGATCAAGGAGAGGGACCATTACTGGCTGGCCACTCTCCTTGATCCACGGTACAAGGGTAAGGTTGCGGACCTTATGTTACCGTCGCAGAGGGAGCAGAGGATGAGACAACTCCGGGAGGCCTTGCAGAAAGGTCTGTGCAACGCGTTCCCAGAGACTGGGAGGTTACAAACTCCTGGTCCTGGACAACGAGTTGCTGAGGCTTCGGCCAGTCAAAGAAGGAGCGGTGGGGAAGGTGGCCGTCTGACCGATGCGTTCAGACAATTCTTTAGTCCGCAGCCCCAAAGTATGATCGGTTCCAGCAACCATCGCCAGCGTCTGATAAACATGGTGCAGGAATATCTAGGGGCAAGGTCAGACTTGGACACCTTCCCCACCGAAAATCCTCTGGCTTACTGGGTCTTGAGGATGGATCACTGGCCAGAGCTTGCACAGTATGCAATTGAGCTACTGGCCTGTCCTGCATCCAGCGTTCTTTCAGAACGCACATTCAGTGCTGCTGGAGGATTTGTCACGGATCACAGGGTGCGCCTGTCCACCGACTCGGTTGATCGACTGACTTTCATCAAGATGAACCAGTCTTGGATCACCACCAGCTACCACACACCTGATGCTGATATAACAGACTAATTGATTTTAACATGTCACATCCCTTCAAGACTGATGCTGATGCTGAGTGCCTGTGCTGTTATGTTGACTGGCTATCCTCCTCCTCTGAGTCCTCAATGATACGATTGATGATGATAGCTTGGAAGATCATTTTTGTTTATGGGTGCCGCCACCAGTGGCTAAGGCCCAATTTTTCAGCCCCTGTTTAACAGGGGCGTGTAATTACAATTTTTGAAGCAATACTTTGCAACAGGGCTCATTGCTGTGCTCCAAGTACAGTATCTGTGAGGGGTTGGAGTGTTGTGCCACCAGTGCCTAAGGCCCAATTTTTCAGCCCCTGTTTAACAGGGGCGTGTCATTACAATTTTTGAAGCAATACTTTGCAACAGGGCTCATTGCTGTGCTCCAAGTACAGTATCTGTGAGGGGTTGCAGTGTTGTGCCACCAGTGCCTAAGGCCCAATTTTTCAGCCCCTGTTCAACAGGGGCATGTAATTACAATTCTTGATCTAATAATTCACAGCAGGGCCCATTGCTGCACCCACCAAGAGTAACTCTGAGGGCTTACAGTGTTGTGGCAACGCCACCACCACCACCACCACGAAAGGCCCAATTTTTCAGCCCCTGTTCAAAAGGGGCATGTAATTACAATTCTTGATCTAATAATTCACAGCAGGGCCCATTCCTGCACCCACCAAGAGTAACTCTGAGGGCTTACAGTGTTGTGGCAACACCACCACCACCACCACCACCACGAAAGGCCCAATTTTTCAGCCCCTGTTCAACAGGGGCATGCAATTACAATTCTTGATCTAATAATTCACAGCAGGGCCCATTGCTGCACCCACCAAGAGTAACTGTCAGGGCTTACAGTGTTGTGGCACCAGCACCACCATCAAAGGCCCAATTTTTACTACCACTGTTCAACAATTATATGTAATTAAAATTCCTGATATAATAGTTGACAGCAGGGCGTTCCAGCACCAACCAAGAGTAACTGTGAGTGCTTACAGTGTTGTGCCAACACCAACAACTAAGGGGCCTATTTCTGCAGAGTATATACGGCAGGTCCCTACTTTCAAACATCCAACTTACAAACGACTCCTACTTGCAAACGCAAGAAGACAACAGGAAGTGAGAGGAAATCTACCCCTAGGAAGGAAAATTCTCTCCTGTAAGAATTAATATGGGAGAAAGGTGTCTCCTCTGTACTGATGCTTTATCACCAATCCTTGTTTCAAGAAAAACACCACATTTCAAAAACAGTTGTCATTGGGACGGAAAGTGAGGTGAAATGTTCTGAACAGCGGCACAGACAGCAAAACAAATGTTACAGGGGTGATAACCCTTACCTATGTTTTCCAAAAAGTTTAAAAATAGATTTTTGGGCTGGAGCTACACTTAAACAATGTACCTGTTCAAAATTACAAACACATTCTACATAAGAACAAACCTACAGTCCCTGTCTTGTATGCACCGCCTGTATACGGCTGTTCAGAGTATATAGGGCCTTTTTTATTTTGTGTGCGGTGTTCCCCTTAATATCCATACAAGACCCAAAGGGGCTGGTAATGGGCTGGGGTAGGGGGGGGGGGGGTCATGGGGTAGCTATGCCATTTTTCTTAAAGATTTTCATCCATATTACCGGGACCAGACATTACATTAAAGCCGCAAGCAGTTTTAAATGGCTTTTTTTTCCTTTAGAAGTGTCATTTTGTGCAGGGACAGTTCTAAACACGGGAAACACGTGGCACTTCACAGGCATACTTTAGACACCCCCCAGGTACGATATTTAAAGGAATATTTGACTTTTTTTTTTTCACTTTATGCATCATTAAAATGACTGCTCCCGAAAAACTACCGTTTTTAAAACTTCTTTTTGCATTGATACATGTCCCCTGGTGCAGAACCCGGGTTCCCAAACCCTTTTTAGGACAATAACATGCATAATAGTCGTTATAATTAGCACTTTAGAATTCGAACGTTCGCATCCATTGTATTTAATAGGGTTCTAATGTTCGTACGAACTTTCGGTCCGTTCGCGGGTTCTGGTGCGAACCGAACCCGGGGGTGTTCGGCTCATCACTACTTACAAGTACACCAAAGTACAAGAGCCAGCACTAAACGTTGGAGAAAACCTTTAGATCAAGCTTTTGTGGTGATTTATTCTTAACCACTTAAGCCCCGGACCAATACGCAGCATAAAGACCAGGCCCCTTTTTGCGATTCGGCACTGCGTCGCTTTAACTGACAATTGCGCGGTCGTGCCACGTGGCTCCCAAACAAAATTGACGCCTTTTTTCCCCACAAATAGAGTTTTCTTTTGGTGGTATTTGATCACCTCTGCGGTTTTTATTTTTTATAATTATATATAAAAAAAAAAAATTTTTTCCTCATTTTTGGCAAAAATGCAATCGGCGTTTATTGATTGGTTTGCACAAAAATTATAGAGTTTACAGAATAGGGGATAGTTTTATGGCATTTTTATAATTTTTTTTTTTTACTAGTAATGGCAGCGATCAGCGATTTTTTTTCATGATTGCGACATTATTGCGGACACATCGGACACTTTTGACACATTTTTGGGACCATTGTAATTTTTACAGCGATCAGTGCAATAAAAATGCACTGGTTACTGTAAAAATGACACTGGCAATGAAGGGGTTAACCACTAGGGGCGCTGAAGGGGTTAAGTGTGCCTAGGGGCGTGTTTCTAACTGAGGGTGGGCGTGGCTATGAGTGACACGTCACCGATCTCCGCTCTGATTACACAGAGCGGAGATCGCTGACAGTGTCAGTAGGCGAGCGGGGAGATGTTGTGTTTACACTAACATCTCCCCGCTCCATCCCTCCGTGAGACGATCGCGGGGATCCCCGCGGCGATCAAGTCCGCGGGGCCCGCGGTCCGACTCGCGGTTATGACTGCAGGGTCGCGAGCGCGCCCCCGGCGGCGCGCACGCAACCACACGGCAGGCAGTTAAAGGGGCCATACAGGTACGAGATTGTGCCTGTACGAGCCATTCTGCCGACGTATATATGGAGTTAAAGGGAATGGGAAGGGGATGAGCCTGTTTAGAGACAGGCAAAGGGGTTACTTTAGCAACAAAAATAGATCAAACAACAGAAATATTGTGAATTAAATATTTATTCCTGTAAACCTTATGACATATAAAGATTAAATAAAGTGCAAGTGGGTACCCAACCTGTGGATGATTTATAAACCTTGATACAAGGAACATCACTGGACAGACAAGACTTAACAAAAACAAAAAACATATAACAGTACACTAGTCCGGACGTGTGGTTCAGTCCTATGTATTAAGTGACCCAGTAAAAATCTTTTAAAATTGCCTTCCTCTAAAGGATGTAAGGTAATTAGATCCACCAACAGTGATGTGGATCCCTTTATTAAATCCGAATGGGTACTGTGTAACAAAGGGCTGAACCTGATGGGGCGGGGGGAGGGGGCGATGATGGGAGTAATGGACTGGGGCAGGGGGACCGCTGTTGGTGCGGAGGACCGGGAATCCCCTGGTGGTACCAATGTTCCAATGAATTCAAATTTGATAAGGAATAAGAAAGTAATGGATTTCCTCTGACAGTTGCTGGTATAATTTAAATTGAAAAGTTCATCAGTATGATTTGATTCAAGTGTCAATAATTCATTTGGTACATAGCATTGGTAAAGCAGCAATACAGGAGATTTTAGACATAGTGAAATCAGTCAATACTCGTAGTATTTAACTCGTCCTATACATCAATAGGGTGCGTACGTTACCAATGGACGTCTTCGCTGTTAGAGTTGAGTTTGATCAGATCTGTGTCACTAGATCTCTGATTGCCGTATACCTTGCAGCTGATGTTAGGTTATTCTGGCCATTCCAATTAATTTCGTCGGCCGTTGGCGCTTACAGGTATCCAGGGGTGTCCTAGGGCTGTCAGGCGGTGCTCACGCCACTATGTGAAGAATCCAGTGTAGCGGCATTAGAAATGCCGACTGTCGCGGTCGTTTGCAGCTAGTTTGAACGCTGACTGCTGCCTGTGATCTCCTGTCATTCCACCCGCTCCATACAGAATCACGTCATGTGACTGTGTGGGGTGTGACGTCAACGCGTTTCGCCGTGCTCTGTGGCGTAGCTTCGTCTGGACGTTTCGTATATATGCCGTGAGCTGTCCTTAAGTGGTTAAATTGCAAACGTTCAAAAATTTATTTTTTTCCTACAGTTCAGCTTTGACAGTGCATTTAGCTGTTTGCTGGCCAGTCCATATTTTGTGTCCATCAACAAGAGCAAACTAATAACAAACCTATATATATATATATATATATATATATATATATATATATATTGTGGCAGAGCTAGGCTCTGTCACATTGAAAATGAGGTTAAAGTGGACACAGAGGCTGCATATCGCCTGAGTGCAGAGCTACAGAGCGTAAATTTAAAAACAGAGAAAACTGCTCTGGCAGTTTTCTCAGATTTTGCTATTTCTGCATGGGGATCTGTGGCTTGGAGATCCTTCAGAGTCTTGGGTGGGATGGGATCTCCAACCCTGTGTCCGAGTCTTGTGGACAACCAGCATGGTGTGTGCTCAGGTGCACACAACCAATATAATGAGGGGCTGGTGAGAGCAGAGAGTGGAGGATGGTGGAGAGTGAGCAGCTTGCTAACTGCTGTGTGAAGACAGACCTATGTTTGGAGAGCAGTCTGCCCTGTGGGAGACTGAAGCCCAGGGACTGGGAAAGGCCTTGAGAGTCGGGGAGACTGAGGAAGCCAGTAAGTCCAGGGGGCTGGAAAGAATTGTGAAATCTGTTGAAAGCAAGCAGAGGAACTGCTGACAAGAGAGCCAGGTGGCTCGGTATGTTTTTCCTTATTTTTGGACTGCTAAATGAAGTTAAACCCCTGCGTGGGAATCTTGAATGGACCTTTTTGAGTTTGTTTTTCTGTTTTAATAAACGTGGGCTACCAGGCCCTTAACTAGAACGCATGTCTGATATGGACTCACTGCATAAAAATGCATCTATCCACTTGAGCTAAAACACCCCAATATGATTATATATACCGGTGTATATATATACATACACACAGGGCTCAAAATTTCAAATCCTGAGGTACTAGCCAGGCCTTAAGGGTTACTCGCCACCAGTTGCCCCAATTGATCCCTACCCTACACCGCCCCTAATCCCCCCTCCCTAAACACGCCCTTATAAATTATCTCATGAAATTACACTTAAATAATTTATGCAGAATTAAGTTACACAAATAAATATTAACAACTTTATGAGTGCAGCCTCACCTGTGACAACCATAGCAGCCTCACCTGTATCCACCATTGCAGCCTCACCTGTGCCCGCCATTGCAGCCTCAGCTCACCTGTGCCATTGCAGCCTCAGCTCACCTGTGCCATTGCAGCCTCAGCTCACCTGTGCCATTGCAGCCTCAGCTCACCTGTGCCATTGCAGCCTCAGCTCACCTGTGCCCGCCATGGCAGCCTCAGCTCACTGTGCCGCCATTGCAGCCTCAGCTCACCTGTGCCCGCCATGGCAGCCTCAGCTCACCTGTGCCCGCCATTGCAACCTCAGCTCACCTGTGCCCGCCATTGAAGCCTCAGATCACCTGTTCCCGCCATTGCAGCCTCAGATCACCTTTGCCCCCATTGCAGACTCAGATCACCTTTGCCCCCATTGCAGCCTCAGCTCACTGTGCCCCCATTGCAGCCTCAGCTCACTGTGCCCCATTGCAGCTTCAGCTCACTGTGCCCCCATTGCAGCTTCAGCTCACTGTGCCCCCATTGCAGCTTCAGCTCACTGTGCCCCCATTGTAGATTCAGCTCACTGTGCCCCCATTGCAGATTCAGCTCAATGTGCCCCCATTGCAACTTCAGCTCACTGTGCCCCCATTGCAGATTCAGCTCACTGTGCCCCCATTGCAGATTCAGCTCACTGTGCCCCCATTGCAGATTCAGCTCACTGTGCCTCCATTGCAGATTCAGCTTACTGTGCCACCATTGCAGATTCAGCTCACTGTGCCCCCATTGCAACTTCAGTTCACTGTGCCGCCATTGCAGATTCAGCTCACTGTGCCCCCATTGCAGATTCAGCTCACTGTGCCCCCATTGCAGCCTTAGCTCACCTGTGCAAGAGGATCATCACAAGGAAGAGAGCATGCAGCAAGGGAAAACCCGTGGGATTACAGAGCGGATAGCCCGCTGTTACAGCTGAGTTTACATTACAATTGGTTACACACAGCCCCGCCTTCTGACCCCACGCCTGTGATAGACAGAACACGTCCCAGCATTGGACTGGCATTCTGTCTATCACAGGTGCGGGGTCAGGCGGCAGGGCTGTGTGTAACCACAAGCGGAGCGGAGGCAATTGTAATGTAAACTCAGCTGTAACAGCGGGCTATCCGCTCTGTAATCCCGCGGCTTTTCTCTTGCTGCATACTCTCTTTCCCTGGGGTGATCGATGAGAGAACGGCTCCCGATCAACCCTGCATGCCTGTTGTACTCACCCCCCCCTCCGCGCCCCCAGGCAGCCCAGCTCCTCGCCAGAAACAATTTTCCACTCGCAAAATGCGAGGAAGGCGATGGGAAAATTTGAGGGATGTGTGTATATATATATATATATATATATATATATATATATATATATATATATGTAGTGCCCTCACCTCTCCCCCTACCTGCCTTTTTGTGTGATTTTGGCTCCTCGCAGGGAGGGGAGAGGCACACCGCACCACAAGCCCGTACCCTACTGAGTAAGGAGGTTGAGCAGTGTTAGTTTTCGGGCCTGCCTGCGGCTGGAGTTGAATCCTCCCGAGGACGATTCTCACCTCTACCTTAGGTAGATGCAAGTCCTTATGTTTCCCCCAGTAATGTAACTGTCCACACCAACTGAAAGTCCAACTTCTATATTTATTTCACACGGATAATAAATATGCCTCTTTGACAGCAGACAGGTTGGAACAAGACACAGGACAGCTTAGGTGGGAGGAGGTCCAGGCACAAACTTGAATCAGGTTCTTTGACTGTTTAGGCTTCACAAACAGTTTTGGCGCACAATCTCTGCCACAGACCGTGAGGTTGGTCTCTGCCACAGAGCGGGTGAACAAGAAGTCACTACCACTGACTTGGAGAACAGGTCACTACCACTGACCAGGTGAATAGAGTCACTGCCACTGACTGGGTGAATGGGGCACGGCCCTATTAGGCCACTGCCACTGACCTGTAAGCGAACTTCCTTCTAGAGAGTACTTGGCCCGTGTAAAGGAGAAGACATCCCTCCGGAGAGTTACCAGAGGTCCTCACCATCACCACAACTCTGCGCTGGGTCTTCGGTACAGGTAACCTCCCTGGCCTCCTCGTCCCAGATCCGGGTCCCCTCGCAAGGCGGCACCCTGGGAGTCCTTCGATCCCTGGCGGAACCCAGCCAAAGGTGCTGGGCTCCGGGCCTCCAAATTAGTACCTCACCCCAGACTGAAGGTGTCTGGGATGGAACAGGAAACAGGAACCAGGCCTCTGGGCCTAGGGCACCCGGAGATGACACGCGCACACACCCAGGCCGAAGGCGCCTGGGCGCGGACGAACCACACACACCCAGGCTGAAGGTGCCTGGGCGTGGACGAAGACCCCAATGGAAGATGGCCGCCCCTTTTTATTCCCTCTCCCGACAGGCACAGTGGGTTCCCCGCCCCTCCCTACTGCTGCCGAGAGGGGACAAGAAAAGGCACAACCTTGTACTGTGGTTCAACCCGGACCTATGGCGACAGCGCCACCTGTAGGCCCCAGGGAACTATACACCAATACTAGCTCCCATGGCACAGAAATTGTCCATTAACCGTAACAATAATGTGTCTGAGCCTAACTACCACTCCCCTAAATTGAACACCCCGCTACATATATATATTAACATATTTGAAAGTTTGAATTGTTACTTTTCTCTTCTTGCAATATTAATAAAATTAATAAAAAAATACTACAGTCAACAATACACACGGTCACACTAATCTTGTCTGAAAGGCTTTTCTGTTTGATTCTGAGCATGCGTGTTTTTTTTCGCGTCGTAAATGCATACATACTCCCGATAGGAATTTTTCCTGTCATGAAAATTGAGATCCTGCTCTCAATCTTTTCTTGGCCGGAATTCTCTGAGAAAAAGTGCGATGGAGCATACACACGGTCAGAATTCGCGACAAAAAGCTCACATCGCACTTTTCTCTTCGGGAATCACGATCGTGTGTACGAGGCATAAAAAGCAAATACTACCTGCATTGAGATTTTAACACAGTATAACTTAAAGCAGAACTTCACTCTCTTAATGAACACTGACTGTTTTTAATCCTTATGCTGCTAGTATTAGTAAATGGATAGGAAAGTATATCATATTTACTTGTTTTAAAAAAAAAAAAAAAAAAAAAATTTCAGTTACTTTCTGGTCTCAGTGCCTAGGCAAATTATGTCATATATCCCAGGAGTCTTCAAAAGGGGAGGAGGGGCTTCCTCGACTAAGCACACCCTCTCCTGCTTGCATGCCTGAGCGAAGGGCAGGTAGATTCCAGGAAGTAAATGCTACATTAATCATCTGCCCCAAGATGGCCGTGGCCAGAAATGCTAGGGAGTGTTTTTCAAAGTGATTTCTCAACAGAATAAAGCATGGAGACACGGATGGATGGGTGAGATTGTTTTGAACATTAAAAATGAATTAAATAGCATTTTTGGTTTGTGGTGCTCAGATGAAGCGTAGTTCCACTTTAATCACATTGCAGCCTGTCTATAAATGTTCAATGTAAAATAAACACTTAAAGCGGTGTTCCAACTACATTAATCAATTTTTATAAGTAATATCTTTCATGAGGCAATCATATAGTACATCTATGTTGACTTACTGTTTAAAAATCCGCCTCTAATCACGTTTTTGTAGAAAGACACTTATAAAAAATCTTCTCCGACGTTCTCATTTTGCTTGTAGGCATGCGAAGCCCACAAGCACTTACTTCCTGGATACTGTTGACAATCTTTGAACAGCAAGCACCGCCCGTCCCGCCCCATTCTCAGGCATGTGCATTGCTAGAACATCAAACAATCGGCAATTACCTACAATTAGTGAAGAAGTGCTGGAGATTCGGGCGAGATCGATAGTAAACAATGCTGACTGTAGCTGCACGTCCTTCTCCTGGGCAGGCTGGTCTGTGACTGAGCGATCACAACAAAGGGCTCTATTCCAATATTGAAAATGGCGCCAAAATCTTCCTGTTTGGAAGTCCCACGATTCTAGCCCTAGGGGAAGTGCACTGACTCCTTGGAAATAATGACACACATTTCCCAGGAGCAGTAGCGAGCGGAGGCGCCGACGGAAATGACGACACAAGCCAAGGTGATGAAGAAGGCAGATTTCTTGGGACCACATAGCAACAGCTATTTCCAGGTGAGTAAAAATAAATACATTATCCAAATGTTTTTTTTTTAAAGAAATTATATGCACATTAATGCCAGATTATGTTTTTGATGGAAACTCTACTTTAAAAAGTAACTCCACTTTTGTTGAAAAACAAACATTCCCCTCTGGGTGATCTGTGTACATTGCAAGGATTCTTAACAAACTTTGTTGCAGATTCCTACATTTTGTTATTCTGAAGAAATATCTGTTTGTTTGTCTGTGTCCACGTGGAAAGTGAATGTGAATGGCAGTGACTTTATGATTATTAAAGTTGTTGTAAACCCACTTTTTAAACAAAGACCTACAGGTAAGCCTAGATTAAGGCTTACCTGTAGGTGCATGAAATATCTCCTTAACCTACACGGTTAAGGAGATATTTGTATGTAAATGCGGCGACGCTGACGTCACCCCATTCACAAATTCGGCTAGGTCGCAACATTCGACGACGTAGCTGAATTCGACAGCTCACGCGCGCTTGCGCGGAGTCACGTCTTCGCTGCTCCGGCCAATCACAGCGCCGGAGCGGCGCTGTGATTGGCTGCAGCGGCGATACCTGGAAGTAACATTCCGGCTATCGCCGCAGCGATGGATGCGGCTAGAGGAGGGACACGGACGACTTCGGGGGCCCTGATCTAAGGTAAGTGGTACATAATGAGCTAGTATGCTAGTCATACTAGCTCATTATAGCTTTGTCTTGCAGGTAAGTAAAAAAATAATAATTTGTCTATGTGGTTTACAACCACTTTAATCAGCTGCTGCACTTGCAGGGTTTTAATGAGGAAAGTGGCAGGGTCTGCACCTCTTTAGATGTGATTTCCCTTTGGTAGTATCTGTCCAAAAATGTAATTTTTGTTGCAGGAGATGCTTAAAATCGGACTTGTACAGTATGTGGGCGTGGTCTACTGCACCCGTGCACATGGGGTAACACCTTGCCCAAAGGCATGCTCACCAATGCCCAGGACCAGGCTGCGCTCATGTGAAGAATCAAACATTATGGCAGTCTCCAACTTAGATATGAGCCACTTGTGTTCAGCAATAATGTACTGAGTTCCTCCGTAAGATGTTTTGCCCCAAGCTACTACAAACTTGTAACTAACGTATGGTTGCATTAGGAAGGACGTGCAGAGCCTTCGCCCACTCCACCAGTCCAGCGTACCACTGTTATCTCACTCCCAGTAACAGAATGGAGTCCCGCTGAGCACATAGCTAGCCCCATGTGTGCTCATTAATTCTTTCCTTCTCATACCTAGTGATCAGGCTGTAGATTTCCATAACGCTAGTCTGCTCCCGGTGACCGGTGACCTGGTTGCTGTAGCTGTTCTTCCTTTTGGTAACCCATGGCATCTACCTTCTCTTCCTTGCCTTGCAAGTTAACCTTTTTGTTGTGGTGTTCCACATACCCCATAGTGCTATTACAGACCCAGGTTCTTTAGGAATACACCAAGACCCAACAAGCACCCCTTTGAATACCTTTTGACCAGGTTCAAAGCAGTTGAAATAATTTAAATAAAATAAACCTGTGCCGTGCTGTGCATACCTTTGTGCTAATATTAATATCCAACGTGCCAATACATAAAGTGCAAATGCCAAATTAAAAAATATATAAAGTGACTATGAATATACTGTCTGTATTATAGAGAGTGTTCTCTCTATGGCAACCTATATGTTATCAAAAGTGCAAATGCTAAACCAGACAGGTGTCTATGCACCCACATATAAATGATTGAATATATTGCAAATATGAATATTGAATATTTGCAAAACCGTATTTGCTGGTGTATAAGGCGACTGGCCGTATAAGACGACCCCCTAATTTTCCAGCTAAAAGGTTGGATTTGGGATATACTCGCCCTATAAGACGACCCTCTTCCGACACACCTCATTGTGCCCATTGCATACCTCATTGTGCCCATTGCATACCTCACAGTGCCCATTGCATACCTCACTGTGCCCATTGCATACCTCACTGTGCTCATTGCATACCTCAATGTGCCCATTGCATACCCTACTGTGCCCATTGCATACCTCACTGTGCTCATTGCATACCTCACTGTGCCGATCTCCAGATCTCTATACCTTATACCTGTATGCAGAGTCAGACTTCGGGCGTCCATTGTTCAAAAGCCGCGCCTCCTCCTCGTCCTGTTCCGTGATAGGCAAAACACTCAGTTTCCCACCAGAGCCTGTGTTCGGTGTTCCGCCTATCACGGAGGTCCTCTCGTCCGAGGCCGAGGATGAGAGGATCTCCGTGATAGGCGGAGTGTTCCACCTATCACGGAACAGGACGAGGAGGAGGCACAGTCTGACTGACTCTGCATACAAGGTACCGGCGTATAAGACGACCCCCGACTTTTGGGGGATATTTTTAAGTACAAAAGGTCGTCTTATACGGCGGAAAATACGGTAAATTCAATAATTTATATATGGGTGCATAGTAGGGTTGCCACCTCATCCCTTTAAACCCGAACACATATGAATTACACAGGTTCTGAGGCAAATTTAGTGCAGATCAGGCACTAAATGAGTTTAATTACCACCTTAATCAGCCACAGAACCTGTGTAATCAATATGTGTTCGGTTTTAAAGGGATGAGGTGGCAACCCTAGTGCATAGACACCTATCTGGTTTAGCATTTGCACTTTTGATAACATATAGGTTGCCATAGAGAGAACTATATATAATACAGACAGTATATTCACGGTCACTTTATATATTTTTTTTATTTGGCGTTTTGCACTTTATGTATTGGCACATTGGATATTAATATTTGCACAAAGGTATACACAGCGCGGCACAGGTTTATTGTTTTTATCTTTTTCAACACAGTTTATATGAGTGTGTCTGGTGCTAGCAGCTGAAAGTAATCAAGACACCACCTCACACATGAGGCTTGTCTTATTGGATCCTTAGGTTAGTGGATTGGTAGCTCATAAGCTTTTTTAGTTAATTAAGTTAAAATAATTTTACTAAAGACTCAGGGAAACATATGCAACAGGGTAAAACGTCCTTTCCCTAACTACTAACACTGATTGCTGCTGCCCCAGTGTACCTGTGCAGGTAATGTTCTTAAAGTGTTACTGAACCCAGGACCCTGCAGTCACTATATCTGGTTTCCCACAGTACACAGAACATGGAAATGCAATTATTGTATTAAATATATACTGCTAAAGGTAATTTTTAATAACATTCATTTTTAATGTTTTGTAATTGTCTACACCATATTATTGTTTTTATGTTTGTTTATTTTCTCCCCATGAAAGTGGACTTACCCTTTAATGATTGTGCAGCAAATGCCTTTACTTTCTGTAGCACAAAGTTGCTGTTTCTCTTTTGTCCACAAGATGGCAGCAGGATAGATTTAGTTATCTGAAATACTATGCTTTGAGCGCATATGATTTAAAAAAAATGCAAAATAAAAACATCTAACAGCTGTACCAAATAAAAAAAAAATAAAAAAATAAAAACATTTTATTTTTATTGTTGCACACAAATTCTAATCCTCTTCTAAATTAAAGTGGTTGTAAACCCACTTTTTAAACAAAGCCCTACAGGTAAGCCTAGATTAAGGCTTACCTGTAGGTGCAAGAAATATCTCCTTAACCTACACGGTTAAGGAGATATTTGTATGTAAATGCGGCGACGCTGACGTCACCCCATTCACAAATTCGGCTAGGTCGCAACATTCGACGACGTAGCCGAATTTGACAGCTCACGCGCGCATGCGCGGAGTCACGTCTTCTCCGCTCCGGCCAATCACAGCGCCGGAGCGGTGCTGTGATTGGCTGCAGCGGCAATACCCGGAAGTAACATTCCGGCTATCGCCGCAGCGATGGATGCGGCTAGAGGAGGGACACGGACGACTTCGGGGGCCCCGATCGAAGGTAAGTGGTACATAATGAGCTAGTATGCTAGTCATACTAGCTCATTATAGCTTTGTCTTGCAGGTTAGTCAAAAAAAAAAAAAAAGGGTTTACAACCACTTTAAGTAAACTAGGGACCATTCCATTAACGTTAAACTGGCCAAGTTGATTGTAGATCAAAATCTCCTAAGCATGTAAATTGTGATCCAAAATTTGAGTGCCAGGGAGATGATCCAGCATATTTTGTACCTTTTCTAAACCAGGCCTGTGTCACCAGGAAAGTTAAAACTGAACTGCAGGTATGTGACAAAAACAACCCTTGCAGTGTGCTCGGCAAGGGTTAAATGCACATTATTGTTATGTCTCACTCCTGGTTTCTGGCAGGCTCCCTTGAGGCTAGGTTCACACCTATGCGTTGCGTTTTTGAGCTTGGAGTCTTTGCCAAGTTCGCAATCAGTCGTTCAGCGGTTCCATTGCGTTTTTAGCTGCGGACTTGCGACCTGGGAAGTTTCGCCGCTGTTATCATGAGGGGGAACTCCACGCCAACTTTTAAATAAAAAAAACGGCATGGGTTCCCCTCCAGGAGCAGATAGGGCCCTTAGGTCTGGTATGGACTTTAACAGGAACCCCTATGCAGAAAAAAACGGCGTGGGGGTCCCCCCCAAAGTCCATAGCAGACCCTTATCCGAGCACGCAACCTGGCAGGCTGCAGGAAAAGAGGGGGGGGACGAGAGAGCGGCCCCCCTCAATCCTGAACCGTACCAGGCCGCATGCCCTCAACATGGGGGGGTGGGTGCTTTGGGGCAGGGGGGCGCACTGCGGCCCCCCCACCCCAAAGCACCCTGCCCCCATGTTGATGAGGACAGGGCCTCTTCCTGACAACCCTGGCCGTTGGTTGTCGGGGTATGCGGGCAGGGGGCTTATCAGAATCCAGGAGCCCCCTTTAATAAGGGGGCCCCCAGATCTCGGCCCCCACCCTATGTGAATGAGTATGGGGTACATCGTACCCCTACCCATTCACCTGGTGGAAAAAAAATGGCACCCCGGGACTGTGACGGCATATGGGGGCAGGGTCACTGGGTGGCATCACCCGGTGACCACGCCCATGCCTATAAAAGTGAATGCGCTTCGCTCATGCGGCATTACAGCCGGAGACAGCGACGAGTCAACATCTCCAGGAGAGAAGAGGGAAGAAGGCGTCGAAGAAGACCGGGCCCGCTAGCAAAAGAGCTGGAAGAAGATAGCGGAGGCCCGGCAGAAGGAAGAAAAAAACAGAGAGCGAGAGAAGAACCGGAGAGCGCGGAGACGACACCGGAGACCCCCGAAGTCAGAAGAGATCCCCCGAAGTTGGAAGAAGACCCCCGGAGCTGACTAATAAATGACTTAAAAAACCTGTGTAGTGTTTTTATTGCTATCTTTTTTCCACCAGGTGAATGGGTAGGGGTACGATGTACCCCATACTCATTCACATAGGGTGGGGGGCTGGGATCTGGGGGCCCCCTTATTAAAGGAGGCTCCTGGATTCTGATAAGCCCCCCACCCGCATACCCCGACAACCAACGGCCAGGATTGTCGGGAAGAGGCCCTGTCCTCATCAAAATGGGGGCAGGGTGCTTTGGGGTGGGGGGGCCGCAGTGCGCCCCCCTGCCCCAAAGCACCCACTCTCCCATGTTGAGGGCATGCGGCCTGGTACGGTTCAGGAGGGAGGGGGGGCGCTCTCTCGTCCCCCCCTCTTTTCCTGCGGCCAGCCAGGTTGCGTGCTTGGATAAGGGTCTGCTATGGACTTTGGGGGGACCCCCACGGCTTTTTTTCGGCGTAGGGGTTCCCGTTAAAGTCCATACCAGACCTAAGGGCCTGGTATGCTCTTGGAGGTGAACCCATGCCGTTTTTTTGGGGGAAATTTGGCGTGGAGTTCCCCCTCAAGATCCCTGTTCAGAACGCAACACATGTGCGAATCAGATCAGTGCCCATAGAACATAATGGGCCTGAATTCGCACCTGAGCCGCACCGCAATGCCTAGAGAACGCACCCGTTTTTTTGGCAATGCGCAGTGCGAATGCATCGCACATATATGAACCAGCCTCATTGGAATCAATGTATTTTATAATGCTATGCGAATTGGATGCGGTGTAAGCCGCAACCAATTCGCATAGGTGTGAACGGGGCCTGATAGATGCACCTTGTTCCCATCTTTGTCCACCATCCTCCTCTCTAAGGCACTTTGGGTTGTGGTCATATCCCCCCCATGAAAAATACAGAGTTAAAGGGGTTGTAAAGCTTTGTGTTTTTTTCACCTTAATGCATTTATGCATTAAGGTGAAAAAACACCTTGCTCTCTCCTGCCCCCCTGAGCTCCCGTTTTACTTACCTGAGCCCCGAATCTCTCTGGGTGCGATCCCGCGTTGCTTTCCCCCAGCTCCTGTGGGCTCTTCATTGGATGATTGATATGATTGATAGCAGTGCAGCCATTGGCTCCCGCTGCTGTCAATCAAATCAATGACGTGGCGCACCGGGGGGGCGGGGCCAAGTGATACAGTCGGCGGCTATGGCCGCTGACTTTATCATACAAGAGCGCGCCCGCAAGCTAACCCCCTTGGGAGAGCGCTTCCCAGAGGGGGGTTAGCTCTTGCGGGGAGCAGCCGAGACAGCCGCCGAGGGACCCCAGAAGACCAGGATCAGGGCCACTCTGTGCAAAACGAACTGCACAGTGGAGGTAAGTATGACATGTTTGTTATTTTTATTTTAATTTTATTTTAAACCTTTACAACCCCTTTAAAAGCCCAACATCACAGATAAAAAAAAGCTGGTATATATAAGGCTCTATTCACACCTAAGCATACTGCAGCAACACCTGTTACACCGTGTTTTTAGCTTTTTTGTGTTTTTGTGGTGCATTTTAGGAATGGCACAATTCATTTGAATAGGCCTCCCTCCGCTCCAAAAATTCTCCAAAGAAGCTCATGCATCAAATTTTGGCACAGAGCCAGGCA
This sequence comes from Rana muscosa, assembly GCA_029206835.1. NCBI lineage: Eukaryota > Metazoa > Chordata > Amphibia > Anura > Ranidae > Rana > Rana muscosa. Next base: position 635,980,899 of record CM055116.1, read on the forward strand.
GGTTTGGCATTGCGTTTTCGCCGCAATTTTAGACAAACAACAAAATCGCACTACGTTTGCGGTGCTATTAAGAAATAATGGTAATGCAAACGTGATTTCAGTAAGATCAGGTGTAAAAGGTTTTTTGAATGTACTGGCTGTTTCTGTACTGAACTGTCTTTATTGTGGTGCCTTGAATTTCACTTCAAATCAAGCGCCACTCAGAAACTACTGCTCTTTTTAGGGATCAAAATATCCCCTTCACTGATTAGTGGAACTATATCCATAGCCAGTAATTTAAAGTTTATGGGGTCTGTCAGCACAGTGCACCTGGTAAACAAAGCAAAACCATTTCTCAACATGATTGTCCATGGGCAAATCTGCACGATTGACTTTTGATTGCTGATAATTGGTTGTGGTATAAAAACAGCCCCTTTTAACCTACGTTTACACCTATGCATTTTTTAGTACCTTTTGCACTTTTCAGAAATGCAGTACAGCCCATTTAACATGGTTTTCTATGGATGTAGTTCATATTTGTGCGTTTTGCGGTGCTGCATTTTTTGAAAAGGATCAGGGAACATTTTTGCCATAGCAGATTGCATTTTCCTGTCGCATCATGGCAGCATACACCTTTGGGTTGTGGCTCCGCCCTCACAACCTGATAGGACCGTTTAACTATTAAGCCCAGAGCGGGCCCCCGCCCAGGTATTCTCTTTTTTTTCCTCACCTAAGACCTGACAAGGACAGCAAAGATGAAGAACCCCCTTACCGCTTCGCCCCAGCCAGGTTCAGCCTCTCCTGGGTGGAAGTCCTATCCTGTACAGCCTCTAAATGAGCTATATGGAAGGAACCCCACTCTGATGGTCTCAGGGGTATGTACCAGCTTTCTATTACAAACCTTAAATAGGTTTTTTTCTTGGCAGCGACCTCCAGTCCCTCTGTGCACCCTTTCACTAACCTGAGCCTTGTAGTTCCTCAAGCATCCTAGATCGATGAATGCCAGCTCCTCACAGACCTTAACTAGGTCTCTATAGCGGCCCCCAGCTCTCCTGGTTATCTGCATAAAAAACGGGCTTTCAGCGACCTGTAGTCCCACAGCAGGCATAGCGCTGAGCGTCCAGCTACTTCCACGCATGTGCAGACAGAGAAAGGTATCCACAATGGTAATTCCTGTGTAATTCCAGTTTCCAAGATGGCGCCGGCTCGCTCACAATGCTACGGCGCATGCGCGCTCATGACGTCATCACTGGGCGATGGCGGCGGCAGTTTTAAAAACCAAATCCTTTCTGCTGCTTTTTCTCTTGAACACTGCACCTGTCAACAGCGTTTTTCGGTGGGATAGATTGCACTGCTGTCTCTTCCTTAAGGTAAGCTTCTTAAAACCTATTTCCTTACTGGGTCTCACCTTTTCCTACTACCTGCACACTCATACCACTATCTGTTGTAGGGGACTCAAGAGGTCAGACTATATCACTCCTCATGGAGGTCGCTGACCCGGTAGACCATCACCAGCCTAATAGGTAAGGGGGGGGGAAAGATTGGTAAGTAGTGAAGATTGAAAAAGAGAGCCTGTCACTAATGCTGTCTAAATTGGACAGCCAGATCGTCGGATTCAAGACGACAAGAGCCATCTAGAGGGAGCCCAAGCCATAGACAAAGCCGCTCAGATCGCGGTAGAAGTCGCTCACGCACAAGACGAAGTCGCTCAAGTCGCAGAGGGAGCCGTTCAAAATCCTATTCACGGCACAGACACTCCTACAGGAGGTCTCCTTCACGCAGACGCTCTCCTCCCCCTCAGCATTCCCGTCCATCAGGGAGTTCATGCTGGGTTTGCGGTGCCATAGCACTTCCGGACAAGCTGGCCTGTCGCACATGCTTGGACGAAGCAACTAGAGAGAGAGAGCCAAGCAGAGAACCGGCTATATTTACATCCCTGCAAATCGCAGAGTCAGAAACAAGCAGATCAGTGCAAGGCACTTCACCTGCGACTCCCTCCACATCTAAAAAGTCAGACCCCCTATCTGACAATGAGGACTTGGAGGTATCCACTGGGTTTGACTTCGCACTTATAGAACCCTTCATAAAGTCAGTGAAGGAAGCTATAGAATGGGAAGAGGAAAAAGAAACTCCGCAAAAAGCGAATAAATATTTTCCGAATCTCAAAAAAGAACCGGAAACCTTCCCATTTATAGAAGAACTGGAGGAATTAATTAAAGACGAATGGCAAAAACCTGAGAAGAAGACCAGTCTCAGCAATAGACTTGCCAAGCTATACCCATTAAAGGAATCCAGCGCCAATCCACTAGTAACTCCACCAGTGGTAGACTCCTCCCTGATGCGCCTAGCTCGGCACGTAACTCTTCCAATAGAAGATGCGACTACATTCAAGGACGTATTGGACAGAAAGATCGATCTGGATCTTAAGAGAGCCTACCTATCCGCAGGTGGTGCCTGCAGACCCGCAATAACACTAGCAGCAGTGGGAAGGGCTATCTCAAGTTGGTCCTCCAACGCCGAGAAGTTGGTAGCAGAAGGAGTAGAACAAGAGCGAGTAATCTCAGCTTTCCAGGAACTCAGCCTTGCAGGCGACTTTGTCGCAGAAGCCTCTGTAGACATGATTAAGTCAACATCCAGAGCAATGTTAAGCTCAAGTGATGGCCAGGAGGGCACTCTGGCTAAAACCATGGTCAGCAGACCCCTCCTCAAAATCCAACTGGTGTAAAATCCCATTTGACGGCACAAACCTCTTCGGGGAAAAACTGGACTCGGCCATTTCAAAAGTCACCGGGGGGAAGTCTGGACTTATTCCTTCAGACAGAAGGCCTAGACAACAAAGGGCACCCACATTCAGACGGAACCTCCCAGATAGATACAGGGAGGCAAAGTCCTACAAGCCTGGCAGGGAGTACGGAAAAAATTGGAAGAATCCACAATCTTCCTTCCTAAAAATCCAAAAGTCTAAGACCCCTACCTCGGGGGAACAGAAGTCTTTTTGAAGATACGTCCGCCCAACCAGCCGTAGTAGGAGCCAGACTAAAGGACTTCAAGCAGGTTTGGGTGGAGATAATAAGAGACCCATGGACAGTGGCTACTGTCCAAGAAGGACACAAATGGAGGTTCAAGATTCGACCTCCCAGAGACCAATTCATCAGAACCAGAATTCCAACATCCCGAGAAAAGAAACTCATATTGGCAGAATACGTCCAGGATCTAATCCAAAAACAGGCCATAGTGGAAGTCCCACCTCCACAAAGAGGAAAAGGTTTCTACTCCCCTCTGTTCTTGGTAAAGAAAAAGACTGGGGATCTGCGTCCCGTCCTAGACCTAAAAAGTCTCAATCGCTTAATCCTGGTGGAGACTTTCAAGATGGAAAGTCTACAATCAATCCTCTATGCCATAAATGTCGGCGATTGGATGCTCTCTGTGGATTTAAAGGACGCTTACCTGCATGTTCCCATTCACGCAGCATTCCAAAAATGTCTCCGCTTTTTGGTAAATTACCAACACTTTCAGTTCCAAAGTCTCCCGTTCGGGATCTCTACCGCTCCCAGAACATTTACCAAGGTCCTGTTACCAGTGATAGCTCTACTAAGGGAGCAAGGATTGAGAGTCCACCACTATCTGGACGACATCCTATTGCTGGCAGACAGCCAAGAGTCTCTTCTACTCCACCGAGACACTTTAACAACCACCTTGCAAAAATTTGGGTGGCTGATAAATTGGAAAAAAAGCAATCTTCAACCCACTCAGAGAATGGTCTTCCTGGGGGCAGAACTGGATACCAAACTCAACACCATAGAACTCCCCCGAGAGAAAATTCCCATCATAATCCAGAGGGCAAAGAGATTACTCTTATCCAACACACTCCCAGCCAGAGAATGTCTCAGCATCATGGGGTCACTATCAGCAACCATTCCTATGGTCCAATGGGCCCAGTGGAACACAAGACCTCTCCAAATGTCATTTCTGAGACAGTGGAATGGGGTATCGATGTCCCAACGAATCACCATCCAAAACAAGGTCAAACAATCACTATGGTGGTGGACCCGGTTGCACAACCTAAAAAGGTACAAACACATAGTCACCCCTCCCCAGGAGGTGATTACTTCAGACGCCAGCAGGGAAGGCTGGGGAGCACACTACCAGCAACTCGCAGTTCAAGGCCGTTGGTCTTTCGAGACACAGGACGTAGTATCGAACATCCTGGAGATGAAAGCAGCTTTCCAAGCTCTACTAGCCTTCAGTCCTCTCCTGAAAGGGAAAGAAGTCCTGTTGAGGATGGACAACAGGGTGGCAGTTTCCTATATCAACAGGCAAGGGGGCACCAAAAGCCGATCCATGATGCAGGAAGTCCGCCCAGTCCTCGAATGGGCGCAAGTGAATCTGTCGGGGTTAACGGCGTTATATGTCCCAGGAACGCAGAACCAGCTGGCCGACACGCTAAGCAGAAGCTTAGTTTCCAACAACGAATGGGCTCTGAGTCACCAAGCTTTCTCCCTCATAGCAAGAACTTGGGGCATGCCGGATATAGACCTGGCAGCGACTCCAGACAATGCGAAGTGCCGGAGGTACCTGACAAGAACCCCCTGCACTTCAGCGGAAGGGACAGACTGTCTACAACACGAGTGGAACTTCCATCTGGGTTACATCTTCCCCCCGACACCTCTCATACCGAGATTCCTTCTCAGGCTCAAGAGGTCATCTTCCACAGTGATAACAATCCTTCCATTTTGGCCAAGATGACCATGGTTCACCACTCTCCTTCAGCTGAATACAGCAAAACCCTTACCGCTTCCACCAGCAGCGGACCTACTCTCCCAGGGACAACTTCTTCATCCATCACCGGAAAGAATGCACCTGACAGCCTGGAGATTGAAAGGGCTAGGTTCTTAAACCAAGGCTGCTCCCAAAAAGTGGTAGATACTCTTCTTCAAGCCAGAAGATACACCACCAACAATACCTATAAGAGGATCTGGGATAAGTTTCTCTCAGTAGCACAGCAACAAAACTGGAACCCATCTTCTCCAACAGTTGCTCAAATCCTTGAGTTTCTCCAGTTAGGCCTAGAGAAAGGCCTCGGGTCAAGCACTTTAAAAGTTCACGTGTCAGCATTATCAGCTATGACAGGAGTCAAGTGGGCACAAGAGCCACTAGTCATTCAGTTCCAGAGGGCATGCCTAAAGTTAAAGCCTCCCAGAAAACCTTCCTTCCCAACTTGGGATCTTTCGGTCGTACTAGAAGCTCTATCACAAGAACCATTTTTTCCATTAGAAAACATCTCCTTGTGGGACTTAACACTCAAAGTCACTTTCTTAATCACAATAACATCAGCCAAAAGAGTCTCAGAGATGCAAGCTTTGTTGGCGAAAGAACCATACTTGATTGTCTACCCGGACAAAGTAGTCCTAAGACCATCCGATCGGTTTATTCCGAAGGTGTCATCCTCCTTCCACTTCAATCAGGAGATTAACCTTCCTGCTCTCTCCACAGAACAAGGGGATCCACATCCGCTGGATGTAAGAACTAACATCCTAACCTACCTGTCAACAACAAACGACCTTAGGAAGTCAGAAAACCTCCTGGTTATCCCACACGGCTTTAGAAGAGGTCAAGCAGCAACCTCTCGCACCATCGCAGCATGGCTGATGAAGATCATCAAAAAGGCTTATTCTCTGAGTCAAACGCAGATACCTGAGGGCTTAAAGGCACACTCTACAAGGGCAATGGTGACCTCCTGGGCGGCCTACTGCAGAGTGTCCTCTGAAACTATTTGCCGAGCAGCGACCTGGTCCTCAAGGAATACCTTTATTTCTCATTACAAGGTGGACTCTGCCAGATTATCCACGGCAGAGTTTGGACGAGCAATTATTCAGTCCAACACCTCTATTCCATGTAAATAAAATAAAAAAATGTCTTTATGCTCAGACCCACCCAGTCTGCGAGTTATTCACCCAAAGGTGTATGCTGCCATGATGCGACAGGAAAATGGAAAAATGTATACTCACCTTTCCGTAAATTTCCTTTCCTGTCGCATCTTCATGGCAGCATACAGATGCCCACCCATCTGAGGTGAGGTGTATATATATACTAGAATACCTGGGCGGGGGCCCGCTCTGGCCTTAATAGTTAAACGGTCCTATCAGGTTGTGAGGGCGGAGCCACAACCCAAAGGTGTATGCTAGAGCTGCACGATTAATCGTATGAGAATCGCGATCTCGATTCACCCCCCCCCCCGCGATCTCGATCCTGGATTACCGCGATTTTTAGTATTAAGGAAAAGACGTCGGAACCAGGGTGGAACGCACGCAAATGGCGCCGATACAGGAACTGACGTCGGGCGCACTGACGTCAGGCAGAGCAGAGCCAGAGAGTGTGGTGAGCAGAGAGCGTGATGCGTGATGCGCCGCGGTGATGCCTGGGCATGGGCGGCACCACGTTTTGTCGGAGAGAGCCGGGAAACACTGCAGTGACTACGCACTTGTGTTCCATCCACAGAAGCAGGACCGAGGCTCCGACCGACCTGGCTGGCAGTGGCTGGTTCGGTTGCAATCATTACCTGGCCAAATCTCAGATCCTTAAGCAAGAAAGTCCTGAAGCCAGGTAAACCGAATGGTTTGTGGTGGTTTGTGGTGTGATGAGTAACAGCATGGCAGTTAGATGGTGAAATATTTGATTTGACATTTTGGTGCTTTCATTCCAGGAGTTTCCAGGAGCTGAAACCTTATATGATTTTCCAGGTAAATGATAAAACCCATTTTTAGTATCAATAATAAAAGGATGTATTGATCTGGCAATGAATGAATGTGTCCTGTATTATTCCTCCATGTCACCATGTGCAGTGTATCAAAGTAAAACTCAACAAATAATTATATATATATATATATATATATATATATATATATATATATATATATATATATATATATATATTGTTGTTTTCTTGTTGAGTTTAACTTTGATATTTTTATTTTTTTAAGAGGAGATACATGTGGCAGAAGATTGATGTCGGTGGAACTACAAGTCTCAGCATGACTTCTACAGGGGCCAGACAGGGCAATGCTGGATAAGTCAGGTCTGCTCTGTTGCTTTTATTCTTCCTCCCATACATTCCCATTTACTTGTATTGCAGGCAGGGATCACTATTAGGAGACCAGCCAGGTATTTCTAGTCTGTGGTCCCAGCATGGTTTATCCAGCAATGCCCTGTCTGGCCTCTGCTTTTATTCTTCATCCCATACATTCCCATTTACTTTTATAACACTTGCCTTCTCCATTAGGAGACCACAGTGTTGGACAGGCATTTCTAGTCATTGGAACTATAAGTCCCAGCATGGCATTGCTGGATAAAGTCAGAGATTTGCTCATCTATGGCTTTTATTCTTCTCAGTCCCCCCATACATTCCCAATGCAAGAGGGAGGGAGAGAGGTATTTATATATCATAAGTATCGGGGCTTGACAAACCCCAGGTCGCAGAGTAGAAAATGGAGCCTGGTGCCTGGGCTGTTCCGCTGTTCCCGGCCTCAGTGACTAGCCTAAAGGGGCGCAGCCGGGCGCAACATTGCCAAGCAAAAAAAAAAACACACTGTTTGATTCATTGCCTTTTAAATGTCAGTGCATTAGCTGCAAGTGGTTTTAAACTAAAGGCGGATGACAGACTGTGCGCTCTCGTTTTGTTTTCTCTATAGGTACACACATGTCCAGTCAACCACACCCAGTTGAATATTATTAAGAGAACAAGAGCTGCAGCAGCACCTGGAGAATATACACACAGTCACACAGGACTCTTTAGCCCAGCTGGGCTCGTTGTTCTTGTTGGATTGAAGTTCAACTTCAGACAATTATATTTTCAAGGACACAGATGTATGTATGTACTTATGTTAGATAACTGCATCAGAACAGCAGAAGTGTACAGTCGAGAAGTTAGAAACAAACTAAACCAATATTCTACTTGGTTATTATTCTACATGAGTGAGGCAGAGGCCAGTGCAGACTCTGCAGAGGCCAGTGCAGACTCTGCAGAGGCCAGTGCAGACTCTGCAGAGGCCAGTGCAGAGGCCGACGCAGAGGCAGAGCAATGCGCAAGTGAGTCTGATAAAAACCAAGATGTTTTTGTTCCAAAAAGAGGAGCTTATTCCGAAGTGTGGGCTCATTTCGGATTCAAAGCAGATGATGACACTCAGCAATCCATCTACTGCAAGCAATGTTTAGCCGTTGTTTGTGCACCAAAGGGCAACACCACCAATCTGTTTAATCACCTGAAACGTAATCACATACAACAATATGAGACGTTACGGAAAAACAAAACCGCCGGCGCTCAATCACAAAGTACCTGCAGCCGCAGCCAGACAAACGTCAATTAAAGGAACATTATATAATGCAACACCGTACTCAACAACCTCCGTCAGGCGCAAAGAAATAACACAAGCAATCACATTTCACCTGGCTAAAGACATGGCTCCCATGACCACTGTTGAAAAAGAGGGGTTTAAAAAACTAATTCAAACCCTTGATAAGCGCTTTCAAGTGCCCTCTCGTACTTATTTTTCCCATGTTGCAATCCCTGCTCTGTACACCAAATGTCGGGAAACAGTTGCAACAGAATTGCGAGATGTACTTAATTTTGCAGCAACTTCAGATTTATGGTCCAGCAGAGCAATGGAACCGTACATGAGCTTAACAATCCATTTCATCAATGACGATTTTGAGATGAAAAGGCGGTGCCTACAAACTGGGTTTTTCCCTGAGGACCACACTGGCGAAGCTTTGGCGCAGGGATTAAAGGATGCTCTCCTAAACTGGAAATTGGAGGAGAAAAATCTTGTGTGCATCACTACAGACAACGGAAGCAACATTGTAAAGGCCATATCCATAAATCACTGGACTCGACTGCAGTGTTTTGGCCATAGGCTTCATCTCGCAATAGAGAATGCAATGAAGGACCCACGAATTGAGCGTTCTATGGGTTTGTGCAAAAAGCTTGTCGGGTGTTTTAGCTACAGTTGGAGGAGGAAGAGGGAGCTTTCTGAGGCACAAAAACAACTTGGTTTACCAGACCACAAGCCCAACAAGGTGGGGATCTAGGCAGGCTATGGTGAGGAGGATACTTGAGCAGCAAGCTGCCATCACCCATGTCCTCTCTTCTGACCGCAAGGCTAGGCACCTCTTGCCAACATGGAAGACCTAGAGGTCCTGGAGGCTGTGGACAAGACTCTCACCCCACTGGCAGACTTCACAGATGCTCTTTCCGGAGAGCAGTATGTCAGTGTCTCTTCTGTGAAACCTGCTCTACAACTATTTCAGTCTTCTGTTTTGGCTGTTAAGGAAGATGACTCTGATCTCATTTGCACAATGAAATCAAAGATCATCGGGTATCTGGAGGAAAAATATCAGGACCAAAAAACACAAGACCTTCTCGACATAGCCACAACCCTTGATCCCAGGTTTAAGATGACTTACGTTAATGAAGATAACAAAACTGTTGTCCAGAACAGACTAAAAGAGGAGATGTCAAAGCTAACAGTTAAGGAAAGCCCCCCCTACAACTACTAATAGAGGCACTGGTCCTTCAAAGAAGGCTCGAAAGAGCTTGGGTAGCTTTTTCAAAGCAGCACAAAGTGAAGGGGCACCAGATCCAGCCTCAGGCTCACAGCAACAACAATCCGAAAGCTTGTCCTTGGAGCTACACTCTTATCTATTCTTAGGCAACACTGACAGTGAAGATGATCCGTTAGTCTGGTGGAAGGTTCACAAGGAGCATTATCTGAGATTGTCTGCACTGGCCAGAAAATACCTCTGCATTCCTGCAACCAGTTGCCCTTCTGAAAGGGTTTTTAGCACAGGGGGCAACATTGTCACTTGTCGCCGTTCTGCACTGAAGCCACAAAATGTGGATAGGCTTGTGTTTCTAGCTAAAAATCTTTAAATTGGTGTTTATCTTTATCTGACATGATACCTACCTCAATGTTTTTTGAATGTAATTGTTTTTCATTACATTGGCTTCAATCAAACTAATTTTAAAGAAATGACAGAGTATTATGGCTTATTTTAGAACAAAGGACTGTTCCCGAATCCCCCATGGATGGGACTTTTAAGGCCACAAACACTGAAGTGCGTTACAAAATTCATTAATTTTTACATAAAAAGATAGATCACACAACAACAATGATCAATGGTTAAGGTTATTGGTTAAAGGCATAAACCAGATGTGGTTTACAACTTTACATGTGTCATGTCACGTGACAAACAAAGCTAAACAAATTATGCTTTTTAACCATTGATCATTGTATGTGTGATCTATCTTTATGTAAAAATAATTTTCTAACGCACTTCAGTGTTTGTGGCCTTAAATAAAAGTCCCATCCAAGGGGGAAGGAACAGTCCTTTGTTCTATACAAGACAATCCAGGGATGTGGCCAGTTAGTACATTCACCTTGGGTAGCTTTTTCAAAGCAGCACAAAGTGAAGGGGCACCAGTTCCAGCCTCAGCCTCAGGCTCAGGCTCACAGCAACAACAATCTGAAAGCTTGTCCTTGGATTTACACTCTTATCTGTTCTTAGGCAACACTGACAGTCTGACACTGAAGATGATCCGTTACCTGAATGTTTTTTGAATGTAATTGTTTTTCATTACATACATTGTTATTTCTTTAAAATTTGTTTGATTGAAGCCAGAATATTATGGTTTATTTTAGAACATAGGACTGTTCCCGAATCCCCCATGGATGGGACTTTTAAGGCCACAAACACTGAAGTGCGTTAAAAAATTCATTTATTTTTACATATAAAGATAGATCACACAACAACAATGATCAATGGTTATTGGTAAAGGCATATAAACCATTAGATGTGGTGGTATATACATGTGTCACGTCACGTGACAAACAAAGCTACACAAATTATGCTTTTTAACTATTGATAATTGTATATGTGTGATCTATCTTTATGTAATAATAAATTAATTTTGTAATGCATTTCAGTGTTTCTGGCCTTAAAAGTCCCATCCAAGGGGGAAGGAACAGTCCTTTGTTCTATACAATCCAGGGATGTGGCCACTACATTCATGTGTTATCCAGTGTCATGGTGATGATCTCCCTTTTCTATATGGCTTATTTTATTGCCGTTTGGTTTGATAACCTAATGTTCAGAGGTTGTAAATTTTTCAAATAAATTATTTTTGAAGAATCGTGAGAGAATCGTGATCTTCATTCTAAGCAAAAGAATCGTGATTCTCATTTTTCCCAGAATCGTGCAGCTCTAGTGTATGCTGCCATGAAGATGCGACAGGAAAGGAAAATTACAGAAAGGTGAGTATACAATTTTCCATTTTGTGTAAGTGGCACCAAAAACGCAAGCTTTTTGTGTTTTTTCCCCTTTAAAAACACTGTACATAGCTGGTTGCTAGGGAGCGGGCCGCGTCCTTAACCACTAAACATATTTTTTTGCTAGAAAATTACTTAGAACCCCCAAACATTATAACCTTTTTTTCTAACACCCTAGAGAATAAAATGGCGGTCATTGCAATACTTTTTGTCACCGTATTTGCGCAGCGGTCTTAAAAGCGCACTTTTTTTGGAAAAAAATTAATAAAAAAATAAAAAAACAGTAAAGTTAGCCCAATTTTTTTTTATATTGTGAAAGATAATGTTACGCTGGGTAAATTGATACCCAACATGTCACGCTTCAAAGTTGCGCCCGCTCGTGGAATGGCGACAAACTTTTACCAATAAAAATCTCCATAGGCGACGTTTACAAAATTCTACAGGTTGCATGTTTTGAGATACAGAGGAGGTCTAGTGCTAGAAATATTGCACTCGCTCTAACGATCGCAACGATACCTCACATGTGTGGTTTGAACACCGTTTTCATATGCGGGCGCTGCTCACGTATGCGTTCGCTTCTAGGGACGAGGCGCTTCAAATAAAAATATATATTTTTTTCTTATTTATTTTACTTTATTTGATTTATTTTGACACTGTTTTTTTTAAATTTGGGTCGCTTTTATTCCTATTACAAGGAATGTAAACATCACTTGTAATAGAAAAAAGCATGACAGATCCTCTTAAATATGAGATCTGGGGTCAAAAAGTAATAAAAAAAAAAAAAAAAAATTATGTTGTCCATTTTAAGAGCTATGGGCGGAGGTGACGTTCTGACGTCACTTCCACCCTGCAGTGATATGGGGCCATCTTCCCCTCACACGTCTCTATACACAGCAAGGGGACAGACGCGATCGCCTCTGCCGCTCCTGATGGCTCCGGTAAGCGGAGGAGGGCACCGGAGAGCGGCGGGAGGGTGGGCCCTCTCCCGCCACCGATAAAAGTGATCTTGCGGTGAATCTGCCGCAGAATCCACTTTTATCTTGTAGCGGACCGCCCGCTGAAGAAGAGGATACCGGGGTTATGGTAGCTAGCTGCTTCCATAAAAACGGTACTCCTCTTCAAACAGCCGACGTATTCCTGTGGTAACAACCAATGAGTCATCAGCTGTCAGCTCCCGCTGACAGCTGAATGTAAAAAAAAGAATTGCCGGGAAAAAAATAAATTGTGAGAAAAAAGGCGTGGGATTCCCCTTCAATCCATACCAGGCCCTTCTGGAGCATGCAGCCCGGCAGGTCAGGAAAGGGAGGGGACAAATGAGCGCCTTCCCCTCCCTCCTGAACCATACCATGCCGCACGCCCTCAACATGGGGGGGTGCTTTGGGGTGGGTACCCCCCAAAAAAAAGCTCTGCACTCGTAGAAGACTAACTGCCGACTACCGCTCCTCCATCTGTCAGCGCCTCCCTTCAGGTTTGGACTTTGTTTGCGGGCAATTCTTGTTTTTTACATTCAGCTGTCAACGGGGAACCCCGCTGACAGCTCATGACCCAACGGTTGTTAAGGATGTGGCGGCCCGCTCCATAGCAACCAGCTATTTACAGTGTGTTTAACCAGTTGTCAACCGGTCGCCGTCAACTGACGGCGGCAGGAAGACACTGTTATTCTGGGCGGACGTCATATGACGTCGCGCCTTTAAAATCCACTAGGGGGCGCGCGCCCGCCGCGTCACTGGGCACCCGATGCGCGTGCCCGGCGGCGGCGATGGCCGCTGGGCACCCGCGATTGCCCAGTAACCGAGCAGGACCGTGGATCTGTGTGTGTAAACACACAGATCCATGTCCTGTCAGGGAGAGGAGACCGATGGTGTGTCCCTTGTACATAGGGACACAGATCGGTCTCCTCCCCCAGTCAGTCCCCTCCCCCCACAGTAAGAATCACTAATAGGGAACACATTTAACCCCTTCCTCGCCCCCTAGTGTTAACCCCTTCCCTGCCAGTCATGTTTATACAGTAATCAATGCATTTTTATAGCACAGATCGCTGTATAGATGTGAATGGTCCCAAAAATGTGTCAAAAGTGTCCGATGTGTCCGCCGCAATATCGCAGTCACAATAAAAAATCGCAGATCGCCGCCATTACTAGTAAAAAAAAAAAAAATGCTATAAATCTATCCCCTATTTTGTAGACGCTATAACTTTTGCACAAACCAATCAATATACGCTTATTGCGATTTTTTTTTTTACCAAAAATATGTAGAATACGTATCGGCCTAACCTGAGGAAAATTTCAAAAAATTAAAAAAAATTATGGATATTTATGATAGCAAAAAGTAAAAAATATTGTGTTTTTTTAAACTTGTCGCTTTACTTTTGTTTATAGCGCAAAAAAAATAAAAACCGCAGAGGTGATCAAGTACCACCAAAAGAAAGCTCTATTTGTGGGAAAAAAAGGATGCAAATTTCGTTTGGATACAGCGTCGCACGACCGCAATTGTCATTCAAAATGTGACAGCGCTGAAAGCTGAAAAATGGCTTGGGCAGGAAGGGGGTTTAAGTGCCCAGTAGAGAAGTGGTTAAAGGAAAAAAAAACGCAAAACGCAAAATACACGAAAACTGCATGCAAAAACACAGGTTGAAAAATACAAAACGCATTTCAAAACGCACCGCAAAATGCGCCTGAAAACCACATCAACCGCTACCCCAGACTCAGGATGGGGTCTGCTGCAGTTAACCTTACAAGGGTAGTATCAAATAGCACACACAATTTAAATCTATTTGGGAATCTGTTTAGGTTAGCAAATTAGCCATTTGTGTTGAATCTTGGATAAGGTGTTTTGTCTTGGCCACAATCGTCTTGATCTTCCTGCAGAATGGTACTGTACATGATGACCTGGAATTGAGAAACAGATGTACCACGTCTTGTGGGGCAGAACTAAGGATCCAAAGAACAGATGTAATTTGTATGGCAAGAAAACAAATGGGATAAAGTAGTATTAAATCTAGCAGAGCATACCAGGAGTAAGCAGATTGGAAGGAAGCAAGGAAAACATCTTTTAAAATCATGGTATAAATTCTTTATGTATTAGCATTTGAATACAAATAATTCATTTTTAAATTGATGTAATGCATTGTCATTGCACACTGATGAATGCACATTATGTAATGCATTCGCTCAAATACAGTACACAAGCACTCGGTGGAAATGCTGACATTCATCAGCATGCTTATGAATCCATTATGTTCTGTGCTTATGCTCTCACTTTTGTGCAATGTTTAGGCATTAAGCCTTCACTGCCATATGTCTCACAGACAGTACAAACTATCGACAACGGTTTGATTTCAGGGTCATTTTATTTCTCTAAATAGATCGCAGTGGATCTCTGTTATAGTGGGACAGTTAAGTCAAAACTTTTTGGAAATTCTGATATTTTTTTTTCATTAAGTCTGGGGTCACACTGGAGAATGCAGGGGTTCACCATTTCAGGTCCGATTTTAGCCCGAATTTTGGGCTAAATTCAGACATGAAACGGAATTAAAAGACGCATAGGACTCATAGAGAGCCGGTCACAATCTCCTGCTATGTGAATTGGATGCGAGGAAACCCGCATCCAATTTGCAATAGTGTGAACCCAGCCTTAAAAAACATCAGAGAGTACTGCTTCGATGAAAGTCATATTTCAGCTACTTTTCAGAACCCTTCTAACCAGACAAGCTAACACAGGCATGCGCAAGGGGTGTGCCAGGTGTGCCTGGGCACACCCTAATCCTGGGGTTGGCAACCTGTCAATGGTGGGCAGGTGACATGTAAACCACAATCCTAACTTGCCGACCCTCAGAACCTGGACAGGAGAGGTTGCGGGGGTGGAATTTAGTGGCACCGATCTGTCTTTTCCTCCTGCAGCAGCTGAAAGTAGGCTTCTCCTCCTCTTCCTTTTGTCAACATTCAGCTGCCACAGTAGGAAAATCTAGGGGATCAGTACTAATATATGCCACCCCTCCTTTACCTGTTCCTCGTCCTTCTATTGCCTGGGTCCCTTGGTCCCCCTTTCTCCCATTGTTTCAGGATGGAGAGCGGGGAAGAGGCCGGTAAATATGTCAAGCGCATATGTGTTGGAGCTTTGGGGTGCACACCCTAATGCAATAGGCTGCGCACACCTATGCAAGCTAATATACCATATATTTATCTGATTCAATATTTCACATTTAAAGTTTGAAAAATAAAAACTTCTTGGGGCATAGGTGTAATTCAGGACAAAAAAAAATATGCAGTACATCTCTGCAATACATGCACTGTGTACCCTGTATACCTATAAAGACCTTGCAAGTACAGAAGAATACCTGCTGACCTGCCAGAAATTTTGTCAGTTCCTTAACTCTGCTGTGGGCTGAGAGCCGACAGCATTTTGTTGGACTAAGTGGTGTCAGCCCTGCCAACTTGTCTTTTGTTAAACTACTTATGCCCTGTACACACGTCGGAATTTCCAACGGGAAAACGTCCGTCGGAAATTCAGACGGAAAAATTGAGAACCTGCTCTCAATCTATTGCTGTCGGAATTCCCGACAGAAAAAGTCAGATGGACTTTTTCTGTCGGGAATTCCGACCATGTTTACGGGGTTTTACACTCTCCCATTATTCCATCTTTTCAGCCTAGGGCCTAATCATTCTGTAAGCCCAATATACAAACTGTTGTTATTGTTATTTTTCATGGTATAATAAATTGAACAAAAGAGAGCAAATATCCTCTGATTACTTTTGGAGTGAGGACAGATTTGTGTACTTGTCCATAACTTAGAAACTATAGGAATACAGGTCCTTCTCAAAAAATTAGCATATTGTGATAAAGTTCATTCTTTTCTGTAATGTACTGATAAACATTAGACTTTCATATATTTTAGATTCATTACACACAACTGAAGTAGTTCAAGCCTTTTCTTGTTTTAATATTGATGATTTTGGCATACAGCTCATGACAACCCAAAATTCCTATCTCAAAAAATTAGCATATCATGAAAAGGTTCTCTAAACGAGCTATTAACCTAATCATCTGAATCAACTAATTAACTCTAAACACCTGCAAAAGATTCCTGAGGCTTTTAAAAACTCCCAGCCTGGTTCATTACTCAAAACCGCAATCATGGGTAAGACTGCCGACCTGACTGCTGTCCAGAAGGCCATCATTGACACCCTCAAGCAAGAGGGTAAGACACAGAAATACATTTTTGAACGAATAGGCTGTTCCCAGAGTGCTGTATCAAGGCACCTCAGTGGGAAGTCTGTGGGAAGGAAAAAGTGTGGCAGAAAACGCTGCACAACGAGAAGAGGTGACTGGACCCTGAAGAAGATTGTGGAGAAGGACCGATTCCAGACCTTGGAGGACCTGCGGAAGCAGTGGACTGAGTCTGGAGTAGAAACATCCAGAGCCACCGTGAACAGGCGTGTGCAGGAAATGGGCTACAGGTGCCGCATTCCCCAGGTCAAGCCACTTTTGAACCAGAAACAGCGGCAGAAGCGCCTGACCTGGGCTACAGAGAAGCAGCACTGGACTGTTGCTCAGTGGTCCAAAGTACTTTTTTCGGATGAAAGCAAATTTTGCATGTCATTCGGAAATCAAGGTGCCAGAGTCTGGAGGAAGACTGGGGAGAGGGAAATGCCAAAATGCCTGAAGTCCAATGTCAAGTACCCACAGTCAGTGATGGTCTGGGGTGCCATGTCAGCTGCTGGTGTTGTTCCACCGTGTTTTATCAAGGGCAGGGTCAATGCAGCTAGCTATCAGGAGATCTGCTGAAAAGCTTTATGGAGATGAAGATTTCATTTTTCAGCACGACCTGGCACCTGCTCACAGTGCCAAAACCACTGGTAAATGGTTTACTGACCATGGTATTACTGTGCTCAATTGGCCTGCCAACTCTCCTGACCTGAACCCCATAGAGAATCTGTGGGATATTGGGAAGAGAAAGTTGAGAGACGCAAGACCCAACACTCTGGATGAGCTTAAGGCCGCTATCGAAGCATCCTGGGCCTCCATAACACCTCAGCAGTGCCACAGGCTGGTTGCCTCCATGCCACGCCGCAATGAAGCAGTCATTTCTGCAAAAGGATTCCCGACCAAGTATTGAGTGCATAACTGAACATAATTATTTGAAGGTTGACTTTTTTTGTATTAAAAACACTTTTCTTTTATTGGTCGGATGAAATATGCTAATTTTTTGAGATAGGATTTTTGGGTTTTCATGAGCTGTATGCCAAAATCATCAATATTAAAACAAGAAAAGGCTTGAACTACTTCAGTTGTGTGTAATGAATCTAAAATATATGAAAGTCTAATGTTTATCAGTACATTACAGAAAATAATGAACTTTATCACAATATGCTAATTTTTTGAGAAGGACCTGTATATAGGATCAGCATGACAACCAAGTAACTAGAAGATCACATCAGCAATAGTATTCTCCATATTCTTGTACAGGGTTTTTTTCTATTTGTGGATTGGATGTTCTACACATGCAAAAAAACCTTCCTGTAAGTACGTGTGTAGTATGTCCTGTTCCTCTGTCCCTCTGCCTTTTCCCCCAGTTGCACTTGCAAATGACACCTCAGTGTCAAAATGGCAGTTAGGAGTTTCTACAGTGCCTGAAAACTTCTCCAAAACTTTATCCCTGACCTGTCTAGTGTGTTCCCTGGCCTTCATGATGCTGTTTGTTCACTAAGGTTCTCTAACAAACCTCTGAGGCCAGGTTCACACTGGTATGACACGACAGTCGTACTACTTTGGATCCGACTTTGCCCTGCGACTTGAAGTCTGACATGCGTCCGACTTCAATGAACAGGGATCAGACTTTAATCCCCGACAATACACGGCACTGTGTCTGGTATGAATCTTTAGGGGGAACTCCACGCCAAATTAAAAATAAAAACCGTCATGGGTTCCCCCTCTAAGAGCATACCAGGCCCTTCGGTCTGGTATGGATTTTAAGGGGAACCCCCTACACCGAAAGAACGGTGTGGGGATCCCCCCAAAATCCACACCAGACCCTTATCCGAGCACGCAGCCCGGCCGGTCAGGAAAGGTGGAAGGGACGAGAGAGCGCCCCCCCCTCATGAACCGTACCAAGCTGCATGTCCTCAACATGGGGGGGTGGGTGCTTTAGGGAAGGGGGGCCCCCCACCCAAAAGCACCTTGTCCCCATGTTGATGAGGACAAGGGCCTCTTCCCAGAAACCCTGGTCGTTGGCTGTTGGGGTCTGCGGGCGGGGGGGCTTATCAAGGGGGCCCCCAGATCCCGGCCACCCACCCTATGTGAATGAGTATTGGGTACATTGTACCCCTACTCATTCACCTGAAAAAAGTGTCAATAAAAAAAACACACTTTGAAAGCTCCGGGGGTCTCTTCCGACTTCTTCTGCCCTCTCCGGCTCTTCTCCGCTCTCTCTGGTTCTTCTCCCTCTGTCCGGTGTCTTCTGCCGGGTCTCCTCCGCTATCTTCTGCTCTTTTGCCCGCTCTTTGGCATGGGCGGGGTCACCGGAGGCACGCCCCTTATGGCATCACCACCCATCATGTCCCGGGCGGTGACTTCATAAGGGACGGGGCCTCTGGATGATGTCACACTGTGACCCTTGTTAAAGGGGGCTCCCAGATTCCAATAAGCCCCCCCGGCCGCAGACCCGACAACTAACGACCAGGGTTGTCAGGAAGAGGCCCTTGTCCTCATCAACATGGGGACAAGGTGCTTTGGGGTGGGGGCGCCTCCTCTGACCCATAGGAGAAGTATGGCCAAACAAGCTTAGGCTGGACTTCTCCTTTAAGGAAACTCATTATTGAAAACGGGTCACAGGAGTGCAAAATGAATTGCAAAACGAATTTGTGTAAGCCATATCCGGAAGATGGTAAGGAGACTCATCCCTTGCCAGTTTAAGCAGTGCCCAGCTATTAGCGGGCGGAAAAGGGCATATGGATACGGTGCCAATGAAGACCTAAGGTCCGGCCATTGGCGGGCAACTGGGAGTTTGGCTGTATCGCCCTGCTATTAGTGGGTGGCCATGAAATGCCCAGTATGGATGCAGCAGTCCCTACACCAGGTGAGGGTCACGTAAGAAGCGTCATTTAGTAATTCACATTTACCCAACTCCTCACTACTGCCTCCCATTCATTTCAATTGATGGTGTCACACTTGAGCGGTGTGCTTGCGGGGCGGTGAAAAAAGTCCTGCAAGCAGCATCTTTCGGGCATGTTTAAAAAGTGCCTCAAAAACGCCCCTGCCCATGAAATAAAATGAATGGGCGGCACTTCAAAATGTATTTTTTTTGCCTCAAAAGCTCTGCAAAAACGACTGGCATTTTAGCTGCAGTTTTTGCAGTACTTCAGTGTAAAAGAGTTCTAATCGTTTTTAAAGAATAAAACCACCCAACAGATCTGTTATATCTTAGGAATTCTACTGTGAATATCTTGTTGCTGGAAAATGTAAGAGAAAGAGTGAAAACACCAATACCAGCAGTAGTGAGGCTCCAAGGCTGACCGGAACTGATAGTGAAGATGTTGTACAGATTATTGTTTAGTTGCAGTCTCTAAGATATAAAAGGCAGTAACTGAATCAGGCCACCAACCTTCATCCGGAAGGCATTAATTACAATATCAGTTTTGGGAGGGCTGGCCCAATATTGCGATTGGTTGCCAAACACATTGTATCACATGTACAATAATTCCTCATTGGCATATAAATAGTGATGAGCGATTCCATATGCAAATCAGTAAAATGCAGATTTCTTGATTCATGAATTTATACATTTATGATTTTTCAGAGAGCTCATGGATCACAGCTGCCTGAATTCCTGAGTTTTGTGTTTTTCTGCATATATTTAGACAAATCAAAAATTTGAGGATTACCAGATATCCCAATACTACTATTTCTACATATGTATTTAAAAAAATCCTAACTCGGTTTGCGAGTGTTGTCTCGCAAAACAAGCAGGATTCAGGCCAAAGCAGTGTGCAGTACCGCATTTGGCCTGAGGTGGGGGGGGGGCACCGGAGCCGAACGGTGCCGATCGCAGCCATTCGGGAATGCTCGGAAAGACACGGAAATACTCCGTTCCCGAGCCTTTCCGAGGTTTACCGAGGTCAGCCGAGATGTCCTCGGGCCTTTCCGGCTGTTTCCGAGGCTCTCCGGCGCCCCCCGCCTCTGGCCACATGCGGTATTGCATGCCATTGAAGTCAATGCGGAACAAATTATTTTCGTTTCCATTGACTTCAATGGGGAAATTTGCTTTGATATGCGAGTACTTTTGGATTACAAGCATTCTCCTGGAACGGATTATGCTTAGACCCCTTTCACACTGGGGCGGTTTTCTGGCGCTATTGCGCTAAAAATAGCGCCTGCAAACCGACCTGAAACAGCGGCGGCTGTTTCTCCAGTGAGAAAGCCAGAGGGCTTTCACACTGGAGTGGTGCGCTAGCAGGACCGCTCCAAAAGTCCTACTAGCCGCATCTTTGGAGCGGTGTGTTTACCGCTCCTCCACCGCTCCTGCCCATTGAAAGCAATGGGACACCGCGGCTATACCGCCGGCAATGCGCCTCTGCAGAGGCGCATTGCCGGCGGTATTAACCCTTTATCGGCCGCTAGCGGGGGTTAAAACTGTAACGCTAGCGGCTGAATACCGCCACAATTCCGACGGTAAAGTGCCGCTAAAAATAGCGGCGCTTTACCGCCACCGCACCTCCCGCCCCAGTGTGAAAGGGGCCTAAAAATAAAAAGGTCTTATCAAAATGCAAAAATTATCAATGCATGAATAACTTAACAGCACTACACACCCATTAGATCTTTTTATTGTACATGCTTTCTCCGGTCTTGGGATCCCCTGCAACATAGGAGACACTAACAGCTACCACATCAATTCATCTTGTTCAATCAGAGAACGCTTTGCCGAATGGGTGACCTCCTGTGTTCAGAAAGAATGCACAATAGGGCTCCTTTACGCTTGCTTCAAAACATGGCTTCGGACAGGCTTTGTTAAAGCTCTCTGAACGATAGTCAAATCTCCTGTCACTAAAAAGAACGGTTAGCTCACAGTCCTGTTTACACCTTTTTTTTTACTTTGCTTCGGCTTCGCTTCAAAAATTTTACCTCTTGTCGCTTTAGTGGTGCTTCAAAGCTCCTTCAAAGCCTCCATAGAAGTCTATGACAAAACTCGCTTAAAGCACCTGCAGCTTTTGAGAGGCTTTTATTCAACTTTAGCTTTGCTTTGTTTTGGAGTAATTTCAGGTATGAAATATCAACACACACACACATGGCATCTGCCAAGCTTCATTAAAGCACCACCAAAGCATCACCGAAGCATCATCGAAGCACAACTAAAGAATCATCGAAGCACAACTGAAGCACAACCAAAGCATAACCAAAGCATCAAAGAAGCATGAAAAACTCATCAAAAAAAGCATGTTGAAGCAGTAGGTGCTCCTTCAAAGCCTCCATAGAAGTCTATGACAAAACTCGCTTGAAGCACCTGCAGCTTTTGAGAGGCTTTAATTCAACTTTAGCTTCGCTTTGTTTTGGAGTAATTGCAGGTATGAAATATCAACACACACACACGGCATCTGCCAAGCTTCAAAAAAAGCACCACCAAAGCACCACCGAAGCATCGACGCACAACTGAAGAATCATCGAAGCACAACCTAAGCACAACCGAAGAATAACCAAAGCATCAAAGAAGCATCAAAAACTCATCAAAAAAGCATGTTGAAGCAGTAGGTGCTTTAATGTGTGCTGAAGTTAAAGTAAGTTTAAATGAGCCCTAAGGCAGCCGCTCAGCACGGTATCCAGAAGCAAGTGGAGCAGCGGTGCCTACTTAAGTAATTTCTAGCATCTAAGGGATCTCACAGATATTATATATACATAGTTACATACCTGGAATTTTTCTTTAAGCAGTCCATATACATGACAGTTGATTGGGCAATGATCTCAAGACTTTGATAGTAGATGGCAGACAGATGCTGCTGGCTGGCAGCTCAATCAGACATGTTAGTGGGACAGTCTAGAAAATAAATGGGGTATACCTGTATGTTCATTGCCCTCCAATACCTATGGGACACCCATCATCTAAAAGCACTAAAGTTGGCCATACCCTTATCAGTTGTTTATCAGAAAACGGGCTGATCGCAAAAAAAAAAAAATGAATGGATTCCCCCATTCACACAGTTGAAGTGAATGAAAGAATCCTCCCCACTGTATTCTGACAGTGGGGACTCCTTCGTCATCAGAGGACACAGCTTGGTGCTGCAGGCGATTGGCTGAAGTGCTGACTGAAGCAAAATTTTCCAGCAAGTCCATTCAAGGGCAGATCAATCTGCTCTTGAATTGGACCAGCCATAGATGGGTCAAAATTCAGCCGGTCCTTGCATAACCGGCAAATTTTAATCCGGTGTCTTGGCGGTATGAGTCCCCCGTTGGATAATGCCTGGGCTGGTCTGCGCAGGTGCAGCGCATGTGCAAACGGAGCCAACGGAAATCTGAGGATGATCAGCTGTTCTTCAGGTGTAGACGGCGCATGCGCAAGCAACACGCCGCTCGCTCCTGATGCTCGGGGCGGGTTATACATTTAATTACAACAAGGCCCGGAATACAACAAGGTGTGGCTGCTTTTCTCAAAGGGGCGGATGCTTTTCTCACAGGGGCGGATGTATTATTGAGCAGTGCTCTTATGGGGAATGGTTTTCTCAATAAACTACAATAAGAGCACTGCTCAATAATACATCCGCCCCTTTGGGAAAATCATCCGTCCCTTGTTGTATTCCGTGCCTTGTTGTAATTCAATGTATAACCCGCCCCGAGCATCAGGAGTGAGCGGCGTCTTGCTTGCGCATGCGCCGTCTACACCTGAAGAACAGCTGATCATCCTCTGAGATTTCCGTCGGCTCCGTTTTGCGCATGCGCTGTGCCTGCGCAGTCCAGCCCGGGCATTATTCGACAGGGGACCCATACCGTCAGAACACCGGCTTTAGTCTACATGGGCTGCAGTGATAAAGGGTAGTTGAAGACAAGGGCAGCTTTGCATGCTATTTGATTGCTATCCTGGGTGCCTGCTTAAAGCCGAAGTAAACCCATCCATTTACCAGCTTCAAAAAACAGTTTTGTTCCTGGCACGTGCCGAAAATGTAACACTCCCATTGGTTGGGCTCTTAACTAAACTGTCAAACCATCCAATGGCTGGTGTCTAAATAGGACCGGATTTACTCCCCTTGCCGTCCCAAGGCCGGGTCCTTCAATGCCCCCCCCCACCCCCCCGCCCAAAAAAACCTGAAAGTCCCCCAACCCTGAAAACTCACATATACTAACGGAAAAATCATACGGGTGCACCTACATAGAAAATGTATGAGGATTGAGCTGTGTACAGTGTATAGGATTGAGGGGTGATCTGTGTATGGTGTGCAGGATTGAGGGGTGATCTGTGTATGGTGTGCAGGATTAAGGGGTGATCTGTATATAGGGGATTGAGGGGTGATCTGTGCATGGTGTGATCTGTATATAGGGGATTGAGGGGTGAGCTGTGTACAGTGTATAGGATTGAGGGGTGATCTGTGTATGGTGTGCAGGATTGAGGGGTGATCTGTGTATAGGGGATTGAGGGGTGATTTGTGCATGGTGTGCAGGATTGAGGGGTGATCTGTGTATAGGGGATTGAGGGGTGAGCTGTGTACAGTGTATAGGATTGAGGGGTGATCTGTGTATGGTGTGCAGGATTGAGGGGTGATCTGTATATAGGGGATTGAGGGGTGAGCTGTGTACAGTGTATAGGATTGAGGGGTGATCTGTGTATGGTGTGCAGGATTGAGGGGTGATCTGTGTATAGGGGATTGAGGGGTGATCTGTGTATGGTGTGCAGGATTGAGGGGTGATCTGTGTATAGGGGATTGAGGGGTGAGCTGTGTACAGTGTATAGGATTAAGGGGTGATCTGTGTATGGCGTGCAGGATTGAGGGGTGATCTGTGTATAGGGGATCGAGGGGTGATCTGTGTATGGTGTGCAGGATTGAGGGGTGATCTGTGTATAGGGGATTGAGGGGTGAGCTGTGCACAGTGTATAGGATTAAGGGGTGATCTGTGTATGGTGTGCAGGATTGAGGGGTGGTCTGTGTATAGGGGATTGAGGGTGATCTGTGTATGGTGTGCAGGATTGAGGGGTGATCCATGTATAGGGGATTGAGGGGTAATCTGTGTACGGTGTGCAGGATTGAGGGGTGACTGGGAGGGCATTTGGGATAAGTGGAGAAGAGGGTGGTGCTCTGTGTATGTGTGTAGTGTATACTGTGTGAGTGTAGTTTGCCATATGTGACTGTGTTATACATAGGGTTGCCACCTCAACCCTTTAAACCCGAACACATATGAATTACACAGGTTCTGAGGCTAATTTAATGCAGATGAGGCACCAAATGAGTTTAATTAACACCTTAATCAGCCACAGAACCTGTGTAATTCATATGTGTTCGGTTTTAAAGGGATGAGGTGGCAACCCTAGTTATACATGCTGAGTGACCCAGAGATGTCCATTTACATTTACAGCAGCACACAGGTCCAAGGAACAGCAGAGGAGCAGAGCTCTGAGCAGTATACTGCATGGACTAATTGGACTGGAAGCAGCTCAGTGTCCTGAGTCTCACAGCCAATAGGAAGCCAGGAAAGTCTGCATGCTCTTCTTGTGAAGAGAGAGGCAGAACTCACAGTGCTGGCTTTGCCTTGGAGAGGATGATTAGTTGCAGTATCAGCTGCTCCCTCGTCTCACCTGCTTTTTTTTGTTCACCATCGATCTGATCTCTTGTCTGCCACACTCACTGGCTGTCTGCCACAACCAACGGAGAATGATGAGTCCCAGATACTGCGGTCAGGAGGAGAGGAGGAGGAGAAGATAGCAGAGGCGGGACTCCAGGAGCATTAAGGACAGGTTAGACCCGCCGCCTCACATGACCCCATTCGCCCAATCGCAGAGCGCCCAGCTGACATTAAACATGGCGGCCGGATCACAGGGGGACACAGGAAATAGAAATTAGGCTGACGGAGCCAGAGTGACACGCACTGACATGGGATTTCGTCCTCCCCCCCCACTGCGCAGCGCCGCCCCTGCACCCACTGCCGCCCCGAGGCCTGGCCTCGGTGGCATTGTCGGGAATCCGGCCCTGTGTCTAAACTGATCACGTGCAGCATCATGGCAGTTGTATATTAAACAGAGGCAATGATGGCAGCTTCCTGGGCTGAAAACGATAGGGGGGTTTACTTACACTATAATGTAAAAAGAGGTCAGCTTCAAAAAAGCAGGGATGATTTTCAGTCACAATAGTGTTAATACTGATATAAAGCCTTTATATAGTATCATTGTCCTAAACTGTTCTGTGCTATGCTATCAAAGTGTATATGTTTAGTAAAGCCAGCCTTCATTAATCAAGCTCTCAGTGTGCTCCTGAAGGTGTTGTGAACAGATTGCTGAGTGACAAATCTGGAGAGTTCATGAGGGAGCAGATGTCAGAGAAATTGGATGTCTAGAGATAATCAGAGGGAGAAGTGTAATCTAAGAACATGAGAGTCAGGAATGACCTTCCTATTAATCCTTTATCTTTATACTCTTTATACTGCTGTAGCTTTTAGATTGAAAGTGAATGTTTAATGAACATTCTGAACATTGTTCTGATAAAATAACTGATGGAGGGGAACAAAGTAGTGACAGAAGACAGAACAGTTAAAGTACATGTAAACCCTAACTGAAAAACATTTAGTTTTCTGAAGCACGGTGTATAATAACCAGAGACCTTCAAATGCCACATTGCCAAGGCGCCATACTAAAATGCCACATTTTGCCCATTTTTCGGTGAAATGCCATATTTCGCAGATTTTCGTGAAAATGCCACATTCTTTGCCTTTTTTTGGCCAAGAAAAAATATGCCTAAAGTTGCTAGTTCAAACGTAACCCTTTTCAAGAAGTGGATTAATGGTGACAGCAATTTCACCGTGGAAGGTGGGAAGATGTTCTGCAAGTTGTGCACGAAATCGGTAAGTTTTTATTCAGTTTTCTTTGAGAACTCTTCTTATACCTATATCATTCTCATTTCTCTCACTCTTTCAATTTTTCGAGAGAATGTCATCTTTTTCTATCACTTCCACAAGCACTGTATATTTTGAAGTTATTGGCCATTAACGTTCGTTTTATGGTACCCAACAGCCTTGTACCCCAAGTAGCCTTGAAATGCTCCTCAAGTGTCAAAATTTTCTATAGTTGAAAACTGTTTTCTGTCCTCACCTTAGTCCCCGTTCCGAAAACTGATCTATTCTGGCCTGTGTAGGAAACTGACTTTTACTGGAGAATTTTTACCGGTACTGAATACAAAACTTTTTCTTTTAATTTACAGTATGAGTTTAAGAAGAAGTGGCAGTTCGACGTGCACAAGAAAAGCGAGCAGCACCTGGCAAGGGATAAAGCTCCAAGTACTGATCGGAAGCAGCAGCAGCTCCTTAGAGATGTGTTGTCATGGGAAATTCGGCCCGAGGTCCAGTAATTTTCCAGAGACGTCACCATGGCTTTCCTTAAAGAAAAGAAAAAAGAAAAAAGAAAAAAAAAAAAAAGAAAAAAGGAACCACACTACCCATGTTTTGACATTACACCGAGAGCGCAGGAGATTTTTGTTTTCCTTAAAGAAGGCATTCCGTTACACAAATTGGAGAAGGGTCCCCTGCACGACATTTTTGACAAGTACTGTAGCGTCAAATTGCCAAGCGTGAGCACCCTAAGACGAATGGTACCTCAATTGTGTGAAAAGGTAAGCAACGTTCAATGATAGTTTATGTTCAAATCACGCATAGGTACCTTTGGTTGAGCAACAATACCTTCTGCAAAAATTAAGATCAACGAGTAAAACAAACATGTTTACATGTAGGTATGAAAAAAAAACAAATGTTCATGTTTTAAATGGTGCCGACTGTATACGTGTATATATTTTTCTTTCTTAGAACTTGGAGGAAATTCGCAAGGAAATTTGTGACTCAATGATCTGGCTCAGCGTAGACGAAGTAATGGACTCACTCGGACGATACATCGCCAACGTCGTTGTGGGAAAATTGGATCCTGAAAATGCCCAAAAAGGTAATCTTATCCACGTGGCTCAGTTGGAAAAAAACAATGCTTCAACCATCGTCCAAACTGTCCAGGAAGCCCTGAGTAAGTGCCTTTTTTTTCCTACACTACTACTACTACTAAACCAGCACCCTTCAGGCTATAATTTTAGCTTTTGTCTGTCACGGTGCCATTTTTAGTGCTAATATACAGCATGCTAATATTTCATTTATTTATTTGTTTCAGGACTGCTGTGGCAAGGAGCCCCCAACACGGCAGGACGCTTGCTACTACTAGTCACGGATAGTGTAGCATACATGCTGAGCGCGGCGAGGACCCTTAAGGCTATCTACCCAAACATTATCCACGAGACGTGTCTGGCGCATGGACTACATCGTGTTGCGGAGGCCATACGGGAAGAGCACCCCAAAGTCAATAAACTCA